>CM042159.1:83948118-83965618 GCA_023376005.1 Doryteuthis pealeii | reverse complement strand
TTGATGATTTTACTTACTTAGGGTACAAACTCGCTGACATTGAATTTTTTTACTCCCACCCCTCAGGCAATATGTTTCAAAAAATCTATTTTTACATCGCCCAGAGGGTGTTTTTTTATTTTGTATTAGTATATATAATGCACAGAGGTGTTAAAAATTTCTCAGCCTGACCAGAAATATTCATATATCATCCCACAGTTTAACACACTTTTCAAGACTCTTCAACCCTCAAAGAAATACAAAAATAAGTAATTTCCTTGGTTGGGCTCATCTTGCTCAGATGGGAACAGCAAGTAATCTGAGGATTGTGTGCCAAACTAAACAAATCCTAATAAATTGTATTGGGCACCTTGCATGACTATCAGCTCATTATTATTTCCAAGTGCTCTATGATTCTGGCCTTGTGCCAAACTAAGCTCAGTAAATAACTTGTGTTTACATGTGATGGAGAAGCAGAGTATACAATAAACCATCTGTACTCTCGTGGGCATTTCTATCTATAAAATCCCTTTGCTTCACTTTCAAGCTTTTGAGAAGTATGACACTCCCTAACGTCTTGTTTTTATAAACAGTCTCCCTATCTCTACTGAATGTGATCCTATCTATGGTTTGATACCCACACTTTAAGGCATATCAACCTATTGCTTGCTTGTATAAACTGTGAACTGCTTTCCTGACCCTTCAACATTTTATTCTCTTAATGGCACACATTTACCTGATTTACAAGTGTAAGGGGCTGGGTTAGCTCAGTCGGTAGAAAGTTCGGCTAGAAACCACAAGGTTCCTAGTTCGATACTTGTCCTCGCCAACTCAGCGTATGAGTAGCACAGGGATCTGTGCGGTAAAGTAAGGAGCTGATAGTAGGTGTGGCGCTCCACTTCAGTTGCTAAACAATCTCCTTGGTCTAGCGCTATTGAAAAGGGGATAGACTCCCTCGCTGATTGGCTGATACCGACTTTAGGCCGCCCTGACGACTTTACTTTACTTTTTCATTTCACACATTGATATAAACTCTTTAAATAGGATAAGACATGATAAGCATCCTTATTTTGAAATTTGAAATTCTAAAGCACTTTACATTTAATCCAATGAATTTTTCATTACAAGGACATTCCCATTATATTTTAAAGTATGTTTAATTGCTTACTTACAAGTGTAACTGGAATAGTGTTTGCACTTTGCAGTCTAACATTACTCTTAGAAAGTCTTAAACATTTCTTTTAGTCTTCCTGGTGCTTTCCAAACTTGTCGGCTGGCCTTGGGTGGTGACAGATAATGCTTAAGAGTGGAATCCTTTTAGCTGAGCATTCCATGACATGCAACACTTCACTTTGGTCCTTATTTAGGCTAGACGGGCAATCAGAGAGGCCATGTCAAGCTCTATCACCTATATAATTGTAATGTTCTAATGTCCTGGGTATGATGTTTTAAACTCTATCTAATCATGAGGTTCTAATTTTGGAGCTCTGGGGAATGTGGAGTACCCCTTCATCACCAACCCCTTTTTATCATTTTAGTGCTAGAAGGCGGTGACTGAGGGTCTATATGTCCTGGGAATGACGTTAAACTCTATCTGATGGTGAGGTTCCAGTTTTGGAGGTTTGGGGAATGTGGAGCACCCCTTCATCACCATTGCTCCCTGGTCTACTCTGACCAGAGTGGTAGTACCTGTTAGGGTCCCATCTATGGGTTAAATAGAAAAATGTATTTATAAAAAAATTGTATTATCCATTAAGAATTGATTTATTTCAAAACTTTATCGGCATTAGATGACCCACTGAGGTTGATATGCCGTAAAACAAAACAAAACCAAACCTTCATCACCATTACTCCCAGGTCTACTCTGACCCAGAGTGGTAGTACTAGTTAGTCTCATTTATGGGTTGAATAGAAAAAATGACCCACATTTTTAAGGAAATTGAGTACCCATTAAGAATGAATTAAACAAAAGCGTCTTTGGCATAATAATAACCCAATGGGTTGAGATGGCGTAAAACCCACCCAACAAACCAACTTTCTGATGCTTTCAATTCTGCAGAGATTACAAAATCTTTTGACTTATTTGATGACCATTAAAAACATTGGTGTTGAGGCAAAATATTTCATTGAAGCAAAACATGTGTGACATGTATAAATCCTGAATAATTTATCCAGATAAAAATACCTTATTTAAGAAATTTTCACCTACTGTTAAATACGCCTATCACTTCAACGCTATACAGCGCTTTTCATCAGAGAGACCAAAGAAAATTGAGGGACATATATGCAAAAACTTGGCAACAAACAATAAAACACAATATTATTTTAAAACACAACATTTAATTCAAGGTTATAGTCCTTGGGAATCATAATACGAACGCCGACAGGCTAGAGTTTATAATGTCATTTTGGTGGAATTTCTTCTTCAAAATCAATTTGGAAAGGTTCGTAATGAAAGGGCTTTGCACTTATCTTTGTTTTATGGGTGATTCGTTTTCCCGTGTTTATGATTATTCCGGATATTAGTTCTTGTGTGGCCTTTTCAATTGTGGTAACTTTCTTCTTGGGAGACATTCTTTGTCTTTCCCTCTCCCCACGAGATGTTCGCTGACCGGGTCCCAAGTACTAACTGCTGAAAACTGACAACAGGGATCGCTTTCCCTTCCTCCAAATCGTGACGTCACCTGTCTCGGTACGTACGTGGGTAAAGCAATGAGTGTAGTATCAGTTTTTCGTTTCCCTCTGCAAGGTCGGCTACGGCCATGACTAAGCAAAATTTTAGGGTCACATTCTGGGACTCCCCCACCTCTCCAGGCGTCAGCCAGTCTCTCAGAATATTCCAAAAGTTCTAAACCGCTTATCATTTGATTGAACGTAACACCTACAAACTATTCAAAGTTAATGAAAATTATTTCTACCAGTTTATTCATACACATGAAATTAATGAAAAAGCTAACATGAAATAATTTCCACCAATATATTGATGCACATTGAGTTTTTGAAAATTATTTCTACCAGTTTATAATACCAAGCTAAACAAAAATATTTACCAACAATTCCTTTACAAATCGTATAGACAAGCTCATCTGTAACCCGTTTGAAGTTAATAAATTTTGAAAAACTTTATCACATCCTTCCAATAAACTTCTGTCAGAAGATTTTTTTAGGGGGATGGGATATATATATATATATATATATATATATATATATATATATATATAATAATATTGTGGAAATTGGTGAACTGATTGGAGTGGAAATGGCTTTGTTTTTAAGTTAGAATACTTAATAGCTAATAAAAATTTTGCTTTGGTCTGCTTCTTTTTTTCTTCTATTTTATGGTAACAAACACCAATCAAATCCTTATTATATAAATGCAAGAATCTACATATAAAACTTGACTATAGTTTACTGTGTTTCAGCATCAAATGAATAACGTAATATATTATTACAATCTGGTCACACACAGATATGTTACACAAAAATATCTGAGTCCCAAGGGGTTAAGAAAATATTTAGACAAAATTTTCTTCCAGTAGTTAAGTTACATTAAAATTTTGGTACTAGTATTTTCTAATACTTCTATTATTATTATTATTATTATTATTATTATATTATTATTATTCCTTATGCATTTTTCACACTCACATTAGTTCCAGGGTTTTTCTGTTCTCTGGTAAGGTCTAAGTATTTTATTATCTTTGTTTTCTTTCATTTCTACTCTGTGGTCCACCAGGATGGAAAAATCCACTAAATGAAAAGATCTCTTTTTTTTCTTAATAACATTATTATTATTTGGATTTTTATTGTTATCTGCACAACGTTTTGGCTGATGTGCCCTCTGTCCTTCTTCAGGTGTTTCTTGTTGGACTTGGAGCCTTCTTGTCATAATCTTTCACAGAACTTTGAACCAAACTCTTTATTCAATCCACAGGAGTAGACTGTTCTCATTCCATTATCCATGACCGGGTACAAGTGTTAAGTTGTGTTGGCAAGATTGAACCTGCAACCCAGATAACTGTAACTTAGAACTGTATTAATCCAACGCCTATATCTGTTGTGCCATGTGTCCAATTGGACAATTCAGAGAATTATTATTATTTCTATTTTCTAATATTTCTCATCCAATAATAATTGTGTAATGTCTCTATAACTTGTTTGGAGAGAGTCTAAAACAAGCACTTAATAAAAGCTTCCTTATATACACAAAATATTAATACATTTTTTTGTGGTGGTGATGGTATATAATTTCAGTAGATGGATGGTTGGAATGTCAATTAATATTTGCTAATCTCAAGAATTAGCTATCTAACTTTGCCAACAGCAAATTTAGCATCCCCCCCCCAAAAAAAAACAAAACAAAACTGAAATGATTTCTTCTGTCTTCAAAATCTCCCTCAAGTTTTCCCACCCATTCAATGGTGGATGCATACTCTAATTACAAATATGTGCACTTAGTAAGATTGTCATTGTATCAAGCAAGCTTAGATTATAAAAATAACATCCCTATGATTATGCAAGCACACCATAAAAGAAATTATGTAGTTATGCACACACCCATTTCATTGTAAATAAATCCTTTTTCTTTTTCTTTTCTTTTTTTTTCTTAACAGCCATGTCTCATGCTAACATCTTGCTTTTTTGAGAGCCTTTAAGTGACAAGTTTATGCTAGTTAAATGATAAAACCATTTAGTTGTTTATATCTAAAGTATTTTTATTGCAAAGATGTTTTGTCCCAACGATTTAACTCATTTCACAACCTGGTCTGAAATGTTCCTAATATAATTGAAAGGTTTTTTGCATAGGTGCTTTAAACAAGGAAGATTACGTAAAAAAAGCATTTGTTTGGTAAACATTTTTTTTTTTTTTTTTAAATCTCAAAAGGTTACCGTATGAAAAATAGAACAACTTTGAAACTAACTCTTCCATGGTAATTTATGAGGAAGTGCGTTCTGGTCTCCTGCCTCAAAAATTGCTATCCGGTGACTATCAAAGTAAAAACCCCAGCTCGTCGTAATTCTTGTTTATTTATCGTAATTTGTCGTAATTCTTGTTTAGATATGAAGATGGATATATAGTTTGGAATAGACTGAGATAGATAGATAGATAAACAAACAAAATAATATAGATAGATACGAACAAATGAAGATAGATAGATATTTTCGACAAGTAAATGTATTTGGGGATGCGGTGGTCGCATCTTTTTCTGTTGTAATTCTTGTTTATTTAAACTAAAAACAAGACATTAAACAAACTTGAATAAAAAAAATCTTAGTATTTAAAGTAATATAGATAAATATGAACAAATTCAGATAAATAGATAGATATGAAGATGTCTAGTTTTGAATAGACTGAGCTGGGTCGTTATTTTAATAGTCACCAGGTAGCAATTTTTGAGGCGGGAGACTGGGACACACTTCCTCATAAATTACCTCTTCCGTCACTTTCCATCATTCCCATCTCTCATTGTTAAATTTTCCTAATTTAACTAAATAGTTAAACTTTAACATCTATATATTAATATAATCTTCTGACCATTATCATCTTGCAACACCCTCTGGTTAAAAATGAGACTGTCCAAATCATCCAAGATGAAATGCAAAAATGTAAATCCTAAGTATCTGGTGATGTTTATCCACAGAATTTTTATTTCTTATGAATGTCATCACCTCAGCTAAATAATGGACCATTCCATTTTTATTATAAAGAAAGGGAATAAAAGGACATGCTACACAGAAAAAAATATAATAGAGTAGAGAAAGATAGTGGGTGATAATGCTAATCTGTTTCAATCGAACATAATGAAAAGAAGGAAAGAAAGAAAAAGTGTGAGTAAGAGTTAAATGAAGATTATTATACTTTTTATATATTCAACTATTTTGCAATAGCTCTTAAGTAAACATATCAAACATAATTAAATTATCATACTGTGGTATATCCACAGGTCTGCTAGCCACAAAATTCAAATTAATCCCTTTTCTTTGCTAAAATAGAAATCTTTTTTAAAATTTAGTTTTATGTCAGATTTTCTTCTGAGAACTTATTTGCTAGTATCTTACTAAAATCATTTTTGTTTAGAAGAGCAAATTACAAAGGGATAAGTTTGAGTAATAACTACTATAAAATGTAGCAATTTCCTTATTGTGTATGTCAGTATGTGTCTGTCTGTATAAACAAACATTTTTTTTCCTTTCTTCGTCTTGATGACCAGACATTATTTGATCATATCAAGTGAAGGCAAAGTATCCCATTGGGCTCCTTCCTGATTAGATTTCAGCCTACTTATGTTTCCTGATATAGCCATTAGTGGGTTTTATTGTAGGGCCCTTATGTGTTAATTGCTCAATGGTTAGTGCCTTGGACCAAAGGACCCTTTATATATGATTCAATGCTGAGTGTTTGAGTCATTGTCTTTAAGTAATAATCAGGGTGTGAAACCCCTCTCCCCACCCCCAAAAAAAACACAAAAACAACCCAAATAGTTTGATCACCCTTGCCTTAAAGTATTTGAGTTCACATATGTTGGGGGTAAAAAATGGAGTACTTTCAGCTTCCCTATGGATTTTTTTTCTTTATTTTTTTAATTGAATCATTTTTTTGAATTTTTTAGATGAGGCTTGATAATTTGAATTATTTGGATTATTCGGACTATTGTCCTCATCTTTATTGTTATCTACACTATATCTCTGAATTTTTTAGATGAGGCTTGATAATTTGGATTATTAGAACTATTGTTCTCATCTTTATTGTCATCTTCCCAAGTTTGAAGAGAAAGTTCCCGAGTCCAACAAGAAATACCTGAAGTAGGCCAGAGAGCACATCGGCTGAAATGTTGTGCAATTAAGAATAAAGATGAGGACAATAGTCCAAATAATACAAATTGAATCGTTTTATTTAACCATTTCTGTCAACAACTACTACTACTACTTGATCCTTGGTAAAATTCGTAAGAAAAAAATACTGGGTGTTTCAGAAAAATTGATATTATTTCATTTTTAAATGGTCACCACATTTGCTATGTCACAGGTCGTTCACATATTGAAACTTGTAAAATCGTTCATGAAATCCATATACCTTTTGAATTTCTCATTGAAATTTTGATGAATAAATCTTATTTTGCTTAATATTAAGCCTGTTTTGTTCCAAAGCTAGGTAGGTGCTATACTATGGATGCTGTGTATGACCACTTATCTCCTATCACTCCAACTATACAAGTAAATGAGCAAGGCATGCTTAATGCTGTTGGAAAAGCAGGGATAAACTCATAAGAGATGTTCTCTGACACCTACACAGTGTTGACTTACATACAACAGTTATGTATAAACATTGCTAGAGAAACAGAGACCAGCACCTGTACAACAAACACAACAGTGTTTCTGTTATATAGCCCATTGCAGGTATATAAAGAATGATAAAGAGAGTCTTCGGGTGATAGACAGACAGACAGACAGAGTTAAGACTGTGACTTACTTGCTTCTTTGTCTAGTGGTTGTTTCATCTTCTTTCTTTTGATCAGTTTTCATCTTGTCTGGTTGCTTCTTGTCTTCTTCTAACAAAGGGCTTCTTTTCAAGTCATGCATTAATTAACTACAAGACTTTGTTTTTCTTTGACCAAAGATTTTATTACTGCATTGCCCTGATTCACTGCACGGTCTGAGTTACAACCTCAGCAGAGATAGCATCCTCTCTGCCTGATGTCTGGTTGAAAACTGATTATCTAACTAACTCACATGACTCACAAAATTCATGCCTCTGGGGTCAGTGACTGGTATTTTTCCATCCCCAGATCTGAAAAACAATGGCCCCTTAGAATTCTCCAATTTGGAGATACAGGGCTTGTCAAAAACCCATGCCACCACACAATTATACAACATTTCCAATAGCCGCACGAACAATTTCCCTGTGTCTCCAGCACTTTGGAGACCTTACTTTTCAGACTAATCTCATATAAGCAAACTGTGAAAAGATATTGAGGACTTGCCAGTAGTGATGACTAATAGGATGGGTGTCAAGAGAGTCATAGGAATCTGTGCTGTTAGGACAACTTGATGTAGTCATTCAGATATTAACTTCTCAAATGATAGTGTCCATTACAAAATAAAATGATATCAAATTATCTGAAACACCCTGTGTATTTAATACACATTTAATTTAATAAGCTTCCCTTCTGTGTGTATTTTGATATATTTTCTCTTTCAATTAGATTTGGGTTGTATCTAATAATGTTAACCTTTGTTGGAACAAATAAATAAAAAGTTAAACATCTTAATGTGCATATCATAAAATGTGCAAGCATTTCAAGTTTTCTCAACTTGTTAACAGTTTTCTCAACTTGTTAACAGTTTTCTTAACTTGTTTGTTTGTTGATTTTAATGGCATATCAACCCGTCTGGGTTATGTCATGCCTAACGGTTAGGAAGTTATACATATTGTGTATTTATATTTATACTTTTTAGTAATTGGTTTTAATTTTAAATGTGTTAACATTATTGGGGATTATGTTGTATGGTACTGATTTGTTTCATGTCTATATTCTATGGTATAATTTTATTTCTCTCAAAAAAGAGAGAATATCCTCCATGTTGACATTTTCAAACAGATCTTTCATATTGTTTGCTTTATTTTTAAGTTTTCTTAACATTTTCCAAATCATTATCTGACAAAGCTCTTACAGGTGAAACATAAAACACTTCCCCTAATTGGTTTTCACGTCTTATTTCTCTTCCATCTATATAAATGCTTATGTATATATATTAACTGTATACTTACATATTTACCAACCTCTCCGCATAAGTAGGATGTGACACAAGATCAATTTTTTAAGTGGAGTTTAACAGGTTTCAATTCAGTTTTCCTTCTCCTAGATTGGTTGCCTAACAGAGGTGAAAGAGCACAGACTGCCTTACTACTTACCAATAGCTGGAGGGAGAATAGTTGGATGCATACCTTTCCTAAGATTATTAGTGCTATGTGAAATGCAAACAGCCTACGTTAACTGTATATACTCATGTATGTATAGGTTACATTTTGAGAACAAATAGTAATAATTCTTAGTAAACAATTATAGCTTCAAGTAACTTTTCTTAATCTATTAGTAATGGAGATTCGCTTCCGTTTTTTGTCTGTAACAAAAATTATGTTACTGCTTACGTCACATTACCCATAACATAGAATAAATACACTCAAAATTTGAACATGCAACATTAGACAGTCCTCATTGTTTTTTAAAACAAGTTTTAATAAATACATGACTGGTATTATATATCTATATATAGTTTGTTTTATTTTAATACATATTTAAAGTTGACATTTCAAATTGTTTTATTTTTTAATCCTTTAATGAATTTGATGATTTTACTTAGGGTACAAACTCGCTGACATTGAATTTTTAACTCCCATCCCTCAGGCAATATGTTTCAAAAATTTATTTTTACATCACCCGGAGGGTGTTTTTTATTTTGTACTAGTACAAATAATTTACATGCAGTTATATGACTTTAGTAATGATTATGTAGTTTCAAATAAGTATTTCTATTTAATAATAGTAATTTACTTGTGCACAGTTATATGACTTCAAGTATTCTTATCTAATACAAATAATTTTCACTCTGATCTATTGGACCCGTAAATGGAATACTCATAGTTACAACTCCTCTGGATCAAAGTGGACCAGTAGAAGGGCACAATCTCTAAGCATAATATATTCATGTCCTATAAGTGACAAAACTTATCAAAAGTATCTGGTTATGGAGCACAGATTTGGTTTGTTGTGTTTTATGGCCTGTCAACCCTTGTTGGGTCATTTTATGCCAAAGACCTTTCTGTTTTATTCATTCTTGATGGGTATTAATTTTTTTAATTTTTTTTAACTGAAATTTTTTTTAAAGCAGATTTTTTTTTTTTAAACTCCTGTTTTTCTATTTAACCCATAGATGGGACCCAAACGGGTACTCCACTGGGTCAGAGTGAACCTGCGAGTAATAGTGATGAAGGGGTTCTCTGCATTTCCTAGAACTCCAGAATTGGAACTCCACCATCAGGTAGTTTAACATCATACCCAGGACATTAAGACCCTCAGACACTGCCTTCTAGCACATGTATGATAAGAGCTGGGGCTTGCCATAAAGGCAAAGGGATTGGGACAATCTTATAGCTGCTAGGGCTTGACATGACCAGCCAATTGATCAGTAGGAACCTCTCCAACCGACCGTCTAGCCTAATTATTTTCCAAGTGGAGTGTTGCATGTCATGGACTGCTCATCCACCAGGATTCCGTCGTTAAGCATCATGGGTCACCACTCACAGCCAACAGGTGGCCCTATTGGGGGGAGTGTTTTACCCCTCTGCAGAGGTGCAGTTGGTGTATTCTAAAGCCCCAGCCGACAGGATTCTGGAGCACAGGGAGAGATTGACTCATGCCTTACTCATGTTCATTTGTATGAAGTTAATACTCTAATTCTATTTTCTGTGCCACCTGAATCTCCCATATAATTTTGTTCCTTTTAAATAATTTTCTTAATTATTTGTTTTATCGGGAAATCAATTTACTAATTAAAACAATTGATACTCTAAGACTTAATCAAGCTCTGCTACCACTTGTCTTTTTTTTTTCTTTTTTTTCTTTTATTCCATCTTTTATATAATTAAGTCAATCCAATAGGAATTATTTGATAAATACTTTAATGATTTGTGAATTGAACCCTTAAAAGTGCTTGAAGTTTCTCCAAATGTAATAAGTGTCTCAAAATTCCTTTTTTTTTTTTTTTTTTTTTTTTTTAATTACTACTACTACTAATATCAGCAGCAGCTATATGATTTCTTTCTAAAAATCGTTTGATTTTTTTGTTTGATTAATTAATTATATCCCTTAATCAGTAAAAATCAATAAGCAAATTTGGAGTGTTTCTTAGTTAGAACGATATATATGTGTATGCAAGATTTTGAATCTGAGTGACCTCCCGTTTTGGAGTTATACGTTTTGGATTTTAACAGCATATCAACCCGTATATGTGGTAATTTCATAATGCATTTCATCAGACAGGAATACAAACCAAGAAAAATCTAAAAACCTGATAAATTGTTCTGTCATAGAAAAGCATTGATATTATGTAAGTTTGATTACAATTTCAATACTAGTTTTAAAAAAAAATGTAATACTTTTTTGGAATACATGTAAATATAGATAAATATCTAAAGAAAAAAGATATGTAGTTACATTTGTAAGACTAATGATGAAGAAATAAACATAAAAAATCTGAATCAGTGGTTCTCAACCAGGGTCCATATGGCTCCAGAGGAATCATAACATTTTTGGGTCCAGTCAATTAAAAAGTATCTAATTAGAAAAATACAATTAGATTTTTAAACATCGAATAACTGTGGGGAATCCATCGGAGTAAAGAGATTCAGAGGGGTCAATAGGTATTTTTTTAAAAAAAAAAGAAAAAAAAAAAAGTTTGAGAACCACTGGTCTAAATAATCATTGCCTGAATTTTATAATCTTGTTTCTTTAAGAATAGAGCTGGAAATTGAAGAATAATAAAGTTAGGAAGTGGTCAGTGGCATATATATAAGCAGGTTTTGTTAATGACCATAGAATATTTATTTATTATCTTCAAGTGTAGACATTCAAGTCTTGTTTTTTTGTATATTAGGATCCAGATGGTAGAGAAAGTATCTCATATTTTTTACTCAAGAGCTTTTAACCATGTCACTAGTCGTCCTCAGAGGGATTATAGGTTGTAGTGGTTGTTTGTTTTGTGGTGCAAGTTTTATTCATTTGGAAGGCTTTGCATTTTTGGGAGTCATAAGGAAGAAATATTCTTCTTTTTTTTCATATTTTTTTTTTAAACCTACTCAAAAGTCACTTACTATTTTGAAAATTGAAACCCTGTTGAATTCAAAAGAAAAAAGTGAAAAAATTATTTTAAAAATTATATTTATGATAATGGGTACACTTGCTCTACCAACGTATTGAGCACTTTATATTGTTATATCGCTGCCTTATCATTGTGAATCTTGCATTAACTAACCCTTGTGACCTATTTCACCAGTAAGTCACCTTTTCCACAAATACACCTATAAATATATATATATATATATTATATATATATATATATATATATATGGAATGATAATCTGTGCAAAGGGTCTGCTGTAACCGTTAGTACTTTTATATTATTCATATTTTGAATTGTGTGTGTTTTAAATGGTATGAGGCCTGCTGAAAATAAGCGAGATGCTAAAAACATAATCTAGATTGAGTCCTACCCAATTCTATATCATTTTTTTGATCAGATTTGCGTTTTTGAGGTAATAAGACAGGATTCGATTCAAGTGCTCATTCATACCTACCTCTCATACTAATTTCTTTTGTGCTACTAAACAGAACTGACAAATTCATAACCTAGGATTTGAGAATGTGAGGGATGTTAAAAGAAATATGGGAGGGGGTGCTTCATTACTATATAAAAGGTGTTTCAGAGTGGTGCTTCAACCAATGGAGAACTGTTGGGGAATGTTGTGTTGAATGCCAAGAGTACTATTTTTCAAGAAAATTTAACAATTCTATTCATTGTTCTATCTCTTTGAGTAAGTACAGCTTCAGTCTTGACTGCTTTTAAACACACTTCATATTGTGTCCAATACTCCTGTATTATTACGGAGAAGCAGTGCAAAGCTCAAAATAAACAACTATTAAAGTTTATACAATCTCTGTCCCATAATAATTATATTTACTAGCAAATATATCCCCTCCGGGTGCAAGTATCTAAAGTTTTTAATGTAATTAAATATTATATAAATTAGAAAGGCTAATGAAACTAAATAAGAGATGCGAATAAAATGATTGAACAGAGGGAGGTATAATAGAAAAATAAAACAACTGAAACTTACTCTTCCATCACTCCCATTCTTTCATTGTTATTTTTTCTAATTTAAGTATTTAGTTAAAAGAGGAAGTAAAAAGATAAAATGACAGTTATTTTTCTTGTTAATGATTTCTTTAAGATGCATGAAGAGATTGTTGCTTTAATTCATTAAAATAAATCCAAACAATTAGAAACCAATAATACTAAGCACATATTTTTATTAAAATCACATTTTTAATACCATATGCAAATTAGCCTTCCGTTCACACTATAAACCGCTAAATTTGTTGTATATTAAAATACAATTGCATGTTGTTGATATGTAGATATGGTTAACAAGTAATTAATAATGTACAACAATTTTATTAATAATTGAGATTTAAATAAATTAATATCCTGAAGAATGTGATGTCAAATAACTAAGGAAATTGTGATTGAGTAGTGATATTAGTTTCGGTTACAGGACAGAAAAACACAACAATCTCCATTATAATAAGATATTTTATTTTAATTATTGACAACACTTATTAAAAAGATTATGCTTATCTTATTATAATGGAGATAGTGTGTTTTTCTGTCTGTAACCGAAACTACATCACTACTCAAGTCACAATTTCCTTAGTTATTGACATCACATTCTCCACGATATTAATTTATTTAAACCACAATTATTAATAAATTGTTTTACATTATTAATACTGTTAACCATATCTACAATATTAAAACATGCATTATATTTATATATACAACAAAATAGCGATTTACAGTGTGAAGGCTAATTTTGCATATTGATATATTAAAAATGTGATTTTATTAAATATGTGCTTAGTATTATTGATTTTAACTGTTAGGATTTAATTTTAATGAAAAATAAAAGCAAAAATTCTTCAATGAATCTTAAATGAAATCCATTAACAAGAAAAAATAAATGTCCGTTTTATTTCTTTATACTTCCTCTTTTAACTAAATACTTAATTAGAAAAAATAACAATGAAAGATGGGAGTGATGGAAGAGTAAGTGTTCAGTTGTCTATATTTTCTACCTTTATACCTCCCTTTGTTTCAAATCATTTTATCTGCATTCTTATTTAGTTTCATAGCCTTTCTAATTTAATACAATACTTTATACATTAAAACTTAGATACTTGCACCCGGAGGGTGCATATATTTGCTAGTATGTCTAAAGGATAAATATCTAAACTACACAGTAGTTTAAATAATATTAGGTGTCTTAAAGTGAACTGTTCAAAAGTAAGCAAAGAAATTTACATTTACAAAACTGTGTCTACTTGTGTTTATATCCTTTAGCAGATAATATCAACCATTGGTGGAAATTGAAGAACATGTAAGTCAAAACTCTAAATAACAAATGATACACAAAATACCGTGTTGCAGTATTTCTTACAACATTCTTAAAACACAAAATGGATTCATGTCACTATAAATGCTGCTTCAACAGAATTTAAAATAAATGTTTAAAAATGTTTAAGCACCTCTTAAATGGCTTCAAGCATAAGTTAAACTTTTCTTTTTTTTTTTTCTTTTTCTTTTTTATGTAACAATTATTTTAGACAAATTTCATACAATTATTATTGGACAAAGGTTGTATGTTTTTGGGGGGCTTCAGTTGTTTTATATATACTTATATATGTGTGTAAGTAAAGAAATAACAAAAGACTTGGAGATTTAGCATTATAGTCTATTTCAGGGAGCTTAGAATTCATCATTCGCACCTGATGAGTCGGGAGAGATAGACAATTTGTCTAAGCTCCCTGAAATAGACTATAATGCTAAATCTCTAAGTCTTTGTTATTTCTTTACTTATATATTTACTCTGTCACTCTAACATTAAGAGTCACACATTGAGCTCTTCAAACTGCAACAGGTTTTTTTAAATAAAACTCTTGTGTCGTAAGGAAGATTTCTTCTCTGGACTTTTGGATTTATATATATATATATATATAATATATATATAATCCAAAAGGTCAGAGAAGAAATCTTCCTTACGACACCACACACAACACACACACACATATATATATATACTATATATAGATAATTATATACGTAATTATTATATATATAATTAATGACAACACACACAACCTCTCAACCATGGGCAGGTTGCAACTTGAATCATTTTTAAGCAGATACAAACTGGTTTGGAATTCAGTTTTCTTCTAGACTGGTTACCCCTCCATACCAAGGTTAAGAGACCCAGTTGGCCTACTATTTTACCTATAGCTGGAGGGAAATTAGTTGGATTTCTACCTTTCTCAAGGATATTAGCCACAATATGAAATGCAAACAGTCTTGTTAAAAACAAATTTGAGCTGTGGTTGCTGTGTCCATTACCTACGTGATATAACCATTACACTGTGCATGTAGATGCAAACACATCCATTTAAAAATCTCACGCCATAAATGTAACTATACTAATTGTGGGACAGTATTCAAGGTTTTATTAAGGAACCATATAATATCACTTAAGTGTGCTACTTATGCTTCTTTTATTTATATAATTCATATGGGATCAGTTTTGGATTTCTTTTTCATAAAAAGAAATAGAAAAGTTTGAAACATTTTCTCATTACTGATGAGAATTTCTCAGCTTAACTTTATTTCCTTAATTAATTTCCATGTTCCGGACAAAAAATATTTTATGAACTCAGGGGGTTTGGGGGTGGAGATAACTTTGATTCAGCACAAAACGGATTTATAGTCTGGGTAAGTCCTTGTCTTTTGCTTAATTCAGCAAGGTTTCTTTTATTTACTAGTTTTGATTTCATATGTATACAAAGGTTTTTTGAAATAATCTAACCATTTTAAATATCTCCAGAACTGGTTGTGTGACCTTGATGTAACTTGGCAAACAATCATACAAGGACCTTACTGTACATTCAGGAACATTTGCTCTCCATGAGGTTATTCATTTGTTAGATACCAGTGAGTGGCCTATATAAAGTTGGTCAGTTGGATTTTACACAGCATGTCAACCCTTGTTGGGTTATTTTATTCTGAAGATGTTTTGTTTATTTATTCTTGATGGGTATTTAAAAACTCAATTTCTGATCTATTTAAACCTATAGATGGGCCCTAGCACAGGTACTACCACTCTTGGTCAGTGGATATAGGAGAAGTGGGCAATGATAAGGATACTCAACACTCTTCAGAGCTCTAAAATTGGAACTTCATCATTTAGGTGTTATTTAATTTGTCATACCTGTATTTGGCCAAAACCAACTAGTACCTGTTAGGGACCCATCTATGGGTTAAATAGAAAAATGTCTTTTATAAAAAAAAATGAGTATCCATTAAGAATGAATTTATTTCAAACTTTTGTCTGCACATTAAATGACCCATTGAGGTTGATATGCTGTAAGACAAAACCAAAATCAACCAAACCAACCAACCAAAGCCAAGACCAACCAACCAACCAACCAACCAAACCAAACCAACCACCAAAACAACCAAACCATACCACCAACCAACGCAATCAACCCAACCAACCCTCTGTACAAGTAGAGATATGACACAATTTCTTAACTGTGAGTTAACAGATTTGAATTAAAGAGTTTTCCTTTAGAGTTGCCTAACCAAAGTGAAAGAAACCCAGTCTGTCCTACTATTACCTATAGCTGGAGTGGGAGAATAGATAGATGCATTACCTTTCCCAAGGTATACTGCTAGATGTAATGCAAACAGCCTTGTCCAGGATTTGAACTTCTGGTCAACTGAGTCCATTTCTTATAACGATACACATTAGAACATACACCCTCTAAAAGGCTTTCAAATAAGCAGAAAAAAAATGTTGAATGTATGTGAGCTGCAATCAAAGGAAATTGGGTGATTGATGATGTAAGAATTGGAGATCCGAGAATTCCACAGATTTGGAAAAGATCCAGCCACTTTGGAATCTGCCTATTTTTCATCTGTTTTAGGCAAAACCATCACTTTGCTTGTCTGCCAGGCCCCCCTACCTTCTTTAGACTTGGTTCGGTTTCATGAGCTTTTTCCAAATTTAAAAGGAGATTTTGGGCCAAGAAACAGTTTAAAGAGAACTCAACAAGATAACAGATGGTGGATTGTGAAATATGACTTGATGTCTGTTTTTAAAAAGTAGAAGAGACCCTATGATAAAAGGTGGGGTCCCAAGGTGAAGGGTAGTACTTGGTGAAGGGAGCACTAAGGTGCCTATGTTAGGTTGTTTTTTCTCCTTAATATTAAATGACTGCATCATTTCCAGACATACCTTCTATTGCTGTTGCTGTGCTTTTTTTTAGATGTTTCTGAAAGCCATGAAAAAAACATAACTATAAAAGTATAAATACATGTTTTTGTTTTATATGTTATATGAACATCATGGGTCTTTAATATTGGTAGGTAAAAGAGTCACGGACATCCCTGTGTCATATATTTTGTTACCATTGTACTAATTACAATCTCTGTTGTGCTTGGTGTTAAATAATGAATGTTAAAGTGCCCTAGTATTATCTATGTTATTCAGACTATGTCCTCATCTTCATTTTTATCTGTACAAAACGTTTCAGCTAACAATGAAGATTGAGGACAATAGTCCGATAACGCAGATAATATGGCAATCCATCGAAGCCGTCAATGTGCGTCGAAAACAGTCAGAGGTCTAAAAGTC
>CM042159.1:83863129-83948018 GCA_023376005.1 Doryteuthis pealeii | reverse complement strand
AAGAGAGAGATAGAAAGGGTTGGGGGAAATCATCAGACATTTGGAAGCTAAAAATCACAGACTAAGAAAATGAAGTATGAATTAATTAAATCATTATTTTTATACCATAGTCACAACATTGTAGATGAATAAAGTTACAATGAATAAAAAATAAGTCATTTATAATTATCAAAATATTAATACAAAGACTAAACCTGTAAATAAAGATGGCAGCCTATCAGGTGTTTTGGATGAAATAAAGAATAGCTATATGGTTTGATTTGAATGCTGCAGCTAATAATCGCTGTAGCCTAATTGGTAAGACAGCTGTCACATTAAGTCAAGCACATGAGAATAAATGATGAGAGTATTTCTGGAGGTTTTAGTCATTATTTCCAATCCTTGCTACTTATGATTATATTATGGCGTTACTTTCGTATTTTGCCTGGAGAGTTGTCTGCCCGTTTAGTTTGCTGGTTCCCGCTAGGGACCATTTATTATTTAAGCGGCTGGTTTGAACGTTGCTTTCTCTTTTTCCGGTTGCTCGACCTATGAGACACATGGGTTAGACACGGTCTACCCCTTCTCGTTGGGGCTTTGGGCCCCCTCCCCTTACATTACTGTAAGTGATTTATACAGCATGGATTATTCTTAGTCTCATGTCTGTACTTTTATGTTTTTCCCTTCTATTTTTGTATGTATGTTTATGTACACCTATGTATTATGTACTATGTTTATCCATGTGCTGTATATAAAATGTTTTGTACCACAAGCGTGTCTGTGTTTTGTCTTCAAGTATATATCACTTTAAACCTTACAATATAAAAACTAAATTTAAGACAAAATATCTATTTTTGTCAGACACCAGTCCAAACCAATAACAGTTGTATCAGCTGCTCTATTACTTAATACATACAAGGGGCACAACTTAGGGATCCCATACTTGCAACCTTGTGTCAAATCCTACCAGTGGCCAATGGATTGGATAAAAAGAGCATCCCATCGTGGTGTAATGGTGTGCAAGCTAGTCTCGCATATCCATTACTACTGAAAAGCAAGTGATCTTCACTGGATGCCCCCTACTTGCAACATTAGGTCCCATTCTACCCATGACAAACGGGTTAGGTAAATACCTACAAGGGGCACAACTATACAGTGATCAAATTTTCATCTGCTCCTGTCCATTGACCTCTGTCTAGGTTGAACCTACCAAGAAAACTTACTCCCACTAGTAGAACTCTGAATCAGCAGCGCACATGAACTTCCTCACCATAACAATGTGAACTACCAAGGGGGTCATTCCATGTCAAAACACCAGCAAAAAGTTGAAATCTGCACCCACCAACACCGAATCACTTGAAATTTGGCACAAATGTCCCCCTTCATGAGTTAGGAAAGTGTGCCAAATTATTTTGTCTTAAACCTTACCGTTCCGATTTTTTAGGGGGGGGATATAATTTTCCTATTTTGCCTCAAAATTAAGGCTGTGCGGTGTCGCAAAATCTCAGTGTTTATTTTTTTTTAAATTTAAAAAAAATACTTTCATACATTCAATATTTCTGAAATTTGGTATGTAAGGCAAATAAGGACGGTAGAATCCAAATATCCAACTATTTTAACCTTATATCTGATAGAAAATTCAAATAGTATTTTTTTTTTTTTAATGGGAGTGTGCTTTAAAGATTCAGAAAATTGATGTCAGAGTGGCCTAAAGTCAGTATCAGCCAGACAGCAAGGGAGTCTATCCCCTTTTCACTTGCGCTAGACCAAGAAGATCATTTTTTTAGCATCTAAGGTGGAGCGCCACACCTACTATCAGCTCCAATTTATCACACAGAACCCTATGCTACTCATATGCTGAGTTGGCAAGGGTCAGTATCGAACCAGGAACCTTGTGGTTCCCAGGCGGACACTCTACCAACTGAGCTAAACTGGCTAATCATAAAGAAAAAATCAGAAAAAAATGCCACAGGATTCACAATTCCAAGTATAAATTCCAGTGAAACTAGTAAATATAAAGAATGTTTCACAAAGAAATGATTATTCATTTATTGAAATGTTAATCTATCTTTATTGAATTTGTATTTAAAAAGGCAAAATTTCCAAATATTATTAAAAAGGTAAATTTCCAAATCACTTGTGTCTATGACATTTAATTAAACTAGCAAATATATGCACCCTCCGGGTGCAAGTATTTAAATTTTAATGTAATAAAATATTGTATTAAAATAATGTAATAAAATATTGTATTCGATAAAAAGATTTGAAACAGAGGGAGTATAATAAAGATTTTGAAACAGAGGGAGTATAATAAAAGATTTGAAACAGAGGGAGTATAATAAAAAATGAACAACTGAAACTTACTCTTCCATCACTCTCGTCTTTCATTGTTATTTTTTCTAATTTAAGTATTTAGTTATAAGAGGAAGTAAAGAATAATGACAGTTATTTTATCTTGTTAATGGATTTCATTTAAGATTCATTGAAGAGATTTTTGCTTATATTCATTAAAATAAAACCAAACAGTTAGAAATCAATAATACTAAGCACATATTTATTAAATTTGATTTTTTAATATTAATATGCAAATTAGCCTTCCCGTTCACATTGTAAACTGCTATTTTGTTGTATATATAAATATAATTGCATGTTATCAGTACGTAGACTTAGTTAACAGTATTAATAATGTAAGACAATTTTATTAATGATTTAGATAAAAATAAAATCATGGAGAATGTGATGTAAATAACTAAGGGAATTGTGACTTGAGTAGGAATATAGTTTCGGTTAGACAGAAAAACACACAATCTCTATTATAATAAGATGTATTATTATTATTAATGTAAGGATCAGCTTAGCTCAGTTGGTAGAGCATCAGCTAAGGAACCATAAGGTTCCAGTTTGATACCGACCCTCGCAAACTCAGCGTATAAGTAGCACAGGAATCTATGCCGTAAAGTAAGGAGCTGATGGTAGGTGTCGCACTCCACCGCACATGCCAAAAACGTCTCCTTGGTCTAGTGCTAGTGAAAAGGGGATAGAATCCCTCGCTGTCAGGCTGATACCGACTTCAGGCCACCCTAACGACTTTACTTTTTCTTTTTTTCTTCTTTTTTTTTTAAAGTGTTAATGTCAAAATAATTGAAGATATAAAAGATTTAGAAAATTAGTTTGATAGTTGTTATACAAATTACAGTAAGAATGAAAAAAAAAAAGTAATAATTTTGATACAAGCTAAGAAAACTAAGTTCAGACAAAAAATAAATAAATAAAAAATATGGGCTCTTAAGAATGAATAGCACTTCTGGGCAGTATCAGCTGTTTCTTTCAAGAGTTAGATTTTATTCCAGGAGGGGCTGTTTAAAAAGATTAAATCCTATCACAGGCAAAAGGTATCAATTAAAAGCTAACATGAATATTATTCAAAATAATCCTTGGAAAGAAAAGTATTATATATATTTTCTCTGTGTGTACATGTACACACCCACTGAAAAGTTCTGAGCCAAACCAAAAGAAACTTAATAGAAACTTGAGAAACAATGTGCCAACTGTATTGAACTGCAGGGTGAATATGTGGAATAGCATGCCCTATTTCATTGTGGTAAGTCATTCCTTTAGTTGGACTGAGAACCTTTCAGCATCCCCTCATATATATATATATATATATATATATATATATAATATATATTTAGTATGTGAGGTAAGGTAAAAGGATAGTAAGTCTGAGAGTAGAAATATTTTGTCCTTTCATAAGGACTTCCTCAGTCAACTGACTTTTATTCAAAGCAAAATTATGTACATGTGTATGTTTTGTATTTTTACTCCAACCCTCCTATCTTCATATTAGTGTGTGTGTGCTATATATAAGTGAATAGTGCTCAAATATCATTGATGAATAAATATATATTTTTAAGTTTAGAGGTGTGTGGTGTAATGGCTACTGTCATAGGAAATGAATACTGGCAGATGATTTTGAATCCTGGATGAGGCTGTTTGCATTTTATATAGCACTAATACCCATGGGAAAGGTATGAATCCAACTATAGGTAATAGGGCAGACTGGACTCTTTAACCTTGGTTAGGCAACCAGTCAAAGAGAATAAATATCTGAATTCAAATCTCTTAAACTCTGCTTAAGAAATTGACTTTGTGTCATCTCCTATTCATGTAGACTGGCTGGTAAATATGTATATATTTAAGTTAGGGTAGTATGGACATGAAATCAATGACATTTGGTAACTTACAGTTTCTTGCCATTTTATAGGTGGTTTGAAAATCACACAGCAAGAAACTGTTACCATGTGCTTTTAACTTCCTGTCAATGCTACCCTAACATACACACACACACACAACACACACACACACAAAAAAAAAAAAAACTTTAATTGTTAGTGAAGTTTTAAATTGCTTAAAAATAATGTTTTTCCCCCAATTATATGAACTAGCAAATATATGCACCCTCCGGGTGCAAGTATTTAAGTTTTAATATAATAAAATATCATATTAAATTAGAAAGGCTAATGAAACTGAATAAGAATGTAGATAAAAAAAGATTTGGAACAGAGGGGGTATGATTGAAAAATAGAACAACTTTGAAACTAACTCTTCCATCATTTTCTGTTACTCCCGTATTTCATTGGTAAATTTTCCTAATTTAACTGTTTAGTTAAAAAAGGAAGTAAAGAATAATATTAGTTATTTCTTCTTGTTAGGGGATTTCTTTTAAGATTTTTTTTTTAGTTAAAATTGGAAGTAAAGGATAATATTACAGTTATTTCTTATTAATCGATTTCATTTAAGTTTTATCCCCGAGATTTTTTCTCATATTCATTAAGATAAAACCAAACAATTAGAAATCAATAATATTAAGCACATATTTATTAAAATCAAATTTTAAAGATCAATATGCAAATTAGCCTTTCCATTCACACTGTAAACCGCTATTTTGTTGTATATATAAATACAATTACCTGTTATTAGTATCTAGATATGGTCAATAGTATTAATGATGTATAACAATTTTATTAATAGTAGAAGTTTAAATAAAAATAAAATCATGGAGAATGTGATGTAAATAACTAAGGGAATTGTGGCTTGAGTAGTAATATAGTTTCGGTTACAGACAGAAAAACACACAATCTCCATTATAATAAGATATGAAAAACAAATTAAAACTATACCAAAATATATGCTATGAATGTAAAGATAAATAAATAAAATGAATTATCTTGACCAATTGTTAAAACACACGTTGCTAGGTTTTACCTATGTAAACAAGCACTTCTAAGATTGATCCTATGTATATATGACAATACAGATATAAGTATGTTTTTATTATAAACTGAAGCTTTCAAAATAAATACAGTGAATGTTTAAAAACTGAATAATTATTTCAAATGGTTATTACACATTTATTGTATTTTTTTTCATGATAAATGCACACATAATAAGAAACTGGTCGTTGTTGCTAGGTTACATCTGAATAAGCCAATGAAAAAGTAAATGTCAAAGTTCTTGCAAAGTGACTTGCAGCAATATGGCCTTCTATCTATGTTTTAATGAGACCACAAAATAGTTCCACCCAATCAATCAATCAAAATGAGGACATTATTTATGAATGAATAAATTATGTAAATACATTTTCAGTATAAATATATTGTATTTGAGAAAAGAAAAAAAGAAAAGACTGCAAAGTGAGTTTCTATTCATAGAAGAAGAAAAAATGCAACCTAATCCTTTCCTTTTTAGGCTGCCACACTTTAAAATTATGGATATTAGCTTTTAGACAAAACAGTCTCTGGGTGGTCCGAGGTTCATCTAATATTTTTGGAATATACTTTATAACCTACTCCAATATGTTTTTCTCATGAGACCATTCTTGGGAGAAATTTGGATTCAACTATTTAAAGCAATTTTCCATAACAATATAGAATGACAAAGAAATTGATACCAATTCTTTTTTTCTTCAATCACCACCACACATGTGCACTAATAGCCATGCAAAATAGTTTACAGTTAAAAAGTCATCCACATAGATATATACAATACACGCTTTTTATTCTTATAGAAAATTTAGACTTCGGAATTAAGTTATTTGACTGAATTTTTTTTACATCAGGTTTGATAATTTGTACTATTTATTTATTTATTT
Source organism: Doryteuthis pealeii (assembly GCA_023376005.1). Taxonomy (NCBI): domain Eukaryota; kingdom Metazoa; phylum Mollusca; class Cephalopoda; order Myopsida; family Loliginidae; genus Doryteuthis; species Doryteuthis pealeii. The sequence continues at coordinate 83,941,888 of CM042159.1, read as the reverse complement.
ATTACTGTTGTCCTCATCTTTGATATATAAAGAATATTTCGACTGATGTGCTCTCCAGCCTTCTTCAGGTTTTTCTTGTCAAACTCAGGAACCTTCTTGTCGGAATCTGTAGCCTTCATGGAATTTGGAACTAAACCCTTTTAATTAATTCATTGGGGTAAATTGTTCTCATTACATTAACCATAACCAGGTACAAGTGTCTATGTTATGTATTCTATGTTATTTTTGCCTGTAGTCAGGATTGAACTTGTAACATCAATTAAGTTGTTTACATGCCTTAAAAGGCAGAAAGAAAGAATGTATAACAAAATTTCATTAAATACAGATGGATATTGTCAGACTAATGAAAATTTCACATATGAGGTCAAAATAGTCTGCTAACCTGCTCTATTTAGGACAGAAATATTTGGAATAGTCCATTTCTAATGGGTAGAGTGGTCTATACCATTCTCTAAATAGGCACTTTAACTCTGAATGTTTGAGATGAGGCTTGATGATTAGTATTATCTGCGTTATTCGGACTATTGTCCTCATCTTCATTGTTAGCTGAAACGTTGTACAGATAAAAATGAAGATGAGGACAATAGTCTGAATAACATAGATAATACTAGGCACTTTAACATTCATTATTTAACACCAAGCACAACAGAGATTGTAATTAGTGCAATGGTAACAAAATTATGACACAGGGATGTCCGTGACTTTTACCTACCAATATTAAAGACCCCATGATGTTCATATAATATATATAAACAAAAACATGTATTTATACTTTTATAGTTATGTTTTTTTCATGGCTTTCAGAAACATCTAAAAAAAGCACAGAACAGCAATACAACGTATGTCTGGAAATGATGCAGTCATTTAATATTAAAGAGAAAAAAAATCCTACATAGGCACCTTAGTCTCCTTCAAAGTACTCTCTTCACCTTGGGACCCCACCCTTTTATCATAGGGTCTCTTCTACTTTTCAAAACAGACAGCAACATCATATTTCATGATCACTGTCTGCTATCTTGTTGAGATTTCTTTAAGTTGTTCCTTGGCCCAAAATCTCCTTTTAAATTTGGAAAAAGCTCATGAAACCAAACCAAGTCTAAAGAAGGTGGGGCCTGGCAGACAAGCAAAGTGATGTTTTGCCTAAAACAGATGAAAAATAGGCAGATTCAAAGTGGCTGGATCTTTTCCAATCTGTGGAATTCTCGGATCTCCCAATTCTTACATCATCAATCACCAATTTCCTTTGATTGCAACTCACATACATTCAACATTTTTTCTGCTTATTCGAAAGCCTTTTAGGAGGTGTATGTTCTAATGTGTATCGTTATAAGAAATGGACTCAGTGACCAGAGTTCAAATCCTGGATGAGACTGTTTGCATTACACCTTGCACTAATACCATTGGGAAAGGTATGCATCTATCTATTCTTACTCCAGCTATAGGTAAATAGTAGGACAGACTGGGTTCTTTAACTTTGTTTAGGCAACTCTAAAGGAAAACTCTAAATTCAAATCTGTTAAACTCCGGTTAAGAAATTGTGTCATATCCTACTTGTACAGAGGGTTGGTTGGTTGGTTGTTTGGTTGGTTAGTTTGGTTGGTTGGTTGCTTGGTTGCTTGGTTGGTTTTGGTTTGTCTTACAGCATATCAACCTCAGTGGGTCATTTAATGCAGACAAAGTTTTGAAATAAATTCATTCTTAATGGATACTCATTTTTTTTTATAAAGACATTTTTCTATTTAACCCATAGATGGGTCCCTAACAGGTACTAGTTGGTTGGTTTTGCAATATACAGGTATGACATTAAATAACACCTAATGATGAAGTTCCAATTTTGGAGCTCTGAAGAGTGTTGAGTATCCTTTCATTGCCATTACTCCTATATCCACTGACCTGGAGTGGTAGTACCTGTTAGGGCCCCATCTATAGGTTAAATAGATCAGAAATTGAGTTTTTAATACCCATCAAGAATAAATAAAACAAAACATCTTCAGAATAAAATAACCCAACAAGGGTTGACATGCTGTAAAATCCAACTGACCAACTTTATATCGGCTCACTCACTGGTATCTAACAAATGAATAACCCCATGGGAGAGCAAATGTTCCTGAATGTACAGTAAGGTCCCTTATGATTGTTTGCCAAGTTACATCAAGGTCACACAACCAGTTCTGGACATATTTAAAATGGTTAGATATTTTTCAAAAAGACCTTTGTATACATATGAAAATCAAAACTAGTAAATAAAAGAAACCTTGCTGAATTAAGCAAAGACAGGACTTACCCAGACTATAAAATCTTTGTGTGCTGAATCAAAGTTATCTCCACCCCCAACCCCCTGAGTTATAAAATATTTTTTTCCGACACATGGAAATTAATTAAGGAAATAAAAGTTAAGCTGAAGAGAATTTCTCATCAGTTAATGAGAAAATGTTTCAAACTTTTCTATTTATTTTATGAAAAAGAAATCCAAAACTGACCCAATATGATTATATATAAAAGAAGCATAAGTAGCACACTTAAGTGATATTATATGGTTCCTTATATAAAACCTTGAATACTGTCCCACAATAGTAGTTACATTTATGGCGTGAGATTTTTAAATGTGTGTGTTTGCATTACATGCACAGTGTTATGGTTATCATCGTAGGTAATGGACACAGCAACCACAGCTCAAATCTTGAACAAGACTGTTTGCATTTCATATTGTGCTAATATCCTTGAGAAAGGTAGAAATCCAACTAATCTCCCTCCAGCTATAGGTAAATAGTAGGCCAAACTGGGTTCTTTAACCTTGGTATGGGGTAACCAGTCTAGAAGGAAAACTGAATTCAAACCAGTTGTATTCTGCTTAAAAATTGACTTCAAGTTGCAAACTGCCCATGGTGGAGAGGTTGTGTGTGTGTGTGTATAATATATATATATATATATGTAAACAACTTTTAGCTATTTTCAGCCGACAGTATATTATAAGTATAGTATAAGGGTTCGAGTCACACGCTAGGCGGTCCGCGTATCTATAACTCTGCTGATGAGACCTAATAGGTCGAAATATATATTCAGAGATTGATTTTTCTCGATTTGTTTAGCCTCACATTTAAGTAGTTTAAATCCCGCCTAATTAAACATAAAAATGAATTAACTTTCAAAAATTAGTCAAAAAAATAAATGTCGTTTTATTCTTTACTTCCTCTTTTAACTAAATACTTAAATTAGAAAAAATAACAATGAAAGATGGGAGTGATGGAAGAGTAAGTTTCAGTTGTTTTATTTTTCTATTATACCTCCCTCTGTTTCAAATCATTTTATCTGCATTCTTATTTAGTTTCATTAGCCTTTCTAATTTAATATAATATTTTATTACATTAAAACTTAGATACTTGCACCCGGAGGGTGCATATATTTGCTAGTAAATATAATTATTATGGGACAGAGATTGTATAAAACTTTAATAGTTGTCTATTTTGAGCTTTGCACTGTTCTAGTAATAATACAGGAGTATTGGACACAATATGAAGTGTGTATAAAAGCATCAAGACTGAAGCTGTATTTACTAAAAGAGATATGAACAATGAATAGAATGTTAAATTTTCTTGAAAATAGTACTCTTGGCATTCAACACAACATTCCAACAAGTTCTCCATTGGTTGAAGCAACTCTGAAACACTTTTTATATAGTAATGAAGCTACCCCACCATATTTCTTTAACATCCCTCACATTCTCAAATACCCTAGTATGAATTTTCAGTTCTGTTTAGTAAGCACAAAAGAAATTGTATGAGAGGTAGGTATGATGAGCACTTGAAGAATCCTGTCTTTTACCAAAAACTGCTGATCAAAAATGTGTAGAGAATTGGTAGTGACTCATCTAGATTATGTCTAGACATCATTAGCTTAGCTCAGCAAATATCCATTAGAAACAACACAATTCAAATATGAATAATATAAAAGTACTAACGGTACAGCAGACCCCTTTACCACAGATTATCATTCATATATATATATATATATATATATATATATATATATATATATATATATTAGTATTTGTGGAAAGGTGACTTACCGGTGAAATAGGTCACAAGGGTTAGTTGATGCAAGATTCACAATGATAAGGCAGCGATATAACAAATAAAAGTGCTCAATACGTTGGTAGAGCAAGTGTACCATTATCATAAATATAATTTTTTTAAAAATTTTTTTCACTTTTTTCTTTTGAATTCAACAGGGTTTCAATTTTCAAAATAGTAAGTGACTTTTGAGTAGGTTTTAAAAAAAAATATAAAAAAAAGAAGAATATTTCTTCCTTATGACTCCCAAAAATGCAAAGCCTTCCAAATGAATAAAACTTGCACCACAAAACAAACAACCACTACAACCTATAATCCCTCTGAGGACGACTAGTGACATGGTTAAAAGCTCTTGAGTAAAAAATATGAGATACTTTCTCTACCATCTGGATCCTAATATACAAAAAAACAAGACTTGAATGTCTACACTTGAAGATAATAAATAAATATTCTATGGTTATTAACAAAACCTGCTTATATATATATATATATATATATAATTTAATATACCAAGCGTGTTGGTAGATCCTTGCGGAGAGAAAAAACCCGGCAGAGAGTTTGATTGTAAAAATATACTACCAAACATCAACCAGGAAGAAAAAATTTTTTGAAAAAAGAAAAGACCAAGATATTCGTACCACAAAAAATAATCTATTGGTATAGTATTTGGCCAAAAGAAAAACAATTTATATGTATATATATGTATATAAGATATATATATATTCATATAACCGCTAGGAGAAGCTAATTTGTAAAAAGTGCTCGATACCTAAGTAGAGCCAAGTATAAAGATAATCTACTGAGTCAGACGAACCTGCTATTAGTTTCGCATAAAGCTCTTCAGGGCTAAAATCTGACAGATTTTAGCCCTGAAGAGCTTTATGCGAAACTAATAGTAGGTTCGTCTGACTCGGTAGATTATCTTTATATATATATATATATATATATATATATATGCCACTGACCATTTCCTAACTTTATTATTCTTCAATTTCCAGCTCTATTCTTAAAGAAACAAGATTATAAAATTCAGGCAATTATTTAGACCAGTGGTTCTCAACCTTTTTTTTTTTTTTAAAACCTATTGACCCCTCTGAATCTCTTTACTCCGATGGATTCCCACAGTTATTCGATGTTTTAAAAATCTAATTGTATTTTTATAATTAGATACTTTTTAATTGACTGGACCAAAAAATTTTTATGATTCCTGTGGAGCCATATGGACCCTGGTTGAGAACCACTGATTCAGACTTTTGATGTTTATTTCTTCATCATTAGTTTTACAAATGTAACTACATATCTTTTTTCTTTAGATATTTATCTATATCTATGTGTATTCCAAAAAAGTATTACATTTTTTAAAAAACTAGTATTGAAATTGTAATCAAACTTACATAATATCAACGCTTTTCTATGACAGAACAATTTATCAGGTTTTAGATTTTTCTTGGTTTGTATTCCTGTCTGATGAAATGCATTATGAAATTACCACATATACGGGTTGATATGCCGTTAAAATCCAAAACGTATAACTCCAAAACGGGAGGTCACTCAGATTCAAAATCTTGCATACACATATATATCGTTCTAACTAAGAAACACTCCAAATTTGGTTATTGATTTTTACTGATTAATCAAAAAAAAAATCAAACAATTTTTAGAAAGAAATCATATAGCTGCTGCTGATATTAGTAGTAGTAGTAATTAAAAAAAAAAAAAAAAAAAAAAAAAAGAAGGGAATTTTTGAGACACTTATTACATTTGGAGAAACTTCAAGCACTTTTAAGGGTTCAATTCACAAATCATTATAAGTTTAATCAATAATTCCTATTGGATTGACTTAATTATATAAAAGATGAATAAAAGAAAAAGAAAAGAAAAAAGACAAGTGGTAGCAGAGGTTGATTAAGTCTTAGAGTATCAATTGTTTTAATTAGTAAATTGATTTCCTATAAAACAAATAATTAAGAAAATTATTTAAAAGGAACAAAATTATATGGGAGATTCAGGTGGCACAGAAAATAGAATTAGAGTATTCACTTCATACAAATAAACATGAGTAAGGCATGAGTCAATCTCTCCCTGTGCTCCAGAATCCTGTCAGCTGGGGCTTTAGAATACACCAACTGCACCTCTGCAGAGGGGTAAAACACTCCCCCCAATAGGGCCACCTGTTGGCTGTGAGTGGTGACCCATAATGCTTAACGACGGAATCCTGGTGGATGAGCAGTCCATGACATGCAACACTCCACTTGGAAAATAATTAGGCTAGACGGTCGGTTGGAGAGGTTCCTACTGATCAATTGGCTGGTCACGTCAAGCCCTAGCAGCTATAAGATTGTCCCAATCTCTTTGCCTTTATGGCAAGCCCCAGCTCTTATCATACATGTGCTAGAAGGCAGTGGCTGAGGGTCTTAATGTCCTGGGTATGATGTTAAACTACCTTATGGTGGAGTACCAATTCTGGAGCTCTAGGGAATGTGGAGAACTCCTTCATCACTATTACTCCCAGGTTCACTCTGACCCAGTGGTAGTACCCATTTGGGTCCCATCTATGGGTTAAATAAAAAACAGGAGTTTAAAAAAAAAAAAATCTGCTTTAAAAAATTTCAGTTAAAAAAATTAAAAAAATTAATACCCATCAAGAATGAATAAAACAGAAAGGTCTTTGGCATAAAATGACCCCAACAAGGGTTGACAGGCCATAAACCCAACAAACCAAATCTGTGCTCCATAACAAGATACTTTTGATAAGTTTTGTCATTTATAGGACATGAATATATCATGCTTAGAGATTGTGCCCTTCTACTGGTCCACTTTGATCCAGAGGAGTTGTAACTATGAGTATTCCATTTTACGGGTCCAATAGATCAGAGTGAAAATTATTTGTATTAGATAAGAATACTTGAAGTCATATAACTGTGCACAAGTAAATTACTATTATTAAATAGAAATACTTATTTGAAACTACATAATCATTACTAAATTCATATAACTGCATGTAAATTATTTGTACTAGTACAAAATAAAAAACACCCTCCGGGCGATGTAAAAATAGATTTTTGAAACATAAGGTGGGAGTAAAAAATTCAATGTCAGCGAGTTTGTACCCTAAGTAAGTAAAATCATCAAATTCATTAAAGGATTAAAAAATAAAACAATTTGAAATGTAAACTTTAAAATATGTATTAAAATAAACAAACTATATATAGATATATAATACCAGTCATGTATTTATTAAAACTTGTTTTAAAAAACAATGAGGACTGTCTAATGTTGCATGTTCAAATTTTTGAGTGTATTTATTCTATGTTATGGTAATGTGACGTAAGCAGTAACATAATTTTTGTTACAGACAAAAAACGGAAGCGAATCTCCATTACTAATAGATTAAGAAAAGTTACTTGAAGCTATAATTGTTTACTAAGAATTATTACTATTTGTTCTCAAAATGTAACCTATACATACATGAGTATATACAGTTAACGTAGGCTGTTTGCATTTCACATAGCACTAATAATCTTAGGAAAGGTATGCATCCAACTATTCTCCCTCCAGCTATTGGTAAGTAGTAAGGCAGTCTGTGCTCTTTCACCTCTGTTAGGCAACCAATCTAGGAGAAGGAAAACTGAATTGAAACCTGTTAAACTCCACTTAAAAAATTGATCTTGTGTCACATCCTACTTATGCGGAGAGGTTGGTAAATATGTAAGTATACAGTTAATATATATACATAAGCATTTATATAGATGGAAGAGAAATAAGACGTGAAAACCAATTAGGGGAAGTGTTTTATGTTTCACCTGTAAGAGCTTTGTCAGATAATGATTTGGAAAATGTTAAGAAAACTTAAAAATAAAGCAAACAATATGAAAGATCTGTTTGAAATGTCAACATGGAGGATATTCTCTCTTTTTTGAGAGAAATAAAATTATCCATAGAATATAGACATGAAACAAATCAGTACCATACAACATAATCCCCAATAATGTTAACAATTTTTAAACCAATTACTAAAGAATAAAATATAATACACAATATGTATAACTTCCTAACCGTTAGGCATGACATAACCCAGATGAGTTGATATGCTGTTAAAATCAACAACAAACAAACAAATTAAGAAAACTGTTAACAAGTTGAGAAAACTGTTAAGAAAAACTGTTAACAAGTTGAGAAAAACTGTAAGAAAACTGTTAACAAGTTGAGAAAACTGTTAAGAAAACTTAACAAGTTGAGAAAAAACTGTTAAGAAAACTTAAGCTGAGAAAACTGTTAAGAAAACTTACAAGCTGAGAAAAACTGTTAAGAAAACTTGAGAAAACTGTTAAGAAAACTGTTAACAAGTTGAGAAAAACTGTTAAGAAAACTGTTACAAGTGAGAAAACTGTGAGAAAACTGTTAACAAGTTGAGAAAACTGTTAACAAGTTAAGAAAACTGTTAACAAGTTAAGAAAACTTGAAATGCTTACACATTTTATGATATATGCACATTAAGATGTTTAACTTTTTAGAGGTTCCAACAAAGGTTAACATTATTAGATACAACCCAAATCTAATTGAAAGAGAAAATATATCAAAATACACACAAAAGGGAAGCTTATTAAATTAAATGTGTATTAAATACACAGGGTGTTTCAGATAATTTGATATCATTTTATTTTGTAATGGACACTATCATTTGAGAAGTTAATATCTGAATGACTACATCAAGTTGTCCTAACAGCACAGATTCCTATGACTCTCTTGACACCCATCCTATTAGTCATCACTACTGGCAAGTCCTCAATATCTTTTTACAGTTTGCTTATATGAGATTAGTCTGAAAAGTAAGGTCTCCAAAGTGCTGGAGACACAGGGAAATTGTTCGTGCGGCTATTGGAAATGTTGTATAATTGTGTGGTGGCATGGGTTTTTGACAAGCCCTTATCTCCAAATTGGAGAATTCTAAGGGGCCATTGTTTTTCAGATCTGGGGATGGAAAAATACCAGTCACTGACCCCAGAGGCATGAATTTTGTGAGTCACGTGAGTTAGTTAGATAATCAGTTTTCAACCAGACATCAGGCAGAGAGGATGCTATCTCTGCTGAGGTTGTAACTCAGACCGCGCAGTGAATCAGGGCAATGCAGTAATAAAATCTTTGGTCAAAGAAAAACAAAGTCTTGTAGTTAATTAATGCATGACTTGAAAAGAAGCCCTTTGTTAGAAGAAGACAAGAAGCAACCAGACAAGATGAAAACTGACCAAAAGAAAGAAGATGAAACAACCACTAGACAAAGAAGCAAGTAAGTCACAGTCTTAACTGTCTGTCTGTCTGTCTATCACCCGAAGACTCTCTCTATCATTCTTTATATACCTGCAATGGGCTATATAACAGAAACACTGTTGTGTTTGTTGTACAGGTGCCGGTCTCTGTTTCTCTAGCAATGTTTATACATAACTGTTGTCTGTAAGTCAACACTGTGTAGGTGTCAAACAGAGAACATCTCTTATAAGTTCATCCCTGCTTTTCCAACAGCAGCATTAAGTATGCCTTGCTCATTTACTTGTATGGTTGGAGTGATAGGAGATAAGTGGTCATACACAGCATCCATTGTATAGCACCTACCTAGCTTTGAAACAAAACAGGCTTAATGTTAAGCAAAATAAAATTTATTCATCAAAATTTGAATGAGAAATTCAAAAGGTATATGGATTTCATGAACGATTTTACAAGTTTCAATATGTGAACTACCTGTGACATAGCAAACGTGGTGACCATTAAAAAATGAAATAATATCAATTTTTCTGAAATACCCAGTATTCTTTTCCTACAAATTTTACCAGGGATCAAGTAGTAGTAGTTGTTAACGGAAATGGTTAAATAAAATGATTCAATTTGTATTATTTGGACTATTGTCCTCATCTTTATTCTTAACTGCACAACGTTTCAGCCGATGTGCTCTCTGGCCTACTTCAGGTATTTCCTTGTCGGACTCGGGAACTTTCTCTTCAAACTTGGGAAGATGACAATAAAGATGAGGACAATAGTCCAAATAATACAATTGAATCATTTTATTTAACCATTTTCCGTTAACAACTACTACTACTTGATCCCTGGTAAAATTTGTAGGAAAAGATACTGGGTATTTCAGAAAATTTGATATTATTTCATTTTTTAGGTCACCACGTTTCTATGTCCACAGGTAGTTCACATATTGAAACTTGTAAAATCGTTCATGAAATCCATATACCTTTTGAATTTCTCATTCAAATTTGATGAATAAATTTTATTTTGCTTAACATTAAGCCTGTTTTGTTTTCAAAAGCTAGGTAGGTGCTATACAATGGATGCTGGTGTTGACCACTTATTCCTATCACTCCAAACCATACAAAGTAAATGAGCAAGGCATACTTAATGCTGCTGTTGGAAAAGCAGGGATGAAACCTTATAAGAGATGTTCTCTGTTTGAACACCTACACAGTGTTGACTTACAGACAACAGTTAGTATAAACATTGCTAGAAGAAACAGAGACCGGCACCTGTACAACAAACACAACAGTGTTTTCTGTTATATAGCCCATTGCAGGTATATAAAGAATGAATAGAGAGAGTCTTCGGGTGATAGACAGACAGACAGACAGTTAAGACTGTGACTTACTTGCTTCTTTGTCTAGTGGTTGTTTTCATCTTCTTTTCTTTTGGTCAGTTTCATCTTGTTCTGGTTTGCTTCTTGTCTTCTTCTAACAAAGGGGCTTCTTTTCAAGTCATGCATTAATTAACTACAAGACTTTGTTTTTCTTTGACCAAAGATTTTATTACTGCATTGCCTGATTCACTGCGCGGTCTGAGTTACAACCTCAGCAGAGATAGCATCCTCTCTGCCTGATGTCTGGTGAAAACTGATTATCTAACTAACTCACGTGACTCACAAAATTCATGCCTCTGGGGTCAGTGCTGGTATTTTCCATCCCAGATCTGAAAAACAATGGCCCTTAGAATTCTCCAATTTGGAAGATAAGGGCTTTGTCAAACCCATGCCACACACCAATTATACAACATTTCAATAGCCGCACGAACAATTTCCCTGTGTCTCAAGCACTTTGGAGACCTTACTTTTCAGACTAATCTCATATAAGCAAACTGTAAAAAGATATTGAGGACTTGCCAGTAGTGATGACTAATAGGATGGGTGTCAAGAGAGTCATAGGAATCTGTGCTGTTAGGACAACTTGATGTAGTCATTCAGATATTAACTTCTCAAATGATAGTGTCCATTACAAAAATAAAATGATATCAAATTATCTGAAACACCCTGTGTATTTAATACACATTAATTTAATAAGCTTCCCTTTTGTGTGTATTTTGATATATTTTCTCTTTCATTAGATTGGGTTGTATCTAATAATGTTAACCTTTGTTGGAACCTCTAAAAAAGTTTAAACATCTTAATGTGCATATATCATAAAATGTGTAAGCATTTCAAGTTTTCTTAACTTTTAACAGTTTTTCTAACTTGTTAACAGTTTCTCAACTTGTTAACAGTTTTTTCACAGTTTCTCAACTTGTTAACAGTTTTCTTAACAGTTTTCTCAAACTTGTTTAACAGTTTTCTTAACAGTTTTCCTCAAACTTGTTAACAGTTTTTCTCAGCTTGTTAAGTTTTTCTTAACAGTTTTTCTCAGCTTGTTAAGTTTCTTAACAGTTTTTCTCAGCTTAAGTTTTCTTAACAGTTTTTCTCAACTTGTTAAGTTTTCTTAACAGTTTTTCTCAACTTGTTAACAGTTTTCTTAACAGTTTTCTTCAACTTGTAACAGTTTTCTTAACAGTTTTTCTCAACTTGTTAACAGTTTTCTTAATTTGTTTGTTTGTTTGTTGATTTTAACAGCATATCAACTCATCTGGGGTTATGTCATGCCTAACGGTTAGGAAGTTATACATATTGTGTATTTATATTTATTCTTTTAGTAATTGGTTTTAAAAATGTGTTAACATTATTGGGGATTATGTTGTATGGTACTGATTTGTTTCATGTCTATATTCTATGGTATAAATTTTATTCTCTCAAAAAGAGAGAATATCCTCGTGTTGACATTTTCAAACAGATCTTTCATATTGTTTGCTTTATTTTTAAGTTTTCTTAACATTTTCCAAAATCATTATCTGACAAAGCCTCTTACAGGTGACATAAAAACTTCCCCTAATTGGTTTTCACGTCTTATTTTCTGTCATCTATATAAATGCTTATGTATATATATTAACTGTATACTTACATATTTACCAACCTCTCCGCATAAGTAGGATGTGACACAAGATCAATTTTTTAAGTGGAGTTTAACAGGTTTCAATTCAGTTTTCCTTCTCCTAGTTGGTTGCCTAAACAGAGGTGAAAGAGCACAGACTGCCTTACTACTTACCAATAGCTGGGGAGAATAGTTGGATGCATACCTTTCCTAAGATTATTAGTGCTATGTGAAATGCAAACAGCCTACGTTAACTGTTATCTCATGTATGATAGGTTACATTTTGAGAACAAATAGTAATAATTCTTAGTAAACTTAATAGCTTCAAGTAACTTTTCTAATCTATTAGTAATGGAGATTCGCTTCCCGTTTTTGTCTGTAAACAAAAATTATGTTACTGCTTACGTCACATTTACCCATAACATAGAAAAATACCCTCAAAATTTGAACATGCAACATTAGACAGTCCTCATTGTTTTTAAACAAGTTTTAATAAATACATGACTGGTATTATATATCTATATATAGTTTGTTTTATTTTAATACATATTTAAAGTTTACATTTCAAATTGTTTTATTTTTAATCCTTTAATGAATTTGATGATTTTACTACTTAGGGTACAAACTCGCTGACATTGAATTTTTTAACTCCACCTTATGTTTCAAAAATCTATTTTACTCGGCCCGGAGGGTGTTTTTTATTTTGTACTAGTACAAATAATTTACATGCAGTTATATGAATTTAGTAATGATTATGTAGTTCAAATAAGTATTTCTATTTATAATAGTAATTTACTTGTGCACAGTTATATGACTTCAAGTATTCTTATCTAATACAAATAATTTTCACTCTGATTTTGGACCCGTAAATGAATACTCATAGTTACAACTCCTCTGGATCAAAGTGGACCAGTAGAAGGGCACAATCTCTAAGCATGATATATTCATGTCCTATAAATGACAAAACTTATCAAAAGTATCTTGTTATGGAGCACAGATTTGGTTTGTTGGGTTTTATGGCCTGTCAACCCTTGTTGGGTCATTTTATGCCAAAGACCTTTCTGTTTTATTCATTCTTGATGGGTATTAATTTTTTTAATTTTTTTTAACTGAAATTTTTTTAAAGCAGATTTTTTTTTTTTTAAACTCCTGTTTTTTTTATTTAACCCATAGATGGGACCAAATGGGTACTACCACTGGGTCAGAGTGAACCTGGGAGTAATAGTGATGAAGGAGTTCTCCACATTCCCTAGAGCTCCAGAATTGGTACTCCACCATAAGGTAGTTTAACATCATACCAGGACATTAAGACCGCTCAGCCACTGCCTTCTAGCACATGTATGATAAGAGCTGGGCTTGCCATAAAGGCAAAGAGATTGGGACAATCTTATAGCTGCTAGGGCTTGACGTGACCAGCCAATTGATCAGTAGGAACCTCTCCAACCGACCGTCTAGCCTAATTATTTTCCAAGTGGAGTGTTGCATGTCATGGACTGCTCATCCACCAGGATTCCGTCGTTAAGCATTATGGGTCACCACTCACAGCCAACAGGTGGCCCTATTGGGGGGAGTGTTTTACCCCTCTGCAGAGGTGCAGTTGGTGTATTCTAAAGCCCCAGCTGACAGGATTCTGGAGCACAGGGAGAGATTGACTCATGCCTTACTCATGTTTATTTGTATGAAGTGAATACTCTAATTCTATTTTCTGTGCCACCTGAATCTCCCATATAATTTTGTTCCTTTTAAATAATTTTCTTAATTATTTGTTTTATAGGGAAATCAATTTACTAATTAAAACAATTGATACTCTAAGACTTAATCAACCTCTGCTACCACTTGTCTTTTTTTCTTTTCTTTTTTCTTTTATTCCATCTTTTATATAATTAAGTCAATCCAATAGGAATTATTTGATAAATACTTTAATGATTTGTGAATTGAACCCTTAAAAGTGCTTGAAGTTTCTCCAAATGTAATAAGTGTCTCAAAAATTCCTTCTTTTTTTTTTTTTTTTTTTTTTTTTTAAATTACTACTACTACTAATATCAGCAGCAGCTATATGATTTCTTTCTAAAAATTGTTTGATTTTTTTTTGATTAATCAGTAAAAAATCAATACAAATGGAGTGTTTCTTAGTTAGAACGATATATATGTGTATGCAAGATTTTGAATCTGAGTGACCTCCCGTTTTGGAGTTATACGTTTTGGATTTTAACGGCATATCAACCGTATAGTGGTAATTTCATAATGCATTTCATCAGACAGGAATACAAACCAAGAAAAATCTAAAACCTGATAAATTGTTCTGTCATAGAAAAGCGTTGAATATTATGTAAGTTTGATTACAATTTCAATACTAGTTTTTTAAAAAAATGTAATACTTTTTTGGAAATAACATAGATATAGATAAATATCTAAAGAAAAAAAGATATGTAGTTACATTTGTAAAACTAATGATGAAGAAATAAACATCAAAAGTCTGAATCAGTGGTTCTCAACCAGGGTCCATATGGCTCCACAGGAATCATAAAAATTTTTTGGTCCAGTCAATTAAAAGTATCTAATTATAAAAATACAATTAGATTTTTAAACATCGAATAACTGTGGGGAATCCATCGAGTAAAGAGATTCAGAGGGGTCAATAGGTTTTTTAAAAAAAAAAAAAGGTTGAGAACCACTGGTCTAAATAATTGCCTGAATTTTATAATCTTGTTTCTTTAAGAATAGAGCTGGAAATTGAAGAATAATAAGTTAGAAATGGTCAGTGGCATATATATAATATATATATATTATATTATATAAAGATATCTACCGAGTCAGACGAACCTACTATTAGTTTCGCATAAAGCTCTTCAGGGCTAAAATCTGTCAGATTTGCCCTGAAGAGCTTTATGCGAAACTAATAGCAGGTTCGTCTGACTCAGTAGATTATCTTTATTACTTGGCTCTACTTAGGTATCGAGCACTTTTACAAATTAGCTTCTCCTAGCGGTTAGATATATATATATCTTATATACATATATATACATATAAATTGTTTTTTCTTTTGGCCAAATACTATACAATAGATTATTTTTTGTTGGTACGAATATCTTGGTCTTTTCTTTTTTCAAAAATTTTTTTTCTGGTTGATGTTTGTAGTATATTTTTACAATCAAACTCTCTGCCGGGTTTTTCTCTCCGCAAGGATCTACCAACACGCTTGGTATATTAAATTATATATATATATATATATATATAAAGCAGGTTTTGTTAATAACCATAGAATATTATTTTATCTTCAAGTGTAGACATTCAAGTCTTGTTTTTTGTATATTAGGATCCAGATGGTAGAGAAGTATCTCATATTTTTACTCAAGAGCTTTTAACCATGTCACTAGTCGTCCTCAGAGGGATTATAGGTTGTAGTGGTTGTTTGTTTGTGGTGCAAGTTTTATTCATTTGGAAGGCTTTGCATTTTTGGGAGTCATAAGGAAGAAATATTCTTCTTTTTTTTATATTTTTTTTTAAAACCTACTCAAAAGTCACTTACTATTTTGAAAATTGAAACCCTGTTGAATTCAAAAGAAAAAAGTGAAAAAAATTTTTAAAAAAATTATATTTATGATAATGGTACACTTGCTCTACCAACGTATTGAGCACTTTATATTTGTTATATCGCTGCCTTATCATTGTGAATCTTGCATCAACTAACCCTTGTGACCTATTTCACCGGTAAGTCACCTTTTCCACAAATACTAATATATATATATATATATATATATATATATATATATATATATATATATGAATGATAATCTGTGGTAAAGGGGTCTGCTGTACCGTTAGTACTTTTATATTATTCATATTTTGAATTGTGTTGTTTCTAATGGATATTTGCTGAGCTAAGCTAATGATGTCTAGACATAATCTAGATGAGTCACTACCAATTCTCTACACATTTTTGATCAGCAGTTTTTGGTAAAAGACAGGATTCTTCAAGTGCTCATCATACCTACCTCTCATACAATTTCTTTTGTGCTTACTAAACAGAACTGAAAATTCATACCTAGGGTATTTGAGAATGTGAGGGATGTTAAAAGAAATATGGTGAGGGGGTAGCTTCATTACTATATAAAAAGTGTTTCAGAGTTGCTTCAACCAATGGAGAACTTGTTGGAATGTTGTGTTGAATGCCAAGAGTACTATTTTCAAGAAAATTTAACATTCTATTCATTGTTCATATCTCTTTTAGTAAATACAGCTTCAGTCTTGATGCTTTTATACACACTTCATATTGTGTCCAATACTCCTGTATTATTACTAGAACAGTGCAAAGCTCAAAATAGACAACTATTAAAGTTTTATACAATCTCTGTCCCATAATAATTATATTTACTAGCAAATATATGCACCCTCCGGGTGCAAGTATCTAAGTTTTAATGTAATAAAATATTATATTAAATTAGAAAGGCTAATGAAACTAAATAAGAATGCAGATAAAATGATTTGAAACAGAGGGAGTATAATAGAAAAATAAAACAACTGAAACTTACTCTTCCATCACTCCCATCTTTCATTGTTATTTTTTAATTTAAGTATTTAGTTAAAAGAGGAAGTAAAGAATAAAACGACATTTATTTTTGACTAATTTTTGAAAGTTAATTCATTTTTATGTTTAATTAGGCGGATTTAAACTACTTAAAATGTGGGCTAAACAAATCGAGAAAAATAATCTCTGAATATATATTTCGACCTATTAGGTCTATCAGCAGAGTTATAGATACGCGGACCGCCTAGCGTGTGACTCGAACCCTTATACTATACTTATAATATACTGTCGGCTGAAAATAGCTAAAAGTTGTTTACATATATATATATATATATTATAACACACACACACACAACCTCTCCACCATGGGCAGTTTGCAACTTGAAGTCAATTTTTAAGCAGAATACAACTGGTTTGAATTCAGTTTTCCTTCTAGACTGGTTACCCCATACCAAGGTTAAAGAACCCAGTTTGGCCTACTATTTACCTATAGCTGGAGGGAAATTAGTTGGATTTCTACCTTTCTCAAGGATATTAGCACAATATGAAATGCAAACAGTCTTGTTCAAGATTTGAGCTGTGGTTGCTGTGTCCATTACCTACGATGATAACCATAACACTGTGCATGTAATGCAAACACACATTTAAAAATCTCACGCCATAAATGTAACTACTATTGTGGGACAGTATTCAAGGTTTTATATAAGGAACCATATAATATCACTTAAGTGTGCTACTTATGCTTCTTATATATAATCATATGGGTCAGTTTTGGATTTCTTTTTCATAAAATAAATAGAAAAGTTTGAAACATTTTCTCATTAACTGATGAGAAATTCTCTTCAGCTTAACTTTTATTTCCTTAATTAATTTCCATGTGTCGGAAAAAAATATTTATAAACTCAGGGGGTTGGGGTGGAGATAACTTTGATTCAGCACACAAAGATTTTATAGTCTGGGTAAGTCCTGTCTTTGCTTAATTCAGCAAGGTTTCTTTATTTACTAGTTTTGATTTTCATATGTATACAAAGGTCTTTTTGAAAAATATCTAACCATTTTAAATATGTCCAGAACTGGTTGTGTGACCTTGATGTAACTTGGCAAACAATCATAAGGGACCTTACTGTACATTCAGGAACATTTGCTCTCCCATGGGGTTATTCATTTGTTAGATACCAGTGAGTGAGCCGATATAAAGTTGGTCAGTTGGATTTTACAGCATGTCAACCCTTGTTGGGTTATTTTATTCTGAAGATGTTTTGTTTTATTTATTCTTGATGGGTATTAAAAACTCAATTTCTGATCTATTTAACCTATAGATGGGGCCCTAACAGGTACTACCACTCCAGGTCAGTGGATATAGGAGTAATGGCAATGAAAGGATACTCAACACTCTTCAGAGCTCCAAAATTGGAACTTCATCATTAGGTGTTATTTAATGTCATACCTGTATATTGCAAAACCAACCAACTAGTACCTGTTAGGGACCCATCTATGGGTTAAATAGAAAAATGTCTTTAAAAAAAATGAGTATCCATTAAGAATGAATTTATTTCAAAACTTTGTCTGCATTAAATGACCCATGAGTTGATATGCTGTAAGACAAACCAAACCAACCAACCAACAAGCAACCAACAACCAAACAACCAACCAAACCAAACCAACCAACCAACCCTCTGTACAAGTAGGATATGACACAATTTCTTAACTGGAGTTTAACAGATTTGAATTTCCTTTAGAGTGCCTAACCAAAGTTAAAGAACCCAGTCTGTCCTACTATTTACCTATAGCTGGAGTGAGAATAGATAGATGCATACCTTTCCCAATGGTATTACTGCTAGATGTAATGCAAACAGCCTTGTCCAGGATTTGAACTCTGGTCACTGAGTCCATTTCTTATAACGATACACATTAGAACATACACCTCCTAAAAGGCTTTCAAATAAGCAGAAAAAAAATGTTGAATGTATGTGAGCTGCAATCAAAGGAAATTGGTGATTGATGATGTAAGAATTGGGAGATCCGAGAATTCCACAGATTGGAAAAGATCCAGCCACTTTGAATCTGCCTATTTTTCATCTGTTTTAGGCAAAACATCACTTTGCTTGTCTGCCAGGCCCCCACCTTCTTTAGACTTGGTTTGGTTTCATGAGCTTTTTCCAAATTTAAAAGGAGATTTTGGGCCAAGAAACAGTTTAAAGAAAACTCAACAAGATAACAGATGGTGATTGTGAAATATGACGTTGCTGTCTGTTTTAAAAAGTAGAAGAGACCCTATGATAAAAGGGTGGGGTCCCAAGGTGAAGGGAGTACTTTGAAGGAGACTAAGGTGCCTATGTAGGTTGTTTTTTTCTCCTTAATATTAAATGACTGCATCATTTCCAGACATACCTTCTATTGCTGTTCTGTGCTTTTTTTAGATGTTTCTGAAAGCCATGAAAAAAACATAACTATAAAAGTATAAATACATGTTTTTGTTTATATATGTTATATGAACATCATGGGGTCTTTAATATTGGTAGGTAAAAGTCACGGACATCCCTGTGTCATAATTTTGTTACCATTGTACTAATTACAATCTCTGTTGTGCTTGGTGTTAAATAATGAATGTTAAAGTGCCTAGTATTATCTATGTTATTCAGACTATTGTCCTCATCTTCATTTTTATCTGTACAACGTTTCAGCTAACAATGAAGATGAGGACAATAGTCCGAATAACGCAGATAATACTAATCATCAAGCCTCATCTCAAACATTCAGAGTTAAAGTGCCTATTTAGAGAATGGTATAGACCACTCTACCCATTAGAAATGGACTATTCCAAATATTTCTGTCCTAAATAGAACAGGTTAGCAGACTATTTTGACTTCATATGTGAAATTTTCATTAGTCTGACAATATCCATCTGTATTTAATGAAATTTTGTTATACATTCTTTTTTTTCTGCCTTTCAAGGCATGTAAACAACTTAATTGATGTTACAGGTTCAATCCTGACTACAGGCAAAAATAACATAGAATACATAACATAGACACTTGTACCTGGTTATGGTTAATGTAATGAGAACAATTTACCCCAATGAATTAATTAAAAGGGTTTAGTTCCAAATTCTACAGATTCCAACAAGAAGGTTCCTGAGTTTGACAAAAAAATCGAAATATTCTTTATATATCAAAGATGAGGACAACAGTAAAAAATAAATAAATAAATGGTACAAATTATCAAACCTGATGTAAAAAAAAATTCAGTCAAATAACTTAATTCCGAAGTCTAAATTTTCTATAAGAACAAAAAGCGTGTATTGTATATATCTATGTGGATGACTTTTTAACTGTAAACTATTTTGCATGGCTATTAGTGCACATGTGTGTGGTGATTGAAGAAAAAAAGAATTGGTATCAATTTCTTTGTCATTCTATATTGTTATGGAAAATTGCTTTAAATAGTTGAATCCAAATTTCTCCCAAAAATGGTCTCATGAGAAAAACATATTGGAGTAGGTTATAAAGTATATTCCAAAAATATTAGATGAACCTCGGACACCCAGAGACTGTTTTGTCTAAAAGCTAATATCCATAATTTTAAAGTGTGGCAGCCTAAAAAGGAAAGGATTAGGTTGCATTTTTTCTTCTTCTATGAATAGAAACTCACTTTGCAGTCTTTTTCTTTTCTCAAATACAATATATTTATACTGAAAATGTATTTACATAATTTATTCATTCATAAATAATGTCCTCATTTTGATTGATTGATTGGGTGGAACTATTTTGTGGTCTCATTAAAACATAGATAGAAGGCCATATTGCTGCAAGTCACTTTGCAAGAACTTTGACATTTACTTTTTCATTGGCTTATTCAGATGTAACCTTGCAACAACGACCAGTTTCTTATTATGTGTGCATTTATCATGAAAAAAAATACAATAAATGTGTAATAACCATTTGAAATAATTATTCAGTTTTTAAACATTCACTGTATTTATTTTGAAAGCTTCAGTTTATAATAAAAACTTATATCTGTATTGTAATATACTAGCAAATATATGCACCCTCCGGGTGCAAGTATTTAAGTTTAAATGTAATAAAATATTAGATTAAATCAGAAAGGCTAATGAAACAAATTAAGAATTCAGATAAAAAGATTTGAAACGGAGGGGGTATAATCGGAAAATAGAACAACTGAAACTTACTCTTTCATCACTTCCGTTTTTCAATGCTAAATTTTGCTAATTTAACTATTTAGTTAAACTAGGAAGTAAAGAATAAAACTACAGTTATTTCTTCTTGTTAATGAATTTCTTTTAGGATTTATTGAAGAGATTTTTACTCATATTCATTAAGATAAAACCAAACAATTAGAAATCAATAAACCAAGCACATTTTTAAAATCAGTTTTTTTAATATCAATATGCAAATTAGCTTTACGTTACACTGAAAAACTGGTATTTTGTTATATAAAAAACAATTGCATGTTTAGTATTTAGGTAAGGCCAACAGTATTAATAATGTTAAACAGTTTTATTAATTGAGGTTTAAATAGAAATAGAATCATGGAGAATGTGACGTAAATAACTAAGGGAATTGTGACTTGAGTAGTAATATAGTTTCGGTTACAGACAGAAAAACACACAATCTCCATTATAATAAGATATATAGGATCAATCTTAGAAGTGCTTGTTTACATGGGTAAAACCTAGCAACGTGTGTTTTAACAACTGGTCAAGATAATTCATTTTATTTATTTATCTTTACATTCATAGCATATATTTTGATATAGTTTTTTTGTTTTTCATATTCATATAATTGGGGGAAAAACATTATTTTTAAGCAATTTAAAACTTCACTAACAATTAAAGTTTTTTTTCTCTGTGTGTGTGTGTGTGTGTGTGTGTGTGTGTGTGTGTGTGTGTTAGGGTAGCATTGACAGGAAGTTAAAATCACATGGTAACAGTTTCTTGCTGTGTGATTTTCAAACCACCTATAAAATGGCAAGAAACTGTAAGTTACCAAATGTCATTGATTTCATGTCCATACTACCCTAACTTAAATATATACATATTTACCAGCCAGTCTACATGAATAGGAGATGACACAAAGTCAATTTCTTAAGCAGAGTTTAAGAGATTTGAATTCAGATATTTATTTCTCTTTGACTGGTTGCCTAACCAAGGTTAAAGAGTCCAGTCTGCCCTATTTACCTATAGTTGGATTCATACCTTTCCCATGGGTATTAGTGCTATATAAAATGCAAACAGCCTCATCCAGGATTCAAAATCATCTGCCAGTATTCATTTCCTATGACAGTAGCCATTACACCACACACCTCTAAACTTAAAAATATATATTATTCATCAATGATATTGAGCACTATTCACTTATATATAGCACACACACACTAATATGAAGATAGGAGGGTTGGAGTAAAATACAAAACATACACATGTACATAATTTTTGCTTTGAATAAAAGTCAGTTGACTGAGGAAGTCCTTATGAAAGGACAAATATTTCTACTCTCAGACTTACTATCCTTTTACCTTACCTCACACACTAATATATATATATATATATATATATATATGAGGGGATGCTGAAAGGTTCTCAGTCCAACTAAAGGAATGACTTACCACAATGAAATAGGCATGCTATTCCACATATTCACCCTGCAGTTCAATACAGTTGGCACATTGTTTCTCAAGTTTCTATTAAGTTTCTTTTGGTTTGGCTCAGAACTTTTCAGTGGGTGTGTACACATACACACAGAGAAATATATATAATACCTTTTCTTTCCAAAGGATTATTTTGATAAATATTCATGTTTAGCTTTTAATTGATACCTTTTGCCTGTGATAGGATTTAATCTTTTTAAACAGCCCCTCCTGGAATAAAATCTAACTCTTGAAAGAAACAGCTGATACTGCCCAGAAGTGCTATTCATTCTTAAGAGCCCATATTTTTTATTTATTTATTTTTTGTCTGAACTTAGTTTTCTTAGCTTGTATCAAAATTATTACTTTTTTTTTTTCATTCTTACTGTAATTTGTATAACAACTATCAAACTAATTTTCTAAATCTTTTATATCTTCAATTATTTTGACATTAACACTTAAAAAAAAAAAAAAAAAAAAAAAAAAAGTAAAGTCGTCAGGGTGGCCTGAAGTCGGTATCAGCCTGACAGCGAGGGAGTCTATCCCCTTTTCACTAGCACTAGACCAAGGAGACGTTTTTGGCATGTGCGGTGGAGTGCCACACCTACCATCAGCTCCTTACTTTACGGCATAGATTCCTGTGCTACTTATACGCTGAGTTTGCGAGGGTCGGTATCAAACTGGAACCTTGTGGTTCCTTAGCTGATGCTCTACCAACTGAGCTAAGCTGATCCTTACATTAATAATAATAATACATCTTATTATAATGGAGATTGTGTGTTTTTCTGTCTGTAACCGAAACTATATTCCTACTCAAGTCACAATTCTCTTAGTTATTGACATCACATTCTCCATGATTTTATTTTTATCTAGATCATTAATAAAATTGTCTTACATTATTAATACTGTTAACTAAGTCTACGTACTGATAACATGCAATTATATTTATATATACAACAAACTAGCGGTTTACAATGTGAACGGGAAGGCTAATTTGCATATTAATATTAAAAAATCGAATTTAATAAATATGTGCTTAGTATTATTGATTTCTAACTGTTTGGTTTTATTTTAATGAATATAAGCAAAATCTCTTCAATGAATCTTAAATGAAATCCATTAACAAGATAAAATAACTGTCATTTTATTCTTTACTTCCTCTTATAACTAAATACTTAAATTAGAAAAAATAACAATGAAAGACGAGAGTGATGGAAGAGTAAGTTTCAGTTGTTCCATTTTTTATTATACTCCCTCTGTTTCAAATCTTTTATTATACTCCCTCTGTTTCAAATCTTTTATTATACTCCCTCTGTTTCAAATCTTTTTATCGAATACAATATTTTATTACATTATTTTAATACAATATTTTATTACATTAAAATTTAAATACTTGCACCCGGAGGGTGCATATATTTGCTAGTTTAATTAAATGTCATAGACACAAGTGATTTGGAAATTTTACCTTTTTAATAATATTTGGAAATTTTGCCTTTTTAAATACAAATTTCAATAAAGATGAATTAACATTTCAATAAATGAATAATCATTTCTTTGTGAAACATTCTTTATATTTACTAGTTTCACTGGAATTTATACTTGGAATTGTGAATCCTGTAGCATTTTTTTCTGATTTTTCTTTGTGATTAGCCAGTTTAGCTCAGTTGGTAGAGTGTCTGCCTGGGAACCACAAGGTTCCTGGTTCGATACTGACCCTTGCCAACTCAGCGTATGAGTAGCACAGGGATCTGTGTGATAAATTGGAGCTGATAGTAGGTATGGCGCTCCACCTTAGATGCTAAAAAAATGATCTTCTTGGTCTAGCGCAAGTGAAAAGGGGATAGACTCCCTTGCTGTCTGGCTGATACCGACTTTAGGCCACTCTGACATCAATTTTCTGAATCTTTAAAGCACACTCCCATTAAAAAAAAAATACTATTTGAATTTTCTATCAGGTATAGGGTTAAAATAGTTGGATATTTGGATTCTACAGCCCTTATTTGCCTTACATACCAAATTTCAGAAATATTGAATGTATGAAAGTATTTTTTTTAAATTTAAAAAAAAATAAACACTGAGATTTTGCGACACTGCACAGCCTTAATTTTGAGGCAAAATAGGAAGATTATATCCCCCCCCCCCTAAAAAATCGGAACGGTAAGGTTTAAGACAAAATAATTTGGCACACTTTCCTAACTCATGAAGGGGGACATTTGTGCCAAATTTCAAGTGATTCGGTGTCGGTGGGTGCAGATTTCAACTTTTTGCTGGTGTTTTGACATGGAATGACCCCCTTGGTAGTTCACATTGTTATGGTGAGGAAGTTCATGTGCGCTGCTGATTCAGAGAGTTCTACTAGTGGGAGTAAGTTTTCTTGGTAGGTTCAACCTAGACAGAGGTCAATGGACAGGAGCAGATGAAAATTTGATCACTGTATAGTTGTGCCCCTTGTAGGTATTTACCTAACCCGTTTGTCATGGGTAGAATGGGACCTAATGTTGCAATTAGGGGGTATCCAGTGATGATCACTTGCTTTTCAGTAGTAATGGATATGCGAGACTAGCTTGCACACCATTACACCACGATGGGACACTCTTTTTATCCAATCCATTGGCCACTGGTAGGATTTGACACAAGGTTGCAAGTATGGGATATCCATGATGGGATCCTTAAGTTGTGCCCCTTGTATGTATTAAGTAATAGAGCAGCTGATACAACTGTTATTGGTTTGGACTGGTGTCTGACAAAAATAGATATTTTGTCTTAAATTTAGTTTTTTTATATAATCATAAGTAGCAAGGATTGTAAATAATGACTAAACCTCCAGAAATACTCTGCTCATTTATTCTTATGAGCTTGACTTAATGTGACAGCTGTCTTACCAATTCGGCTACAGCGATTATTAGCTGCAGCATTCAAATCAAACCATATAGCTATTCTTTATTTCATCCAAAACACCTGATAGGCTGCCATCTTTATTTACAGGTTTAGTCTTTGTATTAATATTTTGATAATTATAAATGACTTATTTCTTTATTCATTGTAACTTTTATTCATCTACAATTTTGTGACTATGGTATAAAAATAATGATTTAATTAATTCATACTTCATTTTCTTAGTCTGTGATTTTTAGCTTTCCAAATGTCTGAAGATTTTCCCAACCATTGCCCTTATGGCAAGCCCCAACCCCTTTTTATCATATGGGTGCTAGAAGGTGGTGGCTGCGGGTCTACATGTCCTGGGAAGGACGTTAAACTCTATCTGATGGTGAGGTTCCAGTTCTGGAGGTTTGGGGAATGTGGAGCCCCCTTCATCACCATTGCTCCCTGGTCCACTCTGACCCGGAGTGGTAGTACCTGTTAGGGTCCCATCTATGGGTTAAATAGAAAAATGTATTTATAAAAAAAATTGTATTATCCATTAAGAATTGATTTATTTTAAAACTTTATCGGCATTAAATGACCCACTGAGGTTGATATGCCACAAAACAAACCAAGCCAAACCAAATGTCTGTTGCATCAAATAATCATTTTTGTTTTCATTCTCTTAATTCTTCATTAGTTAAGAAACATTTTTCTAGCACCATTTTCTAAAAGATTTTCAGATATTTACTAAGTTTGGCACAAGGACAGATGAATGGGGTAATTAGTGAGATTTGAACTTCCTAGTAATGGTTTGTTGGAGTAGTTTGTTTACCATTATAAACTATGCAAGGTGATCAAGGTTTTCAAATACCTGACCAGTAAGAAAGTAGTGATTGGGTCAGGGGTGGAGCATTGAAGAGCTCACAGACTTGCATATAAACCAAAACAACAAAAATAAGGATATTAATCAGCCATTGAATTTTTATGCTAATTGGATGAACCTGTTGAAAGCCATAGATAGGTGTTAACTAAAATTATCTATTATAACTCTACTATTCTCTCACCTTTTACCTGTATCTCTTCATTCTTTCTCTTATCCATTTCAATCTTTGTTGCACATTTATTTTTTATCTCTTTCATATAAATAAATGTGGATTAATTTCATGGGACAAAAGAATGCACATATTTTCTACTAGATCTTCTTAATTTTTTTTCCTTCCATCCCTATCTACCTTTCAATCTTAAACTCGGTCCTTTCTTGATATCCAGTAAACCACTATTTTTTCATATCCCTTCCCCCATTCTATACATGTAAGCATATTTTTCCCCTCACTGTGTGTGTGTGTGTGTGTGTGTTATTTTTTCTTTTTTAGCTTTAGACAGAGGTCACAATAGTAGGGCACTTTGTGAGGATTGAACTTGCTACACTTAGGGATTTTTAAGATTTGCTTATTCATTGGTAAGCATCTTATAGTATATCTTATGCAGGAGTGGGTATATATATCAATAGCAAACTCATAAGTGACATTCTCCTGTGGACACTTACACATAACTTACCAGTGTGGGCTGACCAGCAAATTCCTACATCAATACTGTGCAGAAGACCTGTAATAACTGGTAGGGATGGGTAGAGAGAGCCATGGGAATCCGTGCTGACGGCACAACCTGATAATGATATATATATGTGCAGGGTGGGGCAAAATGATCTTGTTGTATTAACTGCTTGTGTGGAGGGGTTAGATGGCAGTGGTACTATTTAACCAATAGCTGGGAGGATAAGGGGTTCATAAGTTTTCCAAGAGTTTAGTCCAAAAATGAATGGAATAGCAAGACTGGAGTTTGAACTAGTAACGATATCACAGCCCAACACCTTATCCACTACAAATGTATCAGATCATTTTGCCCAACCCTGTACGCATATATAAGAAAGAAAGACTATATATTTATATTATATTGATTCTATGAATTCTGGCATTTAGAAAAATAGGGCCCGTTCTCTGATTGAAAATGAATTATCCATTTCTTTGAAGGTTTTGTTATAGCTATTTCTTTGTAATAAAACCTCCAACTGTCTGACTGTTGAGTCATATCAAATGCTTTTATTTTCCTTTTAGGAAAGGAAAAATAAAATTCTAGCAATTGAAATTCTGAAAGCCTTGGCTCTTGACTGTTAAAATTGGTATATTTATGCACCAAGACTGATGTAATTATGATCCTTTGTGTGCGTAATAAACACCAAAATATGTGCCCACCCAAATTTCTGTGTGGGTGGAAAATCATGTGCATTAATCACTTCAGTTATTTTTAACTCTTATTTTCAATTAAGAAAATTTACTTTTTTTTTTTTTACTAGTTCTTTAAAACTTAAATTCTAATTTAATTGTCTTCATATTTTAGTGAAAAATTGACTTATTGCTCTCAAGAGGCAGTTCATTTATTGATATATATATATATAAAAAGTTTTTCATACCATTCTGTCTATACATGTACCGTCGGATTCATTTCCTTACTCTTAATATATATATATATATATATATATATATATATATATATATCCATATGCTATCTACCTAGGTTTCACTTAATGGGTCATCAGGATAAATATGACAGAACTATCCTGAAGATCCATTTAGTGACACATAGGTAGTAGTATCTGGCCTTTTAGGTTTCTACTTTTGCTCTACTTAGCATATTGAGCACTTTTACATACTAACTCGGGCAACTCTTTCAGTGTTTTTTCTTTTGACCAGTCATTGCTGTGCTGTTTAATTATTTTCTGACTCTACGGATGATTTAGTTATTTCTTTTTTTATATATTTCTTTTTTTTTTTTTTTTTTTTTTTTTTTGCCAGATATTGGTTTGTAATATATTTCTTTATTTAAAAATTGCATTATCTGGATTATTTCACACCACCAGAGTCATAAAATTTTTTTGAAGTATTTCCATATTGCAGATAAAGTTTTAGTACTATCTATCAATAATGGAGATTCGCTTCCGGTTTTTGTCTATAACAAAAACTACATCACTGCTTATGTCACTATACCCGAAATCGTCATATCAGAATAAATACACTCAAAATTTGAGCATGCAACATTAGACAGTCCTCATTGTTTTTTTAAAACAAGTTTTAGTAGATACATCCCCAGTATCATATATTTATATATAGTTTGTTTTATTTTAATAGATATTCAAAGTTAATAGAACTTAGTTTCGATTTCAAATTGTTTTATTTATTTTTTTTTACTCCTTTAATAAATTTGATTTCATTATTTATGGTTCCAAACTGGTTCGACATTTAATTTTTAACTTCCACCTCCTCAAGCAATATCTTTCAAAAACTTATTTTTACATCGCCCGGGGGGCATTTTGTTATTTTGCTAGTACTCATAAAATTTGTAACGTAATTCTGGTTGACAGACACTGGTGTGTCCATATGTAAGTGTCCACATGAGAATGTGACTTTGAGTTTGTCCTTACTTCTCCAGTTGTGTCCAGCATATCTTATAAAAGTGACCAACACAGGATTTCTGCATATAAGCTCCACACATCTATGAAGGGGTGCTGAAAACTTCTAGGCCTGGCCACAAATCATTCCACATATTCATTCTGCTGTTAAACTCTTAATATCCTATACCACCTCATTCCACCTGGTCAGAAGTCACATTCATTTTCCTAATCTACCCCAAATGATAGCCCTTGTTTAAATGTAATATTAAACATATTTAGAAGTTTTTGATTTAAGGGAAATAACAGGTAACTTTAAATGAAACGGTCATTTTTAGCCATTTATCGATAAATGGTTATAGGAATTGGGCTCTGGACTTATAAAATTCTTAACAGGATGTTAAGAATTAAAACTTGAAAAATAAAGTTCACTTTTTTTTTTCCTTGGTTGAATTTTTTGTATTAAGTAACAGTTTGGGTTTTAGTGGCATATCAACCTCTGTGGGTAATTTAATGCCAGTAACAGTTTGAATTATAAATTGTTATATGAACACATGATCAGATTAACTTAAAATTCTTTTTAAAAAGAAAGAAAAAGATTCACAAAAGATAAATTTCACTTTTAGGTGAATCAGTTTAGCTCAGTTGGTAGAACATTGGCCTAGGAATTGTAAAGTTCCTGGTTCAATACCAGTCCCTGCCAACTTAACACATGAGTAGCACAGCTTCGGTAATCTAATCTCTGCGGTAAAGAACCTGTAGTTGTGGCGCTCCACTTCAGCAAAACAATCTCCTAGTCTAGCACTAGCTGATACTGACAATAGTCACCCTACAGACTTTACTTACTACATCAAATCTATTTTTGGCTTGAGAGACCCAGAAGATGAATAATAACTTAGTTCCAGGGAGAGGGCTTCTGTCCAGGCAACACTAGCCCCTTGTCTAAAAGGGGGCCAGGACTCTGTTTATTGGTTGGCACCCTTCAAGGGGAATGCCAATGGAATCTAAGTAATTTTTAAAACCACTGCATGGGAAGCTTGCTTTCTGCATGGCACCACACATTAAAAAAAAAACTGTGTACCCCAATCGTTCAACATGGGTAGGATTTGACACAAGTATGGGGCATCCTGTGAATATCAAACTCTCTATTCACTAGTAAGGGACTTACTAGACTGACTTGCTAACCATTACACCACAGCAGGATTTAAGAAACTGAACACCTTTTTATTCTCTTCTGAAAGTCTAAAAATAAAATGAAATTTAGGCATTTTGGATACATATGAAATATGAGTGTTAACCCTTAGACCCCCCCCCAACCACCAATTGTTGTGCTGCTACCTAAAAGTACATATACCCAATCGTCCTGAATTTCAACCGGGTATTCCCCCATTCCTACATTGGCTGTATTGTTGCCAGGCAATAACAAGATGGCTGTTAAGTAACAGATTATACTATTTTACATTTTTTTTGGTAGGAGGCATGAGTAAGGGGGGGGGAATTAAGGTTCTAAGGGTTTCAAGTCTCAACACTTAACTGCCTTGGTAAATACATTTCCAGAAATGAACAATGAATGAAACATCAATTTTCTTCAAAACAGTCTCCTTAGTATTCAGTACTTCTACTTCCAGCAAGTTTTTCATTGGTTGAAGCATCTCTGATACTCCTTTTGTACATATGTGGGGAAAACTTCAGAAAGATAAAATTGGTCCCCTTCTCCCTCTTGTTCATTTTTATGACGTTTGACATTGAAGTTCAGTATTTTTAATATTTTTGATAAAGTTTCTATAAACTTAAAATCTTTAACTGTATATTATATCATGTGTTGATGTCACTTATCTTTCAAGTGTTAAATCTATTTGAAAATGTCTGTTTCTAAATTGACAACCGGAGAAGCTTATAAAAAATGTAAATAGACTTAATTTGTCTACTCTGTGTGTGTGTGTGTGTGTGTATGTGTGTGTGTGTGTGTGTGTATAAACATTAACATTAGACACGGATAATTGAAATTTTGTGAAAGAGGCATTATTGTTTGTTGTACAGTAGTTTTCATTTTAACCTCACACTTGTCACTATTGTGACAAATTAATTGAAAGCACTTAACAATAGAAGGAAAAAAAAAAAAGAATAATGAAATTTTTACCTAGAATTTAGCAACTACTCAAGAAAAATTGACTTGTTAATTTATGTAATTTACAAAGACTAATTTTTATAATTTAATGTCTCTATACATACAAGGTAATTTCATATAAATAAGTTACAATTTTGTAATTTTCTGAATAGCAACAAAATTTAATTGGGATGTTTTTAAAGTTTCTAAATTTGAATAATGCCTTTATATTATAACTTAGGAATATAAGAAGGTTGTAAGTAAGTAAAGTCGTCAGGCTGGCCTAAAGTCTGTATCAGCCAATCAGCGAGGGAGTCTATCCCCTTTTCAATAGAGCTAGACCAAGGAGATTGTTTTTGCGTCTGAGGTGGAGATCCACACCTACCATCAGCTCCTTACTTTACCGCACAGATCCCTGTGCTACTCATATGACATTTTTATATTTGAACACAATGTTACTTCATTATTCCCACACTAACATCACATAAAAAGACTGTTGACTAATAACTCTTACTAAACAAGTTATATATCCTCTTGTAAATAATATAGTTAAATATTTCTTTGTCAACCCTATTCAACAGCCATTTCATGGATTTAACTGCTCATTATGCTATCTACCAGTGTCCAAATTTAGTAGTATTCCTTTTTCTTATTTAGCAGACAATAGTATTTTTGGTAATAAATTCACACAAGTTTTATCCATTTAATGCTAACTTGGCAGTGCTATTCTCCTGTATCAAGTATAGTTTTTAAAAAAATGAGGACTTTAAAAGTTTTATTTAATTGGTTAACTGAAAATAAGCTTATTAAATTTCAATCTTAGGCAGAGAAATGAGCAGAATTATTTTTTATTGGGGGGGGGGTATTTGTTAAGAATTAGTCTGTTCAGGAATTAAAAGAAATGTTTACAGTAGAGTATGGCAATATGGAAACTTATTTTTAGGGCTGGAGTTGAGTCTGGGTTTGTTTAACTTAAAACTAGGACATCATTTGAATTTATATATAATACACAAGACACTGTGACATTATAGCTTGTTGCGTACATTATTTGTATTCCTGAGCAAATACCACTTCTTAATGAGTACTTTTTAAAGTTTTTTCTTCCTTAGTAAAATAAACAAACAAATATTTGACTTTAAGTAAATCTAGATTTATTTATATGTGGACTAATCTGTCAATTTGTAAACAGAATGAATAGCATTGACCGTTTTATAGATTAATCTTTTATACTTAATTTTTATATTAAACTTATAAAATAATGATTTGATGATTTTAATAAGTCTTTTTTTCTTTTCTATTTGCAGTGGATCAACACATTGAGAATGGGAGGTAAGACTTGCTTTTAATCTATATATTAATACTCTTGTTCCTTAATCTTCCCTTTATCATCTTGCAACACCCTCTTGTTAAAAATGAGACTGTCCAAATCGTCCCAAGATGAAATGCAAAAATGTAAATCCTGAGTATCTGGTGTCACTTATCGGCCAGATTCTGGTTTCTTATTAGTGTTGTCAGTTCAGCTAAATAATGGACCATTCTGTTTTTACTATAAAGAAATAAAGGGAAGAAAAAAGATATGCTACACAGAAAAAATATAATAAGAAAGAAAGAGTTGAGGAAAGATTGAGAGAGAGGTTGAGTGTTGCATGCCTCTTTACTTACTCCTATTCTTCTTCTGACGTCTTTTCTATCTTACATCTTCTTCTAACATCTCCTTTAGCGTCTGGACTTCTCTTGGGGACTTTGTGTCTGGTCGGTCGCACTTAACTCATTTCTTCTTCTATATCAGTCTTGTTACCAAGACATTCACCAACCACAAAACTGTGTTATTTTCTTAAGCTTTTATTTACTTAACTAAACATTTCATGTAACTAAACATCTGACTAACATAGCGTGCGTATGCAGTGAGTTCCAGTTAAGGCAGTACATCTCTGCCCGACGTCCAAACTGAAACTGAGGACCCAACCAGGTCCCACGTGACTTCACATATTTCGCGGGCTTTCTGTACTATTCCATGGAAAGTCCCGCCTGTGATATGAAAAGGGCCATCCCTTTAGAAATACAGGAGATTGACAATAATCTTATGCAACCGCATAGATTATGTAACATGAGTGCACGGAAGTGATAAT
This sequence comes from Doryteuthis pealeii, assembly GCA_023376005.1. Classification (NCBI taxonomy): domain Eukaryota; kingdom Metazoa; phylum Mollusca; class Cephalopoda; order Myopsida; family Loliginidae; genus Doryteuthis; species Doryteuthis pealeii. Next base: position 83,908,873 of record CM042159.1, on the reverse strand, counting down.
GCTAATCTATTTCAGTCAAACATAATGAAATGAAAGATAAAGAGTGAGAGTTAAATCAAGATTATTGTACTTTTTACATATTGAACTATTTTGCAATAGCTTTCAAGTAAACATATCAAACATTGTAATAATTAAATTATCATATTGTGGTATATCCACAGATCCTGCTAGTAAAAAATAACTGAAATTGCATGTGACCACACACACACTGATAAAAAAAAAAACCAAGATTGATCAAAATGATCTAGCTGAGAAAATTGCAGAAATGTCTAGATGAGTCAGTGTCAATTTTAAAAAAATGAAACCAGACTCAATACTTTTGAATTAGTGGTTGTTGGCAAAACACAGGTTTGTGCAAGTGCAGCAGTTCATACTGCTCAGCTCTGTGCAACTTTTTCTAGTTTCCTAAACTGAAAATTAATCTTGATGGTAAGATTTGAGGAAATTAATAAATACAACTGTACAAACAAAAAGAGTTTCAGGTTGCTTTGGCCAACTAGACTGTTTTGTATTCCAAGAAGAATATTTTGAAGAAAATTCATTTTTCATTCATTTCTGTCTTGGTAAATACTATTTCAGTCTTGATACATTTTGTACATCTATTATTATACTAAACCTCAGTGAATCAATGTTTTTGTCTCCTAAAGGTTTTTTTTACTTTTTGTTTAATGACACAAAATTCATACTAAAATATTCCTTGGTTTTAGGATTGAGTTATGTTTGAAAAAAAAAAATCCATTTTAATTGGTTCAATTAGCAATTAAGTAAAAAACTGACCTGTCTCTTACCCCACATTCAACCTGTCACTTTCCCCTTATTTATATCTTGATTACCCCCTCATTATATCTGTTAGTTTCTCAGTGAGAGAGATGGGGGAATTTGAAATGTATTTGTATGTTAAATTTTATAAGTAACCAACCTATAGCTTAAATTAGGTCAAACGTTCCTTTTCTTAGAAATCTTACAAAATGATTTTAATGTTTTCTTTGGCTGTATTTATTTATTTTTATTTAATTCGCTTTGCAAACTCACTTTTCCCTAATCTCAGTTATGTACCTAGAACACAATGGGTGATCCAATGGGTCACATTTTGTCTAGTAATTCATATAAAGGATTATATATATATTATTTAGAAAATAAATAAAAAATTACCAAATGGAGATAGTTGTTTTCATTGAGAAAAATTCTGCTATTTAGATATTCAATTTTCAGCCTTTTAGAGATTTAATTTCTAAATCCCTATGGGACTTTGGAACCCCTCTGTGTGTGTGTGTGTGTGTGTGGTGTCTAGGATATACATATATGATTGTTTGGAAAAATCATGGCTGATTTTATTACATATTTAAAGATAAAAATCAACCTTTATTTTCAAAGTAACCTAATATATATATATATATATATCTACACATATACAGAGGATAAGAATTCCTGCATACTTGAGTTTTTTTTTTTCTTATTTTAATTTCACCCCCCCCCCCCCACACACACACACACACACTTTCCTTTCCTTTAATGACTGTCACTATTGGAATGTAGCTCTTGAAAGAAGGAAATAGAAAAAATGGTTTCTACTCAAGCCAATCATAATATTGCCTTATTTAATTGTCATTTGTCTTTGTTTCTTGTCATGTATTTAAAGATAACAGGTTTTGGTTATAAACACTTTAGTAATAGAGAGACCAATCTAACTAGTTTTTGTTCATATCAAGACATGTCTATTCAGGCTAACTGATAATCTTGGAAATCTTGGCACAAAGGGAGATAACCACAATTGGTGTCAAAGGATTGTGTCCAGTAAAATTTAATCAGTGAGTGAGATTATTAAAGAAAAAAATTGGGATGAAATTTTTAACTGGTTCTGTTGTGATAAATCTTACTATAATGGAGATTGTATGTTTTTCTGTCTGTAACCGAAACTATATAACTACACAAATCACAATTCCTTTAGTTATTTACGTCACATTTTCCATGATTTAATTTCTTTTTAAAACTCAATTATTAATAAAATTGTTTTACATTATCAATACGGTTGACCATATCTACTAACTAATAACATGCAGTTGTATTTATATATACAGCAAAATATAGGTTTACAGTGTGAACGGGAAAGCTAATTTGCATATTGATCTTAAACATTTGATTTTAATAAATATGTGCTTAGTATTATTGATTTCTAATTGTTTGGTTTTATCTTAATGAATATGAGCAACAATCTCTTCAATAAATCTTAAAAGAAATTTATTAACAAGAAGAATTAACTGTACTTTTATTCTTTACTTCCTATTTTAACTAAATAGTTAAAATATGAAAATTTAGCAATGAAAAGCTGGAGTGATTGAAGAGTAAGTTTCAGTTGTTCTGTTTTTCGATTATAGCCCTCTATCTTTCAAATAGGTTTATCTGCATTCTTATTTAGTTTCATTAGTCTTTCTAATTTAATATAATATTTTATTGCATGAAAACTTAAATACGTGCACCCTACGAAGGGTGCATATATTAACTAGTTGAATTAAGATACCAATTTCTGTTTATTGTATATAAAAAGTTGACTTTTTGTTAATTTTTCAGATTTTTATTTCTTAAAAAGAAAGGCCGTTGTAGCATTAACCTGGGAACCCAAGGTTCTGGTTTGATACTGACACTTGCCCGTTGTAGCACCTGGGAACCCCAAGGTTCTGGGTTTGATACTGACACTCTTAAATCATTATGACACTCGCCAACTCAGCTGTGTGCTACTAAATATTATTAGATATAATTATAATCAGGCACAAATTATTAGTATTAAGAGGTGAGAATCCCCATGGCGTAGTGGCTAACATGCTGGACTGTGACATCATAGTAAGCTAGTTCAAACTCTAGTCGCACTACTATATTCACTTTCAAACTAATATACCTGGGAAAGGTATGAACTCCTCAGCTATGGGTTACATAGTACCACTACTGTTCTTCTACAAGGATGGCTTTGGCAGTAAATAACCCTCAAAAATTGATATGTCATTAAACCAGAAAAAAGCAATAGTATTAAGAATAATTATTTGAAATTATAATTGTTTACAAATGATTATCATTAGTTACTTGAAATTATATAATTGCTTGAAATAATTGTATTCATATAATTGTGTGCAAATTATTAGTATTAGATAGGAATACTTGAAACCATATAACTGTGCAAACAATTGATTATTAAATAGAAACCATATAATTGCTTGAAATAATTGTATTCATATAATTGTGTGCAAATTATTAGTATTAGATAGGAATACTTGAAACCATATAACTGTGCAAACGATTATTAAATAGAAAACCATATAATTGCTTGAAATAATTGTATTCATATAATTGTGTGCAAATTATTAGTATTAGATAGGAATACTTGAAACCATATAACTGTGCAAACAATTGATTATTAAATAGAAAACCATATAATTGCTTGAAAAAAAAAAGACTTTGTTATTAAATAATCCAAACAACCAATCTTATATGATGTTTCCTTTTTGTCTTTAGTTTTAGCAACAACCCTTCAAACTGTAAATTTTGAAAATCTAATAAAAAATCTGAAAAATACAGACAATCTCCATTATTAATAGATTAGATAGAAATGCTTAAGAACATATAACAGTGCAAATTGAAGCTATAACTGTTTACAAAGGATTATCATTAGTTACTTGAAAAAATATAATTGCTTGAAATAATTGTATTCATATAATTGTGTGCAAATTATTAGTATTAGATAGGAATACTTGAAACCATATAACTGTGCAAACGATTATTAAATAGAAACCATATAATTGCTTGAAATAATTGTATTCATATAATTGTGTGCAAATTATTAGTATTAGATAGGAATACTTGAAACCATATAACTGTGCAAACGATTATTAAATAGAAAACCATATAAATGCTTGAAAAAAAAAAAAACTAAACATAACTGACATTGCATTGAATAACACAACAATAATTGAAATGTTATAAAACCAACAGCAAAAAATCATTATTCAAGCATTCTAAATTGATTTGGTTGGTTTAATTTTATGGCATGTTAACAACACTTGGGTTATTTCATGCCAGAGATGTTTTTGTTTTATTCATTCTTGTTGTGTATTCAAATTCTTATTCAAACTCATTTTTAAACACATTTTTTTTAAAAACTCCTTTTTGATCTATTTAACCTGTGAATGGGAATCTAACAGGTACTACCACTCTTGGTCAGTGAGCCTTCGAGTATTAGCAATGAAGAGATACTCCACATGCCCCAGAGCTCCAGAATTGGAACCTCACCACTAGATGCGTTTTTTACAAATGGATTTAGAATGCTGAAGCAGCCAGTCTTTTCCTTCAAAATGTTTATCATACTAATGTAGTCTAAAAATTTATTATACTAATGTAGTCTAACTAGTATCCTCATCTTAATTATTTTAGTCAAATTTCTATCATTATGTCTTCTGACCTCCTTTAAGTGTTTGCTGTATTAGGTAACATTTGGTAATTTCAAATTGAATTCTTTATTCAATTTATTTTTCTCATTTCACTTTCTATGCTTAAGCAATGTATCATATCTGTTCATTTCATCTTGTGAATTCAGCTTTGTGATATTGCTCTCTCACTGAACTAGAATAATATGACTTTCTGCACTACTTGACATGGGGATTGAACTCCTGACTCCAAGTAACTAATATGCTTTAACCAATGCTTTAATCTACTTGGCCATTGTTTCATAGGACACATCGGTGTATAATAATAATATTTCCTCATCAAAGAAATTCAGACAAAAATTAAATTGATTTTGTGGGCTCCTTATAAAGCACTTGGCTTACCTTTTGTCACCTGATTGTATTTATTTTTTTAAAGTTAAATTTGAGTTTTTATAATGAGCACTTGATTTTTTTTACACGGAGATTGATGCCTTTGTACTGTTAAATACAATTGTGTTACTGGTAGACAGATTTGTCATTGCAGTGGTTGCTGTCGAAAATGTCAGCATTATTGTTCCACACACCTTCAAACATAGATTAAAAGGATTCTTGCTTGAGGAATAGAACTTACAATATGGAATGGCTGACACAATGCATCATTCGTCATTATCTATACCCGATCCCCAGTTGTGGGTTAAATAGTATCGCTACTGGGTCGGTTTAGCTCAGTTGGTAGAGCACTTGTCAACTCAGCGTATGAGTAGCACAGGGATCTGTGCGGTATAGTAAGGAGCTGATGGTAGGTGTGGCGCTCCACCTCCAGATGCCAAAACAAACTCCTTGGTCTAGCGTTAGTGAAAAGGGGATAGACTCCCTCGCTGATTGGCTGATACCGACTTTAGGCCGCCCCAACAACTTTACTTACTATATATATATATATATATATATATATATATATATCTTAGAACCAGTACACCACAAAAAGCAGCTTTACGGCCACTTACCTTCTATCATACAAACCATCCAAGTGATATTAAAAAAAATGGTTGTTTGCTTTTTCAGACTGTTGTCTTCATCTTTATTGTTATACACAACGTTTTGGTCGATTTACTCTCCAGCCTTCTTCAGGTGTTTCTTGTCAGAATTGGGAGCCTTCATAGAACTTTGAACTGAAGACTTTATTTAATCCATTGGGTTAGATTGTTCTCATTCCATTAACCATGAAGACAACTGAAGGAATTTAACTAGAGTTTAACTGCAGTGAAAGTGTTAAGTTGACAAAAATGAAATATACCAGTTATATGAATTTGATTTTCTTAGATAAATGAAAATCTTAATGTTTAGTGGACAATTAGATAAAAAGAAAGTATTTGTTAATTTCAGTTCAGGTGACTTGTGGTACCTGTATCTTGGCTAAAGACTCTTAAGGAATTAGGAAAAAGGAGTGGAAGCTTGACACATGGGTTTTGGGTTTTTTATTTCTTTTTCCTTTTTTATTACTTTGTTTATGAACCGCAGCTCATAAACCTTTCACTTAAAAATGTCAAGAAGGTGCCTTGGACTAAAATTCAAGATTTACTAAACAGTCTGAGAACCTGTTGTAACAGCTGTCCATAATGATTGTTATGCTTCTATTTAGGAAGGAGTAAGGGAATGTAATTAGAATTACCTAGTTATCTTTATTATATCAAGGATTTTGGTGATTTTTAAAAAATTTTAAAATTTGTTTAGTTTTAAATATAAAATTCACAAAAGTATTTTCCAGTTGTAAATTAGACCAAAAATTGCTTTATTCTGAAAGTTACATCATTTTAAGTGAATTGCTCTAAATACAAATATTGATGATTGCCATTCTTGCTGGTTTACAATTATATATCTCTTTCCTCATTATAATGGAAATTTTGTCTGTAACTGAAACTACATCACAATTCCCTTAGTTATTTATGTCACATAATCCATGATTTTATTTTTATTTGAATTTCTCTCTTAGCTGATTGAGGGGAGGAACTTGGAGGTGCCTAGCTCTAGCATGATTATACTTTGGCAAGTTCTTGTGAGGTCCTGCTTTACTCCCTTTTGTATTTGTCTACATGGGATTTGACGGAGATGGTAGTTTGATTATGTCTATTATCAAATCAAATGGAATGGTTGGCATGTTGTCAACTATGCCGTTCCTGGTATATCTTGGATGTGATTGATTTTTGTGTTGTGCCCAGAATTGATTTCCAATTGCATATCATAGACGAACTGTCCTTTTCTTTTGTGGATGGTACCTGGTGCCTAGTCCGGTTCTCAAGGCCTGTGATATCTTGCAAACACTGGTTGTGCCAACTGAGAATGTTTGTCCTTTATTTTAGCATTTGTCTTGGTTTTGTTGTTGTTTTTGTGGGCATAAGGCATCCAGTGTGATATGGAACTTTCATCCCATGAACGCCTCTGTTAGTGACATGTTATTTTTCACTACACTATTTGGGGTTGTTCAATATGCATATATCTCCTCTGCTGTTGTTCCTCCTCTCCCCCCTCTGTTGTTGTGTTGTTTCTTCTCTCCCCTCTGTTGTTGTTTCTTCTCTCCCCTCTGTTGTTGTTTCTTCTCTCCCTCTGTTGTTGTTTTCCTCTCTCCTCCTCTGTTGTTGTTTCTCTCTCCCCTCTGTTGTTGTTTCCTCTCTCCCCCTCTGTTGTTGTTTCCTCTCTCCCCCTCTGTTGTTGTTTCCTCTCTCCCCTCTGTTGTTGTTTCCTCTCCCCCTCCTCTGTTGTTGTTTCCTCTCTCCCCCTCTGTTGTTGTTTTCCTCTCTCCCCCCCTGTTGTTGTTTCCTGTCTCCCCCCCTCTGTCTGTTGTTGTTTCCTCTCTCCCCTCTGTTGTTGTTTCCTCTCTCCCCCTCTGTTGTTGTTTCCTCCCCTTTTGCTTTGAGCGGATGATGTTTAAATATATCCACAAAATGTCCTGATTGACAATTTGGATTGTGGGTAATGACCGAACATGTGTAATGTAACTTAAACTGCAGAAATGATGGAATAACACGGATGTAAATTGGGTTCAATTGTCAGACACTGATGTCTCAGGCTGGTCATGTTGATAGAAATTTAAGAATGGTAATGGTTGAACAGATGTCTCTATTTTGCATTGGAAAGATTTCTGACCATTTAGAATGGACATCCACAACCACTTGAAAGTTCTGGCCATTAATAGAGCCAGCAAAATTCACATGTATCTGGGACCATGCTTGCTCAGGGTATGTCCAATGATAATCAAAATCTGAGATGGATTTTTCTGTTAACTCTTAACTGTCTTTTTAATATCAGTCCATGTTAGGCCAGTACAATACACTGTGAAAATGAGTGTAAATTACTTACTTCTGATGGGGGTGGCATGCATTGAATAGTTGCCACATTAGCTGGATATACACGATGACCTTGGCAGTCAAAAATGACTTTTATACAATTGTACCAGGATGTCTTTAATGTATCTGTTTGAGGATAGCTTTCCTGAGCTTTGTGGGAACCTCAATGTGATCCACAAACATCAGACAATCATAAATGAAGAACAGTGAGTCACTGCATTGTCTGAGAAACCTGTGTGGCGTTACTTTCGTATTTGCCTGGTGAGTTGTCTGCCCGTTTGGTTCGCTGGTTCCTGCTAGGGGCCTTTGATATTTAAGCGGCTGATTTGAACGTCTCTTCCTCTTTTCCTGTTGCTCGACCCACGAGACATCACTATAGGTTAGACTCTGGTCTACCCCCTCTCTTGTTGGGGCTTTGGCCCCCCTTACATTACTGTAAGTGATTCACACAGCATGGACTATTCCTAGTCTCATGTCTATGGCTTTTATGTTTATGTTTTTCCATTCATGAATGTGTCATTATCTCTACTTTTGTATGTATGTTTATGTACACCTCTATGTATTATGTACCCTGTTTAATTCTTGTGCTGTATATAAAATGTTTTGTCTATCAACCTTTGTCGGAGTTTTATCCTCAAGTATATATCACTTTGAATCTTACACCTGCAAACTTTTTTGGATCCTGTTTTTTCTTGTTTGATGTCGCTTGAATTGTTCGAATGGACTTTGTGAGTGTGGGCTAAAGATTGTCCTCAATGCCAATGGCAGCAATAATGGTGTCATCATCTGGGACTGATTGGGAATTGATGAAGTGTGACAAAAGATCAGCTTGAAAGAATTCTCTAGTTCTGCTGTTCTCTATTTCAAAATCATACCCCAATAAAAATGATTGCCCAACTTGTAGTCAACTAGCTGAGTATACCAGCACCCCCCATATCAAAGTAATGGCTTGTGATTTTAGGAACGTGAAGTGGCGCCTCAATAGCGTCTTTTGGAATTTCTCCACAGCATGAATCTGTGAAAGTGTTTCCTTTTCCACTTTGGCTGTAGTTGCGCTCGGCAGGCATCAGTGATCTGACTGCATGCATGATAGCTTTTTCAGTTTTATATGCAAATACGTGTGAAATCACTGCTCTCTTACAGTAACTTGAGGCATCAGCTGCCAGTACGACCTTCTGGTTGTCAAAATATGTGAGTTGTAGGTCTGAGTTAATTAATGATTTAATCTTTTCAAAAGATTGGTGACAATTTAAAAGCCATGACCATTTGATATACTTCTCTAACAGTTTGCTAAGTGGAGGCTTAATTTGGTATTGTGAAGGTTGGAAACTTCCATAGTGACTCACCAACCTGAGCATAAACTGCTTACTTCTGATGGGGGTGGCATGTGTTGAATAATTTCCTCATTAGCTGGATATACACGATGACCTTGGCAGTCAAAAATAAACCCCAGGTATCTTATTGTAGGTTGGAGCTGGAAACCAAAGTCTTTGATGTATATTAGAACTTTGTTGAGCCGTTCTACCTTGTTTGATTGACCTATAACAATGTCATCTAGGTACATCATGATCTGCTAGAATATATTGGGGGGGCTGTTTGTACACTAAAAGGTAACCATGTGAATTGAAATAAACCATGCTGTGTATTGTCAGCAGTTTCTTGGAGGTTGTAAATAGGTCTCTTTGGTGTCTAGTTGAGTAAAATAGGTGCCACCATTGAGTATGGTGAAGATATCTGGATCAGCTGTGATATTGGTGATCCGCTAGGGCTGTGTTGAACCTTGCTGAGAAATCGGCATACAACTGATTTCAGCCATTTATCTTTTTTTAATTACTACAATAGGTGCTGCCCTCTGTGAACATGTGATGAACTTCATTTCCTCCAGGCGTTTTAGTTCCCTGTTCACCAGTGGCAATGGTACCGGTCATTTGGGTTGTAAAACAGTCTTAACAAATGGTTTAAATGCCAGTATGGCTTCAGATTGAGTGCAGTGTATCAGGTTATTTGTAAAAACTAAAAAATGCTTGATTATATTTTCGGACTGGTTCATGATGGCACTCGGAGCTGAAGATCTGGATACCATATTGGAAACAAAATTGAGTGGAATATTGAAAGACCCAGTGCCTTGATAAAATCAAGCCCCACTTGTTTCTTGAAATCTACACTGAAAAGATCTTTAAAATATGCAAACCATGTAGAGAATGTCTATTTCATGTTCATATTGGAATGACCCAGTGACTCGATAAAATTAAGTCTTGCCTTTTCTTGAAATATAGAAAAGATCAAGTGCCAATAGGTTATGTCTTGGATTTGCTATGTATATGATACAAGATACTATTTTGTGTTCAATATTGCTTGTTGCTGGCAATTCAGATGTGATATGGACACAATCCTCAAGACTTTGTGCCACATGTCTTGTTAGTAGAAGCTGTCTTATGGTTTTCATATTCTGTGAGATGACGGTTATGTCTGAGGCAGTATCAATTTGTAAACGAACAAAATGGCTGTTTAGTTTTACTGACACATACTTGTGGTTTGACTTTGAGTTTGGGAGAAAGCTTTCTACCAGACTGTGCATGTTATTTGTTGTTTATACTTGTTATGTGGTGACTTGTGTGTTGTTTTGTGCATCGGTGACATGTAGAATCTTTCTTTATGTCCCTACTGTTTGCATTCACAACAGCAGTGTGTCTTGAATAAACATTTCCAAGAAAAAATGCCAGTCACTACAATTCTATCAAGCAGATTGGGGTGTCTTGAGTATCAAATACAGTAATGCTGAGTATTGCTCTCCTTGAATGGTGTTGACTATGAACTGAAGAATAATTAAAGTTACAATTACCGTCGAACTGGGAAGACAAGGCAACAAACGGTTGTAACTTAATACAAGCCCGAATAGTCACAAAGTCTACTGCAGAATGACAGAATATTTATAAGACTCCACAATGTCATTCAAATCAAGCAGTCAAGCAGCCAATCAGAACTCAAGGAATGGAATCACCCAAATTCATGAATGGATCATTCTTGATTTCTATATATACCAACTGTCTTGGACACTGCTTAAGTAGTACTCAGTTAGCTGCTGTTATTCAAACCAACAGTAGACTTACTGACGTTGTTGAAGGTACTAATTGTTGTACCATACTTTAGTCATTAGTCATAATGGCCTGGGTTAGCTCAGTTGGTAGAGCATTCGGATAGAAACTGCAAGGTTCCTAGTTCGATACCAGCCCTCGCCAATTCAGCGTATGAGTAGCACAGGGATCTGTGCGGTAAAGTAAGGAGCTGATGGTAGGTGTGGTGCTCCACTTCTGATGCCAAAAACAATCTCCTTGTTCTAGTGCTAGTGAAAAGGGGATAGACTCCCTCGCTGATTGGCTGATATTGACTTTAGGCCAGCCCGACGACTTTACTTTTAGTCATATTTAAGATTCACATTCCACTGCAAAAATGTTCAAATTTTACTCTAATATGGATAGAATCCTTGTGCAAACATTTGTATCCCCTATGTGTATTAGATGCTTGAATTGATCATCTGTAGTAGAAGTGATTTTAAAACGCTCACATTCCTTCTTGAATGTGCCTGCTTAAGTTGTGAAATTGACTGCATCACATTTTGTGATATCTAAGCAGTTGAACCAAATATTGAAAAGGGAAGTGTGCTTACAGAAAATTTGTCTAAAAATCTGTAACAGATTTCAAATGGTTTAAGTGCCAGTATAACAATGTCATCTAGGTACATCATGATCTGCTAGAATATATTGGGGGGGGGCTGTTTTTACATCAGAAGGTAACCATGTGAATTGAAATAAACCATGCTGTGTATTGTCAGCAGTTCCTTGGAGGTTGTAAATAGGTCTCTTTGATGTCTAGTTGAGTAAAATAGGTGCCACCATTGAGTATGGTGAAGATATCTGGATCAGCTGTGGATATTGGTGATCTAGGGCTGTGTTGAACCTTGCTGAAGCTTAAGTGCTGTGTCCCAAGTTATTTTTAAAAACTGAAGAAAAATGCTTGATCATATCTTCATTGTCCATAATGGCACTCGAAGCTGAAGATCTGGATACAATATTGCAAACAAAATTGAATGGAATATCGAGAAGACCCAGTGTCTCGATAAAATCAAGTCCCACTTGTTTCTTGAAATTTACACTGAAAAGATCTTTAAAATATGCAAACTATGTAGAGAATGTCTATTTCATGTTCATATTGGAATGAAATTCCATGATAGAATGTTCAACTGATTCTCTTGTCATAAATGATTTTGTTTCCAAAGATGTTTGGGGATATTTGCATAATTCAAACAATTTTGAACTCCATTTACACAGCTCTATTTAACTAATATGAATAAATAACAATAACCTCAAATAAATAAAAAAATCAACTGGGAATGCTAATGTTTGTTGTGGTGGAGATAGTTTCTCTGTAAACAATTCTATCAACCACAATTGTTGTTGCAAAAGCTGCAGTCTCGCCAAATCCATTCTTGTAAAATGTATGTGTATGTGTGTTGTGAAATCCTTATTGCTTATCATGTTAGTGTGTTCTGAAAAAGATCATTGCCAATTATATTACATTTTTATATACAAGAAATGATAATAACGACTGAAGAGACAGACTTGTCTACTTAACAAAATGGTTTCATTTACTAAAGGACAGAACTAATTTCTTCTACCAAAACCAAAACTAAAAGTTCAAACTTGTGTGGTACCAGATAAAGTGTACATCAACCCATGTCATAGCTGACCCTTTCTTCCCTAAATTGTCTCCTTCCCACAATGCATTATCCCAAATGGAAGGTCATTGTCTCCTTGCTTATCAATTGGTTATTTTGTTAGGATGTTCCTAACAGTTTTGTTAGTTTTTCTAATTTAATATGATATTCTATTACATTAAAACTTAATTGCTTATGCCCAGATGGTACATATTTTTGCTAGAAATGCATGTATACATACACAATACAAATTTTAGTAATATTCATATTGATTTTCTATTTGGAAGATTATATTTTTGATTTTTTTTTTTTTAAGTTTGTAATAGATTTAACTGAATTTATTATTATAAGGAAACACAAAAAACTCAATATTCTACGATGGATTTCAATTAAATTGAGAAATTTCTTACGGCTTGGTAAAACCAATTATGTAAGAACAAAAAAAATCAAACATTTAATTTTGTCCTTTTTATGAAATCCATTTAAAAGGAACAGCCACTGATACTGACCAAAATTAATGGCCACCTGTGTTTGGCTTCAGTAAGATTATATATATATATAAACGAAAAATAAAATTTACTGAACTTACGGATAATAATATTGGATTAAAATAAATGCTTTCGTATAGATAATTATGTGCATAGGATTCAAAATAAGGGGTGTATCAAGAATTCTCTACCCCCATATTAATATGAGGGTCATTCAATAAATAAATTTTTCTTTCTTTTTTTTTTTTTGTTTAAAGTAACATTTTTTTATATTTCAGAATTTCTTTTCCATAAATGTAAAATCTGCATTATTTGGAATTGGTTTAGCAAAATTCTTTCTGTATAGTATTAACATTATACAAAATGCAAACCGCTTCATCCAGGTTTTGAACCCATTTCGCCCGGTCCATTTCCTAGGATGATAACGCTTATACGATATGCCTTTATACTAAAACAATGTAAAATATAAGTAATTAGGATTACAATAAAATATTTCAAATGAATTCAATAACAATAAACTAAACCAAAACTCTTGATATTCAACACATTTATTCTAACAAGTTTTCCATTGGTTGATGCATCTTTGAAATTCCTTTTGAAATATTGTATGAATCTGTACTGTTTTATTTCATTTAATGTCCTCCACATTCTTAAATCTTACTATTTTTATGAATATTTAGTTTAGGAAAGAAGAAAATTTTGCATGGAGTTGTTAGGATTGATGAATAATGGGGTTGTTGCTTTTGCAACTGTGAACATAATTTCATTTAGATTTTAAGATTAAAAAAAAATAATTAAAGATTAAGTCATTACTTTTTTATCCCACTTGGCATATAATCAGTTTCTAAAGTTCTAACCTTGCTAATTTTTCTATCATCCTCTTATTTAATACTCAGATTTTAATAGGAGCCAAAAAATTGTATACTATTTCTCTGAATGTTTGAGATGAGGCTTGAAGATTAGTATTATCTGCGTTATTTGGACTATTGTCCCATCTTCATTGTTATTTGTACAACGTTTCGGCCGATATAGCCTCCGGCCTTCTTCGGGTATTTCTTGTCGGACTCGGGAACCTTGGTTAGGTTCAAAGTTCCGTGATGGCTCCCGAATACGACAAGAAATTCCCGAGTCTGACAAGAAATACCTGAAGAAGGCCGGAGGGTATATCGACCGAAACGTTGTACAAATAACAATGAAGATGGGGACAATAGTCCGAATAACGCAGATAATACTAAAAATTGTATATTATTTATTAACCTTATTTATTGAATGACCCTCATATTAATATGGTGACTGAGTACTCTTGATTACACCCCTTATTCCAAAATATGTACTCATAATTATCTGTATGGGAACATTTGATGTTATATAACATGGTAACGCGTGTGCGTTCGTGCATATACACACACACACACACACACACACACACACACACACACACACACAGTTACCATGTTCTATATCAAGATTATTCCTTTTCATTGTTCTGAGTTAGTCAGCTACATTCCTTAGCAGCAAAGTTGACAATCCGGTCCAATGTTAAGCTTGTTCACAAGGTTTTTTTAGGTTTATTTATTTAATGAGACACTTGTTTGGATATGTTTATGATTGATGCAACTCGGATTTTAAAATGTCTTCCAAGTTTTGTCGGTTAAAAATGAAATAATCAGTAAGTCTTTTTTTATATTTATTCTATTAAACAGTCTGTATGTATTTGGTTTTAAGAAAATAATTTGTTTTTTAACTGGATTATCGTTGATGAATTTTGGTTTCAATGATTCACATCTCAAACAAGTTTTCAGTTTGTTTTTTGAATATATGTTTAAGTAACGGAAAAACTAATCTTGATTGACTATCTTTAACTGATATACTGTTTTTATACACACTGTATTCATTTCAATGAAATATATATATATATATATATATATATATATGAATTTAACATTTTTGAAAAAACAAATGATGTTATAGTTTGCTGACAGAATCTATTTTGACCGTTTTAATAGAGCAGTTTTCATCAAGAGCAACATATGAATGAAAGACGGAATTAATAACCGTTAGATAGGAGGTACAAACGAACACTAGTGTACGATGCTGGAATTTTTTTTTTTTAAATGCATATTCTGTATTATTTCATATTTGGATACATTAAACAAAATGACATTATCCCAGGATCAAGGAATATATATATATATATATATATATATACATATATATGAATTTAACATTTTTGAAAAAACAAATGATATTCATAGTTTGCTGACAGAATCTATTTTGACTGTTTTAATAGAGCGGTCTTCATCAAGAGCAACATATGAATGAAAGACGGAATAAATAACCGTTAGATAGGAGGTACAAACGAACACTAGTGTACGATGCTGGATTTTTTTTTTTTTAAATGCGTATTCTGTGTTAAAAATAAAATAAATTTTATTTTTAAAAATCAGAAGCATTATAATCCATAATAAAACTCAAAAGAGTTTGATGTAAAAATGTATCAAAAATGTATAATAAGTATCAAAAATGTTCATGATATATTCAGCTACAAAAAAGTAAGTTAAAAGTCCGCAGCACAATTGCAGAAAGGTGTAAAGTTTCAAAGAGTTTGTATTGTTGACAAATCTGTAGTGTTGTAGAATCATATTAGATGTGAAAATCCAGATATTTTGTTTTTTCAATAGACAATATGAAAGTAAATGAAAGTTAATCTGACAGTATGAATTTAACATTTTTGAAAAAACAAATGATGTTAATATATATATGCACACACACATACAGGGTGTTCATAAAGTTCTGCAGCAGTTTTAAAATTGAAAACTTAATAACTAGTATTATACAAAGGAAAGAATCATTTAGTAAAAACCATATGGACAGTCAACCCTTGTAGTTTTATTTTCTATGTACGTATAGTTTTTATGGGCCGGGTTAGCTCAGTCGGTAGAGCGTTCGGCTAGAAACCATGAGGTTCCTAGTTCGATACCAGTGCTCGCCAACTCAGCGTTATGAGTAGCACAGGGATCTGTGCGGTAAAGTAAGGAGCTGATGGTAGGTGTGGCACTCCACCTCAGATGCTAAAAAACAATCTCCTTAGTCTAGCGCTATTGAAAAGGGGATAGATTCCCTCGCTGATTGGCTGATACCGACTTTAAGCCGCCCCGTCAACTTTACTTTTTACTACACACACACACACACACACACACACACATATTACGAAGTGTATTCAAAAAGTACTGAAACTTAAGTTGTATTTACCAAAACAGAAATGAACAATGAATGTTAATTTTCTACAAAATAGTCATCTTACTATTCAACACCCTTATTCCAGTGAGTTTTTTTTTAGTTGAAGCACTTTGTAAATTACTTTTGATATTGTGTGATACTCTGCTGTCGTTTTTGATAATCTCCTTTGAGATGAATTCTTCATTTATGAAATGAGAAAAGGTTTATAGAGTTTGGTCTGGGGAGCATGGAGGGTGTTGCACTTATGAAAACCAGTGTTTCACCAAAAAGTGCTGTTAGAAAAGCATTGAGAGTTGACACTGACTTATCTATATATTATCTCTTTATCATGTAAATTGTGCACACATTTTTATTTAACTTTTGAATTAAAAATTTAAACCTTCAGTATTCATACTTTTTCATAACACCTTGTACACATAAAATTTAAACACTGTAATTAAAAATCTTCTAAAATAATGTGGCTATGATAGAAATATAGGATTCAATGAAAATTAGTAAATTTAATGACTGTTAAACTGAATTTTTAAAGCTATTTATTTTTTATTTAATTTAATTTAATTTAACTCTTTTATAGCAGTTACCTATCAATTCAATTCAAATCTATCATGTGGATATTAAATCAGATTTCTTTACCCATATGCGATGAAAGCATGCTTAAATTTACAAGTGTCTCATAGGACAATTGAGATATGGATGACCAAAATTTAAAAAAAAAAAAAAAATCGGATACTACCTTTTAGTCATTTCATTTAATCCACGTTTAAAACTACTGGTACGTCATAATGTTCCCCTTTGAAGAACTGACTCAACACAGTCTTTCTACTCTTTTGAGCTATTTATTATTCAGTATGTTTTTTTCAAAAAAGAATAAATAAATTTAATTGGTTTTAATGTGCTTAACTTTTCAACTTTTATAATTATCTTTTAGTATCAAGGTTAACATTCATATTTAATTGTTTTGTACTTATGTTTGTAATTATTTTGTCAAAATTGTAGCAACTTAGTAGCTTGGTTTATCACAGGTAGTGCTAATTAATAACCAGACCCTATAATTTAGTGAATTTTTTTATTCAAATTTGAGGGTATAAAACTTTCAACTTGTTGATATGTATCTATGATAACACACTAAACAGCTTTAATGTTTATCTTGGCCTGTCTTATCTGTTAGCAAGCATGTGCCAAGATATGTGCTAAAAAGGTGTTGATTAGAATGATTACATGGGATATCAAAATATTTCTGCTGGAAAAATCATGCAAGTTCCTTTTTAGATTTCTCTCTCTCTCTCTCTCTCTCTCTCTCTCTCTCTCTCTCTCTCTCTCTCTCTCTCTCTCTCTCTTCTCTTCTCTTTCTCTCCTCTTCTTTCTCTCTCTCTCTCTTTCTTCTCTTTCTCTTTCTCTTTCTCTCTTCTTTCTTCTTTCTTTCTCCTTCTCTCTTTCTTTCTCTTCTCTCTCTCTCTCTCTCTTCTTTTCTTTCTCTCTCTCTCTCTCTCTTCGTTCTTTCTTTATCTCTCTTTCTCTTCTCTCTTCTCTTCTCTTTCTCTCTCTCTCTCTTCTCTTTTTTTCTCTCTCTCTTTCTTTCTCTCTCTCTCTCCAGCAAAGTGTAATAAAAATGTTTGTTTCTTTTTGTATTTGTAAAGAACTTGTCCATTTTACTCAACCATAATCTGAAAGGTGTTCTTTTCATCTTCAAGGTCATCAAACTATTAATCTTTGACCTGTAGATAAATATAGAAAACAATAAAATCATATTCATATTATTATTGTTTACTTTTTTTCTTATGTAAAATATTTTGTTCTTTTTTTTTTTTTTTTTTTATCTAATAAGCAGTATTGTATTTTACTGACTTCCTTTCTCTTTAACTTGTACAATGCTACATAATATATATATATATATATATATGCGTATAAAAATAAAAACAAAAAGATGTTATTTTTGTCTTATCGATTTCAAAGTATAGAACTTCTATACTTTGAAATCGATAAGACAAAAATAACATCTTTTTGTTTTTATTTTTATACGCATTGTAATTGCCTTCAAATCATTAATATATTATAACATACTTAACAATGCTTCTAGCAAATTACCAATTACTTTATATATATTATCACAGTTAACATTAAATCCACCAAGCAAACAAATATAAAATACTATATACTTCTGGATTAAAAAAAAAAGATTAAAAGTGCTCAATATAAAGAGCTAAATATACATTTAAAATCGAATGGCTTAAAATTACCGACTATAGTTTCTCGCAGTTGTGCAAATCTTTGAGGATTCACACTAATCCGAGAAACTATAGACAGTAATTTTTAGCCATTCGATTTTAAACGTGTGTATGTGTATATATATATATATAATATATGAAGGGAGGGAAAAAGTATTTAAAGAACTGCACTGCACTTAATCAAGTACAAAAGACATGGTCTGTATTGTTCAGAAGTCAAGAGTACAATTGCAAATGGCTACTTCCATGACTATTTATATTGTATCACTGGTCAAGGGCAGATCACCCTGTTCAGCCTTGACCCAGATCAATCTATTGTACTTATATACACCTGGGTACAGATTGAGCATGTTTGCTTATTTTTGCACTTGATAAAAATATACATAGTTGTTTTGTACTATTACAATCATGTGACTATTTACCTCTTTTTTTTTAAAAATACATGGTTACTAATTGGCTTTTTTGCTTTGTGTCTTTTTTTTTAATCTTTCAAATGTTTAAACTTACCTGTCGTAGGAGTTCTACCTTTGGGTCAGATCTTACCCTGGTCATCTATGACTGGGGTATAAGTAAATGTCAAAGCTTCAACAGGATTGTCTCTTCAAGCAACACCTCCTTATTGCGAGGTTTTTTGTTTTTTTTTTTCTTTTTTTTTCTCTTTTTTAATTGTTGAAAAAGTTGTTAAATTTTATATAGTCAAATTTTTTATTTTTTTTTTTTTTACAAATTAAAGTTTGAGAAAATAGAAAAAGACTAAAAGATTTTTTGGCAAAAGTGCACAATTTCTCTTTCCTAGTAAACTTTATGCACATAAAGGAATACATTAAATTTTATCTTATTGTTCATATAACTGTTTCTAAAAACACTTTGTAAAGGTAAACATTGACTTAGACTCCTCCTTATAATAATGTTTTTAACTGGTATAATTGCTTTCAATTTATGCTCTCTCTTTGTCCATTCATTTTGAATAAAAATCTATACAGATTTGTTTGGATAATGTTGATAACACACATGCACTCACAAATTATTTCATGAGTAATAGTCTTAAAAAGAAAAATGGAGAGTCCCAATGACGTAGTGGCTAATATACAAGACTGTGATATCATAGTGAGCAAGCTTGAACTCCAGTCATACTATTACATTCACTTTCTGAATAATACCCTTGGGAAAGGTATGAACCCACTTATTTTTTCCCCTCAGCTATAAGTTACCATTACTGTTTGGCATTAATTAAACCACAAAGGTTGATATACTGCACCTGTCGGTGGGGCATTAGAATGCACCGACTGCACCAGAGGGGTAAGACTCCCCCAATGGGGCCACCTGTTGGCTGTGGGTGGTGACCTGTGATGCTTAAGGATAGAACCCAGCTGGATGAGCAGTTCTTGCAATACTCCACTTTGGCCCTATCTTGGGCTAGATGGGCAGTTGGAGAGGCCTCCTCCGATCAATCAGCTGGTCATGTCAAGCCCTAGCACCTACATGATTTTCCCAACCCTATTGCCCTTATGGCAAGCCCCAATCCCTTTTTATCATATGGGTGCTAGAAGGCGGTGACTGAGGGTCTACATGTCCTGGGAATGACGTTAAACTCTATCTGATGGTAAGGTTTTTGGAGGTTTGGGGAATGTGGAGCACCCCTTCTTCACCATTGCTCCCTGGTCTACTCTGACCCGGAGTGGTAGTACCTGTTAGGGTCCCATCTATGGGTTAAATAGAAAAATGTATTTATAAAAAAATTGTATTATCCATTAAGAATTGATTTATTTCAAAACTTTATCGGCATTAAATGACCCACTGAGGTTGATATGCCATAAAACAAACCAAAGGTTGATATGCTATTAAACAAAGAAACAAGATTAAAAAGGTTGTTAGAAAAAGAAAAGAAAATTACTTGAAATAACCTCAAACATTAAATTTTTACTTAATACTTCCACACAGTATTACCACCAATCTGGGAATTTTCAGTTAAAAACTAAATTTGCCAAATCTTTCAAGTCTCCTCTTTGTCTTCTTGATATTCCTCATTCTTGACACAAATTCCACATGGGCAACTTCTTTCCAGGAACAGCGGAAATATGGAACAAGTTCCCTCATGAATGTTTTTCAAAAGTAGATGATTTTTAACTTTTTTTTTTTAATGATTATAACCCACAAAGATTGATATACCATTAAAACAAAGAAACCAAATCAAATCATATGATTAATTTTATTTAACTGATAAATTAAAGGATTTGACAATATTACTTTTGTGTATGAAGTAAAATTTTGTTAGTAATAAATTATAAGTAAATAATATATTAAAATTAATGAATTATTATTTTATTCTAATATTAACTCTTAACATTCTGTTGAGAATTTTCTAAGTCCAGATCCCCATTCCCATAAGGATTTACCAATAAATGGCTAAAAATGGCCTTTTCATTTAAAGTTACCTGTTATTTCCCGTAAATGAAAGACTGCTAAATATGTTTAATATTACATTTAAACAAAGGCTATCACTTCCGGGTCAATAAGTATCTCATTAATCTTTTAGACATTGGAGTCACTCACTATCCATACATTCATATTCCTGTCTTCACTCATCTATAGTGATTGTCTACCCTTGTTTGGATCGATGTAGGGTCCAGAAGAGTTATCTTCCCTTGCTGCAGGTTTTCGCCAATAAAGGGCTAGACTATTTAAGGAGTAGCCTGAGAAATTCTAATTCTCTTTCTCTGGGACCGGCAACCATTTCACATGGTTTAGGTGCTTGTGCCTCTTATAATTAAGTGGGGAGCTTTGCCCCCACCCAACCAACTATCAGTAAGTGACTTTCCTTCAGAAACTCTGTATCACTTCTGTGTTTATGTATCTGTTCTGTATATCTATTTTGTATCTTGTAATGAGTATATGTATATCTGTCTTGTATTTATTTCTCATGCTCACAAATTAAAATCTGTTTGTTATTATTTATAACTTCTTTGTTGGAGTAATTTATGTACACACATGTACCCATGTTGGAAGGTTACTTTAAGACTTCCAACTTATTATAAGAACTTTTCATCTTATACATCCATCACTCACCAGTCATTCTTATTTATTTACCAAATTTCAATGCCATAGCATTATAACCCTTTGCTGAGTAGCAGTCAATTTGACTTTGGTTTGGATGCAACTTAGGGAATATATAAGTTCTAATCAGTGGGGTGGGTCACAGTCAAGTCCGACACAAGATTCCAATCGACAGTCTAAACACTCCCAACTGTATCACGCTCCAAAATTCAATATCCAAAATTATTTCTTTATCCCGTTCGTCTCGACAAAAAAATACTACTGCAATTGTTCTCGTCCTCATCTGCGAGGGTAAGTCCTTTAAATATACCTCAATCTCACCACATCCAGGTTCCTCACTCAGAATTGTCCGTGCAGCACGTGCGACACTCGTCAGCACTGCAATCCTTACGGCGTGACCACCTACATCTGGGCCACTCTGCTATTTCCTATTTCACTGCTTTTCTACAGTGCTCACATTCTGGAGGATGCGGGTTCGACTCTAGGTCAGTCCTACACACCAGGCAAAACCTAGCCCGCTTCTTTCGAGAATACGGCAAGTCTTCACGCCCGCCACTCTCTCTGTCACACCGTGTTGCACGAGGTAGGTCTCGTCTCTCACTACATAAGTAGATAGATTTCTTTGTTTCATACTATTAAACAACACCTTACAAGAAAGCAGCTGTACATCCACCTGCACACAAACCATCCTAGTGAGATGAACAAGACATGCTGGACACTGCTGGAGAAGCGGGGATGAACTCATAAGTGATGTCCTACTATGGAAACCAGCACATGGGCATGCCAGGCTGGCCACCCACCCGCCCAGCAAAACATAATTGGATCAGCTCTGTGCAGATAGTGGATGGTGCGCAGAGGACCTCTCGAGAGAAAATGAATGATAGGGATAGTTGGCGAGAGATAGTCCTGGATATCTGTGCTACTAGTGCAACATGATGATGATGATGATTAGAGCAATACTTAAAATGTTCCTAGAAGATGAAGCAATTTCAAATTCAATTTGCAACAGAATGATAATTTGAGGAGGGGGGAGGGCGAGGTTTGGAAGTTGGGGGAGCCTGCTGAAATTCTTTTTTTAAAATCAGCAATCGAAATATTAGCTTTTACCTGGAATTGAACACCACAAAGGGGTCGGGTTAGCTCAGTCGGTAGAGCGTTTGGCTAGAAACCACAAGGTTCCTAGTTCGATACCGGTCTTCGCCAACTCAGCGTATGAGTAGCACAGGGATCTGTGCAGTAAAGTAAGGAGCTGATAGTAAGTGTGGCGCTCCACCTCAGACGCCAAAAACAATTTCCTTGGTCTAGCGCTAGTGAAAAGGGGATAGACTCCCTTGCTGACTGGCTGATACCGACTTTAGGCCGCCCCGACGACTTTACTTTACTTGGTGTTGCTTAGAGTTAATCAGTAGGTAGTGGGAGGGAGTCTGTTTCTGATGGGTTAATCTCAGACAAACGTCCAAAAATAAGGAATATTAGTTAAAATCATATCAGAATCTTATTCTTAATTTTTAAACCATTTTGTTGTAAAATGTAAATAAAACAATTTGAGTGTTGCAACAAAAGTCAATTGCAAAGATTAATCATTCAAAAATGAATGTCTTTGTTGAATTTTTAACGGCAATAAAATATGCAATTTATATCAATCTTTTTTGTTACTGTCATTTCCTGCTTGATTTTGACCATCGGCATAGTAAATACTATTTTTTTTTTTTTTCAACTATTGAAAAGCAAAGAAATTCCTCTTGTAAAATGAATAAGTCAGTAGATGATTAAAACTACGGGAATGTTTTGCTTCAGTCATGCTTCCAAAACAGGTTTTGTTCAAAATTTAACTTCTTATGTGTGATTTATATTTCAATTTAGATTTTCACTTTTTCTCTTTTGGTTATACCTATAATTCAAGCAGGTATGTCTACTTTTATACACACACACACACACACACACACACACACATATATATATATATATATATATATATATATATATATATATACACACACACACTTACTAAAATTTTAGTTATTTTTTACAAAGTAAGCCTGCAAGAGAGTCTACTTCCAAAACATACACACACACAGACGTGTTTGCAAAAACAATCTCCCTGAATTAGCTAGTGAAAAGAGGGATAGACTCCAACACTGCCGACTTTATTTACAATATAAATACAATGCCCAAACAATCTTTGATTTTTTGACACACATGTACATTAATAATCTCTCTCTCTGTTTTATTTACAAATGTCAACTTTGAAATGGTGAAGTTTTGGTCCTAATAATCTTCTACTTTTGTGGATTTTCCTCCTCCTCCTCTTAGGAAATAATGAAAATAAAAACAATTAATATTTCTCACAACTTACAAATTGTCTTAGGTCTTCTCAATGTTAAGCTAGAAAAATTAATCATTATTTTTTTTAAAATTCCACAGGTAAGTCACAATTAGTTCAGATATACGATGATTGTGCTTGATTTAGTTTCTGTAATACCTTCACATCTTTCTAATGTCTATGGTTGGTGCTCATGGGTCATCATAACTTCTAAAATTAACCATGTATTACTATGATTATATAAAATCTTTTAAAACATATCAGCAAGACAATCACAAAAGAAATACGCAAGGCTATTCATAAAGAGGGACTAGATATCCAACTAGCCCACTCTGGGCCCTTACTACGCCAACACCTAACAAAAAAACATAAGAATGTTATTACAGCATGCACACTAGCCAACTGCCCAATAAGAGATCCTAATATATGTCACAAAACTTACACCATTTATTGTTTAACTTGCTCCAAATGCCTTAATTTCTATATAGGAAGGACAATTAGACCCCTCCACATTAGAATTAAAGAACATATCCACACACGTGCATCCTCATTCTATTAACATTTAATCAAATGCAAAAATAAGGACAATAGTTTTTTCTGTTAAGATAGAGACAATAATACGCAACATTGGTAATCTCAGAATTAGAGAAAGTTTATTAATAGCTAAATTAGGTCCTAGTATAAACAATAGATTAGAATTAAACACTTGTATATATAATAGATAAATAAAAATGCATAAATATATCTTATTATAATGGAGATTGTGTGTTTTTCTGTCTGTAACCGAAACTATATTACTACTCAAGTCACAATTCCCTTAGTTATTTACGTCACATTCTCCATGATTCTATTTCTATTTAAACCTCAATTAATAATAAAACTGTTTGACATTATTAATACTGTTGGCCTTACCTAAATACTAATAACATATAATTGTATTTATATATACAACAAAATACCAGTTTTCAGTGTAAACGTAAAGCTAATTTGCATATTGATATTAAAAAAAATGATTTTAATAAAAATGTGCTTGGTATTATTGATTTCTAATTGTTTGGTTTTATCTTAATGAATATGAGTAAAAAATCTCTTCAATAAATCCTAAAAGAAATTCATTAACAAGAAGAAATAACTGTAATTTTATTCTTTACTTCCTATTTTAACTAAATAGTTAAATTAGGAAAATTTAGCATTGAAAAACGAAGTGATGAAAGAGTAAGTTTCAGTTGTTCTATTTTCCGATTATACCCCCTCCGTTTCAAATCTTTTTATCTGAATTCTTAATTAGTTTCATTAGCCTTTCTGATTTAATCTAATATTTTATTACATTTAAACTTAAATACTTGCACCCGGAGGGTGCATATATTTGCTAGTAAATATAAAATATGAAAATAATAAAATTGAAATTGAATGAACAACGGCTATTATGACTATCACAACCTTCCACGAGACGCGTGTTTATAACATAAAAATAAATAAATAAATAAATAAAATAACAACACAAAAAACGCGTCTATTTCTGAAAACCATCTTTGAAGATAAAGTTTACTTTGAAATCGATAAGACTAAAAACATCTTTTTGTTTTTATTTCATATGCATTGTAATTGCCTTCCAATCATTAATATATAATAACATACTTAACAATGCTTTAAGCAAATTACCAATTACTAATATCTTGGTTGGTTTTGCAGTATGTCAACTTTTGTTAGATTATTTTATACTGAAGTAAGTCTTCTTTTTTTTTTTTAATTAAATGGTTTGTTTTAAGTAATTATTCCTATTTAATAATAACAATCATTTGTTTGCACAGTTGTATTGTTTCAAGTAATTTCATCTAATACTAATAATTTCCAAATAAATTTATTTGACCTATAGTTGGGATCCTAACAGGTATTACCATTCTGGGTCAGAGTTGACCTGGGAGTAATGGTAATGAAGGTGACTCTACACTCCCCCAGAACTAGAGTGTCACCACTGCATGCAAGGACACATATCTTGGTCAATACTGTCTTTCACTGAGTCCTGTCCGTGGCGCTTAGAATATGTTGATCCTCTGAAGGATCAGACCCCCACCTTCCCAAAAATGTGGTTTCTTGGGTATGATTAATCTGCATTAGTTGCTGAGTATCCACTTCTGGAGTCACCTCTTTATTGTCATTACTTCCAGGTCCACTCTGACCTGTTAGGGATCCATCTATGGGTTGAATATATTTTTGTAAACTATTAGTATTAGATAGTGTTATATCCTGCTATGTAGGATATACAGAAATGATAATAAAACAGTGAATATGTTAACAGTAACAATATTTGTTTTATTTATTCTCACTGACAGGGAATACAGTGGGATGGTTTTGGATTAAAGTTCGGCTGATGATAGGATACATGTGCTCACGTACCGTGATCCGGTTCTTCTCTGCTGATAGTCAGTATTTTTGTCCCCCTCCTCTTTAGAGAGTCCGGTTCGAATCATTAGGGGGAGATAACTCTCCCTAACAGATAGGAATACTAGAAACTAATATAGCTGTGTACAAATTATTTGTATTAAGAATAGTAACTTGAAGCTATAATTGTTTACAAAGATTATTAGGTACTTGAAACTATATAACTGCTTGCAAATTATGGGTTTTTGATAGGAATACTTGAAACCATATAACTATGCAAATACATGATTATTATTAAATAGGAAAACTTGCCTTAAACCATATTGCGCATAAATCATCAATATTAGATAGGAATACTTCATACCATATAACTGTGCAAACAAATGATTATATAGTCAAATAAGATTTTTTTTAAGTAATATTTTATCATATAGTACCTAAATAATGCAAATGGAATCTGTTTTTCATGTGAATGATGTCTGATGAAACCTCAGAAGAGAGAAATAATGAGATCTCACAGGATTTGTTAATTCAATCAAGCAATTGCTAATTAGTTTATTCACCTTGTATCTTTGCTTAGTAAACCTTTTTCTTCTATCCTTAATACTTGTTTTTTTCTATTATTTCTCTGTTAACTCAGATACTCAAGTTACAACAGATTTAAAAAAATTAAAAAAATATTATAATCAAATATTCATAAATTAATCAAATTTCCATATTAAATAACCCATAAGTTGATATGCCATTAAGCAAACTTGTCCATGCTTCGAATACAACCCAAAAAGTCAACCCTAAAAGCCATCACAAATCTATAAATAAGCATACGTGAACTTCCTAACACACGCACACACACACACACACACACACACACACACACACACACATATATATATATATACTTTGGTGCAGTACCAAGTTTCTTGGTACAAGGTGATTCTAGGCGAGTCCCAATTCTCTACCAGTAGTTTGTTGTAGAGTTCAGGTTCCGTATGAGAGCTCAATGTTTAATTATTGTAAACAGAGCAAAGTTATTTGGGAATAAAAGGCCTTAAATACCATGGGTATCGTGGTTATGGACCATTTCCACTCGCGAGTATGCCCACGAGCTTCTTCAGACCACTGATCTGGTCAGTGGTCTGAAGAAGCTCATGAGCATACTCGCGAGTGGAAATGGTCCATAACCACGATACCCATGGTATTTAAGGCCTTTTATTCCCAAATATATATATATATATATATATATATATATATATATATATATATATATACTAGCCAAAGTACCCGGTCCATGACCGGACTAAAATGAAATTTGGATCACCAGGGAGTGAGAGAGAAAGTGGAAGACAGTAGTTAGAGAGGGGGTAAGAGGAAAATAATTCTTGAAACTAAATTCATTGAGAATTTGTATATTTCAGGATTTGTATTTTCTGTTTTATAGTTTAAAAATTATTTCATATTATTATACAACAAATTGAAAGTATTCGTTTGTATATTTGTTTGTTATTGTTTTAAATTTTTTGTACATGACAACAATTCACATTTAGTTCTTAATTGCATGTTGAGTTTAAAAAGAAGCTGAGAATCGAAAATTTAAATTCTTCGTATTGCAATATCTATTTTTGCTAAAACCTAAGATAGTATTATAGGGACCACCAATTGATCAGTTTAGGCCATCTTGAATAAAACGGAAATATTTTGTTATTATTTATAATTAATTGATTTTTCATAGAATTTAAAAAACTCTTATCGTAACTTGTTTTTAGCTACGTTAATTTTCAGTTGATTTAACAGTGCAAAAATGAAAACGTTGTTTTTCAATCATAATTTTCATTATTTCCGTAAGCTGAAAAAAAGTTAAAAATCATCAGGAGTTTATTTAATGTTTTTTCTTTCAAATGGAAAAAGATTTTTCAAGAAAATATTAATTTTTCTGCAAGTTTCATAGTGTTAAATATAGGGGGGGGGGTAAATTTCACAGGGTAAAATTGGTGGTACCTAGTATTTTAAAAACATTGTTTTAAAAACGCTTTGCCTGATTATCTGGACTCCCCCCCCCCATCTATTTTTTTTCCTTCAGTTGATTATTATCGATTACACACCAATCTATCAGATTGAAAAAAAAATTCTTAAAAGTTCTTTATTATTTGAGTATTCACGGGTGCTCATTTCCTCGTATAAGTTTATAGTAAATTGATCCCCCATATCGGAACCGCTTGAACGGAACCCAAATTATTTATTTATTTTCCCATTAAACTACCCCCCCCCCACAACCCTAAACCCCCCCCCCCCCTAGTTAAAATTAAGTTTTATTACAAAATTTATATTAATTACAAAACATCAATTTTCATAAAAGTTCAAATGTCACCTATGAAATCTCTATTTAAATATGCCAATTTTTCAGAACTGAAAAGTTGCACTATAAACTCAGCGATGTTTATTGACTTCACAATAAAGAGTAAAATCATAAAACTTAAAATTTAATTTGTAAGGCAAATCCTGAGGAATATTTTAAATTGTATTTTGAATAATAATTTAAATGTTGGTTGTTAGTTGTTTTGTTTTATCAACTTTTCGGGTAATTTACTAACGAATCATGTCATTTTGATAAACAAAGCGCTTACAATTTTTCGTACTTACATATAAAATTTTTTTGAAATGTTCCAATAACTGGATATTGTCGGATAAACTTGAAATAAATTTTGTCTTACAAATAATTGACTACTTATCTCCAGTTGGGCTTTCGACTAAAGATAAAACACCGGATTTTGTCCATATTAGTAACCTTTGTTTTGTTTTGTTTTTTTTTATCGTGGTTTGAGAAAATAATTAGTTAACGAACCAAAAGAAAAACAGTTTCTAAGGAAATTCGTCAATCTTATTGTTATTTTTAACCCTTTAAAACTCTAACAATAAAAATTAATAAATAAATTAAAGAATTAAAAGTCATTTTATTCGAATGAAAATCTTAGTTTAATTTATACAAATATGTAACCGTACTTACGACGTAAACTGATTTTCATGATACTGTTATTTACGATTAAAAAATTTTTTATACGTAGTATTTTATTTTTTTTTTAACTCGCTGTAAAAAAAAAATTAATCTATAAAAACACATACAAATTACATATTCAGAAAGACTATTTCATCTTATTACTAAAGATATAAATATTTTAAAGATTAAAATCCTAAATA
The DNA here is from genome assembly GCA_023376005.1 of Doryteuthis pealeii. NCBI lineage: Eukaryota > Metazoa > Mollusca > Cephalopoda > Myopsida > Loliginidae > Doryteuthis > Doryteuthis pealeii. The sequence goes on along the minus strand of CM042159.1, from coordinate 83,879,502 downwards.
GGTAAGAGATTCCGATCTGACTGTTATAGACTGCACTGCTTGTATCGCAATAATCATAGGCAGCGTGGCTATCCGAAGCCATTTTTTAATTTTTTAACTCGCTGTAAAAAATGATTCAATTAATAAAAACTCACACAAATTACATATTTTGAAAGAGTATTTTTCTTATCTTTCTAACGATATAAAAATTATTAAAGACTGGGCCATAAATAGGCCATAAATTCGGAGTTGAACGGCTTAGACTGCAAAATTAATTCATTAAAATCAAAACTTCGCTGCTGTTATCGCTTTAACAATAAGCAGGCAGAGACAATATTTTATTATCAGGAGGGGCTGATATACGGACAGTTCCGCAAATTGGGTGATTTTGGATTAATTAATCGATTAAATCCCTTAATCAGTAAAAATCAATAACCAAATTTGGAATTTTTCTTAGTTAGAACGATATCAATGTGTATGCAAGATTTTGAATCTGAGTGACCTCCCGTTTTTTTGTTATACGTCGACACGTACATACCAAAATCTCTGTTTTATATATTAGATTGGACCTTTCTACCAATGGCAGAATGTTAGTTGCTCATGTCCAAGTTAAGAGCTCGATGTTAAATATTATTGAACAGAAATATAATTGGTAAAGAAAAGCTTAAAAATTTGTCATTTTTCTGTTATAAATCCTGTTTTATTTTATTTTTTTAGTGTACACAAGTTTTAAATTGCCATTTTGAATTATCCATGAAGAATATTGATAGAAATCATTGTTGAAATAAATGCCTAGAAAATAAAAATGATTTATAATAGAGATGATGTATTTTCAATCTATAAAAGTGCTGTAACCAAAACTTGTTTTTAGACATTATATTTTCAATGCAGGTATCATTGGGGAACAAGAAAAATTTTAGTAAATGGGCTGGAACCTGGACTACAACTATATTCTCAGTGAATATAACATTCAAATAATTGTTCATCTTGTATTGATCCTAAAGAATATGGCTTGAAGCTCATTCGGTAGAGCATCCAAGTAGGAACCGCAAGGTTCCAGGTTCGATACCGGCCCTCACCAACTCAGCGTATGATTAACACAGGGATTTGTGCAGTAAAGTAAGGAGCTGATGGTAGGTGTGGCGCTCCACCTCAGATGCCAAAACAATCTCCTCAGTTTAGCGCTAATGGAAAGGGGATAGACTCCCTCGTGGTTTGGCTGATACCGACTTCAGGCTACCCTGACAACTTTACATTGCTGAAGTAATAAACCCAAAAACAGCCAGTATATCAGTAAAATAAAAAACAATTGGTTTATAATAGCTACTACTTAAAACAAAGAATTTTTTTCTTCTGTTTCTTTTTTTTTTTTATAGTGGCATGAGAACATTCTCAACAGTTCCAATTTTAAAATAAACAAACTGGATATTATAACCAGTTCATTTTTTCTTTCTCCTCTCTTCTAAACTTCAAATGCTTTCAGCTTAAAATTGTATTAACTGAAAGGAATTTCCTTACATAAGAGTTTTTCATTTAATGAATTTCATGCTAAAAGTGAAAATAACATAGGTGTAAAATGTTGTTTATGCACAAGGAGACATGATGTTTCCTACACGTTTTCTTAAGAAACAAGGAGGAGGGGAAAAAAAAAAGTTATGACATAAAAAAGTATTTCCTGGAACAAAAATGATTTCTGCCTTTGTGCATAAATAGGTGTTTCTTCCTGCTACTGTAGAAATCTTGTTTTATACAACCACTAAGTTGAGAGATAAAATAAAACGCTATTTTCCAAGTAAGATGATTATTGTATTTGATGTCCTGTATGACATCCCTCTCATTTACATTTAATATTATAATATTATTAAATTAGTTCAAGTACAAGTATCAGAAGTTACCTGAGAAGACATTAACCTTTACATATAAGACCAAAGGGATATTATTTTGAAGCATTTTTGTGAAAAAGACATCAAATACTGTGAGTATAACACTGAATTTTTTTCCTATAAAAATTCAACATGTTTAAATGTTTAATTGTAAGTACTATATTTGACATCATATTTGATATTACGGTATTGTAGAGTTAGCTCAACTACAAGTACAGGTAGTGTATTGTATTTTTGTAAACATTAGCCAACCACATATTTTGAAATAGAAGACTTGGAATTTTTTAACCGCATTTTTTTTTTCTTTTGTGTGGAGATGGGACTTTTTATAGTAAAGTATCCATTGAAAAATAGTTGAGTTAACAAAAAAAAAAAAAAAAAAAAAAAAGTGACACTGTCCTGTTGGTGGGGGCTTATAATTGATTGGCTGTATTTCTTGTTGAGAGGTAAGATTCCCCGCCCTAAAAAAAAAGGGGTCTATCCTAAGGATGACACTAAACTGCCTCTGACTGTGAAGCTCCAGTTCTGGGGAGTGTGGAGTACTCTTTCATTGGCATTACTCCCAGGTCCACTCTCGCCTGAAAAATTTTTTTTTTTTTTTTTTTAAGTGACTTCACAATTTATAAGACCAGCGAGTTATTTAGGTATCTTAACCCTTTCACCAAGCTGTTTTTAATGTTAATTGTAATTAAGCTGTTCTATGCAGAACAGAATGGGTTAAGTAGAACTGTTTAGAGTTATTTAGGTATCTTAACCCTTTCACAAATGCAGAACAGAATGGGTTAAGTAGAACTGTTTAGAGTTATTTAGGTATCTTAACCCTTTCACAAATGCAGAACAGAATGGGTTAAGTAGAACTGTTTAGAGTTATTTAGGTATCTTAACCCTTTCACAAATGCAGAACAGAATGGGTTAAGTAGAACTGTTTAGAGTTATTTAGGTATCTTAACCCTTTCACAAATGCAGAACAGAATGGGTTAAGTAGAACTGTTTAGAGTTATTTAGGTATCTTAACCCTTTCACAAATGCAGAACAGAATGGGTTAAGTAGAACTGTTTAGAGTTATTTAGGTATCTTAACCCTTTCATTGAGCTGTTTTTAAGTTAAAAAAAAAATGCATGAAATTGCGTTATGGGACAACAAGTGAACGGTTTCATTGGTACAAATGCAGAACAGAATGGGTTAAGTAGAACTGTTTAAAATCATTTGTATTTTATGGGACTGTGATATTTAAAAAAAAAAAAATAAATAACCACCCTTAAACAACTACACAAAAAGTATAAATATGAATGCAATTCCCTAACCTCTAGGCATAAAATAACCCTAAATGAGTTGACATGCTGTTAAAATCAATCAACCAGAAGTGATAGTAATCAATTACAAAATGACTATTATATGGTTTGGTTTTTATTTCTGATCACTCAAAAGATTTATTACCTATAAAAACAATGCAATTATTTATGTATGGATATTATTACTTACTAGCAGGACCAGTGGATATACCACAGTATGATAATTCAATTATTACAATGTTTAACTAAGAGCTATTGTCAAATAGTTCAATAAGTAAAAAGTATAATAATCATGATTTAACTCTCTCTTTCTTTCTTTCCTTCTTTTCATTATGTTCGATTGAAACAGATTAGCGTAATTATTTTGTGTTCATCCCCATCTTTCTCCTTTCTTTCTTTCTTATATTTTTTCTGTGTAGCATGTTCTTTCTTTCTTTATAATAAAAAAGGAATGGTCCATTATTCAGCTGAGAGGACAACACTCATAAGAATTTGTGACACAAGATTATCAGTATTTACATTATTGCATTTTATCTTGGACAATTCAGATGGTCTCATTTTTACCAGAGGGTGTTGCAAGATAACGGATGGAAGATTAAGGAACACCGGTATTAATGCTTAGAATCAGTATCTTTGTACTCTACCTATGACCAAAATGTAGTAACTGTGTACCCTATGAAAAGGGCTACACACAATAATATATATATATATATAAACGAACGCTGATGTTCAATGCTGGAATTTTTAAAAAATGCGTATTCTGTGTTAAAAATAAAATAAATTTAATTTTTAAAAATTAGAAGCATTATAATCCATAAGGGTCATTCCATGTCAATTCACCGGGGTGTTACACCCACCGACACCGAATTACTTGAAATTTGGCACAAATGTTCCCCTTCATGAGTTAGGAAAGTGTGCCAAATTATTTTGTCTTAAACCTTACAGTTCCGATTTTAGAGGGGGGGGGATATAATTTTGCTATTTTGCCTCAAAATTAAGGCTGTGCGGTGTCGCAAAATCTCAGTGTTTTTTTTTTATTTTAAAAAAATACTTTCATACATACAATATTTCTGAAATTTGGTATGTAAGGCAAATAAGGACCGTAGAATCCAAATATCCAACTATTTTAACCCTATACCTCACAGAAAATTTTATTTTGCCCACCCAAATGCATGACTCCAAAATCAACTTTTCACCTATGTAGCTTTGGGTCAGTCTATCAAAAATGGGTCCTCTTCAATTTTCATAATATTTTTTTCTTAACATCTAATATGTCTGCCTAAGTTCACCAAAGAATTTCGTGAGGGGGTCAAGTCTACTTTAGAAAATATGAACCTGCCAAGTTCAGAGTTTTTTTCCTATGTACGTGCAGGATTTCAGTGAAAGATTATAATTAAAGACAATCATCCTAATGCTCCATGAACTCTCAAAATGTTGATATTGTGCTCAGTGATTTCTTAAACTATTCAATAATATTGTTTTTATCAATTAAAAAAAAAAAAAAAAAATTAAATACGAGGGTGAGTCAAAAAGTAATGCCATTTTGTTTAGTACAGGTATAATTACCGACACAGGAACATGTATCATGAATTAAGTTGGTCCTCTGTGGATCACCTCCCTACTTTCCCACAGTCACTGTTTTTTTTTGTTTTTGTTTTTTCAATAGCAATGTTCCACCTTCAAATGAGAGTATATATCACTATTCTGTTAACTGTCCTTTGAGCCACTTCTTCACTACAGATTTCACTTTGTTTATTTTTTTTGTTGTGTTTTTTGTTATTTTAAAAAAAAAAATTTTTTACTATTTTTCAATCAAAAGAAAGTGATAATAAAAATGAATATATAAGGAGTCTTTAAAATATTACATTTTAAACTACACTGTGCCATAAATTTTGTTGTGTGTATAGGCCATCTTGGACAGATGATAAACTCTACCATTTGGTGTTATAGGGACATCAACAGTGCACAGAATATTTGTGAATGGCACAAAACATATCCTTAAAATTCTCTTCCCAGTAAAATGAACAAGATGGAAGAGCTGGGCGCACTAACTTAATCAGCAAGTCATTCTCTGTATCAATCCAAATTTTATTGTCACACCTGCAACAAACATATCCTGAAAAAACAAATTTCACTGTTTTTCTTCAGTTCCAATAGAGAAGTCATGTATTAGGTCATAGTTTTCATCTTCACTACATTGTTTTATGGCTATTTTATCTCTGATGAGTGGAATAAATTGATGAAAACTTCTTGTTCCTGGGACTGTGGATGCATTTTTGAATCTCATGTTGAGGCTCTTCCTTGCTTTCTCAACTTCCTCCTTTTCAACCAGAATGAATTTGATACCTTCAATTGCAGATCTGCAATATTCAAAGATAGATTTTTGGAAAGGATTTCTTTGGTAGTTGGTCTTCGGAGACTTTCTTTTGACACTATCCTTTTCACTGTCCCACCTATACCATCACATGGTTGTTTACCATGACTTGTTGCAAAGAGATTCCATTTTGTATTGAGACCCAAATATTTCTGATGGTTGCAAAATTGGCAAAGTTCTTGTATTGTACTGTGCAACTATCAGTAAAATACTCACTATTTTTTATATTTGGCAAGGTAGGCCCGATTATTTCAATTTTTTTTCTGTACCATATAAACAAATGCTACAACATGTAAGTTGTCACTCGACATAATGCAGAAACAATGATTTTGCATTGCATTTTCAAGTTTAAAGTAGGGTACCACTGGATTTAAAGTACATTAAATTATTTTAGAGTTACAAAGAATCTGGGATCAAGAGTCTGATAAACTTTTGGAATCAAGATTTTAGTTTGCAAATATTTCTGCCTAAGATCATCACAACAAATTAAAGTAAGGATTATATATCAATTATATAATATTGTCCTTTACTATCTACTAAGATTTACTATCTACTAAGATCATCACAACAATATTTACTATCTACTAAGATCATCACAACAAATTAAAGTAAGGATTAATATGATTTTTTTTTTCTTTTCTTTTGTCTTTTCCAGGTCAAGTGTTGATCAAATTGTACTGAATCCTGCAATGGAAGAAGGTGATCGATCCAAGAAGCCAGAATTTATCATTAAACCAAGAAAGCAGTTTGCAGACGAAGGCAAGGTGGCCAAGTTTAAGGCTTCTTTTGAAGGTGTGGCTAATGTCAACTGGGAACGACATGGGCAACTACTCCAGCAGTGTGACAAATATAAGGTTAGTAGTTCAAACATGATTTTAGTGAATGTGAAGAATTAGAGTGTAATTATGATTAAGCTACTATAATGTTTGTTTTTTTGTTTGTTCCTTTTTTTTTACTTACCCAACCATTACTTCCAGGTCCACTCTGATCCAGAGTGGTGGTACCTGTTAAGGTTCCAAATATGGGACAAGTAGATCTATTTGAAAATCATTATCATTGCATATGAATACTTGAAGTCATATAACTGTGTGCAAATAAATTATCATTATTAAATAGTAATATTTACTTCCTACCATATAACTGTAAACAAATTATTATAAATAAATGGTAATATTTACTTGCTACCATATTACTTTGTGTAAACAAATTATTATTATTAGATAGTAATATTTACTTGCTACCTAGGTAGTGTAGGGATTATCTTCCCGTTGAGTTGTCTGCCCATTTAGTTTGCTGGTGCCCGCTAGGGGGCTATAGTATTTAAGCACTGGGTTCAAACCCTTCTGCCTCTTTTCCTGTTCCCGATACTACGAGACACATGGGTTAGTTAGGGTCTAACCCTTCTCGTTGGGGCTTCGCCCCCCTTACATTACTGTAAGTGAATTAACACAGCATGGACTATCCCTAGTCTCATGTCTGTGGCTTTTATATGTTATCTTGTACCATTCATGAATGTGTATCTATCTTTTTACCTATGTACTGTGTATCTATCTTTTTAAATTGTACCCATACCATGTGCTGTACTATATTAAATGTTTTGTCAGTTAACCTTCGTCGGAGTCATGTATCCTATATATATAACCTTGAACCTTTCTTACAGTAGTAATATTTCATCTATGACTGTGTGTAAACAAATTATTATTATTAGATAGTAATATTTACTTGCTACCATATAACTGTGTAAACAAATTATTATTATTATTATTATTATTATTATTATTATTATTAAATAGTAATATTTACTTGCTACCATAATACTGTGTGTAAACAAATTATTATTATTAAATAGTAATATTTACTTGCTACCATAATACTGTGTGTAAACAAATTATTATTATTAAATAGTAATATTTACTTGCTACCATATAACTGTGTAAACAAATTATTATTATTACTTGCTACCATATAACTGTGTGTAAACAAATTATTATTATTAAATAGTAATATTTACTTGCTACCATATAACTGTGTAAACAAATTATTATTATTAAATGGTAATATTTACTTGCTACCATATAACTGTGTGTAAACAAATTATTATTATTAAATAGTAATATTTACTTGCTATATAACTGTGTAAACAAATTATTATTATTAAATGGTAATATTTACTTGCTACCATATAACTGTGTGTAAACAAATTATTATTATTAAATAGTAATATTTACTTGCTACCATATAACTGTGTAAACAAATTATTATTATTAAATGGTAATATTTACTTGCTACCATATAACTGTGTGTAAACAAATTATTATTATTAAATAGTAATATTTACTTGCTACCATATAACTGTGTGTAAACAAATTATTATTAAATGGTAATATCCTCCATGTTGACATTTTCAAACAGATCCTTCATATTGTTTGCTTTAAAATAACGGTTTCTGATGTGAGCAAAAAACCTGCATTCCATGAATAAGTGTTTAACTGTCAAAGGTGTTTGACATGTTTCACATTGTGGTTGTTGTTCTTGCTTGAGTATATAGGAGTGCGTTAGTTTTGTATGACCAATGCATAATCGGGACACAATGACTTGTTCCTTTCTAGACTTCCTTTATCAGGTGTATTAACTTGACTCTTAAAATCCCAAATATCTAGTATCTCATTATCCAATGTTTCATAATTTATACTCAGATATCTGAACACTAGTAGGCTTGAATTTGCTATTTGAGAAGAATTGACACACTAATTCTGTAGACTAGGAAACATGGATTCCTATGCAAAAGAGGTATGCAAGAATCTTTTTAATGCTGCCAGAATGCAAGCCAAAGCACTCACAAGAACAATATGTAATACGCATTAGGATATCGACACACATGTATGGGTAGAGTTAAAAAAAATGTCCAGTTCTGTTTAAACATGTCTTTTTGGCAAAACATAGGCATCAAAGATTAACCGTGACTCTTAGTGCAGTGGGGTAGTGCAGCCTGGAGAAAAGGAACCCTTGAAAACTGGATAGCTTCAACCTTTTTTTTTTTTTCTAAGAGAGAGTTTGAGAGTTCTATTCTGCCTTCAGAAAACTTATAAAATCATTTATATATATATATATATATATATATATATATATAATGAATAGTGAATGAAAAAATGAGAAAAGTATTTGCATGGAAAGGTGCTCAATGCTAATAAAGCAGAGCAGATTTATAATTAATGTTGATATTATGATTTCACACTCATAACTTAAGTTATGAGTGTGAAATCATAATATCAACATTAATTATATATATATATATATATATATATATATATATATATATATAAGGTATGAATCCAATTATTCTCCCTCCAGCTATGGGTAAATAGTAGGGTAGCCACAATATGAAACTTGTCAAACACTTTGCACTATTAAAAGTTTTCTCATCGATGTGGAGCTTTTGCTCTCATCAGAAAACACTTTTAAACCCAAAAAATAGGAAAGGTCTGTCCTTTTTCAGAAAAAAATTATGCTAAAAAAATATAAACATAAACCTGATCAATACCATACAAAAGTAAGCCCTTAACATGATCCCCAATGATTCTAACTAATCGTTAAAACCATTAACTACAAAAGAGTAAATATAGATGTTCAATGTATATTATTCCCTAACCTTTTGGCATAAAATAACCCCAGACTGGTTGATATACTGTTAAAATCCATCAACCATAAAAAAAACTGTTCATTAATTTTTTTTCATCTTAGAAAAATTATTGGAATGCAAAGGTACAAATGTATAAAAAAAAGTTGTTGGGGTGGCCTAAAATCGGTATCAGCCAATCAGCAAGGGAGTCTATCCCCTTTTCACTAGCGCTAGACCAAGGAGATTGTTTTTGCATCTGAGGTGGAGCACCACACCTACTATCAGCTTACTTTACCGCACAGATCCCTGTGCTACTCAACGCTGAGTTGACGAGGGCCGGTATCAAACTAGGAACCTTGTGGTTTCTAGCCGAACACTCTACCAACTGAGCTAACTATTTAAAGAAATTGGAATAATGTTTAGATAAATTTATTACCTTATCTATCATTACTTTACAGAACTAAACTCTTACTTATGGTCATGTTGAAAGCACCCCTTCCCGCAAAGTTAAGCAGTGATGAGCCTGTTTAGATGGGTGACCTTTTAAGTAACAGCAGTTACTGTAAGCAACCTGATATCAAAATGACTTGATTTAGAATTAAATGACCCAAAAAGGGTTGATATGCCGTAAAAAAAAACTAAGGACTAAACTCAGTTTCAGCATGTGAGTTTATAAATGTGTGAACATTTCATGCCTAACATGTGCCACTCTGGCTGCCTCTGGAAATGGCCCTTAACTAGTCGATCTGTTCACAGATTATTTTATGGCAGACAAGCCATTTATTGTTGTGCATAAATGATAAATTTCCTTGGAGTCTCGCTAAAAAAAACTTTTTAAGTCTCTTAAATCCCACTATTTTTTCCTGTTTGTTTCAAACTTATTTAATGATGAAATAATGATGCAATTAAAAAAAACCATAAAGTTGGGACGGTTATTTCCAATTGACAATCCCACCTGTGAAGCTGTTCAGTGCTATATTTGGACAATTGCCAAAATGCTTAATAACAGGTAACAAAAATTAGTTACCAATTATGAACTGTGATTAGTATATATATATATATGATGAATTACCTTCTTAGGTGGGTGTGAGGCTCTGACCTAGCACACCTGGAATATACAAGGTGTGTCAAAAAAGCATCAAAATCTTTTTGTATTTTTTGACACACCTTGTATTCTGAAAAAAATAACGTTCCATTCATTAAATTTTTTCAGAATACAAGGTGTGTCAAAAATGTACCAAGTTTAAAGCTGTAAAAACCAAGATAGAAATGAAGAATGAATGAAACTTTTTTTTTTTTTTTTTTTTTAGAATACAAGGTGTCAAAAAGTACAAAAATCTTGATACTTTTTTGACACACCTTGTATTCCACTCCTAAGGTATATGCCTATTTCAAAAGTATTAACATTAATGTCTGTAGCATATGATTTTTAAAGTATGGATTTGCACAGTCCTTGGCAAGGTTGTATGAAAGACTGGTTGTTATCTATGTTGCAGGTCTCTCTTCTTCATGACACATTGTCAAAAGGAAGAACAAAGTGTTATACAGCTTAGTGTTAGTGTCTCCCCTAACTAGGATTTGCCAGAATGGGGTTGAACCTTGGACTGCCTTATAGACTCCAACTCTTACTTTTACACTCCACTGTATTGAAGTCAGTTAGCCTACTGTTGGTTTGAATAACAGCAGCTAAAAACAACTCAAGCAGTGTCCAAGTATTCAAATAATCTGGTATAAATAGGAATCAAGAATGATCCATCCATGAATCTGGGTGACTTGGGTGATTCCATTCCTTGAGTTCTGATTGGCTGCTTGACTGGTTGATTTGAATGACATTGTGGAGTCCTATATATACTCTGTCATTTTGAAGTGGACTTGTAGCTTTCGGGATTGTATTGAGTTACAACCGTTTGCTGCCTTGTCTTCCCAGTTCGACGGTAATTGGACTTTAATTATTCTTCACACTGTGGCAAGTTCCCCAGCACTATTAGTTAGGGATTTGTATTTAGTTTTCTTTCTCCTAGATTGGTTGGCCAACTAAGGCTATAGAACCCAGTCTGCTCTATTATTTATCTGAGAGGAGAAGAGATAGATTCATGTGTAAGGTTCAAGGTTATAACAATGTTATAACTTGTTGAAACGAAACAAACTCCGACGAGGGTGTTAAACAAATAACAAGATGGACTTTATTACAGGCACATGGAAACGATATATAAAATAGGAATACATGATACTTAGTAGAGAATACATAAAATAGAAAATAAAAGGACACATTCAAGAATTGAAATACAATGTTTAGGTATAAAAGAGATGCCTAAATGAACATATAAAATATAGGAGTTAATGGATAGTCCATGCAGTATAATTCCTTACTAGTGATGGGGGCAGAAGCCCCCACCGAGAAAGGGGTAGACAGTGTCTAGCCCATGTGAGTTCTTGGTGACCAAGCACAAAAGAGACAGAAGAGCTTGAACCTAGCGCTTAAATACCAGACCTCCTGGTGGTGGGCACGTAAACCCCAGCGGGAAGATAACTCTTCCAGGCAAAGGGAAGATACTCCCAACACAAGCATTTCTTGTATTAGAGCAGTAATATGTGAACAACCTTGACCAGGATTTGAACTTTGCTCACAGTCCATTTTCTGTGAATATAATCATTATGCATAACAGTTAATATGGAGGCGCGTGGTCTAATGGTTAGAGTTGTAGGAAATAGACTCATTGAACTCTGGGAAAGGTATAAATCCAATTCTTGCTCCAGCTATGGGTAAATAGCAGGGTAGACTGGGCTCTTTAACCATGTCTAAGTAACCATTCTAGGAGAAGGAAAACTCTGACTTCAAACCTGTTAAACTCCGCTTAACATCCTGTTGAGAATTTTCTAAGTCCTGAGCTCTGTTCCTATAAGGATATATATAAATGACTAAAAATGGTATTTTCATTAAAATTTACCTTTTATTTCCCATACATCAAAGACTGCTAAATATGTTTAATATTATGTTTAATATTACATTTAAAGAAAAAGGCTATCATTTGGGGTAGATTAAGAAAACAAACGTGACTTCCAGCCGGGTGGAATGAGGTGGTATAGGACTTTAAGAGTTAAGAAATTGACCTTGTGTCGCATCCTGCTCGTGCAAAGGGGTTGGTAAATATATAACAGTTAATAATGGTCTAAAAACAACGTCAATAGTTTCAAAGAATCTTCCCTACTGAACAACACACCACTTAATGACTTTCAATTTTCTTCATACGCAGTTGGTTATCTTGAAGCTAAGAATAGACATTAAAAGAAATCTTGTTCTTCGACTCATCCTTGACTTTTCTTTTACTCGTTCTGCTTTCTCTTTCATGCATTACTTGGCGAGATACCCGAAATATTCTGGAGTTTGGGGTGTGGGTAGCTAATTTGCTCTTTTTTTTTTTTTTTTTGCCACACCTGATTCTCATCTTGGTACCGTGACAGATGCTGCTTTACCAATTCCAAAGATTTTACATTTCTTTGGGTTTTTTTTTTTTTTTTTTTTTTTCTTTTTTTTTTATACAAAAGCTGCTTCCTTCCATCGAAAATGTGCTTGTTTTGGCAAATGATCAGAGAATGAGACACAAGCCGTGCTGACCTCTGGAGAGGAGGTAAAGAAAATATGGGTGGTGGGGGGTTGGGTAGAATTGGTTTCTGAGGAGATTCTTCTAGAATGTTGGAACTTTGAAAGAGGGAAACTGGCGAGCGGGAGGATATGTTTTGTAATTTACCTATTTGGCAAGTGTTGTGCATTAGGAATTTTTAATTAAGTAGAAGTTGACAAAAACATGTATCTACAAGGGAGGTAACTACAGTTCTATTAACTGCTAATTACAAAATCATTCTTTTGGTCTGTTTACACTCATGTCTGTCAGACATAGTGGAAATAATGATGATAATATTTGAATAATAATTAAACTTGTTGATAATTAGCATTTACAAAAATAAGTTCTCTAAATAGAAAGGGATGTTTACATTGAGCAAAGAATGTATTTAAGTGTACTTATGTAGATTTTCTAGACTTATTTTATTTACTTTTTGATACTATCCATACAGATTAATTTTATATACATATGTGAAATAAATATTTTAGAAAAAACAAACACATGATGTTAAAATTCGCTGACAGAAATCTGTTTCGACCCTTTATTGAAGTGGTCTTCATCAAGAGTGAGATGTGTTGATAGATAGACGGCATGAGTGGACCGTTAAGAGTTAACGCTTCACATTATATAAACGCTAAACAAGCCACAGTTTGTTTTTTTTAAATTTAGTGTTATAACATTCCATTGCGTGTTCACGATTCATGTTTATATAAACGCTAAATAACTATTGTTTTTTTTAAATCTCAACCATTTGACTCTTGTCTGAGATTGCATAAGTATAAAACTAATAGTAACAAGATTAATATCCATAATATAATATATTATTGATTGTGTGTGTGTGTGTGTATATATATATATATATATATATATATATATATATATATATATATATCACTAATACTGAGCACTTTTTACTGTAACCCAGCAAAAGTAGCATGCAAAAAATCTTTTATTTGACCAATATACTGAAAATGCTCTAACTTTGAAGGGGAAAATACACAATTCAGTAATAACACTTTCTATCCAGGAACAAATTCCACCCAAACATTAAAAAGTTGGCCAGAAAACTCGAAAAGATCAAAAATAAAATTGTTAAACAGGAGATGTGTCTTTTGTTTAATTCTACATGTATAAATGAAAGAATGCTGCCCAAATATATATATATATATATATATATATATATATATATATATACACACACACACACACACGTATGCACTGCTGAACCTCAGATAAATATAAACACAGAGCTACACAGAGATCAATGGAAAGGGCAATGCTAGGAACAACTAAGAGATAAAAAGAGATAAACATTGATCAGAGAAAAAACTATAAAATTCATTAAACAACAAAAATGGATGTGAGCAAAGCAGATAATGCAAAAAGTTAATAAAATTATTTTATCTATTTTTTTTTTTTTTTTAACGGCTTATCAACCTCTTAGGGATCATTTAATGCCAACATTTGTAAAAGTAAAATTGAATCACTTAAGTAGGTTTGAACTTTAGCTGAGACTGTTTTATTTGTTCCTAACATTTTTGGGAAAGACATGAATTCACCTTCATTTTGCCAAGTCTTCTCACTGGCATGTCGTGATAATTGAAGAAATAGCAAACTACTCTTCTAACACTCTACCCTGCCTACCCAGATAGTAGCTGCTGAAAACTGTTGCAAGCACAGTTGAATTACTTACATGCACACACGGACACACACACTTGCTTCTGATATATACAGTTATAGTTACAATAATAAGTTATGTCTGGAAAGTATTCAGCCATTTTGAAAATTTTGAGAAATGGTTGTGCAGCCTTGAGGTAACTTTGAATGATCAGAGGAGACATAGCACTAATACCCTTGGGAAAGGTATGCATCAAAATACTCTCCCTCCAGCTATAGGTAAATAGTAGGTCAGTCTAGGAGAAGTAAAATCTATTTGGAGTGTGTGTAGGTATGTAAGGTCATTACTTTCACTATTGTATGTGGCGTCTAATATAATTTCTATACTTATACTGTTCTACTTATCTCTTGACTGGATCTGCTTGGGTCTCTGCTATTCTTGATCGGAGTAACCGGGATTATCTGCATCCAGTAGTCTGGATCAGTTGTTGGGCTGGCATTTTCTGTTCTTTGAGCCTGGAAATTACTTGGGATCTTTTGGGGATGTACTTGTCTTGAGCCATTGATAGTTAAACAAACACAAACTGTTCTTGTTTTTGTTTCAAAGCTCATATATTCTATTTTACTCCAAGTAAAAATGCCTTGGAGAACAGACACACATCTTGTGTTGGTTCTCTTCAAACACTCAGCCCAGACTCCCAAAACTTTTCACTCTATCTTTCACTCTTGTCTGTCAATATCATGTATGAACACTCTTTGCAATATTTATGATATATGCATATATTTACTAATCCTCTTTGCACGAGTCAGATGTGACATGAAGTTAATTTTTTTAAGTGGAGTTTAACAAGTTTGAATTCATAGTTTTGCTTCTCCTATACTGGTTGCCATACCAAGATTAATAGTTGGATTCAGTTAGTTTTTCAGTAAGCTTGTGTATTCTATACAGCAATTTACATATTAATTTGTCTCAGATTTAAATATAAATACTTACCTTTTTTGTATAAGGTTCAGAAATAAATAAAAGATTAATCTTAAAGCGGATTGGAATAACTTTTTAAAAAGTGTCTGAATATTGTCTTTTTTATCTTCACTAAATGAAATGTACTTTTTTAATTTTTAGAATCTCTCTCAGGTGATTAAAAAATGTTAATACTTCTAATTTATGGGCATATCTTGATTAGAAAAGCAGAACTGAAATTTTATGGAGACCACCTGGGGAAGGTTCCAATGTGTTGACAGGGATAGTGAACAGGTGCAAACTTTAAAATCATAATATCATAAAGCAAGCCAGAGAAATGTTTAGTTTTTTTTTAAACACCCTATATTTTAAATCTTAAAATTCAAGTCATACACAGCTGAGCAACTTGTATAATAAAATGATGATATCTAGGAAATAAAAAAAATCGAAGCCCATCTCAATAGTTTCCAATTAGCTGTTTTTGTTAAAACACTAGATTGTGCAAGTGCAGCACCCTCTATACTCAACACTGTGCTATTAAAAAAATTCTGAATCATAAGAAATATGAGAATAGAAATTTACTTGTCCCATTATCTTGCCATTAGCTACTGATGAGTATGGAAAGTGCTGCACTTGCACAAGCCTGTGTTTCACCTGTGTTTAAGAAATATAAAAACTTGGTCCTGACTCATTTTTACTTTATCATGTTATATAAGTTGCTCAACTGTTGACTCATCTTCATTTAATTTTTCTTTTAATTTAAAGACCAAGTCACAATAGATTTTCATGATATCTTGTATATTCTACACTTATATGAAATACACTAAGGATATATCTTTCATCTATACCATTTTTGTTAAAGATGTAACATTTTTCCCTTTAATTTATGACCAGCAATTAAATTACCTTCAGGAGTGGTTTACACAGAGGAATACAGGACTTAAAAAAAAATGTTTTCAACTGACTTAAGAATAATAAAGGAATACTCATTTTGCATCTGATGATAGGAGCGACTAGACAATTCC
>CM042159.1:83843129-83860629 GCA_023376005.1 Doryteuthis pealeii | reverse complement strand
TTTTGACTGTGGGATTTGTGTATTATTTGTACATATATATTTATTATAAAGAAGTATTAATTACCAAACACAGCCAGAAATATTATGTTCATGTTCATCAGAAATGTTGTTAAGATTCAGATTTCTATCTTTTATTATTAATACTTTCAATATTTTCAGTTGCTTTTGACTGTGGGATTTGTGTATTATTTGTACATATATATTTATTATAAAGAAGTATCAATTACCAAACACAGCCAGAAATATTATGTTCATGTTCATCAGAAATGTTGTTAAGATTCAGATTTCTATCTTTTATTATTAATACTTTCAATATTTTCAGTTGCTTTTGACTCTGGGATTTGTGTATTATTTGTACATATATATTTATTATAAAGAAGTATTAATTACCAGCCAGAATATTATGGCCAGTTATATTAGATTGTGGTTACTTATATACAAATATGAGAATTTTAGTAATATATATAAAAAATATATCTTTGTCTTTTGACCTTTCCATATAAATGTGGCTGAATAGGTATTAGAAATGAATTTTTCATAAGTTTGCTCATAACGTACATATTCTTTTAAAGGTTAAACTTATAATTTAAATGTTTAATCAATTAAATTCATGCTACAATCTCTTAATTGATAAAAATGTTTTTGATAAATTACATAAATATGTGAAATATGTTTCAATTTCTGAATAAATCTCCCAATTACTTTATCTTTAATTAAGTAGCTTAAGTTTATTTTTTAGATATTTTAATGAAATATTAAGTACTCACTTCTCTATTACAGTCATGCATTATTGATAGAATATCAATTAGCATGTATTACGCACATAAACACACAAATATATATATTTTTATATATATATATACCCCCCTGGACGGGTTAGCTCAGTCGGTAGAGCGTTCGGCTAGAAACCACAAGGTTCCTAGTTCGATACCGGTCGTCGCCAACTCAGCGTATGAGTATCACAGGGATCTGTGCGGTAAAGTAAGGAGCTGATGGTAGGTGTGGCGCTCCACCTCAGATGCCAAAAAACAATCTCCTTGGTCTAGCGCTAGTGAAAAGGGGATAGACTCCCTCGTTGATTGGCTGATACCGATTTTAGGCCGCCCTGACGACTACTATATATATATATTAAGACATTGTTGGATAGACGCACATAAACACACACACACACACACTTACACCCACACACCCACAAAGAATTGGAGGGAGATATCACCAAACATACGACAGTATGGACAGATCCTAGCCAAAAGCTCCAGAACTTAGCTTTCAGAAATATTCTGATGCAGGGATCTTTATCCCAAAATATATTAAGAAAATAAATCAAAGATAGATGAACAACATCAAAGTTACCTCATTTTTCTTTACACTTGGAATTCGATAGCCTTCAAAACCAACCACCAAACCAATATATATATATATATATGGTAATCTTTTATATTTTTGGAGAATTGAAAATAAAGTGCTTGATTACGGGCATAAGAGCTGTATTCAATTATTCATTATAGTGTACAATACATTTAAGGTGTGATTGTTACTATTGGTTTTCCAAGTAGCATGTTGTCTTGAAGAAAAGTGGCAAACTACAGCTTGGAAACCAGTGGTAACAATTGCACCTTAAATGTATTGTACACTATAATGAATGAATGAATATATATATATATATGTGTGTGTGTGTGTGTGTGTGTGTGTGTGAAGAGATGGAAGTGAATCGACGGTATGTAGTATATTAAGAAAATTGAAAAAACCCAGGTTTAAATAAGTTGAGTGATAAGTTTATTGGCCGACGCTGCAGTGTTTCGATCTATTAATTAGATCATCTTCAGGGCATTTGTTGGTATAAGGAAGGTGATAAAAAATTTTATCACAGAATAATGAGAAAGCAAGCGATAGTTCTTGTTTATCGGTCTGTTCAAAATTTGAAATCTGAAGAAAAGACGCTGAAAAATGAACAGTTTTAAATATGACGTCAAATATTCTCTTTTATGGTGTGAGTATGAGAGTGTGCGAGTGTGTGTATAGAAAAAAGGCATTGTGCATTTTTTGGTGTTTTGTATGTGTGGTTGCGTGTGTGTGTATAAATCTTTTGCATAAAGGACATAGAACAAACCTCAAGGTGTGTATGTGTGTGTGTGATTCTGTGATAAAAATTTTTTATCACCTTCCTTATACCAACAAATGCCCTGAAGATGATCTAATTAATAGATCGAAACACTGCAGAGTCGGCCAATAAACTTACCATTCAACTTATTTAAACCTGTGTTTTTCCAATTTTCTTATATATATATATATATATATATATATATGTGTGTGTGTGTCTAAAATGTTAATGTTGAAAAGTTCAGAAATTAAATCAAACACTACAACTAAAAATTTCATAATCTTCAGACAGCATAAAAAAAATGTTGGCATTTCACACTACATGAAACTTTTCGCAATGTTTGACTTTATTTGTGGACTTTTTTAACATTCATATTTTAAGTTTTATACTGTCTCTATTTTGGTTTTGGGGCAAGAGCACTTTAACAAAATGTTTTTAAGTAAATGGATGTTAGATTTACCTAACAAATTCTCACATATACATATATATATGTGTGTATGTGTGTAGTCTGTGAGTGTATATCAATACACGGAACTGAATGCTGACGACTGAGATATCAAGATGTGTCACAGAGCAACATCCAATTTCTTGCTCTGTGAAAAATAAAAAGAGAGAGAAAAAAAGAGCTCGTCTTTATCTTGGCTTTTATCCAAAGGAATGTTGACGTCAATGAAGATTGTTGTGAGGTGTTTTAAGGACAAGTGCTGGAAGCAAAGAAATCTGAATATGCCAGCAAATAAAGGTCAACAGTAAAATGGTAATTCTAGAATTACCATCACTTTGTTCGGTTTTGACTAATAAAGCTTTATTGATAAATGATTATATTTATTTTAGCTGTAACTTGGAAAAAAGTCTATTCATGCTCTCCACAGTCCTTACAATATATAAAGGGAGATAACTATCAAATTATATAAGTAAGTAAAGCTGTCAGGGTGGACTAAAGTTGGTATCAGCCAGACAGCAAGGGAGTCAGTCTATCCTCTTTTCACTGACGCTAGACCAAGGAAAGTGTTTTAGGCATCTGAGACGGAGTGCCACACCTACCATCAGCTTCTCACTTTACTGCGCAGATCCCTGTGCTACTCATACGCTGAATTGGTGAGGGCCAGTATCAAACTTAGAACCTTGTGGTTCCCAGTCAGGTGCTCTACCAGCTGAGCTAAACAAGCCCTCCACCATGAGGAGGTCATTTTTGAAGTGCAGTACAGCTGGTTTGAATTCAGTTTTCCTTCTCCTATACTGGTTACCTTATAAAAGCTAAAGAGCACAATCTGCTTTACTATTTGCTAATAGCTGGAGGAAGAAAAAATGGATTCATGCCTTTCACATTCAGGATTTGAACTTGGATTGAAGATTTCATCTCCTTCTATAATCATTATACTAAACGCATCTCTTAATTATAACATAGTTACAGGAACATACATACATATATATAATTCAATAAATAAGGGGAATTTTACCTGAGGAGTTAGCAATAGGAAGCACTGTTTACAGTTGCACCTTTTTCAAGGAAATCAATAGTGATGGCTCCTTTTATATCCTAGAAGATTGTCAGTACTTCTTTACTGGAGAGTCAGTGTGTTTCCACTCCATGGACTTTTGACTCAGGCTCATAGTGGCAAATCCATGTTTAGTGTATTTATAAATTTCTTTTTTTTTTTTTTTTTTTTTTTTTACTAAAACCTGCTTCTCTATTCACATCAGATTCTTGTGTAAATTTCACATGGTTTGCACTTCTCAGACACCAAAAATTTGATGACAGACCTCTGTTTGATTTGCTGTCACTTTGAATAGCCTCAAAACAAATAATTTTGTGAGAATACTCTTTGCTATAAATCAGTTCCAGACTATTAGTTTACTTTTATGGGCGGGGGGGGTAATTTTTTTAAAATATTTTATTTAAAAAAATTTTTTTTCAATTTACTATAGTTATTGACTAAGCTTAGCTTAGATGCGGCACAAGGCCAGAAGTATGGGGCGCCCAATAGTTTGCGAATCTAGCCTGCTAACCATTACACCATGTTAGGTGCCCTTTTAAATTCCCTATATTTATTGAATGACCCTCATATATGACTTGGATAAATGACCTTTATGAGATGCATTAGGTAAAAACTTAGTGTAGCTGCGTGTTGACTGATGCCATGTGACATGGACAGGATTTAACACCATTTGACTATAGAGTAATTGTTACAGTATCTAAAGTACAACAGTAGTAAGCATATATCGGATTGGAATGAAAGACTTGTCCGATACACAGTAACATTTATTTAACCAATAAAGACATATTTAACTAATAAATACTATTTTGTATTGGACAAGACTTTTAATCCTATAGGAAAATGTATTCCAGTCAGATAAAGATGTTCTCTCATCATTGACCAACAAGTTTAGGTTTGGTTAATGGCATATTAACACTTTATAGGTTATTTAATCCTGAACTTGGATTCATTTTAAAAATGTTTGATTATAATCATAACAATATTTTCAATGTTCCATTGCATTTAAAAAACATTTCACTTTATATTAGTTATTTGCATAGTTATATCAAGAATTCCTATCTAATACTAATAAGTTGTACCAAGTGTTTCTAGCTAATAATTTATGAATAATTGTATGGTTTAAAGTAACTATTCTGATTTAATAATCATTTGGTTGATTTATTAATTGATTTTAATTGCATGTCAACCTGTCTAGATTTATTTTTTTTGCCTAAATGTTAAGGAATTATATTCATTGTATATTTATATTTACATTTTGTGTAGTTGTTGCTTAAGAGTTTTTTTTGTTTTATCTTTTTGCACATGGTCCTATTGACTACCATTAATTTTTAAACAGATCCATAGATATGATCCTAAAAGATCCTCAGCCACTGCCTTCTAGCACATATATGATAAAAAGGGTTAGGGGCTTGCCATAAGTGCAATAGGGTTGGGACAATCCTAAAGGTGGTAGGGCTTGATGTGACCAGACGATTAATTGGAGGGGGCCTCTCTAACTGCCTGTCTAGCCTAAGTAAGGGCCAAAGTGGAGTGTTGTATGTCATGGACTGATTAGCCACCAGGATTCCGTCCTTAAGAATCACAGGTAACTACACACTTCCAATGTGCAGCTGGGGCTTGAAGAATAATCAAGCTAAGTTCCAATTACCGTCGAATTGGGAAGACACGGCAACAAGCGGTTGTAACTTAATACAATCCCGTCCTGTCGCAATTCCACTGCAGAATGACAGGGTATTTATAAAACTCCACAATATCATAGAAACCAAGCAGCCAATCAGAACTCAGGGAATGGAATCACCCAAATGCATGAATGGACTATTCTTGATTTCTATAAATACCAACTGTCTTGGACACTGCTTCAGTTGGGCTTAGCTAGTTGCTGTTATTCTGCTACTCTGAACCAGAGTTGACATGGAAGTAATGGCAATGAATGGTACTTCTATGAATTTCTGAGGTGAGGCTTGATAATTAGTATTAATGTATTATTCGGACTATTGTCTTCATCTTCATTGTTATCTGTACAAAATTTCAGCCGATGTGCCCTCCAGCCTTCTTTAGGTATTTTTTGTTGGACTCGGGAACAGATAAAAATAACGATGAGGACAATAGTCCGAATAATACAAATAATTCTAGGCAGTGAATAGGTTCTCCAAATCTCCAGAACTGAAGCCTTACCATAGATGCAGTATAGTACCATACTCGGGACTATGACCAACAAAGGTACTATTATCGACAACAAAGCATTGGTTTCACCTTAGATATCATCACTATTGGACTAAGGAAAACTTGTTATGTAGGCTAATCAGACTTAGTTACATTTCTAGGTATTTAAAGCAAACAAATAAATTTGTGTGGAGGAGACCACATGAGGCTATGGATCTAGCCTGTTAGCAGAGTGTAATGCAAGCTGGTGTGGCCTTGTAATGGTGTCAGCTGTGTACTATCGGAGTCCTCAATGAATGCTAATAAAGCTGGAGTCTGTCTTGACAGATGGGCCTTACACATATCTTACATTCCTTTATGCTCATCAAGTTTCCCTGTGGTGATGGTTTATTTCAGTAATATAACCCAACACCACATCATATAAATGTGATATAAAATTATTTCAGGAACAATCCACAAACTTAGTGTTTTCATTGCCCCTTCCCTCATACTTACTAGATTTAAACCCCATTGAGCATGTATTGAATGTGTTGCAGGCATCATGAAATGCCCTACATCCATACCCAACAAATACAATCCAGTTATAGACACCCCTGAAATATTTATAGATAGATATATCCATGCAATGACTCCAACATCTTCTAGGTATCATGCCACTTTGCATAACTACCATTATTCTTGCAAGTGGAGGAGGGGGAACATATTATAGTAAGCCTGAAGAAGATACCAGAAGGTCTGAAACACGTGTTGCATATGTAAAACAAAAAGAATTTTAAAAAAATTTTCTGAGAACAAAATACATTTTGCGGACCTTCCTTTTTTATGAAATATTGAATTTTCTCCCATTGGAACCAGAACAACATTTTTCATATATATATATATATATATATATATATATATATATATATAAAAGTCCAGAGAAGAAATCTTCCTTACGACATAGGAGTTTTTTTAAACAACCTGTCGCAGTTTGAGAGCTCAATGTGTGCTTTTATTGTTAGAGTCACAGAGCAAATTTATAAGTAAAGAAATAACAAAAGACTTAGAGATTTTTCAAAATCTCTAAGTCTTTTGTTATTTCTTTACTTATATATATATGCACATTGGTCAAAGCACCTTTGAAACACGTCTTTTTATACAGTGTGAAATGGTCCTGTCATATTTCTTTTAATGTCTCTGTCCTCAAATATTACCCATGATGGATTTTCAGTTTAAAAAGCAAGAAAAAGTAATTTTCAAACTAGGTTTAGTGCTGCAGTTTGGTTTGGTTAATGACATATCAACCTCTTTGGGTTATTTAATGCCAGCATTTGATTAATTCCAATCACTTTTTTATTGCACTATTCTATTTGTTAGTAATTATAATTATTTGTTAGCTAACAGTTGTATTGTTTTTAGTATTCCTATCTTAATACTAATAATATGCACACAGTTATATGATTATCAAGCATTTCTATCTAATATCAATAATTTATACACAATTATATGGTTTCAAGTAACTATTCCTATTTAATTAATAATGACAATTTCTTTGCACATTTATATATTAATACTCATGTTCCTTAATTGTATGATTACAACACCCTCTGGTTAAAAATGAGACTGCCTAAATCATCCAAGATGAAATACAAAAATGTAAATCCTGACTATATTGTGTTGCTTTTTATTCGCCAAATTCTTATTTCTTATGAGTGTCATCACCTCAGCTAAATAATGGACCATTCTGTTTTTATTATAAAGAAAGAAAGGGAAGAAAAGGATATGCTACACAGAAAAATATATATGTTTTGTCAAAGCCAACTGTTGAAAAAGTATTGATACAAACTTCATAATTTCTTTTTCAAATTATTAATGTTTTGTCTCAACAGATAATGTATGTATGCGTGAATGTGTATGTATGTATGTATATATATATATATATATATTTCAAGTATAAAGAATAATAATTATTGCTTGAATTAAAGGACTATCTTTTAAATAACTTTTCAATTTTATTTAATTTCCAGATGTACCCATCCTTGGACTTCAACTATTTGGAAATTACCTCTGTGACAGCCAAAGATGCAGGCATTTATACTTGTATTGTATCCAATGAAGCTGGCTGTGATACAGCAAGTGCAGTTCTTGAGGTTTTTGGTAAGCATGTATATTTTAATACTTTTTCAGGATAGAACATTGGTGCCTACAAATTGATTAAATTTTCAACCTCAGTCTTAAGAATACTTTAAATTTGGGTTGTTAAAAAAAGAATATGACTGAGGAAATGATTAGTTAAAATGTTTGAAAAATGTATATTGTGTTATTTTATTAAAACCCAATTTTTTTGGCTTATTCAAGTTGAGCTCATTTTTTTACAGGGGATGAATCCCCTTGATATTAGTGGCTAATGTACTGGACTGCAACATCATGGTAAACAAGTTTGAAATCAAGTCACACTATTGCTTCCACTTTCGAAATAATACTCTTGGGAAAGGTATGAACACCCTCGTTCTCCCAGCTATGGGTGAAATAGTACCACTACCGTTCTTTTACAAGGATGGCTTTGGCATTAAATAACCCCAAAGTTTGATATGCCATTAAACAAAGAAACCAAACCAATTTTTACAAATTGAATTTTTGATCTTGATATATTTTCAGTATTAAAAAAAATTTTTTTTAGTCTTTCATAAAATTCAAATCTACTGGAGCTTAGTTTTATTGGCACTTTAAATGAACTCAATTTCCAAGTAATTATTGATACACTTAACCAGTTCTTATTGTGGCCATTGGCAGTGTCCAATTGGCTCTCTAACATTGTCCAATCAGCTGTGAGCATTTCTATTGAATTGTTCAATTTATCCAATCATATTCTTATTTATAGCAATTTGTTCTCTTTACTTTAAAGCTGTTGATAGTCAAGTGGTCACATGCTTTAGGGGACTAGACTTTTCACTGTTATAATTGATAGATTATAACATCATGTTTGGATCTGTGCAGTGTCCTGGCTTATGTAGAACACTGTAAAACACTGTTATAGCCATGACCAATCATGATCCCTTCTAAAACTCAATATTTATTATATTCCAACTTTTGAATGTTTATTCATTACAAAAATGCAGCAAAAATTTAGAAAATCATAGTGATATTTTTATTAGTTCAATAATGTTAAAATACCTTTAACTTAGGGAAAAAGTAATTACAAATCCAATTTACAATTTGATAAATGGGGGTCTTTGTTCATGCTCAACCTTATCATTATAATGTCCCAAGAAAGATAACTATTAAGTACTATTATAGAGTACTTCCCCTTTATTTATTTGAAATTATTATATAAATTGTATAAATAGGTGACTATAATAAGCTTAATGGCTGCTGGTGGTGACCTTTAAGCAAGCAAGTAAGTAGAAAACTTTTGATAGCTTATATTTAGATAATTTTTGTTTTTATATTTAAATTTTTTGTCTCAATTCTTTTTTTTTATAAGAACATTGTTTCTGTATTTTATTTGTAAAATTTAAATCCATTAAAAGATAAAGTAACTCAAAACATTAATATATTTATTAATCAATTGTTGAATAAACAAATCTGACTGATTTTTCATATTTTTAAAGTCCATCCATAAAATAATATTTTGTATTTTCAGCTTTTACATTATTTATTTGGACAAAGTTGATTTATAAGGGTTTGAATAAATTTTAATTCAAAATAATTTGATCAAAGATCATTCATCTTTAATACCTAAGCAATAATTATCAAACATTAATA
This sequence comes from Doryteuthis pealeii, assembly GCA_023376005.1. NCBI lineage: Eukaryota > Metazoa > Mollusca > Cephalopoda > Myopsida > Loliginidae > Doryteuthis > Doryteuthis pealeii. The sequence continues at coordinate 83,851,122 of CM042159.1, read as the reverse complement.
AGTATATAATAGGGCCGGTTTAGCTAAGTCGGTAGGGCGTCGGACTAGGAACCACAAGCTTCCATTTCGATACCAGCCCTCGCCAACTCAGCATGAGGAACTGATGGTAGGTGTGGCGCTCCATCTGAGATACCCAAAACAATCTCCTTGGTCTAGCACTAGTGAAAAGGAGATAGACTCCTTCACTATCTGGCTGATACCGACTTTAGGCCACCCTGATGAAGACTTCTTTTTTCAATAAGTATATTTCATTTTTTCTAGGAACTATTTGATTTGTGCATTTAAGAAAAAAAGTTATCCTTTATTTTTTCAAACACAGAATATCAAGCATTGAACATATATATATGAGGGTCGGCTGAAAAGTTCATAGGCTGACCAAGATACTCTCATGGAATGTGACCAAATGAGGTTTATATGAGGGTCGGCTGAAAAGTTCATAGGCTGACCAAGATAATCTCATGGAATGTGACCAAATGAGGCTTATTTTTCAACATACTCCTCCTTGTAGCCCACACACTTATTTCATTGGTGTTGCAGTGCTTGGATCCCTTTGGTAAAAAATGTCATCAGCGGTAGATCATCATATGAACTTTTCAGCCCAACTTTGTATATAAAACCAAAAACTTTCCACTGTCCTGGAAAGTGTGTTATTTTCATGTACATTTACTGGCATCTTATTTCTTGCTGCTATAATCATTTGTCTGTATTATTGTTCTTTGTCAATACTTATGTTTCTCATTATCTTTTGTTTCTCAATGTTCAGTTGTCAACATGTTTATTGTTACAGGATGCATATGTGCATCTATTCTATTGTTTTAAGCCAATGCAAATAGCAATGGCATTGTAACTCTTTTTAGCATTAGTATATTTGTACCTTTTGTTTTTATATAAAAGATGCTGAAAGCTTTGACATTTACCTATGAAATAATGAATATCCTAGAGAAAGTGTTAAGTAAATGTCATCATATTTTCATTTGAGATTTACTACATCTCTTGTGAAAGTAGTTATACAACTATTATCTTATAATAATAAAACCATAACCACATTTTTCACGCATAGCAAACAAGTAGCATCTTCTGTTTATTTTTAGATAAATCATAAGTGACTATTATTTCTTACTAGTATTTTCTTTCTTTCTTAATTTTTATGTAAAAATATTTTTTTTAAAATATAACTCAATTAGGTTGTTAATCTACAAGGAACATAGCAGATTGTAAAATAAATACTAAAAGATAAACTCTTGTGAAATTCAAACTGTTATCTACTTTGCCTCGATGAAGACTCCAATCTTATTGCTGACCCTGAGTGTTAGTATTTGTTTAGGGTCTCATCTATGGGCTAAATAGATTGAAAAATGAGTTTACAATAATGAGTTTGAAAAAAAAAATTGAGTACTTAATAAGAATGAATAAAACAAAATGTCTTCAGCTTGAAATAACCCAATAAGGGTTGACATGCCATAAAATCCAACCAATCAACCAACCTTATTGCTCTAACTGCAGAGGAGTAAGACCCCCACACACAAAAGAAATTAAGAAATTGACCTTGTCGCATCCTGCTCGTGCGGAGGGGTTGGTAAGGTCCAGTGCGCTTCAGCCTCTGGACTGGTGAGTTGCCCTAAATTACTAGCGTCGATCCCAGAGGGCTATCCCTCCAGGCAATACCTGCCTCATTGCACTTAAAGGGACAGGGCTGGGTTTATTGCCCAGCGCCTGAGGCGCCCCCCTTGAGGGGGTATGTCGACGGGATCGACGCAATTTTTCTACCTACCACCCCCATGAGTCTTGGCTTGTGGGTGGTGCCCACATAAAACGGCCTTGTGCCATATCATGTGAAAGTGGGACACATGTAAAAACCAAAAACCAGAAACTCTTCCTTCCCGTCCTTCGGGACAGGGGTCCAGTGCGCTTCGATCTCTGAGCCGGTGAGTTGCGCTAAATTACTAGCGTCAATCCCAGAGGGCCATCCCTCCAGGCAATACCTGCCTCATTGCACTTAAAGGGGCAGGGTTGGGTTTATTGCCGACACAAAAAGTATCCTGCATCTGATGGCAAGGCTCCAGTTCTGGGGAGTGTTGAATACCCCTTCATTGCCATTACAAAAGTTCAGTCTGACCTAGAGTGGTAGTACCTGTTAGGGTCCCATCTATGGATCAACTGGATCTGTTTAAAAATTATTTGTATTTAATAGGACCATGTACAAAAAACGAACCTCTTAAGAAACATCTACACAAAATGTAATTATGAACCTACAATGAAGTAAATATGAACACAATTCCTTAACCACTAGGCATAAATTAATCCAAGACAAATTGACATGCTGTTAAAATCCTTCAATCTACCAATCAGATAAGACTGGTTAAATGCAAACAAATGGAACTTCAATTGAACTAAGTTGGTTAGAACAACCAGGTTTTTTTCTGTAGTGAAGTGGATGAGTTTGAATCTCACACACAGCTTATCCTTTAAGATTTCTGATCCACAATGTTCCTTGACATGACAACCAAATGAATTGATTTTTAGATATTGTTTTTTAAGGTTGAGATAGTTTTAGTGAAAGAAAGTACTAGTAATAATTGATAGCCCATCAATATTTTCATAAACATTACTTTATTTATTGGCATTAATCTTATCATAAGATATGCGTGCCATCATAAGATTAAAATAAGATTTTTTAAATTAAATTAATTTTTTATTGGGACTAATTTTTATTTATTTTAATGGAAAATCTTAAGTTTTAGAAAATTCCTGTTAGAATGTTTGTTTATAGGAAAGAGAAAATGTTTTATTTACACTTTTTATTATTTCTTTAATTAAAATAAGATTTTTTAAATTAAATTTATTTTTTAATGGAACTGATTTTTATTTCTTAATGGAAAATCTTGTTTTAGAAAATTCATGTTAGAATGTTTGTTTATAGGAAAAAGAAAATAATCTTTTATTTTACACTTTTTATTATTTCTTTTAATATAAAAAAAAACATTTTAATATTGCATCTTTATATAAACCCTATTATTAATAAAGTATATTTGAATTTATTTTTTACAATTATAGATTCATATTTTTTTAAATTATATTGGTATGGTACAACACACCTCATATTTCTATAATTCAGAAATATTTTTAAATAGAACTTATTGCATTTTAATTTAAATATTTTCAAAGTTTCAAGAATATTCTCCAGATATTTTGTGGTTAATGCCTTACCACTCAAAGAAAATGTTTTAGACATTGGGTGGAATATCATGAATTTATTGTATAATCTATACATATACTCTTTTAATTTTTTTGCATGATATTTTTAAAAAAAATCTTTTCCCCAAAAGTTTTCCATAGATTATCTGTTTGCGAAAATAAACCTTTTTTAGGGTATTCTTTACCTGTTCATATTTTCAGTTATGATAGTTTATAAGTATATCCTATATAACATTTCAGAAGTGATAAAGCCGAAACCACCATTAGACCATGCCAATATGGTCTTCCTAGACGTAAGTGTGCTAGTTATGGTACCCCCACTACTCTGCCCCAGCTTGAGATTTTATGGTCCCCTATTATTACCTTTTTTTAAACAAATTTTTTTTATTTTTTAAACATTTTTTCTTTTTTCTAAAATTTCAGTTTGATCCTATTTTATTTTTACTTACTTTACAGGTTTAGTCATAATTTGTAATTTTGAATCTATTAAACAAACATCTCTGCTTTTATTTGCATTTGGCAAACTCATTTAATATTTAATTTGATTCTGATTTATCTGCTCATTAAAACTTTGGGAATTTTTAAAAACTTTGGAAATTTTGGAAAAAATAATTGGAATTTGAGAATTAAAAAGTATGTTTTTTTTTTTTGGTTTTTTTGTTGTTTTTTTTTTTTTTTTTTAAAAGAAAAATACCATTTTTATATGAAGAGTAAATTAGTAGTGCAGATAGGCCTCCCAAATGTTGATAGGCAACCAATTTAGGAGAAAATAACCCTTATTTCAAAAGGGAGTTGTTATGCCTAAATCAGTCTGATGTTGTCAGCCTCATTCTTGCAACTCCTGCAATGGCACTGGTGGCAAGATGTATCATCTATTATGGTCAAATCATGCTGAAAGCACTGGTTCTCACTAGTTAAGCATTCAAATTGTTGTAGTGAATATGTGAATTAGAGCCTAATGAATGGAGATTTTAAATTGAATAAAAGAAGTAATAGATTAATTCTTTGTTATTTCTATGAATGTTTGAGATGAGGATTGATGATTAGTATTATCTGCGTTATTCGGACTATTGTCCCCATCTTCATTGTTATTTGTACAACGTTTCGTCCGATATACCCTCCGGCCTTCTTCAGGTATTTCTTGTCGGACTCGGGAACTTCTCGGACTCAGGAACTTTCTTTTCGAACTCGGAACTTTCTTGTTGTAATCGGGAGCCATCACGGAACTTTCAAGGTTCCCGAGTCTGACAAGAAATACCTGAAGAGGCCAGAGGGCATATCGGCCGAAACGTTGTACAAATAACAATGAAGATGGGGACAATATTTGAATAACGCAGATAATACTAATTCTTTGTTGTTGCTGTTTTTAATTCTTTTAATGTTTTATTGACAATCAAAACAAATTGGTTCAAATAATTCTTGGAATGATAAAATTTCATCTAAAAATTAAAAATATCTGTTTTATAGTCCAATCTGCACTGATAATAATAATAAAAGCAAACTGTGCTAAATCAATGAAATCAGAGATGTGTTAATGAGGAATTACAATTATGAAAGGACTTCTCTTTTTTTTTTTTTTCCTAAGTTTTTTTTGTTTGTCTCGTAGTCATTTTACTGTCATCTAATAAAAACCTTATTTTGTCTCTGTGTGTCATTTGTTTCGTTTTGATGATAGAAATTGACTTGGTGTGGATTTTTTGTTTTGTGTTTTCAATGATTGCATTTGCAGTTTGTTTTCTTGTTTTGTTGTTTTTTTTCTGAACAGGAGGAATGAAGCTGATTTGAAGTAGATATTTATCATTTAATAACTAATCTCTTTTAATTGCTTCATCAGATGATTTTATTTGAATTTCTGTGGATGAGAAATTATTTACTGATAGTTATGGACCTGAGTCCAGATATATCTTAAAAGGGCCAGACACCTCGGATCATAGTGTAGTATCTGTGGCTCAAATGTCACTCTCTGGCACTTCTAATGTTATGTTAACCACACTAATATGAGAAATTAATATCTCACCTCTTTATATTGGTTTCCTGACTAAAAAGTTTTATATATTAAAATTACAATTATCAGATGAAACTCTAGAGTAAATGGACAAAGAAAAGGATTATCAAATATTAAATATTCCATGCAGAATCCAATGAATGACTTCATGGTGAAGGAAAAGGAGGAGAATAAAATCTTCAAAGTACAAAGGTGATCACAAAGGGTAGGTCTCCAAAATATTTAGAAATCACAGAAACGTTTATTGTCAAAGATATTTACATCATTATAGCATGGATCTATTTTTCTACATAATTGCCATTGTGGCTGATGCATTTTTGTAGGTACTTTGGCAGTATTTATATGCCATGTCATACCAGCTTGCCGCCATGTCATTAAGGAAGTGTTGAACCTCATCATCATTGTAAACTCCCTACAGTATTTGTGGATGTTTTTAATATCCATACACTACTCACCATGCACTTACATTAATTAGCAATGAATTTCAGTTGGTTTAATGATTTTTGCATTGAAAAACCAAATAACTATCCAAAGTTTACACTTGGCAGTAATGTCAATCAGGAGCTCCATCAAAAATAACTGCCAAGCCAAGACACATGCCAGCCCTGTCGCTGGGGCGTTAGAATGCACTGACTACACCTCTGTAGAGGGGTAAGACTCCCCCAATGGGCCCCATTGTTGGCCGTGGGTGGCGACCCGTGATGCTTAAGGATAGAACCCAGGTGGATGAGCAGTTCATGACTTGCAATTCTCCACTTTGGCCCTATCTTGGGCTAGACGGGCGGTCGGAGAGGCCCCCTCCGATCAATCGGCTGGTCACGTCAAGCCCTAGCACCTATATGATTGCCCCAACCCTATTGCCCTTATGGCAACTCCCACCCCTTTTTATCATATGGGTGCTAGAAGGTGGTGACTGAGGGTCCACATGTCCTGGGAATGACGTTAAACTCCATCTGATGGTGAGGTTCCAGTTTTGGAGGTTTGGGGAATGTGGAGCACCCTTTCATCACTATTGCTCCATGGTCCACTCTGACCCGGAGTGGTAGTACCTGTTAGGGTACTATCTATGGGTTAAATAGAAAAACCTGAGTTGATAAGCAAAATTGTATTATCCATTAAGAATTGATTTATTTCAAAACTTTATTGGCATTAAATGACCCACTGAGGTTGATATGCCATAAAACAAAACAAAGCAAACCAAGACACATGCACAACAAACACGCAGTGTTGCTAATAACCAACAAACAGTTTCCATGCACCCCAAGCACTTTGGAGATTTTACTTTTGGGATTACCCTCATATATCAAAATCAGTATAGCACTAAAACTTTTGGGAAAGGTATGAATCCAACTATTCTCCCTCCAGCTCTGGGTAGATAGTTGAGAAGACTGAGCTCTAACTTTGGTATGGCAACCAGTCTAAGAGAAGGAAAACTGAATTCAAACCTGTTAAGCTCTACTTAAGAAATTGACCTTGTGTCACATCTTGCTTATGCGAAGGATTGGTAAAGGATATATATATATATATATATATAATCAAAATGAGTAATAAATTGGTTCCAGGACATGGAGTAAATTGATTTAGTGTAGTTAGTAAACTACACTAAATCAATTGCTGTGCTGTAAAAGGAGAATGGCAATATTGATAGGATTTTCTTTTTAAAAAATCATCAAAAAGACAAGTTTTCTTACAATGTTGAAGGAAAATAAACTGTGTCAATCAGATTTCAATGCAGAAAGAAAATAAAAAGACTGGAGGATTATTACTAAGTTGGTCAATATGGCACCAATAATATATAGGAGGGGGAATGCCGACGGGATCAATGCATTTTTTGTGCCTACCAGCCATGAGCTTTGTCTTGTGTCAGGGCCCACATAAAAATGTCCTTGTGTCACGCCCTCATAAGTGGGATGAGAGGTAAATACCATAATATGTATATAATACACTCTTCTATATAAGGAATGGAGCACTCTGTGACGGCCTTTACACACAAAGCGATGTGTGTATTAAAATAGTTAAAATCCCCTTCCCATTCTGTGAGTGAAGACAGCCTAATGGTTAAGGTGCCGGACTGACACCCAATGGATCGGATTTCAATTCCAGCTGTAGGTAGCTTACAAAATGTTTAGCCACACCGAAGAGACTTGATAAGTTGAAACATGTGTCTGTGGATGACCCTATATATATATATATATATATATATATATATATATATATATATATATTTAATATACCAAGCGTGTTGGTAGATCCTTGCGGAGAGAAAAAACCCAGCAGAGAGTTTGATTGTAAAAATATACTACCAAACATCAACCAGGAAGAAAAAAATTTTTGAAAAAAAGAAAAGACCAAGATATTCGTACCAACAAAAGATAATCTATTGGTATAGTATTTGGCCAAAAGAAAAAACAATTTATATGTATATATATATATGTATATAAGATATATATATATTCATATAACCGCTAGGAGAAGCTAATTTGTAAAAAGTGCTCGATACCTAAGTAGAGCCAAGTAATAAAGATAATCTACTGAGTCAGACGAACCTACTATTAGTTTCGCAATAAAGCTCTTCAGGGCTAAAATTTTAGCCCTGAAGAGCTTTATTGCGAAACTAATAGTAGGTTCGTCTGACTCAGTAGATTATCTTATATATATATGCAAATCAGTGCATAAAAAGCCATAAAAAACAATTAGGGGGTGATGACTAATGTTAGGTTGAATACCTAATCAGGTTTTAAATAAAGTAAAGACTTGGATTTATGGTGACATTTGCATAGTAATTCAGTTTGT
>CM042159.1:83605629-83838129 GCA_023376005.1 Doryteuthis pealeii | reverse complement strand
AATTCTAACTTTAGAGTGTTTCTTTTTTGTTTTTTTATTTGCCTGAATTTTTCGATAAAATTTTTTTTCTTCAATTTTTTTTTTTAATAACAAGTTAACCAACCATTTAAAGTTATTCGTTACTGGCTTTATGTTCCAGATGGTCTCGGTTTTTTAAATGTTTATTCTTAAAAACAATCAAAAGATCTTGTATAGAATACTGGTGATAATATTTTTACATTCTTATATGCTTCCTCTTTCACTAACTCTCTAACTCTATTTTATATATATGCGCGCACACACACACACACACACAGACACCTGTGGGTAGAAATAGATCTATAACTGCAAAATGACTGATTTTTAAGCCTTTTTTTTTTACCATATAATATATATATGTATATACACTGACAGAATAAATTGCAACCATTTCTGATAGAAATATTTTTGACTTGGGGAATGAATACTATTGATACACCCCTTATTTTGGAACCTATGTATCTATGGAGATGTATAAGTGATAATTTACTCTAATCCAGCAACATTTTCTGTACATTTAATCTAGAATAAATTAAACATATATTTAGGGTTTGCAATTTTTTTTTTTTTTTTTTTTTTTTTCAGATGATCTTGTATATTAGTTGTCAAATAAAAAATATCGACTGTTTTCTTATAGATAATATTTTTTCTTCTTTTTTACAAATTAAATTTTGAAAGACTTAAGTTTGTTTGACTATATATGACATGGGGAAAACAAATTATCCAGTTATATATTTTTGGCTGCTTTTTAATTTTATGCAACAATTCTTGGTAAAACATTCTCTTTCTAAATGTATCAGGTGTCTAAAATATTTTGTGGAATTTTTCTTTTTCTTTTTTTCAAAATAGAAACTAGAAAATGAAAATTAGAGAGAGGAGGGAAAATGATATGAAAAATAAATGGACATATTTTGCCATAGTTAGCTCAGTCGGTAGATCGTTCGGTTAGGAACTATATGGTTCCTAGTTTGATACCAGCCCTCACCAACTCAGCGTATGAGTAGCACAGGGGTAAAGTTAGGAGCTGATGGTAGATGTGGTGCCCCACCTCAGACGCAAAAACAATCTCCTTGGTCTAGACTCCCTCGCTTGATTAGCTGATACCAACTTTAGGCCATCCCGACGGCTTTACTTGCAGCCCTTTTAGAACTAATTTCATTCTACAAAAACAATCTATATATGACAAGGGGGTGAGAAATGTACCACATTTTCTTTTTTCTTTTTTATCAATGCCTCTAAAAATACATTGAAACCTCCAGAAACTTAAAGAAAAACAAGATAAAAGGGATTTGAAAATGAACAACATGTTTAATGATATAGTACACCAGAGGAACATCTATGACCACAATTTTGACTTAAGTAAAAAAAGGGAACACAATTTTTGACCTTGTAAAGTGTGCACTCGTCTATGAAACTACTATCATCAATTTACAACCAGTTTTCTAAAACATTCCTTGTATTCACCAAATTGATACTCAAAGAATGTGGAATACTAAAAGATAAATGATAAAACAAAATGATTTAAATATGGCTTAAAATTTATCCTATACAGTATAGATTTAAAAAGAAAAAAGTGACATTTCTCTCTCACTTTTGTATTTTAAGTGTATAGTTTTTCTTTTTTTTTTTTTTTTTTAATGAAATTCATTCTGAAGAAACTATCCTTATATCAAAACATGTGTATTTGTTTCTCTCTCTATCTATCTATCTATCTATCTATCTATATATATATATATATATATATATATATATATATATATATAATATATACTTGTTGGTAAACCATTGCGGTAAGAAAAATCCAGCAAATAGTTTGATTGTAAAAATATACTACCAAACATTACCTGGGGAGAAAAAAAATTTTTGAAAAAAAGAAAAGATCAAGATAGTTGTACCAACCGAAAATAATCGGTTGATACTATAATACTTGGTCAAAAGACCATTTCAAACACATCATTTGACCACTTCATATATATATATATATATATATATATATATATATATATATAATATATATTCATATAAAAACCGCCAGGATATACTAAAGCTAATAAGTAAAGAGTGCTCAATACCTAAGTAGAGGAAATAATAAAGATAAACCTAATGAGTCACATATACCTACTAAAAGTTTCGCTTAGTGCTCTTCAGGGCTAAGAGTCAGATCTTAGCCCTGAAGAGCACTAAGTGAAACTTTTAGTAGGTATATCTGACTCATTAGGTTTATCTTTATATATATAATCAAATACACATGTTTTGATATAAGGAGAGCTTCAGAATGAATTTTTTTATATATATGTAATGCCAAATGGCTTCAATAGGTTGTATGGTATTTAAATTCAAATTATGGTAAAATTTAGAAATAAATTCTGTCTGGAAAGGGTTGATGAAATGTTATTTCTCTCTCTTTTACACACACATATATATATATATAGAGAGAGAGAGAGATTTTTGGTACATGAAAACTTATAAACTACTAAAAGTAGAGGAATCATATGTAAAATGGGGAGGTGATATTTTATTATGAAATAAAATATAAAATAAAGGGGATACAAAGACCTTTTCGACCGGTACTTTTTCAAGTATTTGCAGAGGATTAAAAAAAATTTTTTGCCTATTTCTGTAGAGATTTTATATATATATATATATATATATATATATATATATATATACAGAAATAGGCAAAAAAAGATTTTAAAATTCTCTGCAAATATTCCTATCTCCTTTCTTATTTTAAGTGTACAGATTTTGATCAATTTATAAATTTCTAATTCCTACTCCACATTAATTTGTCATTTAAAAAAAGAAAAGTTTGTTAAATTTATACTCAACCACTTAAGAAGTTAAGATAAATTTTATCTGATACTCTGACGTCTTCAGAGCAATCATTGCTTCCATTGCATTTGTCATCAGAGAATAAAGATAATCATTGAAATGATTATCAAATTCACTGCCAAAGAAAGAAAACAAAGAATAAAGAAATATCTTGTAAGATGTTGCATCAGCCACACCCAAGTAATTCACAAAGTATTCATTATATTGTAGAGTAGGTGTAGATAGAAAGTTTGCCTGAACTTGCACAAAGGTGTCAAAATTAGGGTGACTCAGAAAAAACAGGACTCACAAATTTTGTAATAAAACTGTTAATTTTAACTATGGGGGTCATGGGTTAGGATTAGGGTTTAGGATCAGGGTTAGGGTTTAGGGTTAGTTTAATGGGAAAATGAATAAATAATTTTAACAAATAAATTGTAATAAAACTGTTCATTTTAACTATGGGGGTTAGGGGTTAGGGTTAGTTTAATGGGAAAATGAATAAATAATTTGGGTTCTGTTTTTTCTGGGTCACCCTGTATACCGGGGACCCAGAAAAAACAGAACCCACAAATTTCGTAATAAAACTGTTAATTTTAACTAGGAGGGTTAGGGTTGGGGTTTAAGGTTAGTTTAATGGGAAAATATATAAATAATTTGGGTTCTGCTTTTTCTGGGTGACCCTAATTTTGACACCTTTGTGCAAGTTCTGCTGAAAGTTTTAAGTTTATAATAAAAAGTTCTGGATTTTTATTGCTCAATTTTGTTATTGCTTTTGTTTACAGTTGTACATTGGTTCTGTTGGCTTTGCACAAAAATTATACTACCTCTGTTCCATAACAGTTTTTACACTTGCATACATATATATTTATTTATATATCTGTGTGCATGTGTTTTATTATGCACTAAGTATAGTAACTATTATGGGATAGAGATAACATATGTTTTATCACTCTTCAGCACTCTTTTCTTCTTGTGTGAGAGCACCTTTGTGTCTATAAATAACAGATTGCATTCTTAAAATATACACGCACACAATCACTCATAAATTAGTATACCCCTACCAATTCTTTATTTAAAAAAAAAGAAAAAGATTTTCTTCGGAACTGAAGATACCAAGATTGTATTATTTCTCATCAAACATTATACAATCAAAACATTAGGTATTATCTATTACCAAACTCTACAGCATTGAAATTCTGTAACCAAAGAAAGATATGTAAAACTCTTATATATGCAGTTCTATTTTTGGTTACAGAGGTATTTTCAGTGCGTTATAGTTTGATCTTAAATAATACCTAACAACTGTTTTGGTTATATAATGTTCTCTTAGAAATAATAAAAAGAAAATTATCATTTTACAAAAAAACATTGTTTAGGGTGTACTTATTTATGGGAGATGATATATATATTTATAGACAATTATAATAAGGTTGATTTTCTTTTTTTTAAATAGATAAATATCTGAGAGATACAGAGGAACAACCTAGTTGAAAATTGAAATAACATTGTATGAATATAGTCTAAACTTTAAAAAAAAAAAAATTCAATATTAGATTTGTGAAAGATGTTTACAAATTGATAGATGTTTGTATTGTATATTGATAAAAACAAACTGCAATAATTCTTCATTCAAAAAAAAAAAAAAAAAAAAAAATATGCAGCAATATTATTCAATATGATTCAACTTATAAATAATTCACTTTGGGGGTTGAAGAATACTATTGTAGAATTGTTTGGAACTGAGAAAAATAACTTCAACATTTTTTTTTTTTTTTTTTAAACAATCCCGTTCTCCTTGTCTTTGATTCTGTCAACAAGTTTTGGATGATCTATTTTATAGTTTCTCTCAAGGTGTGCTCTATTTGGAATAAAAAAGGGGTTCTTTCCTCATTATCTCCCAACTTCTTTCTCTCTCTTTCCCAACTCCTTTTCTCTTTTCTCACTATACTTCACTCTCAGCTCTTCCTTTCTCTCTACTTCAACCTCAACTACTCACTCCCTCTCTCTCTCCCCAACTCCTCTCTTTCTGTCTTTCTCCCAGCTCCTACCCTCTCTTGTGCTCTCTATTCTCTCTCTCTCTTTCTCTCTCCCTTTTTCAACTCTTTCCTCTCTCCCAAACTCCTCTCTCCTGCCTCTCCCAAACTCCTCTCTCCTGCCTCTCTCCCAAACTCTCTCTCCTCTCTCTCCTCTCTCCTGCTCTCTCTCTCCTCTCTCCTGCCTCTCTCCAAACTCCTCTCTCCTGCCTCTCTCCCAAACTCCTCTTCTGCCTCTCTCCCAGTCCTCTCTCTCTCTCTCTCTCTCTCTCTCTCTCTCTCTCTCTCTCTCTCTCTCTCTCTCTCTCCTCTCCTCCTTTCTCCCAGCTCCTTCCTCTATGGCACTCTACTTATTTATCTCTCTCTCTCTCTCTCTCAACTCCTCCCCTCCTCTCTCAACTCCTCCCCTCTTCTCTCTCCTCTCTCTCCCTCTCTCTCTCTCTCTTCAACTCTCCCTCTATCTCTCTTCTCTCTCTCTCTCAACTCCTCTATCCTCTCTTTCTCCTCTCTCTCTCTCTCTCCTCTTCTCTTTCTCTCTCTCTCTCTCTCTCTCTCAGCTCCTTCCTCTCTGGCACTCTACTTATTTATCTCTCTAACTCCTCTCTTTCCACCTTTCTTTCAACTCCCTCCCTCTCTCTCTCTCTCTCTCTCTCTCTCTCTCTAATTGTAAAACAAAAAAGAATAACAAAGAGAAATTTAAGAAGAAAATCCATGTAAGCAGCAATGCTTTATGATATCTGTTATTCTATTTATTTATTATTTTTTTTTACTTGTCCATACAGCTTGTTCTACCAAATTACATAGAAATGTTCTTAGATCTTTTCTTGCTTACAATACCCAACACCTTTGTCGAGCAAAGAAAGACACATGGTGTTGAAATCACTACTAGTTCAACCTATGCATCTGGCAGATAAGCTTATTTATAGTTTCTCTTTCAACTTTATACACCAGATTTTCTATCACTTCTTTCCCTATGACTTACATTCCTTAAGTCTGACATTAACAGGATAGCTGCTTTCTCTATCATATCTTTTTCCACACATGCATGAGAAGTTATTAAAAAGTCTTTTCTCATACGTTCTTCTTGTGAAGAGGTTGCAAATAATAATTTTTATGATTGAATATCACTCTGATGTTGCAATGCAAACATACCTTCTGCATCCATTTGGCTGCACCTCTTATATGTTTGTTGTAGCTACATAGTGGATGATACTGGGTGTTATCCTGTTACTTGTCTTGGTAACAACCAAGGGCAGATAGTTTGTTGTAATATCCTTTAATTATTCCATAATCATTTGATTAGTGATTCAGTGTTTATGGTAAAACTAATGCTTTCTTGATTGGACAGTTCAAATATAACCCTATATCTGTTGTGTGGTGTAATGGTTATAGGCATAAGAAATGGACTCGGCGAACCAAGTTCAAATCCTGGACAAGGTTGTTTGCATTTTATATAGCATGAATACCCTTGGGAAAGGTATGAATCCAACTATTCTCTCTCAAGCTACAGGTAAATTGTAGGGCAGACTGGGTTCTTTGACCTTTGTTAGCAACCATTCTAGGAGAAGGAAGACTCTGAATTCAAACCTGTTAAACTCTGCTTAATAAATTGACCTTGTGTCACATCCTGCTTGTGCGGAGGAGTTGGGGTGTATATATATATATATATATATATATGTATATGTAAAGATGAAAATAAAGTGAATCCGACAGTATGTTGAAAGAATGAATAAAGGAAAGAAAGGATAATAAAGGATAATTTTAATCAATATCACTTACACGTGTTTCGGTCAGGAGTTTATCTATGTGTACAATATTTACACAAAGAAAATTCGACCTTCATCAGAGTGAATCCTTATTTAAAGTGGTAAAACTAATATATATATATATATATATATATATATATATATATATAAGTTTTTGGTACATCTAAATTTATATATAATTTTGAAAAGTAACATACTTTATTAATGATCAGCAATTAAATGAATTTAAAAAAAGGGTGGGGAGGCGAAAGCCGATAGAAACTTAAGGGCCCTTTTGACCGGTGCTTTTTCAAAAGTTAACAACCTGTGGATTGTTTAAAAGACAAAATGTATATATTGGATAAAAAGGGGGATAGGATTATGTAAATGATGGAGCAACAAGAAGGAAAGGGGGGAAAAAATAATATTTTACCTTCACGTTACTCCTACTTCAGCAACCACATCCCCTGCAAAACTTACTAGGGAGAGTTTTAAATGTTGTTGTCTGCACAAGGTCGGGCAGTAAAAAGAAATTGCAACTACTTTGAGGACATGCAAATGGTGATTAGTCCTAGCTTTGAAGAGAAGGAAAAACTCTGAATTCAAAACCATGTGG
This sequence comes from Doryteuthis pealeii, assembly GCA_023376005.1. Classification (NCBI taxonomy): domain Eukaryota; kingdom Metazoa; phylum Mollusca; class Cephalopoda; order Myopsida; family Loliginidae; genus Doryteuthis; species Doryteuthis pealeii. The sequence continues at coordinate 83,830,903 of CM042159.1, read as the reverse complement.
TGTGGGGCCAGCAATTCCACCCCATAAAAAAACTGCTTGCTACTGAAACTACTACACCATCACAGACAGACTGAAAATAAACATAGGATATTTCAAACATAAGTTTGAAATATCTTATGTTTATCTCCAGTTATACCTATTATTTTGATTTTTCAGACTGTTGTCCTCATCTTTATTGTTGTTTGTAAAAACACAATGTTTTGGCCATTGTATCTTCCGGTTTTCTTCAGGTGTTCTCTGTGTATCCAAGCATAGCAATGGCGCAACCTGGGAAATCAGACAAACAATTATAAGAACTAGATAAAAAAAACTTTTAATGAGGCTTCCAACTTTACATTTCATTGAAAATAATATAAAAAAATTATATATATATTAATCCTTCTAAAAGAATCTTGGGATGTTTTGTTATTTTTATTATTATTTTTTTCTTTTTTTTCCTATATCGCACTTTGACTAATTCATCTTTTTTTAAAGAGATTTTCTTTAAAAAAGAAAAAGGAAGTCCAAGTTGCTCAATTAAAAAACGTTTTCATGTAATAATTTTGAATGTATTTTCTAAAATTAGGAAACTCATTGGCTTTAATTCTTCCTAAAAGCTTACCTCATTAATTTTCAAGACTTCTAATCTGCAAAGAATTTGATTTTGAAATCATTCAAAGTTGTTTGATATTCTGAATCTGACTTTTCAGACTTTTTATTTATTCAAAGATCTGCAGAAAAGTCTGAATTTGTATATTTGTTTTTTTTTCAATGTAGTTTCAATAAAATTTGAGATCTCATTCACTTGTTTTGTTTCCATCAATTAGTTAAGCCCGTAGAGAGATAATTTAACATTTTAACTACCGATCCTGATTATCCTTGCTTTCACAAATCCTTAATTCCACCATTGATCCAAAGTTAAGCATCTCTGAAAACTCCATGCATTTCTTTTTCAACAGTGGACAGTGAAAAACAATCCATTGAACTTGATCAGTGGTTCTCAACCTTTTTACCTATGGCCCCCTTTGATTGCTATTTTACTATGATGGACACCCCTAACCATTTGAAGTCTAAAAATCCTATTGTATTTTTATGATTAAATATTTTTTGCTTGTTGCCAAACTTATGATCGGGGTGGGGGGTAATAAATATAAAATCATGGTATTTTTGGTTTAGAAGAAAATTAAACTTTTTATTTAAAAAAAAAAATGTTCTTATTGATGATATTGTGTTACTAAAATTCTTGTTTGTATATATGTAACCCTAACAATACATCTTAGTGAGCTTTTTTAATTTAGAGAATAAAGCAATATCCAGTCCAGTTTGCAAATGATTGATGATTTATTGAGGGGGGGGTTCTGCATTTATACTGAACATCATTTTTTAATCAACCAAATTCCTGATAAAGCAGCTAATTATGAAAAGCTGATTATAATTCTTCACTCCTTTGTAAATAGAAGCATCAACATCATCATGGACTGAGTAAGCACTGGAATTCAATGGCTTCATGGGTTATTCTAGTTAGATGTTATATTTTCTTGAAGAAAATCTTTTAGAATTCATGTCTGGCAATACAATGTCTATACTTGTTATAAAAACAAAGGATGATATTGTGTGTGGGATGAAGGAAGATAATTTAGCTTTTCAAGGGACTGAAATCCTAGACTTTCTTTTTATCATGAAAACCTGTTTGCTTTAACTTGCACATTTAGTTATTTTCTAAAAATACTTTTTGTTTAAAAATGTAAATATAAGTTTTGTTTGAATTTTTGAAATGAGGAATTTATACACTGATATATTGAACTCTTGTTCTTATTTTGGTTGTTATGGTTACATTTTGGCAATTCTTCAGAAGTTTGTTGTAGTCTGTATACTTCTGTGGAATATTTATTTCATTCATAAAGGTGATTGTTCTCATTCTGTTGTCCATTCATCCTTTGAGGATATCTCATATCAGTCAATTATTCAAGTTAATTTGTCTTTGATGTGGCTTGTCTGTCTCTTACACTGACCTCAATTTATTGTGATACCTGACTTTGGTATTGAATTCATAGCCACCAGGTAATTAGATATTAACCAACATTTTTATTCCATGGGACCATTGTTCTGTCAGACTGCTTAAGAAAAAGAAAAAGGGAAAGCTGAAGAAGGCTAGAGATTACAATAACCGAAATGTGACCATAACAATCAAGATTCAGAATACTTGTCTGAATATATCAGTGTATGATAGTGTTCACACACATTTGCTATATCTATACATATATAACAGACAGTTGGTGTGTATGTATGTTGGAGATAAATACAAAAATAAAACAATTAATGACAAAGTATATATATATATATTTTTGGAGGATATGTGCTTAATTGAAGTCATACCTAATTCTGAAAATTAATTAGTTAATAATTAATGAATTTAGGCGGGCATATATGTTCAAATGTAAGGCTAAACAAATCAAGAAAATGTCAATCCCTGTATGTACATTTCTACCTATTAGGTCTCATCAGCAAGGTTATAGACATGGGAGACTGCTCCGTGTGTGACTTGGCAGTTGAGGTTTTGAGTCACACACGAAGCAGTCTCCCATGTCTATAACCTTGCTGATGAGACCTAATAGGTCGAAATGTACATACAGGGATTGACATTTTCTCGATTTGTTTAGCCTTACATTTGAACATATATGCCCGCCTAAATTCATTAATTATTAACTAATTAATTTTCAAAATTAGGTATGACTTCAATTAAGCACATATCCTCCAAAAATTGTCGGCTAAAAAGGCCAAATCAAAAATAAACACATTGTTTGTTTACTTACTTTCATATATATATATATATATATATAAAAGAAAATTTGAAAAAACAAGTATTCCGAAATTGGGATGAATTTAATAATCGATGTTTAAAACATTTCGGTTACATTGAACCTTCATCAGGATGTCTCTTGGGGTGAAGAAAATGATGGATGTTTTTATATGTGACAGGAGATGAGAATCTTTTTAGTTATGTAACTGTATTTGATCAGCGTTTTTAATTTTGAAAGGCAAGTCGCGATCTACTCACGCGAAGGTGTCATGACGCGTGACGCCACTCGAAGAAATGCAAAAGACGAGAAAAAGTATTAATGGACTGATTATTTTTAAGAGAACATAGGGAAACAAAGTGGGAATAATAACTAAATAAATAATTAAATGAAGCCTGGTATTTAGTAATTATTTAACACTGTTTAACTAGAAACGGAGATATAATAAATAATACATGTCGGTTATTAAGGGAACAAAGTGGAATGATAACTAAATAAATAATTAAATGAAGCCTGGTATTTGTAATTGTTTAACACTATTTTAGCTAAAAACGGAGATATATTGAAAAAACCATGTCGATTATTAAGAGAGGGCAAATGCGAAATTGCACAGGCTTCAAAAATCTGTCGTAGTCTTTTGTTATGAATATGGGCTAATATTGTGGCATCATTGAAATTGAAGTTATGATGAGTTCAATTATATAGAAAATTCCTTTATAAATCTTCTTTACCCTAAATCTTTCATACAATCTGCTAAATCCAAAGCTCTCAAAATCCATAAAGGAAAACAGTCACAAACCCCACTAATACATCTTCTAATATAACAAAACTTCCCCATAGATACATAGTTTTACCTAATAACCCTTCCACTAACTCTATAGAAAACAATTTACACCACCTTGGTATCAAAATCGTTACTATTTCATCCAAATCAATTAGAAGCTACTCAATGTGGGGTCTCACCATCCTATAAAATCCGAGGCTGGTGTTTACGCAATTCCATGTAAAGATTGCGACAAAAAATACATTGGGGAAACAGCAAGAACTCTCAAGAAGCGTTTATATGAGCACAAACGCGATATTAAATTGGGCAATTTTCAGAACACCCTCCTCCAACATATGTCTGAAACTAATCATAACTTCAATTTCAATGATGCCACAATATTAGCCCATATTCATAACAAAAGACTACGACAGATTTTTGAAGCCTGTGCAATTTCGCATTTGCCCTCTCTTAATAATCGACATGGTTTTTTCAATATAGTTTAGCTAAAATAGTGTTAAACAATTACAAAATACCAGGCTTCATTTAATTATTTATTTAGTTATCATTCCCACTTTGTTCCCTTAATAACCGACATGTATTATTTATTATATCTCCGTTTCTAGTTAAATAGTGTTAAATAATTACTAAATACCAGGCTTCATTTAATTATTTATTTAGTTATTATTCCCACTTTGTTTCCCTATGTTCTCTTAAAAATAATCAGTCATTAATACTTTTTCTCGTCTTTTGCATTTCTTCGAGTGGCGTCACGCGTCATGACACCTTCGCGTGAGTAGATCGCGACTTGCCTTTCAAAATTAAAACGCTGATCAAATACAGTTACATAACTAAAAAGATTTCATCTCCTGTCACATATAAAAACATCCATCATTTTCTTCACCCCAAGAGACATCCTGATGAAGGTTCAATGTAACCGAAATGTTTTAAACATCGATTATTAAATTCATCCCAATTTCGGAATACTTGTTTTTTCAAATTTTCTTTATATTGTCGGATTTAATTTCCATATTTACTCCCATATATATATATATATATATATATATATATATATATATATATATATATCACTATCATCAGTGCCTGCTTTTTGTGCAAAAAAATGAAGATTTTATTTATATCTGGGAAGATATTTAAAAATTAGGATTTGAATAGTAAAAAAAAGGGTAAGTCATTGGTTGCATTCAGGATTAAAACATAAATCAATATTATAAGACCAAAACAATCAACGGATCTGCGAGACTAACTTTTTGTTATCCCCCTCTACCCAGGTAATGCTGGGTAGTTGCTTCTAGTTTATAAATAAAGAGTGCTCAATCTGTGATAGAGCATGTATATTTAAGTTAGGATAGCATAGACATAGTCAATGGCGCTTGGTGACTGTCAGTTTCTCGCCTATGCAATCATTATGAAGGCTTTTTTAAAAATTTGGATGTCATTTATAGAACATTTTATTGCAGTGTTTATATATTATATGCATGAATGTTTGAAACAGTAGCAAATTATTATTTTTATTTTATGTGTAAAAAAACAAACAAAACAAATATAAACCTAATCTGTAGTGTTGAAATGTCTAATATTTTCCCTTATTTTTATTGTTATTCATTTAATATTTAAAAAGAAATGATTTATAATAACAAGAGAAACTTGATATTTTATAATTTTTCCATCAAATTCTCTCATAATGATATCAACTTCCATTCAAAAACATGATAGATTAATCACATGACCTGCCTTTTTCCATGTTTCAGCTCAGTGTTCACTTTTTTCTTTTGTGAAGAAATTTCAATAAAATATTTACTAAATATTTTCATATTTTTTAAATATTAGTTAGATCCTCTGTATTAATTTTCAATTTAACAAATTTAAAAACATTTTAGTTTTTCATATTTAAAAAAAAATACCAAAAAAGTTAAAATTTGATTTTATATAATAAAAGTATTCAAGTAGGAATTAGTTGACCAAAAGCAAAATGTTATCCCACTTGTAACATAAGTGATGGCTAATGTAAAACTACTCATTAAAATCCAGAAATATAATTTCAATTTAATTTTTTTTTATTTAAGTATGAATGAATTTTAATGATTTCAATATTGAAATGTACTGACTCTTATTTCTCCAGAAACCTTCAAACCCTCCCCAGCACCAGCTCCCAAAAAACTGGAAGTTGATGTGAAGTTGTTTGACCAAGACGTGCTTGAAGGAACACAGCTAGTGGAACTGAAGTGTAAATTTTCCAGTAAGTTTATATATTTTTGTCTATAAGAAATAATTCATTTATATTTAAATTATTTTTTAAAATTCAAGTATAGAAGAGCACCCCCCCCACATCCACCAATTTTTTTTCCCAAAAAATTTTTTTCTTCCTTTTTTTTTTCCTTTTTTTAAATCTTTTTTCTTTTCTTCCTTTTTTTAAAATTTTTTCTTTTTCTTCCTTTTTTTAAAATCTTTTTCCTTTTTTTTTTTTTTTTTTTTTTTTTTTCCTTTTTTAAAAATTTTTTTTTTCCTTTTTAAAAAATTTTTTTTTTTTTTCCTTTTTTTAAAATTTTTTTTTCCTTTTTTTAAAAATTTTTTTTTCCTTTTTTTAAATCTTTTTTTCTTTTCCTTTTTTTTTTTCTTTTTTTTTCCTTTTTTCCTTTTTAAAATCTTTTTTTTTCCTTTTTTCCTTTTTTAAAATCTTTTTTCTTTTCAAAAAATTTTTTTTTTCCTTTCTTTTTTCTTTTCCTTTTTTGTTTCCTTTTTTAAGAATTTCCTTTTCCGCTTTTCATTCTTTAAAAAAAATTTTTTATCTTTTTTTTTATTTTATTATTTTAAAAAAGGAATTCTTTTTTTCTTTTCCCTTTTTTTTCTTTTTTCTCTTCACCCCCCATCCTTTTCTTTAAAACCTTTTTAAAATCTCATTATTCTTATTAAATGACTAAATCTTTTTTTAATTTTTTTTGTAGCTGCTACTGCTGTGTACTGGTTGAAGGATGGACGTAAACTGATAGAAAATGAAAGAGTGAAAATGAATTTTGATGGTGTCTTTGCCATATTGATGATTAAAGATATTACTGCTCATGATATAGCGTGTTACGAGTGTGTGGCTACTTCTTCCAAGAGAGGGGAAGAGGCTCGCACCTCTTGTGCCTTAACTGTCAAATGTAAGCTTTTATTTCTTTTCTTTTATTAAACAATAGAAAGAGTAAATTGATATTTTGATGTGTGATAGTTCTGTACTCATTACTGTGAATCTTAAATGTAATATAAGGCTTTTTCAAGATCAGTTACAATAATGGCTTGAACCAGTGCACACTGTGTTTATTGTTGAAACATTTTTTTTTTTTAAGATGGATGAATCTATAATTGCTACAGAGCTTTTTTGAGCTCATTTCATGTTACATTAGAATGATGCTGTTCTGGATAAAAAAAAATCAATACTGTTACGGATTGAAAATTCTATTTGGAATAACATCATTCTGATAAATGAAATGAGCAGCAAACACATGGTGTGCACCTGTGCAAGCCATGATCATATCAGAAAAGAAAATGGTAAAGTGGAGCTACCATTGCCACTTGCCTAAGTTAACTTGCACCACACACACATGACAGTTTAAAATGTGGGAGGTATTTATGCCATACCCTGCAGTATATTCACTTTGTTAAAAATTTCATTTGAATGAATGTTTTTGTCTTTTTTTTTTCTCCCCTGTAATCTGATTTTAAAAATTTGGGTTTAAGGTAGTTAAAAACAAGTATCACTTCTCCCCTCCTATATATATATATAATATCTAAATCAGACTTGGGGGCAGGATGTGTACCTATTAGGATTCATAATATTTACAGATGTCACACACAAATATTGATTGATCCTAGAAGATTTCAAACAAACAAAAAAAAAATCAAAATTTAAAGCTATTGAATGTTTGTAATTATTGTATCCTTTTAATAACTTATGCTAATTTATTTTGAACACGTCTGTAAATAACTGAATGTTTTCTCTCTTTCTCTCTCTCTCATCTGCATGAATACAGAAAGTCTGTGACATGAGCATGCCGTATTTCTATACATTCATTCTATCATGCATATTTCTATGAGCTTCATATTCTAAAATCTTTTTAAAACTTTAACAAGTGAATCTTTGAGATTATAGAAAACAAGTGTTTTTGAAAACATTTAGAAAATGCTTAGAATATTAGGATAGGTAAAAAAAAAAAATTTATGCAGATGTTCCTGTATAACTAATAGGAGTTTACACACACACACACCACACGACTCACAATTTTGACCTAAAAAGAAAAAAAGAGTAACCGAATAAGTTTGAATATGATAAGTGATCAATACATATGTAGAGCTGGTTTTGAAAACTGATAAAAGCAGAATATAACTACCTAAGTTTCACCAGTGTGGGTATACACACACACACACACACACACATGTGTGAAGAGAAATAGAAGTGAATCCGACGGTATGTAGTATAGTAAAAAATTTGAAAAAACACAGGTTTAAATAAAATGAGTGGTAAGTTTATTAGCCAATGCTGCAGTGTTTCAATCTGTTTAGTGGATCTTCTTCAGGGCTTTTGTTTTAAGGAAAATAAATTTATCACAGATAAAAAGGAGGTTGTGAGAGTCTTTTGTTGATCAATCCACTCAGTATTTTTAGGTGGATTGATCAACAAAAGACTCTCACAACCTCCTTTTATCTGTGATAAATTTATTTTCCTTAAAACAAAAGCCCTGAAGAAGATCTACTGAACAGATTGAAACACTGCAACATTGGCTAATAAACTTACCACTCATTTTATTTAGACCGGTGTTTTTTCAAATTTTTCACTATACTATATATATATATATATATAAACTATGACATTCATTGTAAAAACTATACACAGTTCAAAAAATCTAAATAATACAAAATATCAAGCTTAATTTCAAAAGTTCAGACAAATAATACAGGTTCTTGTTCATTGTTGGAGAAAATGAATTGTACCTTGAATTGTGATTTCATATTTCATTGAAAATTTCAACTTTTTTTATTTTATTTCATAGCTGTTTTCTAAATCTTTTTAAATCTGATATTATTTCTATCTCAAGTTCTTGTTTGCTACCCTCAAAGATTGCATGACTCAAGATATTCATAGTTCCATTAGCATATTTTATAGAAATAGGTATGCTGTTTGAGATAAACATTTCATTTCATTAAAAGCCTTTTTTTTTTTTTCTTGAAAAGTGCATTGCATGGAAACTTTTTAAAAATGTATTTGATTGTAATCTTACATATATTTTTATTTTTATTTCTTTTTCTTTTTCTTTTCTTTCTTTTTTTTTTTCAGCTTCACAAATGTCTACTCAGATTTTTTGCTTAATGAGAATTTTCTTTTTATTAGCCTCCACTCTTTAGCCAAATGGATAAAACTGTGGTGTGTTGCCAGATCATTATCTTGCAAATATTTTAATCTTTTCTCAGCATTATAAAAAAAAACTTTAAATACCAAACACTTTGGATTGAGAACTCTCACTCTTTCTAGTTATTATAGGACAATCATGGCTTTTAATGCATTTGCTACACAATTCTCTATTTGAATATGACAAAAAATATCTTTTAAAGGTATCAGCTGCTCTCAAGTGGTTAAATTAAAACTGTTATGGGTTATGGATGTCTTGGAAATCTGAGAGTATGATTTTAAGTTAGCTGTAGGTATACTTTTTTTCTTTGGCAATAGATATAAACTCTTTATCTATGCACTATGATTCTTATATCTATTCCTTATAAGATATATATTTCTTCCTTATATATATACACACACCTACATATATATGTATGTATGTATGTATCTGTGTGTGTGTGTGTGTGTGTGTGTGTGTGTGTATGTATATAAGTTAAGAGAAAGGAAATGAATCCGATGGTATAAGTATAGATAAAAGGATATGAAAACAACACAATATGCTGTTAAAGTGAAAACATTTTATATCATATTCATAGCTAATATTGAACAATATTTCAATTTATAAAAATAAAATTATTTTCAGGTCCTCTCTCGATGAGTCCGGAATAAAAACAAGCTCTGAAGATGATTTTTATAAATCGAAATATTGTTCAATATTAGCTATGAATATGATATAAAATGTTTTCACTTTAACAGCATATTGTGTGTTTTCATATCCTTTTATCTATACTTATATATATATATATATATATATGAGTCCTAGTCACAATTATTGGTACCCACAGAATTTCAAAACAATATCTCTTGCAAAAAAGAAAAATTAAAATCTAATGAAATGGATTATCTATTAACAACTCATGGTTGATAAAGAACAACAAATGAAAAATAAACAATTTTAAAACATTTGATTATTTTCTGCTGACTTAGGATATAGCAAAAATATGACAATGATTGTGACCAGGACTTGTATCCTTATTCTATCAGAAATAAGTAAATAGTGCTCAATATCATAGATAGAGCATTTATATTTAAGTCAGGGGAGCATGGACATGAAGTCAAAAGTGCTTGGTTATGACAGTTTCTCACCTATGCAATTTTCAAACCAAAATCACATAGACAAGAAACTGTCAGTAAACAAGCGCCATTGACTTCATGTCCATACTACCCTAACTTATATACATATGGCCCCATTTTGTCAGTAATATTTGCAACAATTTCTGATCTCTGAAAATGTTATTTTGATTTTTAAAATTCACAATATAAAGACTGAATATTGAATCTTACTAAGATAAATTTTAGGTTAAAAAATGCAAAAATTTTTTGTATAATCCATTTTGTTGATTGCTATACTTAGTTTGTGTAGAAGATGACTAAAATTAAGGAGTGTGATGGAATAGTATTAAAGTCTGTGAGTATTATTAATAAGAAAAATTGAAACCGCCAATATGATTGGTATAAAAATACAACAGTGATTTTTTTTGTTTTTATCTTGCTGCTGATAGAAATTACTGTTACTTTGTAATACTTTAAAAAATTGAAAGTTTTGATGTATTCAATAAATTCAATATGTCAACCAAGAACTTAATATTTGCCATGGTGAGACAAATGATACTAAAAGGAGAGAAAAATTGGTAATTCTTTATGCGTGTTATTTTCTACACAAAGATTCAAACCCACCTTGAGTAGGTCTCTTTGTTTTCTTTCATTTGAGAGCTTTATTGTCCGCATATATATGATCCTTTTTATCATTCATCTATCAGATCTAATTAGCAACTTCTTTTCCTGATGCTGCCACAGGCTGCACACCACAAATGACTGTCTCAATACTCTATCTTGTAATTGTTATTTTATTGTGAAATCTTCTGTTTCAGTTTGTCATTGTCTGGTTTTGTTACAGCTTTATCATCCCCACAAAATGTTTGAATTATAAAAAGAAAATCTTCTGCTGTATAAATAGTACCATATTTTTCTATAGTGTATACTGTGCATGCATGTATGATATGCACCCCAAATTTCAGAAGAAAATTGGGTAATTTATGAGGAAGTGCGTCCCGGTCTCCTGCCTCAAAAATTGCTACCGGTGACTATCAAAATAACAACCCAGCTTTCATAATTCTTGTTTATTTATCGTAATTTGTCGTAATTCTTGTTTATTTATCGTAATTCGTAGATATGAAGATGGATATGTAGATTGGAATAGACTGAGATAGATAGATAGATAGATAAACAAACAAAATAATATAGATAGATATGAATAAATGGAGATAGATATTTTCGACAAGTAAATGTATTTGGGGTGGGGGTCGCATCTTTTTTTTGTCATAATTCTTGTTTATTTAAACTAAAAACAAGACATTAAACAAACCTGAATAAAAAAAAAAAATCTTAGTATTTAAAGTAATATAGATAAATATGAACAAATTGAGATAGTCACCGGGTAGCAATTTTTGAGGCAGGAGACTGGGATGCACTTCCTCATAAATTACTGAAAATTGCAAGAAAAAACATAACAGTTATTTTGTATAAAGTGTAGTACTTTCAATCTGAAATCAAAAGTTGCCAGATATGACCAAACGTTTTCTTGGTGGATTATTCCATTGGTGGATTATTCCGTTGGTATAGTCCATAAATAACTTCCTGTCTGAAATAAATAGCCATCAACATTGCATTCTGGGTAAAATGAATGTCCTAATTACTATAAAAAAAACAAGCCTGACTCATGTGAGCTATTTAATTTGTTTACTGCAAGTTGCATCTTTCTGAATTTAATGCTCAACTGGGATGAGTATTCTATATTGACTCTGACTTTATCCCAATCATTTGTGTGTTGACTGGAACTAAAAAGTTTGGTCTCTGTATTACCGTCTGTCATACCTTCCAACTGTTCTAAATAAAGGTACTTTTGTATGAAAAAGTGTGTGGTATATATGGTAGGAAATGGTATTTTCTTTTTCAATCAACTGTATATTTTTGAAACTTATATGAAATGCTCTCTATATATTATCTTTTAATGATCCTAACTCTTCAAAGTTTTTAAGTCCTAGTGTCTGATTTTTACTTTCCTGATATGAATGACCTCATCTTATTGTCATGCCTTCATCTTGTCTTTCCATCAACTTTCAAGATGGCTGCAACACTTTATATTCATATTATAATAATTGGCTTTTATTATGGCCACAAACAAATTATCTGTCATATGGAAATCTGATCTCACTGACAAGCTAAAGCGACATCTCTTCCAGGCTGTAGTCATATCAGTACTGCTGTATGGCTGCACCACCTGGACCCTAAGGAGGCGCCTCGAGAATAAGCTAGATGGGAGCTGCACAAGAATGCTGCAGCAGTATTGAACAAGTTGTGGAAACAGCACCATGTTCACCTGCCCCCTATCTCACAGACCATCCGAGTGAGATGGACTAGGCATGCAGGACACTGCTGGAGAAGCAAGGACGAACTCATAAGCGATGTTCTCCTATGGAAGCCAACACACGGACATGCCAGTGTGGGCCTGCCCAGCAAGGACCTACATTGACCTGCTATGTAAAGATGATGGCTGCAGAGAGGAAGAACTCCCTGGGGCGATGAATGATAGGGAAGGTTGGCGAGAGATTGTCATGGATATCCGTGCTGCCTGCGCGACATGATGATGATGATGCTTGTTAGTGTAACATGGAAAAATGGCACATTGTTGCAAGATTTTTGCTTTTGCAATTGCATTAAAATAATTTTGATTAGAAAGTAAGAAAATTATCAATCCAATTTATAACATAATAGGGAAGTCTGAATGTGTGCTCACTCCAAGCATTATGAAAGAAATGTCCTAGAAATAAAGGAATTTATAAAAATAAATCAACTGGTATTAAAATTTAAAAGCTGTAAATGCAAAATAACAGATGGTATGACTGGACTTTTTAACCTTAGTATGAGGAGAAGGAAAATTTTGAATTCAATAGTGTTATAGGTGATATACCCTACTGACCAATGGAATGCACCGACGGGTTACTATAAGTAACAGGGATAATTGTGGCTTGGCAGTAAGCCAATGCGAGTAAGTCAATGCCTCTATTGTCGACATAATTTCCACTTATCTCTATTGTTATTTGTCTACTTTCTGTCAATACATTTTCTACATTTGTTACCCGTTGTTTTGTTCTTATTTGACCCCTTAAACCCTCACAACAAATAGTAACTAACATACATTTGTAAAATAGTAGAGCTGGTAACGTACATTGGTAAATAGTAGAGCTGGTAACGTACATTTGTAAAATAGTAGAGCTGGTAACGTACATTTGTAAAATAGTAGAGCTGGTAACGTACATTTGTAAAATAGTAGAGCTGGTAACGTACATTTGTAAAATAGTAGAGTAATTTGTAAAATAGTAGAGTTGGTAATGTATATTGGTAAAATATTACTGCTGGTAACATATGCAGAAAGTGTTATTTGTCTTGTAATAAATATATTAGTAAATGTATGTACCTTACTTTTTGGACATCCCTCATATTTCCACAAGAAACATAACTATTGAATAATTAGATTACTTCCCCTTATTTATTCTATCAAGGATGTGAATTAGCATCAAGCTTAATGGCCAACAAAAGTGGCTTTTCATCAAGTTGTGCCAACAGCACTGATCTTCATGACTCTTCCTCACCACCTGGCCCTATTGGCCATCACTCCTGGAAGATCCCCTGCACATCATCCAGTATTTGTGCAGAGCTGATTGATATAAATTTTGTGTAGGTGCCCACGGGAGATTGTCACATGAGCTTGTCCTTGCTTCTTCAGTGTCCGGCATGTTTTGTTTGTCTTACCCAAATGGTTTGTGTGATAGGAGGCAAGTGGCCATATAACTACTCTTTTGTGGGATGCTGCTTCCAGTATTTGTCCAAAACTGTATGCAGCATCTTCATACAGTTCCCATGTAGGTTTTTCTCCAGACGTTTCATTCGAGTCCCCGCCCTGTAATCTGGGGCGTTAGAATGCCCGACTGCACCTCTGCAGAGGGGTAAGACTCCCCCAATGGGGCCACCTGTTTGCCGTGGGTGGCGACCCGTGATGCTTAAGGATAGAGCCCAGGTGGATGAGCAGTTCATGACGAATTGATTTATTTCAAAATTTTATCGGCATTAAATGACCCACTGAGGTTGGTATGCCGTAAAATAAAACAAAACAAACCAAACCAAATCATATCATTCGAGTCCAAGTGGTGCAGCTATACAATAGTACTGACACAGCTACAGCCTAGTAGAATTTTCAATTTATCTTATCAGAGATGGATATTAATGATAATAGGGAATCATAGAAAGTCTTTAGATGGGTCCATGAAATGATCTTTAAAATATTTTTTTTTTTGTTGCTTTTTTTTTGGGGGGTGGGGGGGTGTTATTTTTTAAAAGTGAAAATTAATTTTATACATGCTAATAAATTTAAAAAATCTTTCTTTTCTTTTTTTTATCATTCTCAATTCAAACTTTATTTTTGTAAACCTCTATACTAAACAAGATATGTAAACCTGTTAGGTTCCCATTGTAAGAATTGTCCATGATTATATTGATGCTTCTATTTAGAAAGGAATGCAGGATTCTTTCTTATTAGCATTTCATAATTTCATCAAGAATTTAGATGATTGAAAAATGACATTCAATCCCAACAAAATTATCATTTGGTTGGTATTTGCTTTATTCTCTAAGTAAAACTATATTGCTCTAATAAAAATCCTGCTACAATGTGCTGTTTTTGCTGGGTAATAGTTACATACATGTATAATAATTTTACTTATATCATGATTATCTACTAACTGCTGTGTTTTCTCACTTTTTTTAATTTCAGTCTTATTTTTGTATATTGTTGATATTTTGGGGGTTGGGGGGATTTTTTTATAACCTCTACCCTTACATATTTCATTCAGTCTTGTACCATTCCGTCATATCAGTTACACCTTTTTTCTTTTCTTTTTCCAATTTTTTTCCTATTATAGAAATTTTTTCTAAAAATTTTTTTTTTTTTTTTTTTAATAAATGCATGTTTTAACTATGAAGTGAAAATTAAAATGTACCTCTTTTTAGGGTCAGCAATTCTTGCAGAGTGCTTTACTTGACCTATGGTACCCCACGAGCATTTGAAGTCTACCCCACCTCCTCTCTAGGAATTGTTCTTAAGTGGGTTTTAAAGTGCATCTCATGTTGCACTTAGAAATTAATATTTGCCACCAATATTCTTCTATAGTAATACTAAAAGCAATACTATACCTTTTGTAAAATATTTAAATATTTTTTAGCCCACTTAACCACCGATCCCAAGTATACTCACTTTCATGCCTTGGTGAAGAATAAGAATATAAGAATATCGTTTCTAATTTTTTGGGCATACAAATGTTGCAGGGTGTGGTTTTCAGCATGTGCGTTTAGGTGTGGAGGTGCAGTTGACACTTGTGCATCTGGTAGGTCAGGGGTCAAACACTGCCCCCTTCTAAAATGTCATTAGAAATATATGTAAACACTTGTTAAAGTTTTAAACAGTTATTTACAAGCAATGTTTGTTTTTGTTTTTTTTTTTGTATTCAAGTTTATTTATAAATAACTCTCTCAAATGATATTTATAGGTGGGGTTTAAAGGACTATTGAAAGCAATATTGTCACTAGAAGTACTCACCCATATTATATACTAGAAGTGGCTACCCAGCGTTGCCTATGTAGAGGGAGGGGACAAAAAAAAACCCTGGTGTATTGATTTATTTACTTTTTAGATTTACAAATGCTGGATATTTTTAAGTAGAATTTCAATGGTATTTCTATTGTATATCTTGATTTTTAGATATCTTCAAATATAAATCAATTTTTATAATTTTTTTAGCACAAAAAGCAAGAACTGGTTATATTTAATGTGTATATATATATATTTACTTTGTCGTTAATTGTTTTATTTTCATAATTTCATTTGGACATACATGCATACACACCAACTGCCCTTTATATACGTATAGATTATATTGTAGATTATTATATTAGGAAAAGCGTGGTGTAATAAAGTCATAGGAAATGGATCGTTGCCCCGAGTTCAAATCCTGGACGTGGTAATTGCATTTCACTTAGCGCTAATACCCTTGGGAAAGGTATGAATCCAATTATCCCTCCAGCTATAGGTAAATAGCAGCGCAGACTGGGCTCTTTAACCGTGGCTAGGTAGCCACTCTAGGAGAAGGAAAACTCTGAATTCAAACCTGTTAAACTCCGCTTAATAAATTGACCTTGTGTCACATCCTGCTCGTGTGGAGGGGTTGGTAAATATGTATATGTATATATAACCCCTAAAAAGACAACATACAAAATCAGATCCTATAAAAATAAAACGTCTCTCCAAGCAGTTTTCAAAATAAGATATGTCTTTAATAAAATCTTATTTCAATAAGAATTTTGCAGTGCTATCTTTTATTGCATAAAAAGGTAATCTAAGTTTTTATAACCATATTTTATTTCAGTGTTTCACAATAAACAAATGTTTAGATGTGCGTATGTGGTACCATGTGTTAGTATCTCTCAATCAGCCATCTTTTTTTTTTTAAATTACTCTTTTGAGATTTTAATGATTTTCAACTGAATTTTCTCTCACAGATAATCCTTTACTTCCCCCTTCCAACATGGCCCCGCTATTGGGTTTGAGAACACTGCTGACAACCTCACGGAGACATTTTCATGTAATTCTCTTTGATTTCTTTGTTTGGTGTGTCTCATATTTCTCCTACCTCCCAGGTTGCCATGACCAGTGTCCATTTTAATAGTCCTGTTCTCTCTAACTTCTTCTTGTACCTTTTGTCCTAATTGTTTCCTTTTTGGCTTTGTCCTAATTGTTTCCTTTTTGGCTTTGTCCTAATTGTTTCCTTTTTGGCTTTGTCCTAATTTGTTTCCTTTTTGGCATTGTCCTCTTTGTTTCCCCTTTTTTTTTTTTTTTTATTATTTGTTGTGAGTATAGATAAAAGGATATGAAAACACACATTTTTTCTTATATATATACCAGTCATGTATTTATTAAAACTTGTTTTAAAAATCAATGAGGACTGTCTAATGTTGCATGTTCAAATTTGAGTGTATTTATTCTATGTTATGACGATTTTGGCTAATGTGACGTAAGCAGTGACATTTTTGTTACAGACAAAAACCGGAAGCGAATCTCCATTATTAATAGATTTCATATTGGGTGAGACTGCTCCGACTATTACTAGCACAGTTGTAGTTTTAAAGCGCCACAGTTTTTCAGGTCATTGTATTTATTATTATTATTATTATATAGGATATGAAACAACACAATATGCTGTTAAAGTGAAAAGATTTTATATCATATTCATAGCTAATATTGAACAATATTTCGATTTATAAAAATCATCTTCAGAGCTTGTTTATACCCCAGACTTATCAATAGCAGAGACAAAAATAATATGAATTTAAAAGAAAACATTGACGTTGCAAAAAAGTTATGCGGAAGTTTCAAATATATATGTCTTCTTTTTTCAAAAACTATTACAATAAGAGATACATAAATATCACTGACCGAGAAAAGCGTTGGTGGTGGCTTATATTTAAACTTCCGCATAACTTTTTTAACATCAATGTTTTCATTTTAAATTCATATTATTTTCGTCTCTGCTATTGATAAGTCTGGAGTATAAACAAGCTCTGACGATGATTTTTATAAATCAAAATATTGTTCAATATTAGCTATGAATATGATATAAAATCTTTTAAATTTTACAGCATATTGTGTTGTTTTCATATCCTTTTATATATATATATATATTCATTTCCTTTCTCTTAAATTATTTGTTGTATAGAATTATTAAATTGTATTGTTTCTTCTGGCTGTGCTTCAATGTGGATGGTCATCTGCATCTCAAGCTTATGAAGAGATTTACAGCTTAATTACCTTTTATTAATTTCATTGTGCTCCATTATTAATTTGCCAATTAATAAAACAAAAAATTAACACAAAAGGAAATTACACTTAATACTGTGTTATTTATTACATATTCATTGTTGATCTCTCTGAATGTTTGAGATGAGGCTTGATGATTAGTATTATCTGCATTATTCAGACTATTGTCCCCATCTTCATTGTTATTTGTACAACGTTTCGGCCGATATGCCCTCCGGCCTTCAGGTATTTCTTGGCGGACTCGGGAACCTTCTTATCGAACTCGGGAACCTTCTTTTCGAACTCAAGAACTTCCTTGTCATAATCAGGAGCCATCACGGAACTTTGGACATAACCCTTTATTTAGTCCATGGGGGGTATCCTGTTCTCATTCCGCTAACCATAGCTGGGGTAGGAGTTGTGTTAATTATTTTTCTATATTACTGCCTCTACTCCTGATTACGACAAGAAAGTTCCCGAGTTCGAAAAGAAGGTTCCCGAGTCAATAGCAGTCCATGCTTTTCTGATATGTATGTTCTTATCACTTTCTGTAGATGAGATATTGCTATTGAGGTATTTGAACTGATCTACTAATTTCAGAGGTTTACCATTTAATGAGGAGATGGTACCATCTTGATTAAAACACATGAACTCTGTTTTATCAGAGTTCATGTAGACCAATGCCCTTTGCTACTTGCTTCAGGAGTATATTTGCCTGAAGCCGCTTTGTGTGTGATTCGAACCCTAACTGCTAGCTGACCGGCGGGGATTCTAACCATTACACTAGCTGGTCTTCCCAGATTTCTCGCTTTGTTTATAAACTGATATATCCTACATTTGACGGCTTCGAGTCTATAACTCTGCTGATGAGGCATAATAGGCTGAAATGTACATACAGAGAATGACTTTTTCTCGATTTGTTTATGCTTTACATTTGAACAGATATATTCGCCTAATTCATTAATTATCAACTAATTAATTCTCAAATTAGGTATGACTTCAATTAAGCACATATTCTCCAAAAATTGTCGGCATAGCCATATCAAACAAACTGTTTGCGTACTTTCATACTGTTGTGCAGCAAGTCTCCAAAAGTGTAGGATATATCAGTTTATAAACAAAGCGAGAAATCTGGAAAGACCAGCTAGTGTAACGGTTTAGAATCCCCACCTGTCAGCTAGGCAGTTAGGGTTCGAATCACACACAAAGCGCTTCCAGTCTATAACTCTGCTGATGAGGCATAATAGGCCAAACGTACATACAGAGAATGACTTTTTCTCGATTTGATGCTTTACAAACAGATAATTCGCCTAAATTCATTAATTATCAACTAATTAATTCTCAAATTAGGTATGACTTCAATTAAGCACATATTCTCCAAAAATTGTCGGCATAGCCATATCAAACAATCTGTTTGTATACTTTCATATATATATATATATATATATATATATAATTAAAAGGTATAATCTAACCTACTTAATTATATATATATATATATATATATATATATATATACTTGGAAAAAGTCGACTCATCTGATGAGAAGCAGCTAATGTTTTGAAACCAGTGGTAACAAAAAGCTTATAATAATAATAAATATAGCTTTTACACCTATAACCGAGCACTATTTTGCTTCCTCCACTACAAGACATATATATATATATATATATATATATATATGCACTCTATATGATATGTTCAAGTAATATTACTGTGTTTGTACAACATACAAAACAATAAGGTGTAGTGACTGATTACATACAAATACTGTTTTGGTTAACTCAAAATATTCTTGGTTCTTTTATCTACATAAATAATTTTGATGCCTTGATCAATTGTTGGAAATTTAAAAACATGGCTAAAACATTATTACTTTTCTTTTTTGTTCTTATTCATCATGCATGGGATCTTTTTTATCAACATTAATGTTTATAACTTATAAATTTTGCAAAGAAATAATTTATCATGTTATGTTTGGTTGTTTTTTTTTTTTAAACTGAGATGTTGAAAATTAAAACTTCAAGAATGAGTTTGGTTAGTAAATACTTATCAACCTATCAGATGTAATGAACATTCATATCAGAGTGATTGACATAACAGGTCAAAGTTCAATTTCCCAGTCATAAGAATCGATGAAAATGGCAACAATGTGAAAGTTGATTGAGTCCTTTGGGTCAGCTGTGGACAGTTACGTGTGAATTTAATTTTTTTTATCAAATATCAAAATATAACAAAGATTTTTTTTTATGGTGTAATGGCTAATGTACTGGACATCATAGTAAGATCTTTAGTAGTGCTATTACATTCACTTTGAACTAATACCCTTAGGAAAGGTATAAACCCCCTTACCCACCCCCCAGCACTGAGTTAAATAGTACCAGTACTGTTCTTCTACAAGGATGGATTTGGCATTAAATAATACAAGAAGGTTGATATGCCATTAAATACACAAACAGAATATAATTATTTATTTACTGAATTTTGCTTAGTTTGGCACACTGATTTCAGGTTGCTTACATTACCTTCTATTACTAAGTAGTCACCCATCTAAGTACTCCGCCAACCCAACAGCTGCTTAACTTCATTGATCTGGCAGGAACAAATGATTTCAGTGCAACTTGAACATAAGTCATCAAAAAGTAACTTTTTGTGGTAAAAGCTAAAAAGTTATTTTGAATTCTTAGCAAAAGCACATTCATTACTAACCGTTTTTTCTCTTAGTATATGTTATATAATGGCCTCCCCCACTATCACCGCCTATTAACCTATCAGATGTAATGAACATTCATATCAGAGTGATTGACATAACAGGTCAAAGTTCAATTTCCCAGTCATAAGAATCGATGAAAACGGCAACAATGGGGAAAGTTGATTGAGTCCTTTTGGTCAGCTGTGGACAATTACGTGTGAATTAAACAAACAGAATATAACTAGTTATATACTGGGTTTTGCTTAGTTTGGCACAGAGTTTTAAAAAACTGAGATATGTTGAAAATTAGAAGTCCAAGAAAAAGTTTGTGTTGTGAGGTGTGGTTTCGTATTCTTTGTTGTAGTAGTAGCAGTAATTCTTCGAGCATAATCATAGCTCAGGTCTCAGCTTCTCGTAGCTAATTTCTACCAGTCCTCTAAACTGTCTCTATATATCTCCTGCTGTAATACACATATGTAAATGAGATAACACGCCATTGGCTATCTCACTACAGTTTGGTTAGTAAATACTTCTTTCTTTTTTTGTTTTTCCAAATATCAAAATACAACAAAGCAAAGTTCTTATGGTGTAATGGTTCATAATAACAAGCAAGTAATATCTCCTGTAGTGCTATTATATTCACTTTCAGACTAATACCCTTGGGAAAGGTATGAAACCCCTTATCATCCCCCAGCTAGATTAGATTCAGAAAAGAGTTGAGTTTTAAATGCCAAGGGAAACAGATGTATATTTTTTGGCTCAAGCGAACCCTCCTCAATTGGGGTGGGTGGATGATAATTTATAAAAGAAAGAATCTTTCCTCCTGTTTTCTGAACAAAAACCACCTCACATTTTTTTTTTTTTTGTATGTGAGACTGATCTAAAAAGAACTTGTAAAATCCAAAATAACATGAGTGGCTTTTTGTAATGTGTTTGTCTGTTGTGTATTCCTTTGTCACTGACAATCAATTAACAACCTCTTTGTCTTTTCAACCTTCCTTTTACAACCTTTGAACCCCCTCATAATTTAACATATATATGTTAAATTATGGAATATAATATTCCAACAAAATATGCTAATGATAATTGTTAAATTTTATAAATAATCTAAGTTGTTTATATAGTAATATTTTTGGGATGTTTTTGCATCCTCCTTCTCACAAAAAAAAAAAACATATATATATATATATATATATATAAAAACTATAGTCTGGGATAGTCACCGCTTCAGCTTTCACTGCAATGGTGCACCAAATTGTAGTAGTATTAGGAGAGTGCTCGATATAAAGAATAGAGATATGATATAATAAAATAAATATATAAAGCTATTACATATCTATTTATTTGATGGCAACAGAACTGTCACAACCTTAGGTTTCATACATGCCAAATTGCATGCATTTATCAGGTGACGTTGATCCGAATACAAGGAAATTCAAAAAAATTCCGATTTTTTTTCGATTCGGATCAATGTCACCTGATGAATGCATGCAATTTTGCATGTATGAAACCTAAGGTTGTGACTGTTCTATTGCCATCAAATAAATAGATATGTAATACCTTTATATATTTATTTATTTATATATATTATATATATATATATATATAGATTAGTGCTTATTAAATGTCTCATGAAATATGAAAAAAAATGTTCAAATTGTATAAAAGTTAGAATAAGTTTAGTAATTCAGATTAACAAGCAAAGTAAGGATAACCCAAAGCCCAACTTTTTAATACCTTATTTTACCAATGCTAATCTCATCAGGGAATGAGAAAAGTTATGGTAAATAAGCCAAGTTTTGACCTGTTTAAAAACCTTTTCTTATTACCCACTGATAACAGCATCAGAAAAATAGGGTCTAAAATAGGTGAAGCTTTAGGTTACTCTTACTGCACTTTTAATCTGGATTATAGTTTTTAACTATATAGATTTTTGTTTTTTAATAATAATAATAAAGTCAGTTTTACATTCTCTGATTGTTGAATCAGCAAAATGTATTTGAAATAAAGAATCAGCTTCCCATAAGATTTGAACTCTTATCCTGTATTCTTGAAGGTCTATTTGATGACATCAGACAAAATTCAGATTTAGTCATATGCTTTCTCATTTGTATTTCACTTCACTTTATTTGTTTTCACTTTCAATATTGTCTATAAATAAGTATTCCTGTCATTTATCATTTTGTTTTTTTGGGTTTTTTTTTTTTTTGAAAAAGATTCTTCTAAACCAAAATTACCAGGATTTTATCATTTCTAATAGAACATTTATACAATCAAAATGGATATTTTTAGGTATTATTACCAAACTACAGCATTGAAACTCTAACCAAAATTAAGATTACAACATTTATGTAACCA
This sequence comes from Doryteuthis pealeii, assembly GCA_023376005.1. NCBI lineage: Eukaryota > Metazoa > Mollusca > Cephalopoda > Myopsida > Loliginidae > Doryteuthis > Doryteuthis pealeii. The sequence goes on along the minus strand of CM042159.1, from coordinate 83,807,959 downwards.
AAAATAAAGGTGTATATATATATATTTTTGGGAGAATATGTGCTTAATTGAAGTCGTACCTAATTTTGAAAATTAATTAACTAATAATTAATGAATTAGGTGAGCATACCTATTCAAATATAAGAAATCAAATCAAGAAAAATCAATCTCTGTATGTACAGACCTCATCATAGGCCGAAATGTACATACAGAGATTGATTTGTTTAGCCTTATATTTGAATAGGTATGTTCGCCTAATTCATTAATTATTAGTTAATTAATTTTCAAAATTAGGTACGACTTCAATTAAGCCCATATTCTCCCAAAAATTGTCAGCTAAAAAAAAAAAAGAAGCCATATCAAAACACATTGTTTGTTTACCATATATATATATATATATATATATATATATATATATATATACACACACACACACACACACACACACACACACACATATTTTCCTTTTCTGATTATGTACAATTGCAGCTTAAAAAGTGTGTTCTCTAGAATCCAGAATATTGTGGCATTACATAGATTAAATCATAGAATTGTTTTCTGTTTAGGTAGCAATGCAATAACTATTATCAAAACAGAATCTATATGTTTAGAATTTGAATTTGTTTGAAATCAGGGACATATTTTATACTCACACTGTATTTTACTTTCTTGTAAATAGGACTCTACATATATGTGTGTGTGTGCGTGAATGTTATCAAGTAAACACTTCATATGATTCACGTGTGTGTGTGTGTGTGTGTGTGTGAAATGATAGGATTCAACAAAAATTGAGAACTCAAACATACACAAAGATCATATGTATATGTGTATATATATATATATATATATATATATATATATATATGTATGTATGTATGTATGTATGTATATGTAAAAACAAATTTTTTTGTGATGAAACAAAGAAAATACAGTGCTCAATCACAAATTGTAAGAGCTAATATTTATTTATTTTACAAAGTTTTCACAGATCAATGTTCATTATAAACAGCGATCCAGGTTTCATGCCAAGGGGCAATCATCAGGTTGTTGAGCAAGATCCCATGGTGTTTGTTGAAGTTCTTTACTCAATCTATATATATATATATATATCAGTGTATGTACATATTTTTACATATACAGAGTATATTATAAATAAACATATGAAAATCTAAATTTATCAGAAATAAATTCATTTCAGCTATCTTTGCCTCTTAAGTCTGATTTTATGAAATCAGACTTGAAGAGGCAGAAGTAGTTGAAATTAATTTATTTCTAATAAATTAAGGTTTTCATATATATGGTGGACTCTCCTATCATGAACGATAGATGAGGGTCAGCAGTGAATGATTTGTTTCCTTTCCTCCCATGTTGTGCATGCTATCAAGAAGACATTTTGTGTTTCCTCGAGTGTGATAGTAGCCCAGCCTTGCTGTGAGCTATGAAGCCACACTGACAGATGGAATTTCCTAAAGCGGGTGTCAGATGTTTTTGTTTTAAAGTTAGACGGAGCTGATCTCTATGTTTCATCTATTTTCTTCAAATCTCTAGCGAAACATGTCTTACACCATTCTTTCCGATTTGATGCTAGATTTTCCCTAGCACTCGGGTTAATACTGAGGCATTTCAAATATATATATATATATATATATATATATATATTGTGTGTGTGTTACAAATATCTTTTGTTTTGTTTTTTTGCTGTTTTTCCCCCCATCAAAATATCCAACAAACAGAGAATGATGGTATGTATGTCCATGTTACTTAAATTACAAGAAAGCAACAATGGGCTTGTGGTAATTAAAAAATGACCCTTGTTTCTCCACCTTGCATTATAAATGTCATATTACCCACCCCCCATTTCAATCTCTTTCCATGACACAAGATGTCATGGGAGTATTAACAAACATTGTGTGTTTGTTTCAGCTCTGCAAACAATAACCAAGATGGAACCACCAATGTTCATTAGAGAATTGCAAGATATCCAGTGCAATGATGGTGACAAAATTGAAATGGTTGTTGAGGTCAAAGGTTCGATTCTTATTATTGTTGAAAAAAAAAATCTTTTTGTTGATTTTAAAGTTTGGCACCGCTGCTCTATCTGTCGTTTTTGGTAATTGTCCTTTTTAAGTGAAAATCCAACAGAAGTAGTTTTCTTTTTATTTTATATATCAGGTAATGGTGAATTTTTAAAATCTTAGGTGATTCTTTGCTGGTAATTTAGGCTGTTGCTCTCATCAAGTGCCAGATTTAGACAATGAAGTGGATGCAAATTATATTAACTCAGGGGCCTCTTCAAGCCTAAATCCGGCCTTCTGTTCATCCTTTGTATCTTGAGATCTCATTTTAAGTTGTTTATTTTTTTTCTATTTATTTAACATCATCTTTAACAAGACAACAAAATCCCATATTGTCTGACCTATAAGTTGCATGGTTTACAAAATTATTTGGGAGGGACTCCTTGTAACTTGTCAGTCCAATAACTGTACATTTTGAGATTTGGTAGATGGTACCCTATTTATGATATCGATGGAGTACCCCTTCATTGTCATTACTCTTAGGTCCACTCTGACCTCACGTGGTTAGTGTCTCATCTATGGGTCAATAACATCTGTTTAGGAATTATTCATATTCAATAGGACTATGTGCAAAAAACAACAAAAACTCTTAAGAAACAATTACACAAAAAATGTATATATGAATCTACAATGAATACAATTCCCTAACCTTTAGGTATAAAATATACCATTAAATTCAATCGGTCATAATATAAGCACATTGGTTGAAGTGTGATATTTACATAGTTTTATTGTATCTATTTATTCGTTAGAAATTTAAATGTCATATACTGGGTCAGCCCAAGATTTTATGGGGCCCCTAAGTGGAATTTAAGTTGTATCACCTCCATCGATGATAACAATATTGACAATTATTAATGCTTTGTTTGTCCGCAAACCATGAAAAAGAAAACTAAGCTTTTATTGTATACCTTATAATTTTTGATAGCATGTGTATACTACTCACACAATTTAAATTTTTTTTTTTAAATCAAGCACTCTTGACAGGGGAGTCTAGTGGCCACTAATACTCTGTTTATTTTACTTAGACTGGACAAGGTTGCTTGCTTTCAGTTATTGCTTATCTTTGAGAAGAGCATGAATTCATCTCTTCTCTCCAAGGCAATGAGTAAATAGTCCAGACTGGGTCCTTTAGCCTTGGTACAGAAACCAGTCTAGGGGAAAGAAAACCCAACTGTAAGATAACTGACCTTGAAAGCAAAAAGGGGATAGACCCCTTCGTTTATCTAGCTGATTCTGACAATTAGGCCCCTCCACTAACTTTACTTACGTTTTCATTTTAAAAAAGTAAAGATGAGAATTAATCCTCTGCCTTGTCTCTTTTACTCTACAAATTAAACTAATTTCATATATATATATATATATATATATATAAAGCCTGCTAATTCCTACCTTGTAACCTATCCTGTGTAATTTGTTTCTAAGAAACTATTGAAATGTATTAACAGTTAGCTACCCTTGACAGAGGAGTTTTGTACATAGATATGTTGGACCAGTTCTGGTCATATATACTAGTGAATATAGTATTTAGAGTTGTCAGAAGCAACAAAAAGTTGTCTGTTTTATAAGAGAATCTAGTTTGTGAAAATAGATACATTTGCCAGTATCAAGTATTGTGCAAGTGAACAAAGAAATATATTTAAGCAGTTTGGGTGCTTTTACAGTCATTTAATATTTATCAAATTACTTTTGTCATCGGACTGAAATCTAAATGGATTTTTACTTTAAATGTATGAATAAGTCTCAAGTACAAAGGATGAACCATTGTGTGTAAAAATTTCTTTCTGGTCAGAACAATTCAGCTTCAAATTACCAGTAAATTACTTTACTATGCAAGAAAAATCTAAAATTACTTTTCTTTCATAAAGATCTTCATTGTTTCATTTAGTTTATATCTTTATATACAGTAAATAAGAAATGTTTAAAAACAACTAAACCTGTAATAAGATTCAAGATCAAATAAAAAACATCATTACTCAATTTTTTAACCTTGAATAAGCTTAACATGGCACAAGGCCATATACACAAGATTGAACTTATAAGAATAGTAATGGTTTCTAAAGTCTAACCCCTATTCCATAGTAAGGCACCTATAATTTGATTTATGCTGATCTGGATTTAAAACACTTGTGTATATTGTGAATGAGGGTCAGGCCTTGTGTTAAATTAAGCTAAGTCTTCTATTTTTCAAATGCAAGTTTTAAAAATAACTTCAATGTTTTAATTACTTAAATTTCTATTATGGCTACTGACTGCCATCATTGTTAATTCTTTAACATAAAAAATGCACTTTGCATATCTAAATCTTGCCTAAAAAATAGACTATCAAACAAAAAACTAACCATAGTTGGGGAAATATTGTAATTCTATTAAATTTAAACTTTTGAACTAATCTAGATCCACAGTAATTTAATTTTGATAAAAAGCCTAAATTTACTATCTTTGTAAAATTAGATATTCAGGCGAAAAATGTAAAAGGTTTTTTAGTATCTATTTTTAAATGGATTTAAAGTACATTAAACAAGCATTAAGGTTAAAATAAATGTTTGGTAAATTTTCTGCAAAAGCAATTTAGTTATTTACTGAGAATTTTTCGTGGAAAAATTTTTTTTTTTTAAACCCAAAAAGTTTAGATAAAGCTATTCAAGTTTCCTTGGGTTATACACTCAGGACCAATTTATTTTTTATTTTTTCTGTATTTTGTGTTAAATAAAACATGTTTAGATGGTTTTATTTGGCACCAATACAGGAAATGAAATTGGTCCAAATATCTAGTTTCTGTCTCAAGGGAACTAACTAACAATGCAAGTTACCTCCCTTGAGTTTATTAGTTTTTAAAAGATTTTGACATGCGATTTGGGAATGGTGCACATTTTTAAACATTTCTTAACAGGAATTTATAATTAATCATGATTTTTTTTCTTAACAAAAGGCTCAAAATAAAGACTTAAGTTTTTATTTTTAAATTCAGATGGTGAAAAATTATCTTAACTATTATATAATTTCTTGATATCTTTTTAATAAACCAACCTTAATTCATGTTTTTGTATACTCTGTGTTTTGTGATATAATTTAAACTTTTTTTTTTTTTTTAACTTGAAAAAGTTGCATATTGAAAGTGTTTGATATTTTTGCATGCCTGATTGAATGAATTGTCTTGTGCCTGACTTTTTGTTCTTTTTTGCCTTGTCTGCAATCTTGTAATATTTCTGCACATTTCCAGTTACTGCTTGCTGCTTCCTGTTTACCACAACTCTCCTTAATTCTTATGATTTTTATAACTTTATTTTAACTTCAAATGTCTAAATGACTTGAAAAGATACGCAACTCTCACTAATCATCTATTCAGGATCTATTTAAGTTTCATTAAGTTTTTTGTTTTTACCTTGCAGTAAAGTTGAAAAAATATTCTTTAAACAGTTTTAATATAAAACAGATTTGATCAATTTCTATTTTTACAAACTTACCAAAACAAAACAAAAGAAAAAATTATAACATGGCAAAAGAAGTATAATAAATTAAATTATTATACTGAAAATTTCCAGTAAATAATTAAATTATGAGGTCTGTTCAAATGTATTCAGCGTTTTATTTTTTATTTATTTCATTAAAAAAAAAATTGTTTTTTTAATATTGGTTAAAAGTTAAAACTGGTTGTACAGCTTTGATGTAACTGTAACAATTAGTGCTGATCTTAATGCACATGGGTGAACTAGGCATGTGAATATCACGATTCCTGTAATAGAAAAAAAAAACTGATTCTGTTAATACAATTTGTCTCTATCATAGTAAAAACATTATTAGAAATGCATAGAAAGAAATATCTCTGTCTGCTTAGAAAATATGAAAGAAAACAACACCTCATGATTTTTTGCAATGTTTAAATTCAAACCTTCTCATAACAGTTCAAGCTTCTGGGCTCCACAAAAAGTCTGTCCACCACTGAAAGTCACTACTGAATCAAATTGACAATATAAAAAAAGACATATTTTCATTTTAAATAAACAGAAATAAGGAATTCAAAATTTTAAAATGTTTGCAATAATTCAAAATGGTGACAATAAAGAAATATTGCATTTTATAACTCAATCAATTAGAGGATTATTTTTTTTACTTAAAGTCAGTATTTTTATTTCACTTTTTCTCTATGGATAAAGAATATGAAGTTTATTTACTTATTTATTTTCCATTCCTCAAATAGGCAATGTATCATTATTCTTTTAATGTATCATGATTAGTATCATCAGTGAAAAAAAATTGTGGGTCATTTATAAGTGGGAACAGACTCTCACCCATGTGATTATGGAGCTGGCAGTGATATGCCATTGAATAAGTTTGTTGATTGTATGAATGTTGTCTTCTTGACTAAATGAATAGATTCTCATCTAGGTTTTTTTTTCTTTCTTTTTCTTTTCGTTAGCCAAACATCACATAATACAGCCTCCACCTTACAGTCTAGCACCCTGTAACTGCTGGCTTTTCACAAAGCTAAAATCACCATTGAAATGCTATGGATGAGATTGAGAACTCAACAAAGCAATCAATGGAGACTTTGCACACCCTTTTGAAAAGTAAAAGGGACACCGCTAAGTGTGTGAGATCCCAAAGCTATTCTTTGAAGAGTTGGGGGGCTAAAGTGTCATTTCTCTTGGTTGGCTACTTTTTTTGTTAATATTAAATAGCTGGATGCTTTTCCAACAGACCTCATATAAATAATTTTTCAAAAAAGTGTGTATGTGCTTCCATATGCATAATAAACTAACATAGGGATGTGGTAATGTGGATTTGCATTGCTGCAACTTTGTGCTTGTTATTTTGTATTTGCTCCTCTTGCATGCTTCCTCTCCCTGTTACTTCCAGGTACATCACCTATTGAGGTATTTTGGGTTCACAACAACAACGATATTCCACCTAAAGATCCAATCTTTGAGCAGGTTATGTATACTGAAAATGATGGGCTTAGCTACATACACAAACTGCTTATCAGTGAAGTGTTACCTGAAGATGCTGGAGAGTATGTTTGTGAGGCATACAATCAATATGGTGACACTGATACATTCTGCAGATTGATCATTACAGGTAGGAAAATGTGGAAAGAATTTTTGTATATAGGTGGTGGGAATTACATCAGTTAATATATAAAGAAAAAAAGAATTCTTTGTCTTGTGTAAATTTTTACGAAAGCTCTTTTATTTACAATTAAAATCAGTGGTCATTTATTTACTATTGGTATTCTGTCTGTTGATTATCTCCCTTGTTCTGGAGTTGTGTGCCCTTGATAAGTATACATAGCCACCATCTTGGGTTAGCTAGATCTTACTCGGCTCTTGTTTAACACTGTCTTTAAAAACTAAGATAAAATTTAAAAAATTAAAAAAACATTAATTAATAATTAGATCTCTGATTCATATAGATATCAAGTTAGATATTTGGTTTGTTACCATTTTTATTTATTTGAATTTTATTTTTTTATGAAATAAGCAGAAGCCTCTGACAAAGTGGTTAAATCTTTATTGGTGATATCTACATCAGATATGCCTCCAAAATGCATGATGTGAGTTCAAATCTCATTGGATACTTTTTTTCTGATCCATGCCATTTTCTTTAAAAAAAAAAAAAAGAATGGGATGATTTGAAAGTTGTGATCAAAAAGCAAAAATCTGATGGAGGAAAACACAAGATTAAATTGAAGTGAAAATACTTCATCTAGATTTGGATATATCATATTTCATTGTCGTCGTCGGGGTGGCTTAAAGTAGGTATCAGCCAATCAGCAAGGGAGTCTATCCCCTTTTCACTAGATCAGGGAGATTGTTTTTGCATCTGAGGTGGAGCGCCACACCTACAATCAGCTCCTTACTTTACCACACAGATCCCTGTGTTACTCATACGCTGAGTTGGCGAGGACCGGTTCGAACTAGGAACCTTGCGACTGAGCTAACCTGGCCCATTACTTGTGTATAATGCAAACAATCTCAGATAAAAATAATGTGGGGTTAGCATTATACTGGGTATGAGAAAATAACCTTTTTAGCTCAGTGAGTAGAGCATCCACCTCTGAATCACAAGGTTCTGGGTTTAATACCAGCCCTTGCCCACTCGGCGCATAAGTAGCACAGCTTGGACCTGTAAGATAAAGTGGGAAGCTGATGGTAGGTGTGGCGCTCCACTTCAGAAGCAAAAATGATCTTGGTCTAACACTAGTGAAGAGGGGATAGATTCTTTCACTGTCCAGCTGATACCGACAATCAGCCACTCTGCCTTCTTTACATTTGGATTTTTATATTTGAAGAATAATCAAAGTTCCAATTACCATCGAATTGGGAAGACATGGCAACAAACGGTTGTAACCCAATACAAACCCGAATAGTTGCAAAGTCTACTGCAGAATGACAGGGTATTTATAAAACTCCACAATATCATTCAAATCAAGCAGCCAATCAGAACTCAAGGAATGGAATCACCCAAATTTATGAATGGATCATTCTATATTCTATATATATTCTATATTGATTTCTATATATACCAACTTTCTTGGACACTGCTTAAGTTGTACTCAGCTAGCTGTTGTTATTCAAACCAACTAACTGCTTCAATAATATTTTAAAATATTATTGTTATGACCATAAAGTTATTAGGTTTTTTTGGTCATAGGCTGAGCAATTCCCCTTGATGACACTGAGAGAATTACTTGGTAGTGCCTATCTCCTCTCCATGTGACAGATTGTACTGGGTTATATGGTATCAGTAGCAAGGAACACTCCCTGGCCTGATGTGGCTAATTACCTTGTGAAGAGATGGATTCATGCCTTTCCAAAGGGCCATAGTATAAAATGAAACGCAACCATATCAAGGATTTAAACTCTGAGCCACTGATTCCTCGTCCAATTATGCTAAGTGATGTGCCACATGTGCACTCCATAGAGAATTAGATAGAATTAAACCAAATTCTTTATTTTAAGTTTTTGAGAAAATGGATTTCTGTTTTTTTAGTTTTTTTTTAAATTGAAGATGATATCCTCTGTAATTTACACAAATAAAAGCTTATTGTCAGTATCAGCTGGACAGCAAGGGAGTCTATCCCCTTTTCACTAGTGCAAGACCATGGATATTTCTTTAGCATTGGAGGTGGGGCACCACACCTACAATCAGCTTCCCACTTTTCTACACAGATCCAAGCTGTACTACTCATGCGCTGAGTTGGCGAGGGCTGGTATCGAACCTGGTGGTTCCAAGGCAGATGCTCTACAGACTGATCTAAACCAGCCCCTTTACTTTATACAAGTTAAACGTAAAGGCAATGTTATTCTTTTAAATGAGATATTAGAAAAATAAGGTGGTTCATGATATTGTAGAATTCATCTCTTAATTATAATTTCTAATCAGTGTATATTTTTTCTCATCTTTTATTAAAAAATTATTTTTCTGTTTTCTTTTCCATTATATTTATTTTATCCTGTTTCAACCTCAATTCTTTTGGCCTACAATTGCACCTAAAACCTAAGAGTACAGTGGTTAAAACATTTTTATAAAACAACCAAGACAAAGAAATTGGTTTAAACCAGAAGTGGGGAATTTTTCACGTTTAAAAACATTAAATTTTGTTGTCTACTAATAAAGTGGCAATAAATATTTTTTTAGTATATTTCTTTACAGTAAAATGTAAAGTTTATTATTTTAGTTAATTAAAATTTAGTTAATATATAGTAAATGAAAACTTTTACACTTTTAATTTTTTCATCTTTTTTTTATTCTATTTTATTTTACAAAAAAGCATTAAGATATCAGGTTCTAAAATGGAGGTGTAGAATTCAAATTGGGTTTTTCAAAGCTATGGAAGACCACACTTGATAGTTTAGAAAGCCATATGTTCCCCACCCCTGGCAGAACTAAGCAAAATACATTTTTTTTATACAATAAGCTTTTAATTAGCTCATATAATACCTGTTTTGACTTTTTCTAAATCTGAAAGCTTATAAAATCTAAGATCATCTCTCTGTCACAAAAATAGTGCTGTATTTTGTTTTCTTTTTTTTTCCTTTTTGACTTTATTTATTATCTGTTTTCTTCCTCTTATTTTTGCTTTTCTTTTATCTTAAAAATTTCCACATAAAACATTAAAATTCTCAACTCACATTTTCTCTTTCCAATCATATTTTCTTCTAAGCACTCCCTCTCATCAATTTTGCAAAATTCAATATAAATCATCATCAGTATAATATTGATGAAATATTGATATACAGAAAAAGGTATAAAATGTAGAGACAATTTTTTTTAATTTTGAGCTATTTTGCATGTCTGCATTTTGAATTTTATACTGAAGTGATACTGAAAAGTTCTTAGCCAACCAAGAAGGAAATGTCATTTTGTTGCTTTTTTTATTTTTTTTATTGAATCATTTTATTCATTTATTTATTTTTTTTATTTTTTGAGGGTTTAAAGAAACTATATGATATGCCAATATATTGAACTACAAATGAATATATAGATTAACATAGGTCCTATACCTATGTTAATCTATATATTCATTTAGTCTGACCAAGAAGGGAAGGGCCTAAGAACTTTTCAGTACCATCTCATATATTAAAAAATATAGTATCAACTAATACATTTCTATTGATTGAGGTTTTGTGTGTAATTTAGATTTTTTTTCTCTAGAACTTTTCTGGTTTTAAAAATGTTGATATGATTTGTGCAAATTTTATAAATAAAAATGAAATTATTTATATATTATATATGTACCTGTGCTGTCAAAAATGATAGCATATATGAAATTTATATTTAAGTTCTTACTATTATTAACATATAAGTCTTTATATTTTTTTCCAGCTATAGATGTCATTCTATGGAACATAATTATGAATATGATAATTATGTAGTATAATTATGAATATTTATTGTAACATTATTGTAATGCAATATTATTAATCTTTCACTAAGTTATCTAAAAAATATGCAGTGGTATTTACATTTTCCAATAATTTCCAATGGCAACATCTTATTATAATGGAGATTGTGTGTTTGTCTGACTGTAACCGAAACTAAATCAATATTCAAGTCACAATTCCCTTAGATATAGACATCACATTTACCATGAATTTATTTTTTTATTTAAACCTCAATTATTGATAAAATTGTTATACCTTATTAATACTGTTGACCATATCTACGTAATAATAGCATGTAATAGTAATTATATATACAACAAATAGCGGTTTACAGTGTGAATGAGAAGGCTAATTTGCATATTGATATTTAAAATTTGATTTTAATAAATATATGCTTAGTATTATTGATTTCTAATTGTTTGGTTTTCTCTTAACGAATCTGAGCAAAAATCTCGGGGATAAATCTTAAAAGAAATCCATAAACAAGTCGAAAGAACTGTAATTTTATTAAATACTTCATAATCTAACTAAATAGATAAATTAGGAAAAATGGAAGACGGGAGTGAAAGAAAATGATGGAAGAGTTAAATCTAAAGCTGTTCTATTTTTTCGATTATACCCCTCAGTTTATCATTTTCTAAATAGTTTCTAATTTGATACAATATTTTATTACATCAAAACCTAAATACTTGCACCGAAGGGTGCATATATTTGCTAGTTTATATTATTTATGAAAAAAATTTACCTGTATCAGAAAAATAACGTCTAAAAAAATTTTGGCCTCATGTTACACTTACTGTCCTTTTAACCTGAGTTATATTTAATGCATATATAAAAACTAAAAAGTAAAGTCATCGGGGCGGCCTAATATCGGTATCAGCCAATCAGCGAGGGAGTCTATCCTCTTTTCACTAGCGCTATACCAAGGAGATTATTTTAGCATCTGAGGTGGAGCGCCACACCTACCATCAGCTCTTTACTTTACCGCACAGATCCCTGTGCTACTCATAACGCTGAGTTGGTGAGGGCGGGTATCGAACTAGGAACCTTGTGGTTTCTAGCCAAACGCTCTACCGACTGAGCTAACCGGCCCTTATGACATATATACTAGGTTTTAAAAATTAAAACTTACAAATTTCAGAGCAAAAAGAATATTTAGGTTTTTGGTGCTGCAAAATTTTTGTTAGATAACTTTTACAGATTTTAATTTTTGAATTTAAAAAAAAAATCTATTTCAATAAAATTACAAATAAAATTGGTCTTTTTGAATCTGTGGGTTTCACATATGCAGTTTTGACCAATTGTGGTTTGAAAATATGTAGTAAAAAAAGAAAATGAAAATAAATAAATAAATTTAACTTTGCTGCATGTTGATCATTATGCTGAAATGAATGAAGTGATATGTAAGCATATTCTGCTGTGGCTTCCTGCAATTTTTCAGATCTTCATTCTTTCTTCAGCATGTGTTTGTTCACTTCACTATTTGTGTTGTGTGAATTCTTTGTTCTTCAAAATTTGGAGAAGAAAAAGTCTTTTATTGAATAAATACTGAAAATTTTATTAAAATCCAATAATTACTTAACTTTTACTAGATTTTTAAAATCAAATTTCTTTTGTTTTTAAATCACCTAAACAAAAATTCTTTAAAAAATTGTGAATTACATCTTTTTTATTTTTTTTAATGTAAACAACTTTTCACTCTATCACTTTTACAAATATCTTCGGTTCTATAGTGCAAAAATAATTTTTATATCAGAATATTTTTTATTTTTTTTTTTTAAATTTTTTTTCTATTAGCCCAAAGGTTTTGATAAATTTACCTTGATACATTTTTTCCTTATTATTTTTCCCCACAGGTGTTTATTTCCTACCCAAAGTTTTTGTTCATACCTACAGTATAATGATTATTATATAGCATTTACATTTTACTTATATATTATATCTAATAAGTATTATAGACATGATTTAGATCATGAGAGTATGTGTATAAATTCTATGCAAATACTTAGCCCTTTTATATAAGAAACTTTAGTGACGTCCCAAAATCAATCTCACATATATACTGAGGACAACTATAATTTTAGGGGGTAAGAAGAAATATGTCTAAAAGTTATTGTTACAGAAGCTAAAATAAATTTTAGAAAACTTACTTTGCTTGAAACTTTTTTCTGAATTGAATAAACATTTCAATTCAAATTACAAATTTTTTTTAAACAGATTTATGTCCCCTTAATTTCGTTTATAATTAGAACTCCTTACAAAAAATAGACAAGCAGATAAATAGATGAACTCTCTGCTGGACTTACCTATTAGCTATAGTTTAGGGATAAACACTCTTGGGGACTCATTTTCTAAAGATATATTTTTATTTCACTATTAGTTTTTTAACACTGATTCATAAAAAAGATTGTGTATGTGAATATTATGGTGACATCCATGGCATAAATCGTTAAGTGGACTATACTACCCAAGTTCAAATCTTGAATATCGTTGTTTGCATTTCATATAGTGCTTAATACCCTTGGGAAAGGTATGAATCCAACTATTCTCCCTCTAGCTATGAGTAAATAGGGTAGACTGGGATCTTTAACCTTGGTATGGCAACTGGTATAGGAGAAGGAAATCCTGAAGAGATGGGTTCTGTCAGGCTAGTCCTGCCCAAGCCTCACTACATGAGTAGAACTCTGACAACCAAACCAGCTTATGAATAAGTCTTTTATATTGGCCCATATAAAAAAAAACTGGTTCACTTCTCAACAGAATAATTAACACCAACATGGCAAATAAATTCCTAGCTAGCCTTGATATAAATCCCTTTACACCAACATTCTGGTTAACAAATGCCTATAACGAATAGAAAAACGCCTTTCTACAAATGATATTCAACTAACATCCCCCCTTCCCGTCTCTAAAATAATATATATGTCCAACTGAATCAACTTATGTCTAATTGGTCAGAACCTTATGATTTTAATACAAATACTTAATAACGATTACAATTTGGGTTTATGATGTTACTAGGGGAAGTAACTTATCTTTAGAATTTTAGACTTAATATTCTAGACATAATTTGTACTTTTCTTATATTGTACATAATTTTGTTTGACAGCCATGTAAGTTGTAAAACACTGCTAGAATTTTTCTCTTTTCTTGGAAAAAGAATAATGGTTTATTTTTGTTATTGTTTTTGTGTTATATGCAGGTAGTAATCAAGAAGAGGATGCCTTGAATGATGAAAATGGTGTACGACTCAAAGCTCCAGAAATTTTGTCTGTTACTCCCGCTGACTTATCTGTCAAATCAGGAGAAGCCGCAATGTTTACTGTGACCCACACTGGAGACACAGATGTAAAATGGTTGCGAGGACGTAAAGAAGTTGAACCAGGTAACATTTACAAGATCACCTGTCCGAGTTGCACACTTTGATAATTTTGTGTTTTCCCTCTTTATAATCAAAACACATTTTTAGTTCTTTTTACAACTTTCATTTTAATTCCATTCTGTTATCCTGAGACTGTTTTCAGGTTTTTTGTTTTTAATGATTAATATAAAGAAATACAATTTGAATTCAATCAAAATGAAGTTACTTTTAATTGGGTGGCCACTTAAGCAACAGCTGAGTCCTTTGTTTATAAAAAAAATGACTTAAGTTGATATGCCATAAAAAAAATGATCACAACCATAAAGAATAATATTGTCAGTGAGCCTTAACTATTTCCTTGTAAATTCCTACCATAAAATAAACTGAACCCTCATTTTATGTCCATGTTTAAAACTAACCATTCTCACAAAATAAAAACTTTTAGAATATACATATTGAAGTGAATATTAAAATAAAGAAAATATATTTAGTATTGTAAAATAACGGTGCAAGAAAAATAAAACATTTATTGCAAAAACACGGACATAAAATGAGGGTTCAGTTTATTCTATGGTAGGAATTTACGTGGAAATTGTTAAGAATTACCAAATTAGATTTTGAAAGTGAAATACATGTTACGTATGAATAGATAAGATTTTAACACTAAGTAATTAATGAAAAATCAGTGACCATCTGAAAATTCGTATATAATGCAGGTAAGTATTGCTAATTTTAGATATTTTAAATCAGTGGTTCTTCTACTTGTGTGGGTGGGTGTCTTTCACTCTCTTGGCATCCTAACTACATCCTTAGCCCACCCCATACACAAACATACAATGAACTCCTATTGTTCTTGATCTACTGTAAATTTAAAACTATGATAACTAATTTACCACCAAATTAGTTTATCATATCTACCTATAGACTTGGTCTTTGCAAGATAAACCATTTGTTCCCATGGTGTTTACTGTGTGTTATAACACATGTCCAGTCATTATCACAATATAAACAAAGGTTCAGACTTTGAATTCCAACTTTCAATCATAAATTAAAACTATGCTTTCATGCATAACTTAATTTCATTTTTTTGTAAAGTGTATAAATGATTATATACGAACACAGCAAGTTCAAAGATTTAATATCCTGGATTAATTTATTAGTGTTTCAGAAAAAATTGATATAATTTTGTAATCTAATAACTTGACCAATTCTTGTTTTATGTTTAATAATGAAATTTATTGTGTACAGTGCTCAGGTGCACCACAACTCATCAAAGTCTCATGTCAAGTACACAGAATAACGTATTAGTGTCAGGAACATGAATAGTTTACAGTAGTAATATGCATGTATGTATGCGCGTGTGTGCATATGTGTGTGGAGAGGGGCATCAGGTATAGTGTTGGCAGACTACAGGAAGCATGGAGGCTTTGAAAGATTCAGTGTTTCGGCAGCCTACAACAGACGCAGCAGCCTCCACAATTCTGAGCGTGAAGAAATGTTTCAGAAAGTCACGTGAGCAGTGCTTTTTCCCCAGTGAATGGCATTTCTATAACTGAAAAGAAAAAATGTAGTAAGTTTAGTTTAGTTAAGCCTTTTTTTTCTCTCCATATGGTATAGCACTACCTTTTATATGAAAAAAGCACTGCTTTTAGCTTTAAGTCACTAAACATTGGAAGAATATCATCCTGTGAAATAAATGTTTTTTTTTTTTTTTTTTTGGTTGATATTCCTCATGCACTCCAAAAGCTTTGAATAAATAATACTCTGAATTTCTCTCCGCACCATAACCACTAATCCGTTTGATAGTGGGCTGCACATGGTTCAAATAATCTTGGTTAGATAACC
The DNA here is from genome assembly GCA_023376005.1 of Doryteuthis pealeii. Lineage (NCBI taxonomy): Eukaryota > Metazoa > Mollusca > Cephalopoda > Myopsida > Loliginidae > Doryteuthis > Doryteuthis pealeii. Next base: position 83,791,811 of record CM042159.1, on the reverse strand, counting down.
TGTAGATTTTCTACCTTTCAAAAAGTGAGAAAATAGACACATTAAAAAAGATGACCGTGCCAAAACCCCAGAAGGAATTTTTTCTTTCTTTCTTTTTTTTTTTTTTTTTTGTGTGTGTGTGTGTGTGAATTGAATTGTTTCTGCACATGCTGTTAAAATTTGAGATTGTTTGAACAAAAATTGATCAAGTAATTAGATTATGAAATGATATTAATTTTTCTGAAAACACCCTGTATGCAATCTGGTCTCTTATAATAATGAGAAATTCTGTTGTTATGGTAACACTATTGACTTTGGGGATGATTGGTTTAGATGAACCCATTCGTTTTTGTTTTGCCTTTTGTTTGTTAGTTGTTAATTTTGTCATGTTTGATGTTGCTTAATTATCTCCCTTGTTTTTTGTTCCGTTGCACTTTTTTAAAAAGATTTCTGTATGTCTTCTTAGCTAGCTTTTTTGTAAAGTGTCTGCCAGACCTGTTTCCATTTTACAATGTGTGTGCATTCTTTTTTTTTTATGTATTTTACATAATGCAATATAGATAATAAGACTATTAGAAAATAATATTTGTGTTGAATGTTTAAGAACTTTATACTTATTTTTAATATTTAAAAAAAAAAAACCCCCAAAAAAACAGTTCTTTTCAAATAAATCCATAGTAATGCATGAAAAAACTAGATCTCCCTATTTTACTCACCAATGTACAAAGTGTTGATAAGCTTGGTAGATCATATTGCATGATCTCCATAGATGTTGAACATGTCTGGGATATGGGCATTACTTTTCAGGTTTGTAAGGAGTAACCAACAGACAGTTTTTTTCAGTATATGTGTATAAAAAATAATTGAGGTTATTTCCTATAAGTCTAACATGATCAAAGGGGAACCACTCTTGACTGATAAATTATTGATTTATTTTCCCATTAAACTGTTATAGGTGATATAACCTATCTACATAATGAAATGATCCTACTACTACTGTAAGTAGCAAAGATGATTGTAGCTTGGGGTAAGCGACGTGATTCAGTTCTAGACTGTATTGTCGGATGTAACTTCACCTTCCTTCTGTAAATTCTACTTTCTTTGTTCAATACACTTGTATCAACTTTCACCAGTTTTTTTCTTTATTTGTGACCCTTAACAACCCCACAACACTAACCGGGTTAGCTCAGTTGGTAGAGCATTCGGCTAGAAACCACAAGGTTCCTAGTTCGATACCGGTCCCCGCCAACTCAGCTTATGAGTTGCACATGGATCTGTGCGGTAAAGTAAGGAGCTGATGGTAGGTGTGGCGCTCCACCTCAGATGCTAAAACAATCTCCTTGGTCTAGCGCTATTGAAAAGGGGATAGACTCCCTCGCTGACTGGCTGATACCGACTTTAGGCCGCCCCGTCGACTTTACTTTACTTACTTAGATCAATAAATAAATAATTTATCAGTCAAGAGTGGTTCCCCTTTCATTATGTTAGACTTATAGGAAATAATCATAATTTGATGTTATAACCAATATAAGTGTTGGTGTTTTTTAAAAGAAGAAAAAAATTACATACAAATATGAAAACTCAGAAATTTTGGAAAGTTGATGACAGAATAAGGCTCATCAAGAATACATTCTTCTACATCTCTCCATGATATCCATGTTGATTTCATTTTCTTTTACGAATTATGTACATAAAGAAAATTGTGCAAATACAAATTCGGACTTATTACTAGCAGATTTACCATATTTGATAGTATATAAAACTCCCTACATTTATATTTGATGTTATAGTATTATAGTTATTTACTAAGCTTAGCTTAGATACAAGGCCAGAAGTATGGGGCACCCAGTGAGAATCAAACTCCCTAACAATGGACTGTGAAACTAGCTTGCTAACCATTAAGCTACATGAGGTGCCCTATAGTTATTTACTAAGCATAGCTTAAATGTGGCACAAGGCCAGAAGTATGGAGCACCCAGTAAGAATCGAACTCACTAACAATGGACTGTGAAACTAGCTTGCTAACCATTAAGCTACAGGAGGTGCCCTATAGTTATTTACTAAGCATAGCTTAAATGTGGCACAAGGCCAGAAGTATGGGGCACCAAGTGAGAATCAAACTCCCTAACAATGGACTGTGAAACTAGCTTGCTAACCATTAGACTATATGAGGTGCTTATGTTATAGTATTATAGAATTATGTGTGGTACAAAGTTTAGTTCAGTCGGTAGAGCATCCACCTTAGAACTGTAAGATTCTGGGTTCAATACCAGCTCTTACCAACTTGGCACATGAGTAGGACAGCTTGGATCAGTGCAGTAAAGTGGGAAGTCTAGTACTGGTAAAAAGGAGATAGACTCCCTCACTGTCTGGCTGATACCAACAATAGGCAGCTCCACCCACTTTATCGTCTGAGTAAACATTTACTTACCTAAACTTTGCATAGAAAACTCAAGAGGTTTTTTTTTTAGCTTCCTTTTTCTCTTTTCTTAAAGGAATTATGGGTTTTATATAACATCAAACATGGTATTTTTTAAAACTTTTTCAAGTGTTGAATTTGTCTGATTTAATATCCTTTCATTAAAAATACTAGCAAAAAGAAAAAGAAAAAAAAACGCTACTGGGTGGTGTAAAAATTGATTTTTGAAATTGCCTGAGGGGGTGGGAGTTAAAAATTCAATGTCAGAGAGTTTGTAAGTAATTAAAATCATTAAATTTATTAAAGGAGTAAAAAAAAAATTAAAAAAAAAAAAAAAAAACAATTTGAAATGGAAACTTAGTTCTGATAACTTTTAGATATATGTTAAAATAAAACAAACTATATATAAATATATAATACCAGGCAAGTATTTATTGAAACTTGTTTTAAAAAACCATGAGGATCATCTAAGCTTTCACGCTCAAATTTTGAGTGTATTTATTCTGTTATGACAATTTTGGGTAATGTGCTGTAAGCAGTGAAGTAGCTTCAGTTACAGAAAAATAGACCTAATCTCCATTATTAATAGAGATAAAGCAAATATTTTATTGGCTCTTATTTTCCATATTTCAAAATCCAAAATGACCCTAATATGTTGAATAGAATTCATTGAAATAGCAATGGCAGTTACTTAATACCATGTTAAATCTGTTAAATATTTTTTTCTATAATATATATATATATATATATATATATATATATGAGAAGTAAACAAACAAACAATGTATTTGATATGGCTTTTTAGCTGACAATTTTTGGGAGAATATGTGCTTAATTGAAGTCGTACCTGATTTTTAAAAATTAATTAATTGATAATTAATGAATTAGGTGGGAATACCTATTCAAATGTAAGGCTAAACAAATCAAGAAAAATCAATCTCTGTATGTACATTTCAGCCTATTAGGCCTCATTAGGTCGTTGTAGCAAAGTCACCATAAGTGGAATATAAGTGACTTCAAAACAAACGAAAAATCTGGCAAAAAAACAGCTGGTGTAATGGTTAGAGTCCTCGCCTATCAGCTTGACAGTCAGGGTTCGAATCACACACAAAGCAGTCTTCCCATCTATATCTCTGCTATGAGGCCTAATAGGATGAAATGTACATACAGAGATTGATTTTTCTCGATTTGTTTAGCCATACATTTGAATAGGTATTCCCACCTAATTCATTAATAATCAATTAATTTTCAAAATTAGGTACGACTTCAATTAAGCACATATTCTCCCAATATATATATATATATATATATGATTAGATTCATTAGGAATTTATACAATCGTTTAGTTCATAAGTAATAAGTTACATTTCTCTTTCTTTTTTCTATGAGGAGTTAGATATATTAATGGGTTTTTCCACTTAGAAAGGGTTTTTGAAACCTTCAAATATGGAGAGCTAACTATATATATCTAGGTTCTTGTTAAGTTAGACAAATTCAATGTCTTAATTTCTTCTATGGAGCAATTTTTGTTGTCCATGGATTGTTTTTAAATGACCAATTTTTTTATCAAAAAGAAAGCCCAGGTCAAATCGGAAGAAAAATGTCTTTGGAAAACTTTCTGCTTATAAAGAGCAAAACCAAAAACCAAATCCTGTTGTATTTCACGTTCTGTCCTTCATTCTAGATGACCGTCTTATAATAAACAATAAATCTGGCATTGGCTACTTCACAATCCAGAACACATTACCTACGGACCAGGGAGCCTATAATGTTATTGTGACCAACAAACAGGGTAATGACAGTACCCTTGTCAGGTTGCATGTGGAAGGTAAGCATTATCAACATGTAACTCTCATCTCTGATAAATATCTATCTATATATCAGTAAATTTCTTATGCTTGTGTGTGTGTGAGTGTGTGTGTGTATGCGTATTTGTGTAAATAAAATATATAATTACCTTACTATCCTTTCAGTTTTTGTAACTATTGCCTTCATCAGACAGGATGTTGTAGGATAACAAAATATATCAACTATTATGTATAAAATGGCTAAACTCGGTACCAATTCAAAACCATGCAGAATTTATGTCTGTGGAAAGAAAATTCTGGAAAAAAATTGTTTTTTTTTTTTTTTTTAAATTAATTTATTTACTTTAATCTCTATAAGCCCTATTAAGTACATTGCAGCTTTTAGGACAAGGTGTTTTTTATTTAAAAAAAAAAAAAAAAATGAAATAAACTTGTTTGGAACTATTCATCTGTGATGTCCCCAGTTCATAGAAGATTTTTGGTCTTAGCATCATATCCCCTCAAGTGGGGCAACCTGTTTCGTACTCAAACAACTACATTGCTGGAGGGCCATGCCAACATTCAATCAGATCCATCGGCAAAATTCCTCCCATTATTTATGGGTATACACACTCACATACATTATATACAGACCCTCCCCTTTCCTATTGTTGTATACTCTTCTTTTTCCTTTCTTACTTCTATTATTCTTCTTCCAGCGTCCTTCATCTTGGGGACTTCGTGTCTGGTCTTCCATTGGGGATTTCTCTTTATCAGAAGCCCTGTGTCATTGGTTGTTTTTAGATAATAACACAAGACTTCGATTTACTTAGATCATATTTTATTTCGAAATCCCCACCAGACTACCTGCGCAGATTGAGTCGGCAATATGCATAACACGACTGACCACCGTCGTGGTTTTGGCCGATCTGACTAAAATCTCTTTCTAATCTAAACCGGAAGAGGGTCTTCTCCACCGATTCTCACAGTATCCACCGGAAGGAGGATCAGGACTGAGGTCAAGCCTTGTCATTCAATCCTTCAAGGCCGCTGGCTGAACTTATAACAGCCATTTTGGTTTCTACACTACTGTACATAAGTATTAGGAATCTAATAATTATGTAACACTATTTTTATCACCAATCTAAGTCTTTCCTTTGCATCCACAACCAATTACTGCATCGTTCAGTTATTCTTTGCAAAGAATGGATGTTATTTTTCAATATTGGGCCTTTGATTCCCACCCGTCTCATCATCTTGATTGTTGAAGCCAGGAAACCTCTACAACCAATTTCTATCGGAATATGAATTACTTAGCCCTTTGATTTTATTTCTGGTCCGATATCTGAAAAAGAAATATAAGCAAAGCATTATAATAGGAAAAAATGAGAGAATTTACAAAAAAACAAATGCTTCTACCAGAAAAGGGTTTATTCCATTGTAATCTTCAAAATTATCATTGATATATTTTATTACCAAAATTAATTTTAATATTGTAAAGATCTAGGAAAGAAAATGGCATCTTTTTCCTCTTTTTTTAAATTTTTTTTTTTTTTTTCTAAAAAAAAAAAAAGAGACTTTGTGTTCAAGGAAATCTTTGAGGGATTTAGTCAATGATTGTTGCTAACTTAATTTATTTGCACTAGTATTGTAATATTGTAACAAATTACTAACCATTTTAGCATGCAATACTTCACAATTGTCATGTATTTTATCTTTAGTAGTGTTTTTGGCATTGTTTGGTTTTATCAGAACTAATAGAACAAAGATCATGGTCTTCAGATAATCATGAAAATTCATATTTGCTACTTGTTTAGAATTGGCATCTCTTGAAAAATGTAAAGAATACACAACAAAGTATGACATCATACAATGTTGTGTACAATATGGAAACCTGTTTTTTTTTACTTAAATGAAAGGAATGGAAATTATAAAACTAAAAACAGTTTGTTTTAAAAACAAACAAAAATTGGACAATTTTATAAGAATGAGTGCATTTTTAGATTTTTTTGTTTTTGTTTTATCTGTTATTTTTCAATTTCTGGTACTGTAAACAACGTTGTATGACATCATACTTTGTGTACATTTCTTTGTTATTTTTAACCAGACATCATTTCTATACAAGTATCCAAGATTTAACATGTTTGGCATGTATTATAATAATAATAATGATAATAATAATCAAAGATCTGGAAAAGAATTTTGGTGAATTAGAAATCAGAGGAAGAATCAAGACCATCCAAACTACAGCATTGTTAAGATCGGCTAGAATACTCAAAAGAGTCTTGGAGACGTGAGGAGCCTTGTTGTCATTCAGCCTCCAGTGAAACATAGCCTATGTCAGTTGTGAAAACTCGATCATAATAATAATATCCACAGTAAATATCTGAGGGAATAGTGAGTTATGATATTGCTGTGGATTGCACTTGGGTTTTTATGTAGTTTTTCATTATTTTTACCTCCAAAAATATCACTTATCATTTTTTTAAATATTCTATTTATTTCATCTGTTAATCTCAGCTTTTTAAAATTTTTGTATTCTTGATCATTTCTACCCAATTAGTAACTTTTGATTGCACTTATCTACTTAAAAATTTTTTTTTTTTTTTTTTTTTTTTCATTTTTATTGTTTTGGTTCATATAGACTAATGTCCACATCTTAGTTTTTTTCCCACTGCTGTATCAATTTCCAATTCCTTATATTTTTGAATGTTTAACATTGAGTTGTTTGAACATCTCAGCCAATACAACATGTCCCATTTGAGGCCTCTGCCCTCAAGCTCTTGGGACTTCTCTTCCCTGACCCCAAAGAGAAGTACATGATTTCTCAGAAAAAAATTTTTGATTTAAAATTCAACAGATTCCTGAGAAAATTCACAGCTTATTTATGAGTGAAATGTTTAATAAAATGAGTCCAAATGAGCTAAATAATTATTGCAATGCTTCATCTAAGACCAAAATAATTCAGATATGACAATAGTTTTAGAAATGTGTGGAAATAATCTACAGCACTAAGATTAAAATGAATAAGTATAGAAGGTTTGAAAAGGAAACTTATTTTTGATTATTCACAATAAATGTGAAAATATAAAAAGTATTTTTATTATTTTTGTGGAGGCGTGTGGTGTAATTGTTACTGTCATAGGAAATGGATAAGTTCAAATCCTCAACACCATTCTTTGCATTTCACATAGCGCTAATACCCTTAGGAAAGGTACAAATCCAACTATTCTCCCTCTAGCTATGGGTAAATAGTAGGGTATACCTTGGTATGGCAAGTGGTCTAAGAGAAGGTAAACTTTCAATTCAAACCAAGGGGCTCTCTTCTCATTGGTCAAAAACTATTTTGAGAGCTCCTTCTTTTCTTCCTATTCTTAACTATGACCACCAAATTTTTTAAATTTTCTTTTGAGCGTTATAGTAGATGTGAAAATGCTAAAGTATTAAATATCCTTTCAAGATAATGAAAACGAAACAAAAGAAAACATGATTTAAATTTTAAACTCCAGTGTAATATATTAATTCAGTTTTGAAGAAAATCTTTCTTAAAATCTCAAAATTCCACAAGTAACTAAGGAATTTTTTGTTTGTTTGTTATATACAAAATAGTACTTCTAAAATGAGATTTTAAATGTTTCATTTATTTTTTAGATGTTTACAATTACCAAAAAAAATTATTATTCTTGAATGTGAGAATTTGAAAGATCTCTAAAAACTAAAAAAAACAAAAAACATTCACCATTTTATCTCTGAAGATATTTGTTTGTTTCAATATATTTTTTTTTTAACCACAGACACATCTATATTTGATGGAAGAGATGTAAAAATTTCAACAGAAAATTTCGAAGACTTTTACATCCTTCAAGACAAAGTTGGCAAGTAAGTACAAGTGAAAAGAGAAAAGTTAAAATGGTCCAGACTTTAAACTTAGATCTTCAACCAAATGCTATCAAGCATAAATTTGAACTTCTGAACACTGATAGTCTATACACCAGTTCTCATACATGCACAGACTCTATTTAATAAGATGAATCATTGAACTAAGTAAGAATCATGACTGTTAAATAATGATTGGTTTTAAATGGCCCTAAGCAGAGAATAACTGAATAACTATTCAGTTTGAGCACTGCTATTGAGAATTCTGGGGTATGGGGGTTATCATCCTTTGTCTGCGAGCCTCTGTTTCAAACCAACCAATCATGAGCCAGCATACTTTGGCGGCAAAGCCAAATAAGCAAACTCCTGCCACCTCTTCTGATCCAGGTTCCAAAGGGAACAGACCTAAAAAAGGGTCGCTCCTATACTTCAACAGACAACCAGAATCGGAGTCGGACTCAAAACAGAAGTCCATCATATCCGAATGGAACAGAGGGCCGTAGCAAGGGTTCCGTTAATACCCCATATCTAAGGATACACCAGTTAAGTGACAAATATTATTTGCGCAAACAAACTAAAGTTTGCAACTTTTGTTATTCTGTAATACAGTCTTTTATTCATAATTCTAGTTGTTCGTATATATCTTTGACTCTTAACCTGTCTGCCACACTCGTGGTTAACTCCATACTTCAAACCTTGGAGTATTGCCGCTAGTGTCTTATTTCTTTGTACTGCATAATATAACTTATTCCCAGAAAAATTATAGAAATTAATAGTACTAGTAAGAATATGCACCCACTGAACATAAATATTTAATTTTTAATGTAATCAAATATATTAAATTAGAAAGACTAACAAAATTAAATAAGAATGCATATAAAAAAATTATTTTAATTAGATTTTATTTGGTTTCTATATGAAATCATACATAGGATTGATTTTAATACGTTGGAGAATAAAAAAAATATTAGAGGTTAATAACACCAAGTAATTATTTATTAAACCTGTTTTTATTAAAACCAGTATGCAAATTAACCACACCATATGTTATGTAAATCTTTATTTCTTAGTGATATATAAAACACATTGCTAGATTTGAAACACACTAACATGGGTTGTTTTGGGCAAATGTAACTCAGATTTTCATAGAGACATTGTTAATAGATATGTATTCTATGTATTAATGATTTTGACTATAAATTAAATACTCATTGATAAACTTACACAATTCCTGAGTGGATTGTGATGTAAGTAGTGAGGTAGTTTTGGTTACAGATAGCGGCACTAAATCTTAGAGGAGAAATCTAAATTAGAAAGACTAACAAAATTAAATAAGAATGCATATAAAAAGGTACAAATTTGGTTTATGTATGAAATCATACATAGGATTGATTTTAATACGTTGGAGAATAAAAAAAATATATTAGAGATTAATAACACCAAGTAATTATTTATTAAACCCGGTTTTATTAAAACCAGTATGCAAATTAACCACACCATATGTTATGTAAATCTTTATTTCTTAGTGATATATAAGACACATTGCTAGATTTTAAACACCCTAACATGGGTTGTTTTGGGCAAATGTAACTCAGATTTTCATAGAGACATTGTTAATAGATATGTATTCTATGTATTAATGATTTTGACTATAAATTAAATACTCATTGATAAACTTACACAATTTCTGAGGGTATTGTGATGTAAGTAGTGAGGTAGTTTTGGTTACAGATAGTGGCACTAAATCTCCATTATAATAAGATTAATATTTTTTTTAGATATCCAGTTCTCCTTTTTCTGAAATTATGAATTAATGACTAGCTGTACTTACCCATATTATATATTGGTTGGCCATTGTTAAAAACATTAGGATGTAGAATCACTTTTATTAAAGTTTTCTCTGAACTTAGTAGACCAGTCCACATACATAGGTAGTAATATCTCATCTACAAAAAGCAATGTCAATATCTGCATAGGAAAGGCATGGACTGCTATATACAGATTAGCAATCATATCGAAATCTGATCTCTCTGATAAGATAAAGCACTTTTGGAGACAGCACTCCATAAAAAGCAGCTGTATCTTCTATCACACAAACCATCCAAGTAAGATGAACAAGGGATGCTGAACACTTCTGGAGAAGCAGGAACAAACTCATAAGTGGCATTCTCCTGTAGACCACCAGTGTTGGCTGACCAGTGAAAACCTACATCAACCAGCTCTATGTGGATTCTGGATATGATGTAGAAGACCTGCTAGGGGCAATGACCAATAGGAATTGGTTGGCAAGAGTCATGGAAATGTTTTGAATATATATATATAACATTTTTAGACTTTGAGAGGAAGTATTAACTTAGCTTTTTTTTTATTAGGTTTCTAAGACTTTATTTTTTAGGCTGACTGTTGAAATAAAATGGATTCCCTTTTAGTGGCTCCATACCTGGCCATCACAAAAAGGGTGTAAATTACATATAGAGAGGAAGAATTATCTGCCTTTCAATGATTACTAAGAGAGTGGGTTACTGACAATGGGCCTGAAACAAACACACTTTTACAGTGATATATAGTAAGACATAAAAGGTGACACAGTTCATACCCAAAAAGCAGTCTAAACCACATCTAGTACAGTTTTTTTTGTTGTTTTTTTTACTAACAAAACAACAGTAAGTGAAAATATTAGGCATGTTTATATAAAATGCCTTAGGCACCACTATTCTTAATTGAACTTTTAGTTTGAATAATAATATTGATTTGTATTGGTGTCGAGATATCAAAAGAATGTTAATGTGTTATAAGTTTTTGTTTTTTGTCGTTATTTAGGGGTAGGTTTGGCACTGTACACAAATGCATTGAGAAATCCTCGAACCGATTGTGGGCTGCAAAGATAATTAAGTGCAAAGAGAAGCAGAAGCCAGATGTAAGAAATGAAATTGCCATCATGAATGGATTGACCCATGGTAAAGTGCTACGATTGTGGGATGCTTATGAGTCTCCCACGGGAATTGTGATTGTAACTGAATTGTGAGTATCAATTAAAATTTGCTTATATATTTTACTAAAGTATTTTTTTTTTTTTGTGTTATTTGTATTATTCGGACTATTGTCCTCATCTTTATTATCTGTACAACTGTACTCCGGCCTTCTTCAGGTATTTCTTGTTGGACTCGGGAACCTTCTTGGTGCATCACTGATACATATATAAAGGGCAGTTGTGTATATGTATGGCCAGGTGTATGTATGTTCGGGGAAACTGAAAATAAAACAATTAATGACAAAGTATATATATATATATATATATATATAAAGTAAAGTCGTTGGGGCGGCCTAAAGTCGGTATCAGCCAATCAGCGAGGGAGTCTATCCCCTTTTCACTTGTGCTAGACCAAGGAGATTATTTTAGCGTCTGTGGTGGAGCGCCACACCTACTGTCAGCTCCTTTATTTTACCGCACAGATCCCTATGCTACTCATATGCTGGCGAGTTGGCGAGGACCGGTATCAAACTAGGAACCTTGTGGTTTCTAGCCGAACGCTCTACCGACTGAGCTAACCCAGCCCATATATATATATATATATATATATATATATATATATATATATATATATATATATATATATCTTTGAAAGGAAGGAAAAACTCAACACCGTTAATCCATAATAAATTTATTTCGACCAATATATATATATATATACATTAAATATAAAAAATATTTGACCTATATATATATATATATATATATATACATACATTAAATATCACCCGTTCTTGCTTTTTGTGCAAAAATTATGAAGATTTAGTTTATATTCGAAGATATTCAAAAATTGATAAATACATTGAATTGAAATTCTACTTAAAAATGTCCATCATTTGTAAATTTCAAAAGTAAAAAAATCAATACACCAGTTTTTTTGTTTTTTCTCTCCCCTCTCTTCAGGCGATGCTGGGTAGCTGCTTCTAGTTTAACCTAAATCAATTAGTGTTTACATGATTCCTTATTTCTAATCTCTTACAATTTCTGATATTATTTTTCAGTGTGTGTGGTGGTGAACTGTTTGAACGGATTGTTGATGATGATTTTGTCCTCACAGAATCCGACTGTGCCCATTTTATGCATCAGATCTGTGAGGGTGTCGGTTACCTGCACGGCAAGAACATAATCCACCTGGATTTAAAACCAGAAAACATTTTGTGCATTGCAAAAAGCAACAACTTGATCAAGATCATTGACTTTGGTTTGGCACGACGTTACCAGCTTGGAGACAGTATCAAGGTTCTTTTTGGCACACCAGATTTCATCGCACCAGAAGTTGTTAACTATGATGAAGTCAGTTATGCCACTGACCTCTGGAGTGTGGGGGTCATTTGCTATGTGCTGTAAGTAAAAAAAAATAACTGCTTTTCATTTGCTTCAAAAGTATTTATATTATTTTTTTTATAGCAGTATTCATTTATATATAGGTTGTATCGTGGTTGTTAAGTTTCTGACCGCCATCCTTGGCCAGTTGAAAAGGACTTAAATAAGTAAGTCCTGAGCTATAGAATCCTTTGGTAAGTGAATAAGTCCTGAGTTATGGAATCCTACATAGTGTCAAAGGTCCAGTGATATAATCCTATGTTCCGTCGTCCACGAAGGTTCAAAGCATGTGTGTAGGTATGACCAGAACAGCCAGTATAAATAACAATATCAGCAGCAGAGTACTGCCAGTGATTGGCCAAGAATATGGTCACATGATTATCGCCGAGTCTATAAATAAGAGTGGGTTTTTAACACATGCCTTATATACAAAAATCTCAACATTTAATTCAAACGTATCATTTTCAAGAAGTGTTTTATATTCATTTTGCATGGCGAGCACCCATTGTTGCGAATCTGGGGATTTCATTGCCTCAACATAATTGTTGGGAATGGAAGACAATAAGTAGCAATAACATGTTATTAAAAACATTATGACTAAGTTCTATCAAGCATGAATTTGGACTTCTGAACACCAATAGTCTATACACTCAATCCCATACACACACTTTATTTAATAAAATAATATTCACTTTACAGCCTATCATGACTAGGTATGGACCATTATAGATACATTTGTAGTAGGCTGATATAGAAGGGGGGAAAATATATGGGGCAAAATAGACCGAATCAACAAGCTCCCGCCAAGGGGGAACCAAAAACAAGCGAGTTCTCCGTCTTCTCACAAGCCAGACCCTCTGTTGGTCAACACATTCTTCGTCTAGCAGCTGGAAAATCCGTCGTCATAGTCGAAATAATCTTTAGCAGTTCAAAATCACCATTTCCTATTTAGTTTTGTTTCTGTTCGACTAAAATCCATTTCTTTACTGAAAAGCGCTTTGTCGTCGACTGCTGCTGCTGACTGCCCAGCGCTCGACTCACTTTTATGGGCATATTAGCCAAACATACGGGCACGTCAGTCAAACCTCGCGTCTGTCCAGTTCCTACATCGCATCTGTTTTCACATGCGGGAGGATACAGGTTCGATCCCGGCAGGCAAGACAATGTCTTGCTCCCTTTCCTTTCTCGTTCTCCGTCACAAAAAGCCTACATCAACCAGCTGTGTGTGGATTCTAGATACAGTGTAGAATACCTGCCAGAAGTGATGACCAATAGGGATGTAGCGCAAGAGAGTGTCATGGAAATAAATGTTTTGAATATATATTTAATTTTTATTATTTTCTGGATCCTAGGAAAGAATATAATATATCTTACCATCCCTCACCGTTTACAACTTGGTATAAAATACGGGATCTTTTAACAATTTCCCATTTCATGATAGGGTCTGTACTGTACTTATTTTTAAAGTCCCAGACGTATTTGGAGAGAGAAGTACTGTTCTTATATTTTATGTTATTAAAGCTATGATTATAATATCTGTTTTTGAATGAATTTTGGGTGGATCCGAAATAAATCATTCTATTATTATTCCTGTCGAATACGGTGACTTTATAGATAAGATTTTTGTTGCGGAATTTATAGTTGAGGGGGCATACTGGTTTATTATTATTATTACTGTTATTATTGTTATCATTATTATTATTACTGCAATTGTATGGGAGTATGTCGATATTGTTTTTGTTTTTAATTCTTTTATATTAAATGTGTTTATATGTGCTGTTAAAATTAATCAATCAACCTGTAAGCTATTTATTAAAAATAAGAATAATAGGGATTGTCATGGGTCAGTCCTTGATATTTTGACAAGATTTATTTTTATTTTATTATTTATTTATTTATTTTATTTTATTTTTTTTTCCAATTTCTTTTAGGTTATCTGGCTGGGCTCCATTTACTGGAGAAACAGATCCTGAAACCTTAGTGAATGTGACACAAGCAAAATATGATTTTGATGAAGATATCTTTGAAGATATTTCTGAACCTGCTAAAGACTTCATTCGAAAATTGCTCGTCAAAAACAAGGAGTAAGTCTGACTGTTGAATATTTTATCATTCAATTCATTTATATTTCATCTTGGAGGCGCGTGGTCTAATGGTTAGAGTCGTAGGAAATGGACTCGTCAACGCGAGTTCAATTCCTGAACGAAGCTGCTGGAATTTCACATGGCGCTAATACCCTTGAGAAAGGTATGAATCCAATTCTCCCTCCAGCTATGGGTAAATAGCAGGGCAGACTGGACTCTTTAACCATGGCTAGGTAACCAGTCTAGGAGAAGGAAAACTCTGAATTCAAACCTGGACTCTTTAACCATGGCTAGGTAACCAGTCTAGGAGAAGGAAAACTCTGAATTCAAATCTGCTAAACTCCGCTTAAGAAATTGACCTTGTGTCACATCTTGCTCGTGCGGAGGGGTTGGTAAATATATATATACTTCATCTTGTAAACTAATGCACCATTGATTTCTCTATTTTCTTCACCTCTTCTTTCTTTTTCTTCACCAAATCCATTGAAAATATACTGCATCTTACAATGGAAGATTGTAAAGCTCCAATGTCCTAACTAAAGTCCAGCTTAAATGTTTTGCTTATAAAGTAAAGTAAAGTCGTCGGGGCGGCCTAAAGTCGGTATCAGCCAGTCAGCGATGGAGTCTATCTCCTTTTCAATAGCGCTAGACCAAGGAGATTGTTTTTTGGCATCTGAGGTGGAGCGCCACACCTACCATCAGCTCCTTACTTTACCGCACAGATCCCTGTGCTACTCATACGCTGAGTTGGCGGAGACCGGTATCGAACTAGAAACCTTGTGGTTTCTAGCCAAACACTCTACTGACTGAGCTTTGCTTATAGACGTCCTATATCCTGAATATAATTCCACGAAATTGTAGACAGCTTGAATTCTGTTAAATTTTAAATTAAGGATTTGTGTATTATTTTACAAAGAGGAATTCTAAATTGTTGAATATATTTTTGATAGTTCTAATCATGTTTATTATATTGGACCATATGACCTTTAGGCACCCCTTTTCCTTTGCTGATTCATAAGTACATTTTTTTCATTTACACCATCAACATCTGGTTGTTTGTTAGGGTTAGGGATTAGTTAAAAATTTTTTTAAAAACCTAAAAATTGTCTGTTAACAAACAACCGGATGTTGACGGTGTAAATGAAAAAATGTACTTATGAATCAGCAAAGCAAAAGGGGTGCGTAAAGGTCATATGGTCCCTAATATTTACCAATTTAAAAAATTCTGCATTTATGTATTTTCACAACCAGAGTTTATATCATGGATAATACTATTTGCATTTAATATAGAGTAATTTCCTTGGGAAAGATATGAATCTAACTATTCTCCTTCCAGTTTTGGTTAAATAGTAGGGACAAACTGGGCTATTTAAGCTTGCTATCCCAACTGTTGTCTCCAGTGTTAAAGATTGATTAAAAAGTGATATCTTTTTGCTTCCACTTTGATCAACAGGTTGTATAGTAGTTCAGTTGGAGTACTGACAAAATATACACCTATGTGCTGCTAATTAGATGAAGATAAAAAGGTGGTATTTAAGAATAACCCACCATGCAAATACACTTGATGCTTTATAGAATAAGTAGCCTCTACCAGAATTAGAACTTTGTTCAGATTCTCATTTCCCATATAATTGTGTCTGATCTCATCTATAGAAAGTGATTTTAATGCATGCTCAGGAAAGTCATATACTGCTCTTGGGTCATTCCATGTCAATTCACCAGGGCGTTACATCCACCGACACCGAATTACTTGAAATTTGGCACAAATGTTCCCCTTCATGAGTTAGGAAAGTGTACCAAATTATTTTGTCTTAAACAATATATAAAATTTTCTATCAGGTATAGGGTTAAAATAGTTGGATATTTGGATTCTACCATCCTTATTTGCCTTACATACCAAATTTCAGAAATATTGAATGTATGAAAGTTTTTTTTTTTTTTAAATTAAAAAAAACCACTGAGATTTTGCGACACCGCACGGCCTTGAGGCAAATAGGACAATTATATCCCCCACCTCTAAAATCGGAACGGTAAGGTTTAAGACAAAATAATTGGCACACTTTCCTAACTCATGAAGGGGAACATTTCCAAATTTCAAGTAATTCGGTGTTGGTGGGTGCAGATTTCAACTTTTTGCTGGTGTTTTGACATGGAATGACCCTCTTGACAGATTATCAATTATATGGAAATCTGATTTCATTGATAAGATAAAGCAAAAATTATTCCAAGCCATAGTAGTATCAGTACTACTGTATGGCTGCACCACTTGGACCCTAGAAAATAAGCTTGATGGGAGCTATACAATAGTGCTATGTACTCTCTTAAATACATTGTAGAAACAGCACTCCGCAAGAAAACAGCTGTATGGCCACTTGCTCTCTATTACACAGACATTCTCCTGTGGACACCTTTATATAGATATACCAGTGTGGGTCATCCAGCAAGAATCTATGTCCATCAGCTCTGTGCATAGATTCTGGGGGCTGCACAGAGGACCTTCTGATGGCTATGATTGATTGGGATGGTTGACGAGAGATAGTCATGGATATCCATTCTGCCAGCACTTGATGATGATATGGTATATGTCTCTGGAGGTTGTCCTTAACTTCAAAGAGTGATTTAAAAGATTTTGGCCATGATCTTGATAGATGCAACTATTACATGGTGAAAAGTGGTTCAGTATAAACTCTGAGACATCCAGAAACCACCAACCTATCTTAGATTAACTGAAGAGGTGCTATAAGACTCTCGACTATTGATGAATAATGAAAATTTCAAAAGCATTGTTGTAAACCTTGTTTGTCTTACTGTTAAAATCAAGAAAAATCCATAGCAATAAACCTGACCATCACTCACAATTTACTTCTTGGCATAAACTAACCCTAGATGTGTTGACATACCATTAAAAATGGATCAATAAGAGCTTGCTGAAGGTCTGGAGTAGGTATAGATATTTATTAAAATTTATGATTTTATTAAAATTATTATTTATTAAAACTATAAAAATAAAAAAAACATATTGCCTGAGGGGTGGGAGTAAAAAATTCAATGTCAGTGAGTTTGTACCCTAAGTAAAATCATCAAATTCATTAAAGGATTAAAAAATAAAACAATTTGAAATGTAAACTTTAAATATGTATTAAAATAAAACAAACTATATATAGATATATAATACCAGTCATGTATTTATTAAGACTTGTTTTAAAAAACAATGAGGACTGTCTAATGTTGCATGTTCAAATTTTGAGTGTATTTATTCTGTTATAATGATTTTGGGTAATGTGACGTAAGTAGTGACATAATTTTTGTTACAGACAAAAACCAGAAGCGAATCTCCATTATTAATAAGATTAATGATTTTATTAAAATTAATGATTTTCTTTTGTCTTTTTCAGCAACCGTATGAAAGTCCAGGAATGCTTAAAGCATGAATGGTTGGTTTTAGACACAATTGATGGTCTGGCCATGAAACGATTGAGCACCGATAAACTGAAGACATTCATTGCCAGACGTAAATGGCAGGTACGTTACCCCTAATGCTCCCCCCCTCCCTAACCCTACAGTTGCCTAAAGAAAATCCTTTCAGTCAACATTTGGAGTCTGCTTTAAAGACTGTTCATTTCAGTTTTAAATCACGTGGTTAATTGATTTTAATGAATTACACAAGCTTTATGAACCAAAATGCAGCCATTTCAGAAATGCATGTCTGTATTGAGACGCTTAAAAATGTACCAATTATTAAAGCTAATGGCAAAAAGAATACATGATTTATAATGAATATTTGATAAGCTTAGCTTCTTCATCCAGCACACAAGGCTAAACTGGGCATGAAAAAATGCAAAGTTGGATGATTGTGGTTTATCAATTGGATGGGTTTGGTCTGACAAGGAAATCAACATTTGAAATATTTTTCAACATACAAACCATCTTCCATTTAAAAATCCATTAACTTAAAAAAAAATTTAAATCAGGCAAACTACAATTAGTATGAATATCTCCAGATTCCAGTATCATTTGCATTATTAATCCTACTACAATGGGTAAGTCATCCATATTTTAAAAAATATTAGTCTATTTGAACATATACATTCACCATTCATGCTTAGAAAAAATTTTATTTTATTTTTTCTATTTTTTTATAACACAAATATGCAAAGCATACGCAAGACCCTTACAACTTTTATATATATATATATATATATATATATATATATATATATATTATATGAAGTGGACAAACAATGTGTTTGAAATGGCGATAGCCGACGATTTTTGGGGGAGATTATGTGCTTAATTAAAGTCATACCTAATTTGTTAATTAATCAATTATAATTAAATGATGAGGCCTAATAGGCTGAAATGTACATACAGGGATCGACTTTTTATCAATTTGTTTACACTTTACATTTAAACCGATATGCACGCCTAATTCATTTAATTATGATTAATTAATTAACAAATTAGGTATGACTTTAATTAAGCACATAATCTCCCAATATATATATATATATATATATATATATATATATACATGCACAGGGTAATTTTAAATGTTCTTGGATGGTATACCACACAGTGGATTTCTATTGTCAACCTGTCTAACAGCTGATTCTAGATTTGGGAATAATGTAGAAAGTGGTTTAACAATATAGTGATACACCTTCTATTTGTTTTGTTTTTTTCTTTCTGCAGTTTCAGTTAATTGAAAACCTATAAATAAACAATTAAGCTTTACTTTATAATGACCATAAGGAGGAACAAGATTAATACTGCTGGCAATTCAGTTCTGTCTATGAGAATTCATAAAGTTCTTCCTTATAGGGAAAAGGTAAAAGTTCTCAACTTAAAAGAACAACCTTTTTTTAAAACAGGATATCCTACTGGGCAAATGTCTTGAATAATATACAAAAAACTTATATAGGAATATAAGACTTACATTCACCATCCAGATAAGAGTAAGTTTCAGTCACTTTTTTTTTTTTTTTTTTTTTTTTTTAACTGAATGGTTACATTTTAGTTCAAAAATTCATTATCAGTTATGGGTGGGTGAATTTTAGTGAGTTGAGTTATTTTTAAATCTAAATTTTCAGTAATGAAAAAAAAAATGAAATGAAATGAAGATAATGATTGAAACTTACTCTTATCAGGATTTTTTTTTGTTTTTTTGTACATTATTGCAAACATTTCATCAGCAGAATATTCTGAACATTTACCAAAATTGTCTGTTGAAACTGCTAAGATCTACAACAAGAACAAATCTTTTAGCCCTCACATAACTTTTTCTACAGTAGATTGTTATAATTGTTTTATTATTATTATTATTAGTTATTGTTAATATCTTACCATCTAATTTATAAATTAAACTTTATCATAGTTATATATTTGGAAAAAAATATACATATTTATTTTTTTTTATATATATAATTCTAAACTGCATCTGATGGTGAGGCTCCAGTTCTGGAGATTTGGGGAGTATGGAGTATCCCTTCATTGCCATTACTCCTAGGTACACTCTGATCTGGAGTAATAGTACTTGTTAGGGTCCCATCTTTGGGTTAAATAGGTTTCTAAAAATTATTCATATTTGATATGACCTTATGCAAAAAAAAAAAAAATTAACTACATAAAGATTGTAAATATGAACATACAATGAATGGGTTCCCTAATCTCTAGGCATAAAATATTTCTAGACTGTTTGACATGCCATTAAAATCACACACACACATACACACACACACACACACATATATATATATATATGGGCGTAAATATGGAAATAAATCCGACAATATTAAGAAAATTGAAAAAACAAGTGTTCCAAAAATAAGATAAATTTATTTATCGACACTTAAACGTTTCGGTTTCTTTAAACCTTCATCAGGATGTATTAAGGGGGTGAAGAAATTGATGGATGTTTTATAGATGACAGGAGATTAAAAAAATCATTATAACATTTTTTTTTGTTGTGTAACTGTATTTGTTCAGCGTTATATTTTTGAAAGACGAGTGAACAAATACAGTTACACAACAAAAACAAATTTATAAAGATTTTTTTTATCTCCTGTCATCTATAAAACATCCATCAATTTCTTCACCCCCTTAATACATCCTGATGAAGGTTTAAAGAAACCTAAGCTTTTATAAATAAATTTATCTTATTTTTGGAACACTTGATTTTTCAAACTTTATATATACTAGCAAATACATGCACCCTCCGGGTGCAGGTATTTAAGTTTTAATGTAATAATATATTATATTAAATTAGAAAGGCTAATGAAACTAAATAAGAATACAGATAAAAAGATTTGAAACAGAGTGAGGTATAATAAAAGATTTGAAACAGAGGGAGTATAATAAAAAATGGAACAACTGAAACTTACTCTTCCATCATTCTCGTCTTTCATTATTATTTTTTCTAATTTAAGTATTTAGTTAAAAGTGGAAGTGAAGAATAAAATGACAGTTATTTTTTCTTGTTAACGGATTTCATTTAAGATTCATTGAAGAAATGTTTGCTTATATTCATTATAATAAAACCAAACAGTTAAAAATCAATAATACTAAGCACATATTTATTAAAATCTCATTTTTAATATCAATATGCAAATTAGCCTTCCCATTCACACTGTAAACCGCTATTTTGTTGTACATATAAATATTATTGCATGCTATTAGTATGTAGATATGGTTAACAGTATTAATAATGTAAAATAATTTTATCAATAATTGAGGTTTAAATAAAAATATATTCATGGTCAATGTGACGTCATAAACAAAGGGAATTGTGACTTGAGTAGTGATTTAGTTTCGGTTACAGACAGAAAAGCACACAATCTCCATTATAATAAGATATATATAGAGAGAGAGTGAGTATTTTAAAGAGAAAGACAATCATCTTTAGATGCATCCCCTCCCACTAAAAAAGCAAACTTGTAGTTACCTCAAAACTAGAAATACCCCAATGTTAGAAGGTAATTTTGTCATCCTCTCCCCCCCCCCCCAAAAAAAAAAATGTTGGTCTGTACTTCACCATATTCCTCTTCAATTTATATACTGTATTACTTCATAAAGATACAAAAAATTCATAATGCTATTTATATGTGAAAGTGTAGGAATTAATGAATTGAAATGGAGAAAATTGTCTTGATTAAACATTAGTTCCCTAGAAAACAGAGACTTAAGTCAAGGTACTGACTTATGCATCTCTCTCTCTTTCATATATATATATATATAAGTGCTTAATTGGAGTCGTACCTAATTTTGAAAATTAATTAATTAATAATGAATTAGGCAGGAATACCTATTAAATGTATGGCTAAACAAATCGAGAAAAATCAATCTCTGTATGTACATTTTGGCCTATTAGGCCTCATCAGCAGAGCTATAGATCGGAAGACCGCCCTGTGCGTGATTTGAAACCGGACTGCCAAGCTGACAGGCCGATCCCACAACCTCTACACCAAACGGACTTCTTAGATTTTACGATTTGTTTAGGGTAGGTTAATATTCCTCTTCTAGTGACTTTTATTACACGACGATATGATAAGTTGTAAACACGGTTTGTTTAGAATGGCTTTTTGCCGATAATTTTTGGGAGAATAAGTGCTTAATTGGAGTCGTACCTAATATATATATATATATATATATTGTGTGTGTGTGTTAACCATGTATTCAAACATTTACTGACAGTCTTAGAATATATTCCTGTGAATTAGTAGGAAGACTGCTATAATTCCTGATTATATATATATTTTGTCTGTTTAAAATAGTTAAATATAGTTCCTATGCTATATACATTAAGGATGTATTTAATTTGTTTTTAAACTAAAAACGGAAGGTGAATAAAATGTAAACTTAACTGTCTTCCTCCTCAATATCTTTATAAAATAAAACCCAAACCCCAATTACTTTTTAAAGATTTATTTTATGCATAACATGCAAAATATAATCTCAATTTTATTTCTACAGGTTTATAAAAGGAAAAAATGGTATAATGTACTTGTAGTATTATGTATTGATTTTGTCTGCCTGTTGATAAATATAAACTTTAGTTTTGATTGTTCATTAATAAATATCTCATATACAATGTCTTTATCCATTCAGAAAATATTCAATGAATTTTAATAACTTTATATTGATACTGGTACATGTGTGTGCATATATATATATATATATACACACACACATACATATACACACATTCATACAATAGATTGCAGCTAAGCAGAACCTATCAGGACCATGAATTTTGTTCTCTATAAGTGAACACACATTCTTTTAAATGGATTTGCATAAAAGGACAAAATTACATTGTTCATACATAAATTGTCTGCCTCATTTACGAAAGGCACTGGCTTCTCCATCTCCATCCTCTTTCCAGTCCAATGGAGGGAGGCCTTCTGGAAAGGCATTTGTAAAGCATTATTCTCATCACCACAAAGTGCATTCACCCTCCTCAATTCCTACAGCAAAGGATAAGTTTCATGGAAGGTGTTAATCGTTGAGGTCCACTCTTTGGCGGCATTTACTACAAATTTGCATATAAAGGACAAAATTACATTGGTTATTGTTTATCACTTAGTAAGGAAGGCTATTTGTCATTAAGGATGTGTTTTTACACAACTTGTCTTACTAAGTGGCTATTCCTTTTAATTGATGTTCTGTTTAATTAGAATCTACCATATATATGGTGATTGCCGCTTCTTCACAGAATAAGGCCATTTCTACAAGTATTTCAGTTGTGAGTAGTTTTGAGTAGTTGTGAGCACGCAGATGGCCCACGGTTCCAGCTTGTTTTTTATGTACCCTGTCACACATATGAAACCTTCGGCATACAGGCCCTGCCATACAGGTCAGACTTCAATGTGGGAAATGTTTCCATGGTGTGTCATGTGTTTCTTCAGGATGGAGGGCTCGAGTCACCTTACCTCAAACTTCTTACAGCTACCATCGGCCTATATATATATATATATATATATATATATATATATATAAACAAATAGAAATAAGCTTTTGCATCAAAAAAGTTCTTGATGCTATTATAGCAGAGCAGATATAAAAATTAAAAAATATAATTATGAACACAAGAAATCCATTACTTGAAGTTCTATGTGGTGTGCACAATCATCAGATGGAAATGTGAAAAGTGTGTATATATATATATTCTTGGTGTTGAGGTTCATTCTATGCAGGGTTATTCTGTGGTGAGAGTTCAATGTACATTGTTTCAGGTGTGTAAATGGACAGAGCAACAAGAAAAAGGCTTTAAATTTGCTACATGTAATAATCTAGTTCAACTGCAACAAGCTTAGCTCATTACAGCATCTTCAGACATGGAGTACTGTCCAAGTTTTGGATCATTTCTAAAGCTTAGCTTGTAGAAATTAATTATTACATGAAGTAAATTTAAAGTCTTTTCCATCATTTATTCATATATATATATATATATATATATATATATATATATATGACTCCTCTCCCAACATTGTATACATTCATTCATATATCATGTACTAACTTATATTAACATTTTACTTAGATAGCATTTGTTCATATGTACACTTTTCAATGCATTTGTTTGTTCATTCATCTTAAACTGTTGTATATTATGACCAACAATTTGGAGACAGTCGTGCTTTCACTATGAATCATTAAACCTATATAATTCCATTACATTAATAAATAAATAATAATAATTTTTTTTTATATTTATGTGTATCTCATTAAGAAAAATATATTTTCATACTTGAATTGTCTGCCTCATTTATGAAAGGTACCGGCTCCTCAATCCTCTCTCCAATCCAATGGAGGGAGGCCTTTTGGAAAGGCAATTGTGAATGGGGGGCCTGACTACCAGCATCATTCTCATCACCACAAAGTGCAGACCCCTCACAGTTCTTACAGCAATGGACAGGTTCCATGGAAGGTATTAATGGTCAAGGTCCACTCTCTGGCTGCATTCACAATCACCTCCTCCTACTCCTCCTACTCTACTTCTTTACTTGCTGCTACTGCTGCTGCCTTCAGCTTACACAGCCCTTGCTCTCACCTCTTCACTATCATCAAAATCAAGTCTATCTACCCCCGTCGCCCAACCCCCAGTTTCTCAAGTGCTGGCACTCGACTTACTGTGTATGAACTAATTTTTCATAACTAAATTATCTATTTTCTTGTCTGTAATAGAAACATATTTTGGTTACAAAATATACAATATTTTAAATTTCTAAGATGAAGCCAATTCTAGCGCAAGACTATCACTGCTGTACCCTCTCCCCAAGAAAAAAGTTTGGGTGGTTGGAATTTATACTTAGAGGAGACATTGTTGTATTGATCAGTGTTAATAATACACTGAATCCCTAACAAGCTTAACATAACTATGTTCTTTTATTTTATAAACCAATATATCCACATAAGTAAATTGCATTGAGTCGCTATAATATATACATATGTATGTAGTGTAATGGTTATCATCATAGGAAATGGACTTGCCTACTAAAGTTCAAATCCTGTACAAGGTGCTAATACCTTTGGGAAAGTATTCACCCTCCAGCTATGAGTAAATAGTAGGGCAGACTGGGCCCTTAAACTTCTTGAGGTAACCAGTCTAGGAGAATGAAAACTCTGAATTTAAAACCTGTTAAACTCTGCTTAAGAAATTGACTTTGTGTCACATCCTTCTTATGCAGAGAGGTTGGTAAATACACACACACACACATATATATATATATATATATATATATATATATATATATATATATGTGGGTCATTCAGTAAATCAGGTGGATTTTTGCCTAAGGATTTGGCAATAGGAAGCAATATTTACAATTGCACCTTTTTTCAAGGAAATCAATAGTGATTGGTCCTTTCATGTCCCAGAAGACCTGATCTTCTTTACTGACCACTGTGCCTGGAACTTTTTCTTTACCAGACACAATGTGTTTCCCCTCACGCTTGTAGTGGTAAACTCATTTTTAGCTCATTTAACAACATTTTTTAAAACTAAAACCTGCTTCTCCCTCCAGCTATGAGTAAATAGTAGGGCAGACTGGGCCCTTAAACTTCTCGAGGTAACCAGTCTAGGAGAATGAAAACTCTGAATTCAAACCTGTTAAACTCTGCTTAAGAAATTGACTTTGTGTCACATCCTTCTTATGCAGAGAGGTTGGTAAATACATATATATATATAGAGAGATTCTTCTATAAATTTCACATGATTTGCACTTTTCAGCCACCAAAAATCTGATGAAATGTGATGGTGTGTTTAGCGTAATGGTTATCATGAGAAATGGAATCAGTGACTCTAATTCAAATTCTAGGTGAAGCTGTTTCATTTTACTTTGCGCTAATGTCCATATCTTCTCTCCACCCCAAGCTAAATAGGTCAGGCTGGGTTCTTTAGCCTTGGTTCAGAAACCCGTGTTAGGGAAGCAAATTTTGAATTCAAACCACCCTTTACTTTGCTTGAAAAAATTGATCTTGTGTCACATCCTGTCCATAGTGGAATGGTTTGATAAATATATCTACTTATGGTATTAGATATTTGAACACAGTAAAGAGAGTTGCCAAGCGAACTTATTCAGGACTTCACCCAGACATAACGTTGGGAAGCATAATCTCTGTTCTTGGATTAAATTTATTTTGGGATGCGGTTCATTATTGAAGAAAAACTGCTTTTGGGTTATGCATTTACAGAATTTTTTTTTTTTTTTAAAGCTTCTACTTTCAATAAGGAAAATTATTTTTAAATTCATTTTTTTAAAAATGGCTTTAAAAAAAATGACCCTTTATTTATATAAAGGTCGGTTGAAAAGTTCATAGGCTGACTAAGATACTCACATGGAATGTGAGGTTTATTTTTCAAAATAGTCTCTCTTGTAGTCCATACACTTTTCCTATTGGTGTTGCAGTGCTTGGACCCCATTGGTGAAAAAAAGTCATCAACAGCAGTTATGACATCCTCATATGAACTTTTCCGCCAACCCTCATTTAATTTTAACAAATATTTGACAATCTGCACTGATGGATGACCCTATCACATTTTTGTATGTCTGCACATTTAATGTTAAAGGGCAAGTTAGGCATTTGAGGATTAAAACACAATTTTTATTTTATAGATAGTAGTTATAGAAGTTTATTTTGCTGATTTATTTTGACAAGTATTTTATTTTCTGTTGCTAGCCAAAAATTAACAAATGACATTGCTTCATCTAATAAATTTGAAGAATTAATTCACTAAAATTAGGTAAAAAAAAATCCTTTAATTTTGATTTCTTCATTCAATAATAAAGATTACAAAATAAAGTATTTACAAAAATCAAGTACCTGCTGTTAAATTAATATGTCTGTAGTCAGACATTCTCTTCAAAAACGTTAGTTATTCATTCCTGCTTTATATGGTTTATTTTATTCAATTATGAAATACCAAGCTGTGGTTGTATCAGTGCTACTGTATGGCTGCACCACTTGTACTCTAACGAGGCACCTGGAGAATAAGCTAGATGGGAGCTGCACAAGAATGCTGTGTGCAATCTTGCGATCTGGAACAAATCATGGAAACAACACCTGACAAGAAAACAGCTGTACGGCCACTTGCCCGTGATCTCACAAACCATCCAAGTGAGACGAACAACACATGTTGGACACTGCTGGAAAAGCAAGGATGAATTCCTAAGTGATGTTTTCCTGTGGAAACCGGCACATGGATATACCAATGTGGGCTGTTCAGCAAGAACCTACATTGACCAGCTCTGTGTGGAGGCTGCACAGAGGTCCTCCTGGGGACAATGAATGATAAAGAAGGTTGGCAAGAGATTGTCATGGATATCCATGCTAATTGTGCAACATGATGATGATAAAATAATAATGTAATTTTTTTAAAAAGAAGGAAAGTGGGTAGAGTCATTTCCAGTCCCCAATCCTGAATGAAAGAATAGAAAATGTGCTGATCTGAAGAATGGCAAGAGAAACTCTTTGAAACTGCTATTCAACCTCTTGGAGATTGTTCCTCAGGTGCGCAGTCCTTGAACTAATCTGTTGGAGTAGAGCAGGGCCGGATTTACTAATAGGCCACGGATATCTGGGTGCCCACTGAAAGAGATTATAACCTTGTTTTAAGTGTACACCTGGTATTTCATTATATAATGTATTCAAAACCATAAGGGCCATGTACTATAAGTATTAGAACCATGAGTATGGGACCCCTATACTATAAGTATAGGCCCAACAATTGTCTTCAACTTGTAGGCCATGTGACCCACTGATGAGTTTGGCCTAGATCCCACAAGTCAGTGAATCTCACCATGGAGTAGAGAGGTTGTTTAATGACCTAGGATACTGGATGTTTTAACTGTAATATGAAAACGTTGATTGCCAATCTTCCTTTTAAATTCACTTGTATTTTTCGGATGAAGTACTGTTGCTGTCATATATAGTTATAATCTAATTTAACTTTAACAGTTAGAATAAAGCTAGAGCCCCTACTTTTTTTTTTTTTTTTTTTGCTTCACTTTAATGCATGATAATTCTGTTAAAATTTTCCCTTTCTTTTTCTGGTTGATGTCAACTTCTCTTTTGCTGCCATCTTGGAATTTCATGCATGCCACTTACTATAAAGAATCAATAATAGCATTTTTGAATTTTTTTAGATGAAGCATTGTCATAATTATTAATTTTTGGACTTGTATTTCTTTCATCTTATTTTTGCTTTTTATTAAAACTCCAAGTTTGTTATTATACGACTGTTAAGCAAGCAGCACACATTGAAAATTTAAAAAATAATAATCTTCCAACAAGATTTGATCTTGCATGCCTCATTCTCAAGAGCCTGACTTATTGGTAAGGTGCCATAGTCATGCTAAGGGGCGGCCATCTTAAGGATTAGAGATGCAGGTTTGAATTTTGCTAGAACCTTTTTTTTTTTTTTTTTTTTCAATTGTTTTTTGTTTTGTTCTTTTTACATATCTGCATTTATTTAACTATGAGAGTTGTGATAAAAAGCAACAGAAATTTGATGAAAGAAATACTAACAAAAAAGTTAATAATAATGACAATTCCATTATTTTATTTTTTGTTTGTTTGTTTATATTATTTTTGTTTTGTTTTAATCTTTGCTTTATTGTTGCATGTTAAAACTGATGTTATTTTATCTTCTAATATCTTACAGCAAAAATCAAGGCACTATTTAATTCACTATTCATACTGCATCTATTTTCCCCTCCCCCTTTATTTTCTGGGCATGGCTTACTTGAATGAACAATTGATATTTGTTTCATGTTTTTATAATGAATTTTTATGATTGCTTTTTTTTTTCTTTTTCTATTAATGCTTTTTGTTAATGTTTTTCTTTGATCAATTTCATTAAATATTGATTTTTAGAAATGAATTAGATAAGATTATCTACTTAACTTTTTTTCTCTAATGTTATGAAGAATATAACTGATCTTTTAGATATTTTTTTTAATAATAGTACTACTACTGCTGTTCTACAAGGATAGCTTTAGCATTAGATAATCCACAAAGGTTGATATGCCATTAAACAAAAAAACCAAACCCATCTATTGGTCAAATAGATCTGTTCAAAATAAGTGTTTACCTATTCAAAATGATTGTAAAAATTGTTAAACTGACTTTGGCATAAAATAACCTAACAAGGGTTGACATACCATAAAACCAACCAATATCCATAGTTAATTAGATTCTGCTAGTTTAATGGTTTTTGCTTGATCAACCTTAGTCATTAAATTCTATAGAATTAACAGATGATTCCCTTCACTCACCTGGAATATTTGATAAGAAACAACATGATTTTGAGCCTCTGATTCATAAAACGAAGAAAAAAACACTCATAGAAACTAGAAGTTCAACTCTAAATAATAATTGAGAAACCAAAAATTTGATTATTACTTATGCAAAGATATTGGTAATAACTGAATTTTAACCATCGTCATTGTTTCAGAGGTTAAAACCCTAAACTGGTGTTACTTTCCTTGAAATGTCTGAATCTATTTGATGTCACATCATTATCCTTATTAATATATGTATTGGGATAAGTAGATACATTATGTTGTGACCTAAGATTTTGGAGGGAAGGTCCCTGTGGCATAATAGTTAACATGCTGCACAGTGACATTGTACTAAATGAATTTGAACTATTACATTCACTTTTGGATTAATGCCCTTAGGAAAGGTATGAACCTCCTGATCTCCCAGCTATGGGTTAAATAGTACCACTACTGTTCTAATGTTTTGGCATTAAATAACCTGCTAAGTTTGATATGCCATTAAACAAAGAAACCAAAATGAATATTCTTTGATTTGGATTAGTGTATCCAAAGTTAACAGTATGACTATTGATCATAGAATAATCTGCCTTTTGCAATTTCATTAAGGATTAAGATTTATTTGGAAGGCATGAAACTAGAATATTTTGTAATGTTAGAGAGCTAAGAGTCAAGGTTTTCTAGAGAAAGGCAAATTTATTTTTAGAGCAGAAATTTTTTTTTATCTTTATTATAAACTATTTATTATTTGTTATTATTGTATTTTTGGCTTCTTTTAATACTTGTTATTGTTTTTGCTATTTTAGTTGATTTTTCTAGGAAATAATTTTGTCATATATAATCATGAATAATAATTCCCCACCCTTAAGTATAAATCCAAGGTCGAAAGTTTTGCATCCCATCTATGGGTTAAATAGAAAAATGTATTTATAAAAAAAAATTGTATTATCCATTAAGAATTGATTTATTTCAAAACTGTATCGGCATTAGATGACCCACTGAGGTTGATATGCCATAAAACAAAAACAAACCAAACCAAAAGTTTTGCAATATTTTGGTAACATGAGGCACAATTTGTCAGTTCTAGATGCTTTTGCCAAAATTTTGAAGATGACAAACCACACTAGACCATAAGATACCAAGCTCACCTGATACTCTCCACAGCCTCAGAATCCATGCTTTTAGGCCTACCTCTCCTTGCTTGAAACCCGAGGAAAATTTCTTGAGTCATCTGGTTACTGTACTGTGATCAACTGGACCGTCACCTTTTCCGCAACAAATACTTGATATAGCTAAACACTTGTACCTGGTCATGGTTAACAGAATGAGAATAATCTACCCCAATGGATTAGATAAAGGGGTGGGTTCAAAGTTCTTTGAAAGCTCCCAATTACAAGAAACACCTGAAGAAGACTGGAAGTCATATTGGCCAAAACATTGTGTTTCAGAGGTTAAAACCCTAGACAATACAAGGCTGGTGTCACTTTCCTTGAAATGTCTGAACCAGTTTGATGCTATATCATTATCCATATTAATATATCTATATATCCATTATCACATTGATGTATTATTAAAGATGAGGCCAACAGACTGAAAAATCTAAATGATACAAATGTTTTTGGTTGCCCAATTCAAACTCTTGAAGCATAAGTTCTTGAATTAGACTACATTGCACATTCATCTGTGCAACTTTCAAATCTCACAGTGAAGCAATATACTATGCACCAATTACCACAATACTAAGCTTAGCTTAGATGTGGCACAAGGCCAGAAGTATGGAGCACCCAGTAAGAATCAGACTCACTAACAATGGTCTGCGAATCTAGTTTGCTAATTATTACACCATGTGAGGTGCCCTATTTACTACTAAGCTTAACTTAGATGTGGCACAAAGCCAGAGGGATGGGGCACCCAGTGAGAATCAAACTCACTAACAATGGTCTGCGAATCTGGTTTGCTAACCATTACACCATGTGAGGTGCCCTATTTACTAAGCTTAGCTTAGATGTGGCACAAGGCCAGAAGTATGGGGCACCCAGTGAGAATCGGACTCACTAACAATGGTCTGCTAAGTTAGCTTGCTAACCATTAGTCTAGCTTTGGTCATGTGATATTCATATCGCAAATATTTCAAAACATTTTAACTCACCCTAGTAATAAGTCATCGGAGTGGCCTAAAGTCGGTATCAGCCAATCAACGAGGGAGTCTCTCCCCTTTTCAATAGCGCTAGACCAAGGAGATTGTTTTTGCATCTGAGGTGGAGTGCCACACCTACCATCAGCTCCTTACTTTACCACACAGATCCCTGTGCTACTCATACGCTGAGTTGGCGAGGGCTGGTATCGAACTAGGAACCTTGTGGCTTCTAGCCGAACACTCTACCGACTGAGCTAACCCGGCCCTTAACTATCCGCAAATGTAAACTTTAAGAACTGTTTGATTGTTCCATTCTTAAACTTTCAATATAATTCTTTGTTGATTTTGAAGAATTTGTAATTGTGTGATAGGTTTTCAAATTTTGAAGAAGTGAGAAATTCCTCACTTATTGCTTCTCTGTTAGTCAATTTATTGAATGTTCACTTGAAATTCTGAATTCAGAAAAAATAAATTTATTGAAATCATAAATGTGTTACTTTTCTCCTGATGTGAACTGTGTGTCTACATTAAAGTTGTTGGGTTGGTTTAGCTCAGTCGGTAGAGCATCCACCTAGGAACCACAAAGTTCCAGATTCAATACCAGCCCTTGCCAACTCAGTGCATGAGTAGCACAGCTTGGATCTGTACAGTAAAATTGGGAAACTGACGGTTGGTGTGGTACCCCACCTCAGAGACAAAAACAGTTCCCCTGATCTAGTGCTAGTGAAAAGGAGATAGACTCTCTTACTGTCCAGCTGATACTGACAATAGATCATTTTGATGACTTTTATATTCAATCACCAAATTTCTTAACATTCATTGTTATGACCATATGATTATATCTGACAAATTTTTGTATTTGTAAAATTATTTAAGAATATACAGTCAACCCGTTCTCTTTCAATACATTTGAGACTTTCTTTGATTACAGGGAAATTGCAGAGTGATTGGGGGGGGGGTATGGTTTGAATGTTAATGAGTTTAAAACGAAAAAATTGAGTACCCATCAAGAATGAATCAAACAAAATGTCTTCATATTATCTGCGTTATTCCGACTATTGTCCTCATCTTCATTGTTATTTGTACAACGTTTCGGCCGATATGCCCTCCGGCCTTCTTCAGGTATTTCTTGTCGGACTCTGGAACCTTCTTGGACTTGGAAACCTTCTTTTTGAACTCAGGAACTTTCTTGAAGAAGGCCGGAGGGCATATCGGCCGAAACGTTGTACAAATAACAATGAAGATGGGGACAATAGTCCGAATAACACAGATAATACTAATCATCAAGCCTCATCTCAAACATTCAGAGAAAATGTCTTCGTCATAAATTAACTCCAGGGTTTTTATTTCTGAGAACCTGATAATTATTTGGGAAATTTGAATTGGTTCAAGGTGAAAAAGACAGGGTTGACTGTATTTATTAATTTCCGAGAACAAAATGTTGTATTTAATTTATTTTTTTTTTAATATTTGTTTTTTATTGTGTGGTTTGTTTACTTGCATGGTTTTTGTTGTTTTTTCTGCTTTAGAAAAATGGAAATGCTATCCAAGCTGTTAATCGCATGATTGGTAAGTTCTCTTCATTGTCCACTACTTCATCCGAGTCCTCATCCTCACCTTCACCACCATCCCACAAGTCAAGCAGACCAAGGGCCAAAAATGAGAACCGTGTCCCGTGGCTCCCAAACAAGACAAACCATTCTTCGTCCTCAAGCACCAATTCCTCTTCTGACATCTCACTAGGCTCAAGTTCTTTACCATCTGTTTATTCATCATCATCTCGAATTAACAGAATGACTGGTGTTAGGACTGATCACAATTCCTCTTCCCTTTTTAAGGTACAACAACAGATTGATGCTGCTCGAAAGGATAATGGTGAAAATTCTGAAAGCAGTCTCACTGGAAATTCTTCAGAATCCAAAGAAGTCTAAAAAAAAAAAAAAAAAAAAATTAAAAAAAACTTGTAAAATAAAAAGAAAAAGAAAAAAAGAGAAGTGATTAAGACATCATTGAGCCCTTAAAAAATATTTGGGGCTGTTTGTCCTTAGCTTTGTGGGTTCTTTGTTGCTTTCAGGCTATTTTGATCTGTATGTTTTCCAGGCATCATCAGGTGACACGCACAGGTTGTGTTTTTTACCTAAATTAATTTGACTTGTGAAAATTCAAGATGTTTTTTTTTAAGTCAGAAAATGATTAAAGATTCAATGGATGATCAAAAAGTTATAATTTAAAAGAAAGATAAAAAAAAAATCAAATGTCGTGAGCTGTTTGGTGTTGGTATTTGTTTTCTTAAAAAAAAAAAATTTTTTTAAAAAAGATCCATCTACCAAATATAAATTGACTTGAATAGTTTGGTAAACCTAACTTGTTGCAATTCACCTGTTAACAATTTAATCCATATTGATTCAAATATGAACATACAAAATGAAAATAAACCAGGCTGGATTTTTTTTTTCTTTTTTCTGGGGTGGGGGTTGGACACTTGGTCATGATCAATGTTCTTTTAGGGTGCAGTCATGTTACAAAAAAAAAAAATTTAAACTGTACAGTAGAATTGTACTGCTACACCTAAATTTCAAGTTTCAGTTGTTTTTTTTTTTTGTTTTATTTTTTTTTTATTTTTTTTAAATGTTTCAATAATAAAACTATGTGGCAGAAACGGCAATCTTGCTCTGACTTTTGTTTAATAAATCTAAAAAAAAAAAAAAACACACAAAAAAACAATGGTTGTTTTTAAAGACATTTGAGCTGGTCACCTCAATAATTTGCTTAGTCAGCATTTTATATATAAATGATAGTTTGTTATATTTATAAATAAAGAGTGCTCAATATCAGTGATAGAGCATATATATATATGTTAGGACAGCATAGACATAGTCAGTGGTGCTTGGTGATTGTCAGTTTCTTGCCTATATGATCATTAGATGACAGTCACCAAGTGCTGTCAACTCTGTCTATGCAATCCTAACTTTTATATTAAGTTGTTTGATATATTTATTAAAAAAAAGAAAATTGCACACTCAACTTCAGTTTTTCGCACATGTTTTTTTGGTCCAGTTGAGGTCATGAAAAATTTTGCATGAAATTCTTTGTTTTCTAAATTCTTCAATGGAAAAAAGTTGGGTAACACTGTATGAACATATACTTGACCTTTGCAATCCATTATTGGATTGTGTCGAAGAAATATCCATGTGGATTTTTTTTTTTCAGCTGTGACTGTGAATAATAATGATAATAATCAAAAGACACACAACATTGACTTTATCTTTACCTTTCTTTATGAAATGTCACCTCACCTGATTGGAAGTTTTATTGTTTGTTTTTTTTTATTGTTATTTACAATTGTTTATTGTCACTTTTCCAGCATTTTTTTAAGAACTAGTTTCAGTAGACAAAGCACCCTTTGTTCGAAAAATGTCACTCTTTTGTTTCTAGGAAAATAGAATTGAATGAAATTATTTTTTTTTTACAGGAGGCAGAACAGCTGATATTAAATTAGGAAGTTTTTTGTTTTTCTTCAAAAATTCAGCATGTTCTTGGATATATATTTTTTTTTCCATTATAATTTTTTTGTTTCTCAAAAGACATTTGCACCAAAAATTATCTTTTTTATCAAGAATTTGTGTGTGTGTGTGCGTGCATAAAAAGAGAATAGTGTTCTCTTTATGGTTATTGTAATTGTGCTGGTTTTGTTTTCTTCCAGGAGAGGAAAATGTTGCATATAACAACAATTAAAGTTATGTAACTTTTGATTTTTTTATTATTATTATATAAACCTTTACCCTAAAATATCGACTGAATTTGACAATAATGTAGAGAAGAAAGAAGAAATTTAAAAATTGTTAGTTTCAAAATATAATTATCAATAATCTCCATCAAAGGAATTATTTGTATATTTTCTCTTAATGTCTTCCTTCTCAAACAGGTTTAATTTTTTTTTTTTTAATTTATTAATAAAATGTTTTTTTTTGGGGTTTTTTTCCATTCTGGATGAAATCCTAAATTTCCCTCCCCACATTTGAGCTGGGCATGTCAAGAAGGTTTATTAGTTGGCATTCATATATATATATATATATATATATATACACACTAGGTATGTCAAAAAACATATTGTGATTGAAGCTGTATTTACCAAAATAGTAATGAACAATAAATGCAATGTTAATTTTTTTCAGAATACAAGGTGTCAAAAAGTATAGATTTTAAAGCTAATACCAAGATAGAGATGAAGAATGAATGGAACATTAATTTTTATGAATACAAGGTGTGTCACAAAAGTACCAAAAATCTCAATACTTTTTTGACACACTTGTGTGTGTGTATATATATATATATATATATATATATATATATATATAGTTTGGTATAATTACAAAGTTATATCTACATTAGAATAATGCTGACTCTGTCTATGTTATCCTAACTTATATAGTTATTTTTTATTTAAATGTCTTTCTTTGTCCTAAAATGGAAACTTGAATTTGATTATCAACCCCCACCCACCCTTCCTAAGACACTAATCTCTTATCCACCCTTGTTCATTTTCAGCTTTTAAATTTCTATAAAAGATCTCAAGGAACAAAATAAACAAAACGATTTTGACATAAGAAAAGTAAAACTCTTAAAATCTTACCATCTGAATTGTACTGCCGCTACACTTAAATTTCATGTTTCAGTTTAAAAAAAAAAAAAAAAAAAGTTTAATAATAAAACCTTTTTGTTGGTTGAGTTCAATTATTGTCAACTATGGGCCGGTTTTAGCTCCTGCTTCGATGCCGGCCCTGGCCAACTCAGCGTATTAGTAGCACAGGGATCTGTGCGGTAAAGTGAGGAGCTGATAGTAAGTGTGATGCTCCACCTCAGATGCTAAAAAACAGTCTCCTTGTTCTAGTGCAAGTGAAAAGGAGATAGACTCCTTCGCTGTCTGGCTGATACCAACCTTAGGCCACCCTGTCGACTTTACTTATCAGCATTTTAAGATCCTGTTATTCTCTGAAGTTGTTTTGACTTGCTCAAATAATTCTCTGATAATTCTTTATAAAAGTTGAGTCATAAAATTTGTACACTGCCTAGAAAATCTTTGTTGTAACCACAAGATTATTACAGTTTGCTCTTCCATACACCCTTTAAGCTTTAAGACTGAAGTAAAATTTTCGATATGGCAAGGTGATTAAACCTTTGAATAGCGGACTGTTCATTGTTAAATTATGCACAATATAAGTTTTAAAAAAATTTGGAAAAACACACAAATATTTAAACTATAAATAGCTTTCTTTTAACCAGACCCATTTTCGGATTTTTTATACAATTCAGTTGAAAGATGCTAGTTATCTTGATTAAGTTCTTGTTTTCTTGGTAGGCAAAGGGTTAACAAATGCTTCTCACAAAGAAGCATTTGCTTTGGACTGACCTTTTTGGCCTTGTCAATTTTGGATATTTGCAAAACAACATTTTTATGGGCATTTGATTATTCAGTTTGTACAAGAAAGTATTTTTTGCTTCCAAGTTTTAGTGTCTTAAGAATCTCTAAATTCTTCAGATTAACAAAATCTTTAGAATTAGATTTTGTCTTTTTGGTGGTTTTGTGTCTTTTGCCAAGTTTTCCCAGCACCCTACTATAGAACTATCAGAATTTACTATTCATATTTTACACTGTGAAATTAGCATGGAAACTGAACAGAAAATATGTATTAACTCTTAATAGTGATTTTTTTTTTAAATTATTAAAAAGAATAGTAAAAAATTTAAAAAACGCCTCTGGGTGATGTAAAAATAGATTTTTTAAACATATTGCCTGAGGGGTGGGAGTAAAAAAAGTTTGTACCCTAAGTAAGTAAAATCATCAAATTCATTAAAGGATTAAAAAATAAAACAATTTGAAATGTAAACTTTAAATATGTATTAAAATAAAACAAACTATATATAGGTATATAATACCAGTCATGTATTTATTAAAACTTGTTTTAAAAAACAATGAGGACTGTCTAATGTTGCATGTTCAAATATTCTATGTTATGACGATTTTGGGTAATGTGATGTAAGCAGTGACGTAATTTTTGTTACAGACAAAAAACGGAAGCGAATCTCCATTATTAAAAAGATTGTTATCGTAAAATAAATACTGTTGTTATCGTTATTAAATACTGAGTAAGGAAATGTTACTGAGGAAAGTGCTGAACATAGATTCAATTATTGTTTAAAAAATCCTCACAGCTTTGGTAGGAGACTTCTAGTGACACTTCATGGGTATAAAAATAACATCTTCTGCATTATATTCAGATGATGCCACATTTACCATATCAGTCCACCAAATTTGCAGTCTAAAAATTCTCTCTCTCACATACATACATACATAATATAATGGAGAATGAATATGAAAAGTGTTAGCAAATAAAGGTGCTTGATGCTAAAATAGCAGAGTAGATTTATAATCATAAATGAAATATTATAAAATAAGATAATATTTCAATTATGATCATATATAATATATATATATAAATTATTATTTGGTATGTGCAGGAATCCCCAAAAGTTTTTTTTGTTTTTTTCAAACTTAGAGGCTGAATACAATCCTGTTCCTATATTTTTCTCAGTTTAATAGTGCAATGCCAAACCCTTTTTCAGTGATTTCAGTTGTGTATCTGTTATCAGTTGAAATTAATATGAAGAGCATTAATCAAAGATTTATTTCTGTGGATATAACTTGAAAAGACTTGTAGATTCACAATAGAAAACCTTGTTTTTTTTTGTTTTGTTTTTTTTTTTTTTTTGGGGGGGGTTGGCTGCTCAAGTCAATATGATAAAATGCTGACTTAAACTTTTCCATACAGATCTTAAAAGATGTTCATGATGTTTACATAGCTTTAAAACTTTAAGGAAATTTACAGCTTTTATTTTAAGATCTTTTTTAAAAAAGTTGATAATAATGTCAAATATTTCTATGAATATCTAAGATTTTGTAAATGTTTTTTGTTTCATGACTAAGAAAAAAAAAAAATTTTGTTTATAAAAAAACAGTTTTTTTTTTTGGGGGGGGGGGTTCTAGATTACCAAAATTGTCTTTATTTCTTGAAAAAAAAGAAAAAAGAAAAAAGGTCTATGCCATATTTTTTGCCTATCAAATAAATATTTAAAAATTCAGATGTTATTTCAGTTTTATTTTATAAAACTTTTGCCAGTATTTGTTCAAATTTAGTTAAATTTTAAGACACATTTAAATTTCTCACTTTAAACCAAAAAAAAAAAAATTACTAATTAAATAATTAACAATAGGAAAATTGATTTGTGCTAACTAAAATTTTCTTCCTCTATTCCACAATTATTGTTACGTTTGCATATATATTTAATACTCTAAATGTAACAAGTATTATGGGACAGAGGTAATTTTATTTATCTATTTATTTGTATGTATATAGTTTCTCACCAAATAATTGGTATCCTGAAATGCAAGTTGTAGAAGAAGAATATTTTACTTTTTAATATTGTAACAATATTAAATGTGAGTGAAATTTAAGTTTCAAAACAAGTGTTCAATCTTTTAAAGTTTCTCTTTAATATATATATATATATTAATCTTAACACTTTGGAACCCATTTGTCATTAAAAAAAAAAAAAAAAAAAAAAAAAAACACCTAAGAAGTTTCCCCCAAGAAATTGGCTAATAATTAAAGTTCAAACTTATATTTCTAAGTAAGCCTATTAAATGGATTTAA
Organism: Doryteuthis pealeii; assembly: GCA_023376005.1. Classification (NCBI taxonomy): domain Eukaryota; kingdom Metazoa; phylum Mollusca; class Cephalopoda; order Myopsida; family Loliginidae; genus Doryteuthis; species Doryteuthis pealeii. Next base: position 83,752,686 of record CM042159.1, on the reverse strand, counting down.
TTTATTCAGATATATCAGAATTGTTTCAGTTCAGACTGAAGTAGATGACATTTTTATTGGATATTTCGATCATATATATTTAGTTTTTTTGGGGTTTTTTAAGCTATTTCAATTCTTGCTTCATACATAACTACTATTCAACAGAAACAAGATACAGAAAATGAAGTTCTTTTTTAAAAGAAAAAACAACTGAGAACAGCTAACCATTAGAACTTTTAAAGGGGAAAAATAAATAATAAATTTATATTTTGAATAAAGGGTTTCAGTACTGAATTTTAACCCTTGATTTCCATCTCAATTATTTTTAATAATCCTATAACTGTTTGTATATATAACTAATCCCCTTAAATATCCAGTTACTTTAGTTTGGAATTCCATGTTTGAAACATTAATTGCAAGTATATTAGAATTTCTTCTTTCTTTTCTACAGAAATTATCCTCTGATCTTTACCATTAAAAAAAAAAAAAACAACAACATATCTTGCCACTATTACTGTAGAATTGACTTCCAAAAATTACTTTCCTCCATGACTGTCAACCTCCAGAAGTTTAAAAGACAATCTCTTTTATGCCATAGTGGTCATCACTATGTTGCAGCTTCCTTTCAAATTTAAAGAGACCCAAAACACAGATAAGGCATTGGTCGCTTCTCACATCTTTTGGAAAATTTTGTAAAATAATATATAAATAAAAACTAAACATTAAATTTAAAGAGACCCAAAACACAGATAAGGCATTGGTCGCTTCTCACATCTTTTGGAAAATTTTGTAAAATAATATATAAATAAAAACTAAACATGATTTGAAATCAAAACTCTAAACTTATTATTATCCAACTGAACATTTTTGAATTTTCACTTTTTACATGTGCACCCCCCCTCCCATAATACAAAAAAAAAAAAAAAGACAGTTGGTAATATTTGTATAGCTAAATTTGGATTTAAATTTTGTTTTGATCTGATTATAACTGGCTTAATGTCAATGTTTCTCAATTTTATGTTTTGATATTGACCAAGCCTAAATGCCAGTACCTACCAAAATAAAGTCATTTTTTTTAACTTTATTTACACTATGGAATCTCTTAAAGAGAACTGTTTTAAAACACAAAGCAATTTTTTATTTTTACCATTTAATTTTTTTTTTTTTTATAAACAGGCTTTCTGCTATAAGCACAAGTAAGCTATCTAAAAGAAATTTGAAGCAGTTCTCTTTTTTCCTCTCTGAATGTAATAAAAATGCTATTTTCAAAAATATTTTGTTTGTGTTTTTATACCTTTTTTTATAATGAAAAAAAAAAGTTAACATTTTTCTTGTAGAAGGCTGGAATCCAGATTTGATTGTGTACGCCTAATTTATCCTGGTCAAACAGTGGAAATGTTTTTTAACCTCAGTGGACAGACTAACAATTGTGATCGGGTAGAACAGTTGAATATGGTTGACCATATCTGGAAAAGGCAAACATTACACTCACTGGGATAAAGTTAAAATCACTGATTTGTTAAGTAAAAAGAATTAAAGAATAAACACACATCAAGATGTGAGAAAAATGTTTGTGGTTCAGATGACAGTAATTATGAACTTTAGTTTGCCAAATTCCTAGCATAAAATTGTGCGTGCGCATTATCTCCCTTAATAAATTTGCTTGTATAATTTTTCTTATGAGATTTTCTTAAACAACTGAATGAGTAAAAATACATTTCATTCTTATCGACACATTCTTCTTGTTTGTTTGAGAAATAAAATTTTTATTTCTCAAACAAACAAAAATATATTGATAAGACGAGTGCACAACAAAAATATCATAAAATGTGTTCGTAATAACAATCAAGTTAATTTCAGATAATGCGCATGCACAATTTTATGCTAGGAATTTGGCCAACTAAAGTTCATACGTTTCGATAAGAATGAAATGTATTTTTATTCATTCAGTTGTTTAAGAAAATCTCATAAAAACTATACAAGCAAATTTATTAAGGGAGATAATGCGCACGCACAATTTTATGCTAGGAATTTGGCCAACTAAAGTTTATAATTACCCAAGATGACTGTAGCTTTTGGTACACAGCAAAAACAAAAAGATTTGAAATAGTTCTGTGAAAAAGATCTGGACCAATAATATGTAAAAATTGTTTGATACCCTTTTTTTGCTTTATACTCTGAAGAAAGAAACCAGAGGTGCATATCTTATTATAATTTGTGTTTTTCTGTCTGTAACCAAAACTATATTACTACTCAAGTCACAATTCCCTTAATTATTTACGTCAAATTCTCCATGATTTCATTCTTTTAAACCTTCAGTTATTAATAAACATTGTTTTACATTATTAATACTGTTGACCATATCTACGTACTAATAACATGCAATTGTATTTATATATACAACAAAATAGCGGTTTACAGTTTGAACGAGAAGGCTAATTTGCATATTGATATTTAAAATTTTATTTTAATAAATATGTGCTTGGTATTATTGATTTCTAATTGTTTGGTTTTATCTTAAGAAATATAAACAACAATCTTGTGGATAAATCTTAAAAGAAATTTATTTACAAGAAGAAATAACTGTAATATTATCCTTTACTTCCTATTCTAACTAAATAGTTAAATTTGGAAAATGATGGAAGTGTTAGTTTCAAAGTTGTTCTATTTTTCGATTATACCCCCTCTGTTGCAGATCTTTTTATCTGCATTCTTAGTCAGTTTCATTAGCCTTTCTAATTTAATGATATTTTATTATATCAAAACTTAAATACTTGCACCCGGAGGGTGCATATATTTGCTAGTTATATCTAAAGAAGGTTGAATGTACTGTTGAAACATCATGTAAACAACAAAACTAAGGAGGTTGAATAATTTTATTAATGACTTTTATTACAATTACCAATTTTACTATATAATTTATTATATAATCTCTTATCATAATGGAGATTGTGTGTTTATCTGTCTGTAACTGAAACTATCAAGTTAATTTCACAATTCCCATAGTTATTTACGTCACATTCTCCACGATTTTATTTAAACCTCAATTATTAATAAAAATTGTTTTATATTATTAATACTGCTGACCATATCTATATACTAATAACATACAATTGTATTTATTTATAAAATAGTGGTTTACAGTGTGAACAAGAGTTAATTTGCATATTGATATTTAAAAAAATTATTTTAATAGATATTTGCTTGGTATTATTGATTTCTAATAGTTTGGTTTTATTTTAATGAATATGAGCAAAATTCTTGGGGATAAATCTTAAAAGAAATCTATTAACAAGATGAAATAACTAATTTTATTCTCTACTTCCTATTTTAACTAAATAGTTAAATTTTGAGTAATGAAAGACGCAAGTAATGGAAGAGTAAGTTTACTATTTTCTGAAAAAGTAATTAAAATATGATTTTTTTTTTTAAATTTATATTTAGATGGATTTATGAAAAGTTAAAGAACAACAACTGCAATTTCTTTCCATGATCATATTGGTGCTTCTATTTAGGAAGGAGTGAATTATTGTAACTGACTGCAAGGTCTCAGGGTTCAAACAATTAACATTTATTTTTTTCATATTCTTCCAAGAATTTTTTAAAAATTAAATAATGATAGCAAATAAGTTCAGATTGTGTAGTACAAAAATATTTACACAATGATTGGGAATTAATATTGTGATCCATTGCAAAAATGAAAGAAAGACTAAAAGAAAAGAAGAAAGAACGAATTAGAGAAAGAAACAAAGAAAAAGAAAGAAAGACTGAAAGAGAGAAAAAAAGAAAGACGGAATGAATGAATGAATGCTTGAAAGTTCGATGAACGTAGATCAATATTCCAACAGTAATATTGATAGTTAATGAGTTTAAAATGGTTTACTCGTTGTGCAGACAAAGTCAACACCATTGAGTAAATTGTCTCATTAAACTAACAATATTGTAAGCATTTTGTTATTTCTGCCTGTTGTCAGGATTGAACCTGTAAACTCCTTGAGATTGTTACTCAGAACTTTATTAACTAAACACCTCACCTATATCCATTATGCCATGTCCTATTAGACAATTTTAGATAGATTTTTTGGAACTTATAAACCTAGAATTCACACATATTATGTGTACATTAAGATTTTTTTAAAATTAGGTTTATAGGTTCAAAAAATTCACTATATATTGTCCCCTAGGACACATGGCATAATGGATATAGGTGTTCAGTTAATACTAGTTCAAAATGACAATCATCTGGAGTTTGTAGGTTCAATTCAAACTACAGGCAAAAATAATATAGAATAATTAGACCTTGATGTATTAAAGGAAAGGTTTACTGTGAAGAATGCTGAGTTGAACAAAAGCACCTGAAGAAGATGGAGTGTACATTTTGACCAAAATGTTTTTTATATATATATAGAACAATAGTCTAAATAATACATAAACTTCATCTGTATGTTTTTTTAGATTGCCATCATATATATAAATATAAGACTTTTGGCCAAGGTGCCCCCTAAAGATGTTTCTTGCTAATTTATTCAATAGATTGATTGTTCTCAGTCCTTTAACAGTTAAGTATTCTATATCATTTAGTCTCTTAGTTAGGATTGAACCCACAAACTCCACATGCTAGTCATTTTGAATTAGTATTAACTAAGCACCTATATCCATTATGCCATGTGTCCTAGGGGACAATTACTGGTGATTTTTGGAACCTATAAACCTAATTTTTATAAGTTAACGCTTATCAAAAGATCTAGTCAAGATTGAACCTATATTCACCAGGAGACTTGTTTATAAGAACTTTATTAACTGAACACCTATATCCATGACGCTATGTGTCCTAGGGACACAATTCATCCAGAGATTTTGGAATCTATAAACCAAATATTTTTTTAACCTAGAATTTACACTTATCAAAAGATTGAACCTGTAATCTAAAGATTCACGTAGAACTTTATTAACAGAACACGTATATCAATTATGCCATGTCCCCTAGGGCACAATTCATCAAGAGTTTTTGGAAACTATAAACCTAATTTTTTTTTTACACCTAGAATTGAGACTTATCAAAAGATTGAACCCATAAACCCCAGGAGATTCATCATTTAAACTTTTTTAACTGAACACCTATATCCATTGTGCCATTTGTCCTAGAGCACAGTGCATCATGAGTTTTTGGAACCTATAAAGCTAATATTTTTTTTTACATAGAAATTAGACTATCAAAAGATGAACCCGTAATCCCAGGATTCATCATTTAGAACTTTTTTAACTGAACACCTATATCCATTGTGCCATTTGTCCTAGAGCACAGTGCATCATGAGTTTTTGGAACCTATAAAGCTAATTTTTTTTTTTTTACATAGAATTTTAGACTTATCAAAAGATTGAACCCGTAATCCCCAGGTGATTCATCATTTAGAACTTTTTTAACTGAAACCTATATCCATTGTGCCATTTGTCCTAGAGCACAGTGCATCATGAGTTTTTGGAACCTATAAACTAATTTTTTTTTTTACATAGAATTTAGACTATCAAAAGAAACCCGTAATCCCAGGTGATTCATCATTTAGAACTTTTTTTAACTGAACACCTATATCCATTGTGCCATTTGTCCTAGAGCACAGTGCATCATGAGTTTTTGGAACCTATAAAGCTAATTTTTTTTTTTACATAGAATTTAGACTTATCAAAAGATTGAACCCGTAATCCCCAGGATTCATCATTTAGAACTTTTTTTAACTGAACACCTATATCCATTGTGCCATTTGTCAAAGAGCACAATTCATCATGAGTTTTTGGAACCTATAAACTAATATTTTTTTTACCTAGAAATTAGACTTATCAAAAGATTGAACCTGTAATCCCAGGTGATCATCATTTAGAACTTTTTAACTGAACACCTATATCCATTGTGCCATTTGTCAAAGAGCACAATTCATTAATATTTTTTTTTACCTAGAACTTAGACATAAAGATTGAACCTAATCCCAGTTCATCATTTAGAACTTTTTAACTGAACACCTATATCCATTGTGCCATTTGTCCTAGAGCACAGTGCATCATGAGTTTTTGGAACCTATAAAGCTAATATTTTTTTTTACATAGAATTAGACTTATCAAAAGATTGAACCCGTAATCCCCTGGTGATTCATCATTTAGAACATTTTTAACTGAACACCTATATCCATTGTGCCATTTGTCCTAGAGCACAGTGCATCATGAGTTTTTGGAACCTATAAAGCTAATATTTTTTTTACTACATAGAAATTAGACTTATCAAAAGAGGGAACCCGTAATCCCCTGGTGATTCATCATTTAGAACATTTTTAACTGAACACCTATATCCATTGTGCCATTTGTCCTAGAGCACAGTGCATCATGAGTTTTTGGAACCTATAAAGCTAATATTTTTTTTTACTACATAGAAATTAGACTTATCAAAAGAGGAACCCGTAATCCCCTGGTGATTCATCATTTAGAACATTTTTAACTGAACACCTATATCCATTGTGCCATTTGTCCTAGAGCACAGTGCATCATGAGTTTTTGGAACCTATAAAGCTAATTTTTTTTTTTTACATAGAATTTAGACTTATCAAAAGATTGAACCCGTAATCCCCAGGTGATTCATCATTTAGAACATTTTTAACTGAACACCTATATCCATTGTGCCATTTGTCCTAGAGCACAGTGCATCATGAGTTTTTGGAACCTATAAAGCTAATTTTTTTTTTTACATAGAATTTAGACTTATCAAAAGATTGAACCCGTAATCCCAGGTGATTCATCATTTAGAACATTTTTAACTGAACACCTATATCCATTGTGCCATTTGTCCTAGAGCACAGTGCATCATGAGTTTTTGGAACCTATAAAGCTAATTTTTTTTTTTACTACATAGAATTAGACTTATCAAAAGATTGAACCCGTAATCCCCAGGTGATTCATCATTTAGAACATTTTTAACTGAACACCTATATCCATTGTGCCATTTGTCCTAGAGCACAGTGCATCATGAGTTTTTGGAACCTATAAAGCTAATTTTTTTTTTACTACATAGAATTTAGACTTATCAAAAGATTGAACCCGTAATCCCCTGGTGATTCATCATTTAGAACATTTTTAACTGAACACCTATATCCATTGTGCCATTTGTCCTAGAGCACAGTGCATCATGAGTTTTTGGAACCTATAAAGCTAATTTTTTTTTTTACATAGAATTTAGACTTATCAAAAGATTGAACCCGTAATCCCCAGGTGATTCATCATTTAGAACATTTTTAACTGAACACCTATATCCATTGTGCCATTTGTCCTAGAGCACAGTGCATCATGAGTTTTTGGAACCTATAAAGCTAATATTTTTTTTACTACATAGAATTTAGACTTATCAAAAGATTGAACCCGTAATCCCCTGGTGATTCATCATTTAGAACATTTTTAACTGAACACCTATATCCATTGTGCCATTTGTCCTAGAGCACAGTGCATCATGAGTTTTTGGAACCTATAAAGCTAATATTTTTTTTTTACATAGAATTTAGACTTATCAAAAGATTGAACCCGTAATCCCCTGGTGATTCATCATTTAGAACATTTTTAACTGAACACCTATATCCATTGTGCCATTTGTCCTAGAGCACAGTGCATCATGAGTTTTTGGAACCTATAAAGCTAATATTTTTTTTTACTACATAGAAATTAGACTTATCAAAAGAGGGAACCCGTAATCCCCTGGTGATTCATCATTTAGAACATTTTTAACTGAACACCTATATCCATTGTGCCATTTGTCCTAGAGCACAGTGCATCATGAGTTTTTGGAACCTATAAAGCTAATATTTTTTTTTACTACATAGAAATTAGACTTATCAAAAGAGGGAACCCGTAATCCCCTGGTGATTCATCATTTAGAACATTTTTAACTGAACACCTATATCCATTGTGCCATTTGTCCTAGAGCACAGTGCATCATGAGTTTTTGGAACCTATAAAGCTAATATTTTTTTTTACTACATAGAAATTAGACTTATCAAAAGAGGGAACCCGTAATCCCCTGGTGATTCATCATTTAGAACATTTTTAACTGAACACCTATATCCATTGTGCCATTTGTCCTAGAGCACAGTGCATCATGAGTTTTTGGAACCTATAAAGCTAATATTTTTTTTTACTACATAGAAATTAGACTTATCAAAAGAAACCCGTAATCCCTGGTGATTCATCATTTAGAACATTTTTAACTGAACACCTATATCCATTGTGCCATTTGTCCTAGAGCACAGTGCATCATGAGTTTTTGGAACCTATAAAGCTAATTTTTTTTTTACTACATAGAATTAGACTTATCAAAAGATTGAACCCGTAATCCCCTGGTGATTCATCATTTAGAACATTTTTAACTGAACACCTATATCCATTGTGCCATTTGTCCTAGAGCACAGTGCATCATGAGTTTTTGGAACCTATAAAGCTAATATTTTTTTTTACTACATAGAAATTAGACTTATCAAAAGATTGAACCCGTAATCCCCTGGTGATTCATCATTTAGAACATTTTTTAACTGAACACCTATATCCATTGTGCCATTTGTCCTAGAGCACAGTGCATCATGAGTTTTTGGAACCTATAAAGCTAATATTTTTTTTACTATAGAAATTAGACTTATCAAAAGAGGAACCCGTAATCCCCTGGTGATTCATCATTTAGAACATTTTTAACTGAACACCTATATCCATTGTGCCATTTGTCCTAGAGCACAGTGCATCATGAGTTTTTGGAACCTATAAAGCTAATATTTTTTTTTACTACATAGAAATTAGACTTCAAAAGAGGAACCCGTAATCCCCTGGTGATTCATCATTTAGAACATTTTTAACTGAACACCTATATCCATTGTGCCATTTGTCCTAGAGCACAGTGCATCATGAGTTTTTGGAACCTATAAAGCTAATATTTTTTTTTACTACATAGAAATTAGACTTATCAAAAGATTGAACCCGTAATCCCCTGGTGATTCATCATTTAGAACATTTTTAACTGAACACCTATATCCATTGTGCCATTTGTCCTAGAGCACAGTGCATCATGAGTTTTTGGAACCTATAAAGCTAATATTTTTTTTTACTACATAGAAATTAGACTTATCAAAAGAGGAACCCGTAATCCCCTGGTGATTCATCATTTAGAACATTTTTAACTGAACACCTATATCCATTGTGCCATTTGTCCTAGAGCACAGTGCATCATGAGTTTTTGGAACCTATAAAGCTAATATTTTTTTTTACTACATAGAAATTAGACTTATCAAAAGAGGGAACCCGTAATCCCCTGGTGATTCATCATTTAGAACATTTTTAACTGAACACCTATATCCATTGTGCCATTTGTCCTAGAGCACAGTGCATCATGAGTTTTTGGAACCTATAAAGCTAATATTTTTTTTTACTACATAGAAATTAGACTTATCAAAAGAGGGAACCCGTAATCCCCTGGTGATTCATCATTTAGAACATTTTTAACTGAACACCTATATCCATTGTGCCATTTGTCCTAGAGCACAGTGCATCATGAGTTTTTGGAACCTATAAAGCTAATTTTTTTTTTACATAGAATTAGACTTATCAAAAGATTGAACCCGTAATCCCCAGGTGATTCATCATTTAGAACATTTTTAACTGAACACCTATATCCATTGTGCCATTTGTCCTAGAGCACAGTGCATCATGAGTTTTTGGAACCTATAAAGCTAATTTTTTTTTACTACATAGAAATTAGACTTATCAAAAGATTGAACCCGTAATCCCCTGGTGATTCATCATTTAGAACATTTTTAACTGAACACCTATATCCATTGTGCCATTTGTCCTAGAGCACAGTGCATCATGAGTTTTTGGAACCTATAAAGCTAATTTTTTTTTTTTACATAGAATTTAGACTTATCAAAAGATTGAACCCGTAATCCCCAGGTGATTCATCATTTAGAACATTTTTAACTGAACACCTATATCCATTGTGCCATTTGTCCTAGAGCACAGTGCATCATGAGTTTTTGGAACCTATAAAGCTAATTTTTTTTTTTACTACATAGAAATTAGACTTATCAAAAGATTGAACCCGTAATCCCCTGGTGATTCATCATTTAGAACATTTTTAACTGAACACCTATATCCATTGTGCCATTTGTCCTAGAGCACAGTGCATCATGAGTTTTTGGAACCTATAAAGCTAATTTTTTTTTTACATAGAATTTAGACTTATCAAAAGATTGAACCCGTAATCCCCAGGTGATTCATCATTTAGAACATTTTTAACTGAACACCTATATCCATTGTGCCATTTGTCCTAGAGCACAGTGCATCATGAGTTTTTGGAACCTATAAAGCTAATTTTTTTTTTTACATAGAATTTAGACTTATCAAAAGATTGAACCCGTAATCCCCAGGTGATTCATCATTTAGAACATTTTTAACTGAACACCTATATCCATTGTGCCATTTGTCCTAGAGCACAGTGCATCATGAGTTTTTGGAACCTATAAAGCTAATATTTTTTTTTACTACATAGAAATTAGACTTATCAAAAGAGGGAACCCGTAATCCCCTGGTGATTCATCATTTAGAACATTTTTAACTGAACACCTATATCCATTGTGCCATTTGTCCTAGAGCACAGTGCATCATGAGTTTTTGGAACCTATAAAGCTAATATTTTTTTTTACTACATAGAAATTAGACTTATCAAAAGAGGGAACCCGTAATCCCCTGGTGATTCATCATTTAGAACATTTTTAACTGAACACCTATATCCATTGTGCCATTTGTCCTAGAGCACAGTGCATCATGAGTTTTTGGAACCTATAAAGCTAATATTTTTTTTACTACATAGAAATTAGACTTATCAAAAGAGGGAACCCGTAATCCCCTGGTGATTCATCATTTAGAACATTTTTAACTGAACACCTATATCCATTGTGCCATTTGTCCTAGAGCACAGTGCATCATGAGTTTTTGGAACCTATAAAGCTAATATTTTTTTTACTACATAGAAATTAGACTTATCAAAAGAGGAACCCGTAATCCCCTGGTGATTCATCATTTAGAACATTTTTAACTGAACACCTATATCCATTGTGCCATTTGTCCTAGAGCACAGTGCATCATGAGTTTTTGGAACCTATAAAGCTAATATTTTTTTTTACTACATAGAAATTAGACTTATCAAAAGAGGAACCCGTAATCCCCTGGTGATTCATCATTTAGAACATTTTTAACTGAACACCTATATCCATTGTGCCATTTGTCCTAGAGCACAGTGCATCATGAGTTTTTGGAACCTATAAAGCTAATATTTTTTTTTACTACATAGAAATTAGACTTATCAAAAGAGGGAACCCGTAATCCCCTGGTGATTCATCATTTAGAACATTTTTAACTGAACACCTATATCCATTGTGCCATTTGTCCTAGAGCACAGTGCATCATGAGTTTTTGGAACCTATAAAGCTAATATTTTTTTTTACTACATAGAAATTAGACTTATCAAAAGAGGGAACCCGTAATCCCCTGGTGATTCATCATTTAGAACATTTTTAACTGAACACCTATATCCATTGTGCCATTTGTCCTAGAGCACAGTGCATCATGAGTTTTTTGGAACCTATAAAGCTAATATTTTTTTTACTACATAGAAATTAGACTTATCAAAAGAGGAACCCGTAATCCCCTGGTGATTCATCATTTAGAACATTTTTAACTGAACACCTATATCCATTGTGCCATTTGTCCTAGAGCACAGTGCATCATGAGTTTTTGGAACCTATAAAGCTAATATTTTTTTTTACTACATAGAAATTAGACTTATCAAAAGAGGGAACCCGTAATCCCCTGGTGATTCATCATTTAGAACATTTTTAACTGAACACCTATATCCATTGTGCCATTTGTCCTAGAGCACAGTGCATCATGAGTTTTTGGAACCTATAAAGCTAATATTTTTTTTACTACATAGAAATTAGACTTATCAAAAGAGGGAACCCGTAATCCCCTGGTGATTCATCATTTAGAACATTTTTAACTGAACACCTATATCCATTGTGCCATTTGTCCTAGAGCACAGTGCATCATGAGTTTTTGGAACCTATAAAGCTAATATTTTTTTTTACTACATAGAAATTAGACTTATCAAAAGAGGGAACCCGTAATCCCCTGGTGATTCATCATTTAGAACTTTTTTAACTGAACACCTATATCCATTGTGCCATTTGTCCTAGAGCACAGTGCATCATGAGTTTTTGGAACCTATAAAGCTAATATTTTTTTTACTACATAGAAATTAGACTTATCAAAAGAGGGAACCCGTAATCCCCTGGTGATTCATCATTTAGAACATTTTTAACTGAACACCTATATCCATTGTGCCATTTGTCCTAGAGCACAGTGCATCATGAGTTTTTGGAACCTATAAAGCTAATATTTTTTTTTACTACATAGAAATTAGACTTATCAAAAGAGGGAACCCGTAATCCCCTGGTGATTCATCATTTAGAACATTTTTAACTGAACACCTATATCCATTGTGCCATTTGTCCTAGAGCACAGTGCATCATGAGTTTCGGCCTCTTTTGATGAGTCTAATTTTCTATGTAGTAAATAAAAATATAGCTTTATAGGTTCCAAAAACTCATGATGCACTTGGTCTAGGACAAATGCGCAACAATGGATATAGGGATGTTCAGTTAAAAATGTTCTAAATGATGAATCACCTGGGGATTACGGGTTACCCTCTTTTGATAAGTCTAATTTTCTATGTAGTAGTTAAAAAGATATTAGACTGTTATAGGTTCCAAACTCATGATGCACTGTGCTCTAGGACACGNCAGTAAAAAAGTTCTAAATGATGAATCACCAGGGGATTACGGGTTCCCTCTTTTGATAAGTCTAATTTCTATGTAGTAAAAAAAAAATATAGCTTTATAGGTTCCAAAACTCATGATGCACTGTGCTCTAGGACAAATGGCACAATGGATATAGGTGTTCAGTTAAAAATGTTCTAAATGATGAATCACCAGGGATTACGGGTTCCCTCTTTGATAAGTCTAATTTCTATGTAGTAAAAAAATATTAGCTTTATAGGTTCCAAAAACTCTGATGCACTGTGCTCTAGGACAAATGGCACAATGGATATAGGTGTTCAGTTAAAAATGTTCTAAATGATGAATCACCAGGGGATTACGGGTTCCCTCTTTTGATAAGTCTAATTTCTATGTAGTAAAAAAAAATATTAGCTTTATAGGTTCCAAAAACTCATGATGCACTGTGCTCTAGGACAAATGGCACAATGGATATAAGGTGTTCAGTTAAAAATGTTCTAAATGATGAATCACCAGGGGATTACGGGTTCCCTCTTTTGATAAGTCTAATTTCTATGTAGTAAAAAAAAATATTAGCTTTATGTTCCAAAAACTCATGATGCACTGTGCTCTAGGACAAATGGCACAATGGATATAGGTGTTCAGTTAAAAAGTTCTAAATGATGAATCACCAGGGGATTACGGGTTCTCTTTTGATAAGTCTAATTTCTATGTAGTAAAAAAAAAATATTAGCTTTATAGGTTCCAAAAACTCAGTATGCACTGTGCTCTAGGACAAATGGCACAATGGATATAGGTGTTCAGTTAAAATGTCTTAAATGTGAATCACCAGGGGATTACGGGTTCAATCTAGTTGTAATTTCTATGTAGTAAAAAAAAATAGCTTTATAGGTTCCAAAACTCATGATGCACTGTGCTCTAGGACAAATGGCACAATGGATATAGGTGTTCAGTTAAAATGTTCTAAATGATGAATCACCAGGGATTAGGGTTCAATCTTTTGATAAGTCTAATTTCTATGTAGTAAAAAAAAATATTAGCTTTATAGTTCCAAAAACTCATGATGCACTGTGCTCTAGGACAAATGGCACAATGGATATAGGTGTTCAGTTAAAAATGTTCTAAATGATGAATCACCAGGGGATTACGGTTCCTCTTTTGATAAGTCTAATTTCTATGTAGTAAAAAAAAATATTAGCTTTATAGGTTCCAAAAACTCATGATGCACTGTGCTCTAGGACAAATGGCACAATGGATATAGGTGTTCAGTTAAAAATGTTCTAAATGATGAATCACCTGGGGATTACGGGTCCCTCTTTTGATAAGTCTAATTTCTATGTAGAAAAAAATATTAGCTTTATAGGTTCCAAAAACTCATATGCACTGTGCTCTAGGACAAATGGCACAATGGATATAGGTGTTCAGTTAAAAAAGTTCTAAATGATGAATCACCAGGGGATTACGGGTTCCTCTTTTGATAAGTCTAATTTCATAGTAGTAAAAAAAAAATTAGCTTATAATTCCAAAAACTCATGATGCACTGTGCTCTAGGACAAATGGCACAATGGATATAGGTGTTCAGTTAAAAATGTTCTAAATGATGAATCACCAGGGGATTACGGTTCCCTCTTTTGATAAGTCTAATTTCTATGTAGTAAAAAAAAATATTAGCTTTATAGGTTCCAAAAACTCATGGGCACTGTGCTCTAGGACAAATGCACAATGGATATAGGTTTCAGTTAAAAATGTTCTAAATGATGAATCACCAGGGGATTACGGGTTCCCTCTTTTGATAAGTCTAATTTCTATGTAGTAAAAAAAAATATTAGCTTTATAGGTTTCCAAAAACTCAAGATGCACTGTGCTCTAGGAAAATGGCACAATGGATATAGGTGTTCAGTTAAATGTTCTAAATGTGAATCACCAGGGATTACGGGTTCTCTTTTGATAAGTCTAATTTCTATGTAGTAAAAAAAATATTAGCTTTATAGGTTCCAAAAACTCATGATGCACTGTGCTCTAGGACAAATGGCACAATGGATATAGGTGTTCAGTTAAAAATGTTCTAAATGGTGAATCACCAGGGGATTACGGTTCCCTCTTTGATAAGTCTAATTTCTATGTAGTAAAAAAAAATATTAGCTTATAGGTTCCAAAAACTCATGATGCACTGTGCTCTAGGACAAATGGCACAATGGATATAGGTGTTCAGTTAAAAATGTTCTAAATGATGAATCACCAGGGATTACGGGGCCTCTTTTGATAAGTCTAATTCTATGTAGTAAAAAAAATATTAGCTTTATGTTCCAAAAACTCATGATGCACTGTGCTCTAGGACAAATGGCACAATGGATATAGGTGTTCAGTTAAAAAGTTCTAAATGATGAATCACCAGGGGATTACGGGTTCCTCTTTTGATAAGTCTAATTTCTATGTAGTAAAAAAAATATTAGCTTTATAGGTTCCAAAAACTCAAGATGCACTGTGCTCTAGGACAAATGGCACAATGGATATAGGTGTTCAGTTAAAAATGTTCTAAATGTGAATCACCAGGGATTACGGTTCAATCTTTGATAAGTCTAACTATGTAGTAAAAAAAAATATTAGCTTTATAGGTTCAAAAACTCATGATGCACTGTGCTCTAGGACAAATGGCACAATGGATATAGGTGTTCAGTTAAAAATGTCTAAATGATGAATCACCAGGGATTACGGTTCTCTTTTGATAAGTCTAATTCTATGTAGTAAAAAAAAAATATAGCTTAAGTTCCAAAAACTCATGATGCACTGTGCTCTAGGACAAATGGCACAATGGATATAGGTGTTCAGTTAAAAATGTTCTAAATGATGAATCACCGGGGATTACGGGTCTCTTTTGATAAGTCTAATTCTATGTAGTAAAAAAAATAATTAGCTTATAGTTCCAAAACTCATGATGCACTGTGCTCTAGGACAAATGGCACAATGGATATAGGTGTTCAGTTAAAAATTTCTAAATGATGAATCACCAGGGATTACGGGTTCCTCTTTTGATAAGTCTAATTTCTATGTAGTAAAAAAAAATATTAGCTTTATAGGTTCCAAAAACTCATGATGCACTGTGCTCTAGGACAATTGCACAATGGATATAGGGTGTTCAGTTAAAAATGTTCTAAATGTGAATCACCAGGGGATTACGGGTTCATCTTTTGATAAGTCTAATTTCTATGTAGTAAAAAAAAATATTAGCTTTATAGGTTCCAAAAACTCATGATGCACTGTGCTCTAGGACAAATGGCCAATGGATATAGGTTTCAGTTAAAAATGTTCTAAATGATGAATCACCAGGGGATTACGGGTTCCTCTTTTGATAAGTCTAATTTCTATGTAGTAAAAAAAAATATTAGCTTTATAGGTTCCAAAAACTCATGATGCACTGTGCTCTAGGACAAATGGCACAATGGATATAGGTTTCAGTTAAAAATGTTCTAAATGATGAATCACCGGGGATTACGGTCCCTCTTTGATAAGTCTTAATTTCTATGTAGTAAAAAAAATATTAGCTTTATAGGTTCCAAAAACTATGATGCACTGTGCTCTAGGACAAATTGCACAATGGATTAAGGTGTTCAGTTAAAAAAAGTTCTAAATGATGAATCACCAGGGGATTACGGGTTCCCTCTTTTGATAAGTCTAATTTCTATGTAGTAAAAAAAAAATTAGCTTTATAGTTCCAAAACTCATGATGCACTGTGCTCTAGGACAAATGGCACAATGGATATAGGTGTTCAGTTAAAAATGTTCTAAATATGAATCACCAGGGGATTACGGGTTCACCTCTTTTGATAAGTCTAATTTCTATGTAGTAAAAAAAAATATTAGCTTATAGGTTCCAAAAACTCATGATGCACTGTGCTCTAGGACAAATGGCACAATGGATATAGGTGTTCAGTTAAAAATGTTCTAAATGATGAATCACCAGGGATTACGGTTCCCTCTTTTGATAAGTCTAATTTCTATGTAGTAAAAAAAAAATTAGCTTTATAGGTTCCAAAAAACTCATGATGCACTGTGCTCTAGGACAAATGGCACAATGGATATAGGTGTTCAGTTAAAAATGTCTAAATGATGAATCACCAGGGATTACGGTTCCCTCTTTTGATAAGTCTAATTCTATGTAGTAAAAAAAAATATTAGCTTATATGGTTCCAAAAACTCATGATGCACTGTGCTCTAGGACAAATGGCACAATGGATATAGGTGTTCAGTTAAAAAAGTTCAAATGATGAATCACCAGGGATTACGGGTTCCCTCTTTTGATAAGTCTAATTTCTATGTAGTAAAAAAAAATATTAGCTTTATAGGTTCCAAAAACTCATGATGCACTGTGCTCTAGGACAAATGGCACAATGGATATAGGTGTTCAGTTAAAAATGTTCTAAATGTGAATCACCGGGATTACGGGTTCAATCTTTTGATAAGTCTAATTTCTATGTAGTAAAAAAAAATATTAGCTTTATAGGTTCCAAAAACTCATGATGCACTGTGCTCTAGGACAAATGGCACAATGGATATAGGTGTTCAGTTTAAAATGTTCTAAATGATGAATCACCAGGGGATTAGGGTTCAATCTTTTGATAAGTCTAATTTCTATGTAGTAAAAAAAAATTAGCTTTATAGGTTCCAAAAACTCATGATGCACTGTGCTCTAGACAAATGGCACAATGGATATAGGTGTTCAGTTAAAAATGTTCTAAATGATGAATCACCAGGGGATTACGGGTTCCTCTTTTGATAAGTCTAATTCTATGTAGTAAAAAAAAAATTAGCTTTATAGGTTCCAAAAACTCATGATGCACTGTGCTCTAGGACAAATGGCACAATGGATATAGTGTTCAGTTAAAAATGTTCTAAATGATGAATCACCGGGGATTACGGGTCCTCTTTTGATAAGTCTAATTCTATGTAGTAAAAAAATATTAGCTTTATAGGTTCCAAAAACTCATGATGCACTGTGCTCTAGACAAATGGCACAATGGATATAGGTGTTCAGTTAAAAAAGTTCTAAATGATGAATCACCAGGGGATTACGGGTTCCCTCTTTTGATAAGTCTAATTTCTATGTAGTAAAAAAAAATATTAGTTTATAAGTTCCAAACTCATGATGCACTGTGCTCTAGGACAAATGGCACATGGATATAGGTGTTCAGTTAAAAATGTTCTAAATTGATGAATCACCAGGGGATTACGGGTTCCCTCTTTTGATAAGTCTAATTTCTATGTAGTAAAAAAAATATTAGCTTTATAGGTTCCAAAAACTCATGATGCACTGTGCTCTAGGACAAATGGCACAATGGATATAGGTGTTCAGTTAAAAATGTTCTAAATGATGAATCACCAGGGATTACGGGTTCCACTCTTTTGATAAGTCTAATTTCTATGTAGTAAAAAAAAATATTAGCTTTATAGGTTCCAAAAACTCATGATGCACTGTGCTCTAGGACAAATGGCACAATGGATATAGGTGTTCAGTTAAAATGTTCAAATGATGAATCACCAGGGGATTACGGGTTCATCTTTTGATAAGTCTAATTCTATGTAGTAAAAAAAAATATTAGCTTTATAGGTTCCAAAAACTCATGATGCACTGTGCTCTAGGACAAATGGCACAATGGATATAGGTGTTCAGTTAAAAATGTTCTAAATGTGAATCACCAGGGGATTACGGGTTCCCTCTTTGATAGTCTAATTTCTATGTAGTAAAAAAAAAATATTAGCTTTATATATTCCAAAACTCATGATGCACTGTGCTCTAGGACAAATGGCACAATGGATATAGGTGTTCAGTTAAAAATGTTCTAAATGATGAATCACCAGGGATTACGGGTTCCCTTTTGATAAGTCTAATTCTATGTAGTAAAAAAAAATATTAGCTTTATAGGTTCCAAAAACTCATGATGCACTGTGCTCTAGGACAAATGGCACAATGGATATAGGTGTTCAGTTAAAAATGTTCTAAATGATGAATCACCAGGGGATTACGGGTTCCCTCTTTGATAAGTCTAATTTCTATGTAGTAAAAAAAAATATTAGCTTTATGGTTCCAAAAACTCATGATGCACTGTGCTCTAGGACAAATGGCACAATGGATATAGGTGTTCAGTTAAAAAAAAGTTCTAAATGATGAATCACCAGGGGATTACGGGTTCCCTCTTTGATAAGTCTAATTTCTATGTAGTAAAAAAAAATATTAGCTTTATAGGTTCCAAAAACTCAGATGCACTGTGCTCTAGGACAAATGGCACAATGGATATAGGTGTTCAGTTAAAAATGTTCTAAATGTGAATCACCAGGGGATTACGGGTTCATCTTTTGATAAGTCTAATTTCTATGTAGTAAAAAAAAATATTAGCTTATAGTTCCAAAACTCATGATGCACTGTGCTCTAGGACAAATGCACAATGGATATAGGTGTTCAGTTAAAAATGTTCTAAATGATGAATCACCAGGGGATTACGGGTTCAATCTTTTGATAAGTCTAATTCTATGTAGTAAAAAAAAATATTAGCTTTATAGGTTCCAAAAACTCATGATGCACTGTGCTCTAGGACAAATGGCACAATGGATATAGGTGTTCAGTTAAAAATGTTCTAAATGATGAATCACCAGGGGATTACGGGTTCCCTCTTTTGATAAGTCTAATTTCATGTAGTAAAAAAAAATATTAGCTTATAGTTCCAAAACTCATGATGCACTGTGCTCTAGGACAAATGGCACAATGGATATAGGTGTTCAGTTAAAAGTTCTAAATGATGAATCACCAGGGATTACGGGTTCCCTCTTTTGATAAGTCTAATTTCTATGTAGTAAAAAAAAATATTAGCTTTATAGGTTCCAAAAACTCAGATGCACTGTGCTCTAGGACAAATGGCACAATGGATATAGGTGTTCAGTTAAAAATGTTCTAAATGATGGATCACCAGGGATTACGGGTTCATCTTTTGATAAGTCTAATTTCTATGTAGTTAAAAAAAATATTAGCTTTATAGGTTCCAAAAACTCATGATGCACTGTGCTCTAGGACAAATGGCACAATGGATATAGGTGTTCAGTTAAAAATGTTCTAAATGATGAATCACCAGGGATTACGGGTTCCCTCTTTTGATAAGTCTAATTTCTATGTAGTAAAAAAAAATATTAGCTTTATAGGTTCCAAAAACTCATGATGCACTGTGCTCTAGGACAAATGGCACAATGGATATAGGTGTTCAGTTAAAAATGTTCTAAATGATGAATCACCGGGGATTACGGGTTCCTCTTTGATAAGTCTAATTTCTATGTAGTAAAAAAATATTAGCTTTATAGGTTCCAAAACTCATGATGCACTGTGCTCTAGGACAAATGGCACAATGGATATAGGTGTTCAGTTAAAAATGTTCTAAATGATGAATCACCAGGGGATTACGGGTTCCCTCTTTTGATAAGTCTAATTTCTATGTAGTAAAAAAAAATATTAGCTTTATAGTTCCAAAACTCATGATGCACTGTGCTCTAGGACAAATGGCACAATGGATATAGGTGTTCAGTTAAAAATGTTCTAAATGATGAATCACCAGGGGATTACGGGTTCCCTCTTTGATAAGTCTAATTTCTATGTAGTAAAAAAAAAATTAGCTTTATAGGTTCCAAAAACTCATGATGCACTGTGCTCTAGGACAAATGGCACAATGGATATAGGTGTTCAGTTAAAAATGTTCTAAATGATGAATCACCAGGGGATTACGGGTTCCTCTTTTGATAAGTCTAATTTCTATTAGTAAAAAAAAATATTAGCTTTATAGGTTCCAAAAACTCATGATGCACTGTGCTCTAGGACAAATGGCACAATGGATATAGGTGTTCAGTTAAAAATGTTCTAAATGATGAATCCCAGGGATTACGGGTCCTCTTTTGATAAGTCTAATTCTATGTAGTAAAAAAAATAGCTTTATAGGTTCCAAAAAACTCATGATGCACTGTGCTCTAGGACAAATGGCACAATGATATAGGTGTTCAGTTAAAAAAGTTCATGATGAATCACCAGGGATTACGGTTCCTCTTTTGATAAGTCTTATTCTATGTAGTAAAAAAAAAATTAGCTTTAATGTTCCAAAAACTCAAGATGCACTGTGCTCTAGGACAAATGGCACAATGGATATAGTGGTTCAGTTAAAAATGTTCTAAATGTGAATCACAGGGGATTACGGGTTCAATCTTTTGATAAGTCTAATTTCTATGTAGTAAAAAAAAAATATTAGCTTTATAGGTTCCAAAAACTCATGATGCACTGTGCTCTAGGACAAATGGCACAATGGATATAGTTCAGTTAAAAATGTTCTAAATGATGAATCACCGGGGATTAGGGTTCAATCTTTGATAAGTCTAATTCTATGTAGTAAAAAAAAATATTAGCTTTATAGGTTCCAAAAACTCATGATGCCATGTGCTCTAGGACAAATGGCACAATGGATATAGGTGTTCAGTTAAAAATGTTCTAAATGATGAATCACCAGGGGATTACGGTTCCTCTTTGATAAGTCTAATTTCTATGTAGTAAAAAAAAATATTAGCTTTATAGGTTCCAAAAACTCATGATGCACTGTGCTCTAGGACAAATGGCACAATGGATATAGGTGTTCAGTTAAAAATGTTCTAAATGATGAATCACCGGGATTACGGGTCCCTCTTTTGATAAGTCTAATTTCTATGTAGTAAAAAAATATTAGCTTTATAGGTTCCAAAAACTCATGATGCACTGTGCTCTAGGACAAATGGCACAATGGATATAGGTGTTCAGTTAAAAAAGTTCTAAATGATGAATCACCAGGGGATTACGGGTTCCCTCTTTTGATAAGTCTAATTTCTATGTAGTAAAAAAAATATTAGCTTTATAGGTTCCAAAACTCATGATGCACTGTGCTCTAGGACAAATGGCACAATGGATATAGGTGTTCAGTTAAAAATGTTCTAAATGATGAATCACCAGGGATTACGGGTTCCCTCTTTTGATAAGTCTAATTTCTATGTAGTAAAAAAAAATATTAGCTTTATAGGTTCCAAAAACTCATGATGCACTGTGCTCTAGGACAAATGGCACAATGGATATAAGTGTTCAGTTAAAAATGTTCTAAATGATGAATCACCAGGGGATTACGGGTCCCTCTTTTGATAAGTCTAATTTCTATGTAGTAAAAAAAAAAATATTAGCTTTATAGGTTCCAAAAACTCATGATGCACTGTGCTCTAGGACAAATGGCACAATGGATATAGGTGTTCAGTTAAAATGTTCTAAATGTGAATCACCAGGGGATTACGGGTTCATCTTTTGATAAGTCTAATTTCTATTGTAAAAAAAAAATATTAGCTTTATAGGTTCCAAAAACTCATGATGCACTGTGCTCTAGGACAAATGCACAATGGATATAGGTGTTCAGTTAAAAATGTTCTAAATGGTGAATCACCAGGGATTACGGGTTCCCTCTTTGATAGTCTAATTTCTATGTAGTAAAAAAAAATATTAGCTTTATAGTTCCAAAACTCATGATGCACTGTGCTCTAGGACAAATGGCACAATGGATATAGGTGTTCAGTTAAAAATGTTCTAAATGATGAATCACCAGGGATTACGGGTTCCCTCTTTTGATAAGTCTAATTTCATTAGTAAAAAAAAATATTAGCTTTATAGGTTCCAAAAACTCATGATGCACTGTGCTCTAGGACAAATGGCACAATGGATATAGGTGTTCAGTTAAAAATGTTCTAAATGATGAATCACCAGGGGATTACGGGTTCCCTCTTTTGATAAGTCTAATTTCTATGTAGTAAAAAAAAATTAGCTTTATAGGTTCAAAAACTCATGATGCACTGTGCTCTAGGACAAATGGCACAATGGATATAGGTGTTCAGTTAAAAATGTCTAAATGATGAATCACCTGGGATTACGGGTTCATCTTTTGATAAGTCTAAATTCTATGTAAAAAAAAAAAATTAGCTTTATAGGTTCCAAAAACTCAGATCACTGTGCTCTAGGACAAATGGCACAATGGATATAGGTGTTCAGTTAAAAATGTTCTAAATGATGAATCACCTGGGGATTACGGGTTCAATCTTTTGATAAGTCTAAATTCTATGTGTAAAAAAAAAAATTAGCTTTATAGGTTCCAAAAACTCAGATGCACTGTGCTCTAGGACAAATGGCACAATGGATATAGGTGTTCAGTTAAAAATGTTCTAAATGAGAATCACCAGGGATTACGGGTTCAATCTTTTGATAAGTCTAATTTCTATGTAGTAAAAAAAAAAAATTAGCTTTATAGGTTCCAAAAACTCATGATGCACTGTGCTCTAGGACAAATGGCACAATGGATATAGGTGTTCAGTTAAAAATGTTCTAAATGATGAATCACCGGGATTACGGGTTCTCTTTTGATAAGTCTAAATTCTATGTAAAAAAAAAAATTAACTTTATAGGTTCCAAAAACTCATGATGCACTGTGCTCTAGGACAAATGGCACAATGGATTTAGGTGTTCAGTTAAAAATGTTCTAAATGATGAATCACCTGGGATTACGGTTCAATCTTTTGATAAGTCTAAATTCTATGTATAAAAAAAAAATTAGCTTATAGGTTCCAAAAACTCATGATGCACTGTGTCTAGACAAATGGCACAATGGATATAGGTGTTCAGTTAAAAATGTTCTAAATGATGAATCTACCGGGATTACGTTCAATCTTTTATAAGTCTAAATTCTATGTAAAAAAAAAAAATTAGCTTATAGGTTCCAAAACTCATGATGCACTGTGCTCTAGGACAAATGGCACAATGGATATAGGTGTTCAGTTAAAAATGTTCTAAATGATGAATCACCAGGGGATTAGGGTTCCCTCTTTGATAAGTCTAATTTCTATGTAGTAAAAAAAAATATTAGCTTTATAGGTTCCAAAAACTCATGATGCACTGTGTCTAGGACAAATGCACAATGGATATAGGTGTTCAGTTAAAAATGTTCTAAATGATGAATCACCAGGGATTACGGGTTCCCTCTTTGATAAGTCTAATTTCTATGTAGTAAAAAAAAATATTAGCTTATAGGTTCACAAAACTCATGATGCACTGTGCTCTAGGACAAATGGCACAATGGATATAGGTGTTCAGTTAAAAATGTTCTAAATGATGAATCACCAGGGGATTACGGGTTCCTCTTTTGATAAGTCAATTTCTATGTAGTAAAAAAAAATATTAGCTTTATAGGTTCCAAAAACTCAGATGCACTGTGCTCTAGGACAAATGGCACAATGGATATAGGTGTTCAGTTAAAAATGTTCTAAATGTGAATCACCAGGGGATTACGGGTTCAATCTTTTGATAAGTCTAATTTCTATGTAGTAAAAAAAAATATTAGCTTTATAGGTTCCAAAAACTCATGATGCACTGTGCTCTAGGACAAATGGCACAATGGATATAGGTGTTCAGTTAAAAATGTTCTAAATGATGAATCACCAGGGGATACGGGTTCCCTCTTTGATGTCTAATTTCTATGTAGTAAAAAAAAATTTAGCTTTATAGGTTCCAAAAACTCATGATGCACTGTGCTCTAGGACAAATGGCACAATGGATATAGGTGTTCAGTTAAAAATGTTCTAAATGATGAATCACCGGGGATTACGGGTCCCTCTTTTGATAAGTCTAATTCTATGTAGTATAAAAAAAATATTAGCTTTATAGGTTCCAAAACTCATGATGCACTGTGCTCTAGGACAAATGCACAATGGATATAGGTTTCAGTTAAAAAAGTTCTAAATGATGAATCACCAGGGGATTACGGGTTCCCTCTTTTGATAAGTCTAATTTCTATGTAGTAAAAAAAATATTAGCTTTATAGTTCCAAAACTCATGATGCACTGTGCCTCAGGACAAATGGCACAATGGATATAGGTGTTCAGTTAAAAATGTTCTAAATGATGAATCACCAGGGATTACGGGTTCCCTCTTTTGATAAGTCTAATTTCTATGTAGTAAAAAAAAATATTAGCTTTATAGGTTCCAAAAACTCATGATGCACTGTGCTCTAGGACAAATGGCACAATGGATATAGGTGTTCAGTTAAAAATGTTCTAAATGATGAATCACCAGGGGATTACGGGTTCCCTCTTTTGATAAGTCTAATTCTATGTAGTAAAAAAAAATATTAGCTTTATAGGTTCCAAAAACTCATGATGCACTGTGCTCTAGGACAAATGGCACAAGGATATAGGTGTTCAGTTAAAAATGTTCTAAATGTGAATCACCAGGATTACGGGTTCTCTTTTGATAAGTCTAATTTCTATGTAGTAAAAAAAATATTAGCTTTATAGGTTCCAAAAACTCATGATGCACTGTGCTCTAGGACAAATGGCACAATGGATATAGGTTCAGTTAAAAATGTTCTAAATGTGAATCACCAGGGGATTACGGGTTCCCTCTTTTGATAGTCTAATTTCTATGTAGTAAAAAAAAATATTAGCTTTATAGTCCAAAACTCATGATGCACTGTGCTCTAGGACAAATGGCACAATGGATATAGGTGTTCAGTTAAAAATGTTCTAAATGATGAATCACCAGGGGATTACGGGTTCCTCTTTTGATAAGTCTAATTT
This sequence comes from Doryteuthis pealeii, assembly GCA_023376005.1. NCBI lineage: Eukaryota > Metazoa > Mollusca > Cephalopoda > Myopsida > Loliginidae > Doryteuthis > Doryteuthis pealeii. Next base: position 83,727,187 of record CM042159.1, on the reverse strand, counting down.
CTATGTAGTAAAAAAAAATATAGCTTTATAGGTTCCAAAAACTCATGATGCACTGTGCTCTGGACAAATGGCACAATGGATATAGGTGTTCAGTTAAAAATGTTCTAAATGATGAATCACCAGGGGATTACGGGTCTCTTTTGATAGTCTAATTTCTATGTAGTAAAAAAAAAATATTAGCTTATAGGTTCCAAAAACTCAATGATGCACTGTGCTCTAGGACAAATGGCACAATGGATATAGGTGTTCAGTTAAAAATGTTCTAAATGTGAATCACCAGGGATTACGGGTTCATCTTTTGATAAGTCTAATTTCTATGTAGTAAAAAAAAATATTAGCTTTATAGTTCAAAAACTCATGATGCCTGTGCTCTAGGACAAATGGCACAATGGATATAGGTGTTCAGTTAAAAATGTTCTAAATGGTGAATCACCAGGGGATTACGGGTTCCCTCTTTTGATAGTCTAATTTCTATGTAGTAAAAAAAAATATTAGCTTTATAGTTCCAAACTCATGATGCACTGTGCTCTAGGACAAATGGCACAATGGATATAGGTGTTCAGTTAAAAATGTTCTAAATGATGAATCACCAGGGGATTACGGGTTCCTCTTTTGATAAGTCTAATTTCTTTAGTAAAAAAAATATAGCTTTATAGGTTCCAAAAACTCATGATGCACTGTGCTCTAGGACAAATGGCACAATGGATATAGGTGTTCAGTTAAAAATGTTCTAAATGATGAATCACCAGGGATTACGGGTTCCCTCTTTTGATAGTCTAATTTCTATGTAGTAAAAAAAAATATTAGCTTTATAGGTTCAAAAACTCATGATGCACTGTGCTCTAGGACAAATGGCACAATGGATATAGGTGTTCAGTTAAAAATGTCTTAAATGATGAATCACCGGATTACGGGTTCATCTTTTGATAAGTCTAAATTCTATGTAAAAAAAAAATATTAGCTTTATAGGTCCAAAAACTCAGATGCACTGTGCTCTAGGACAAATGGCACAATGGATATAGGTGTTCAGTTAAAAATGTTCTAAATGATGAATCACCGGGATTACGGGTTCAATCTTTTGATAAGTCTAAATTCTATGTAGTAAAAAAAAATATTAGCTTTATAGGTTCCAAAAACTCATGATGCACTGTGCTCTAGGACAAATGGCACAATGGATATAGGTGTTCAGTTAAAAATGTTCTAAATGAGAATCACCGGGATTACGGGTTCACTCTTTTGATAAGTCTAATTTCTATGTAGTAAAAAAAAAATTAGCTTTATAGGTTCAAAAACTCATGATGCACTGTGCTCTAGGACAAATGGCACAATGGATATAGGTGTTTCAGTTAAAAATGTTCTAAATGATGAATCACCGGGATTACGGGTTCTCTTTGATAAGTCTAATTCTATGTAAAAAAAAAAATTACTTTTTATAGTTTCAAAAACTCATGATGCACTGTGCTCTAGGACAAATGGCACAATGGATTAGGTGTTCAGTTAAAAATGTTCTAAATGATGAATCACTGGGATACGGTTCATCTTTTGATAAGTCTAAATTCTATGTATAAAAAAAATATTAGCTTATAGGTTCCAAAAACTCATGATGCACTGTGTCTAGACAAATGGCACCATGGATATAGGTGTTCAGTTAAAAATGTTCTAAATGATGAATACCGGGGATTACGGTTCATCTTTATAAGTCTAATTCTATGTAAAAAAAAAAATTAGCTTTTAGAGTTCCAAAAACTCATGATGCACTGTGCTCTAGGACAAATGGCACAATGGATATAGGTGTTCAGTTAAAAATGTTCTAAATGATGAATCACCAGGGGATTACGGTTCCCTCTTTTGATAAGTCTAATTTCTATGAGTAAAAAAAAAATATTAGCTTTATAGGTTCAAAAACTCATGATGCACTGTGCTCTAGGACAAATGGCACAATGGATATAGGTGTTCAGTTAAAAATGTTCTAAATGATGAATCACCAGGATTACGGGTTTCCTCTTTTGATAAGTCTAATTTCTATGTAGTAAAAAAAAAATATTAGCTTATAGGTTCCAAAAACTCATGATGCACTGTGCTCTAGGACAAATGGCACAATGGATATAGGTGTTCAGTTAAAAATGTTCTAAATGATGAATCACCAGGGGATTACGGGTTCCTCTTTTGATAAGTCTAATTTCTATGTAGTAAAAAAAAAATATTAGCTTTATAGGTTCCAAAAACTCAAGATGCACTGTGCTCTAGGACAAATGGACAATGGATATAGGTGTTCAGTTAAAATGTTTCTAAATGTGAATCACCAGGGGATTACGGGTTCTCTTTTGATAAGTCTTAATTTCTATGTAGTAAAAAAAAATATTAGCTTTATAGGTTCCAAAAACTCATGATGCACTGTGCTCTAGGACAAATGGCACAATGGATATAGGTGTTCAGTTAAAAATGTTCTAAATGATGAATCACAGGGGATTACGGGTTCCCTCTTTTGATAGTCTAATTTCTATGTAGTAAAAAAAAATATTAGCTTTATAGGTTCCAAAAACTCATGATGCACTGTGCTCTAGGACAAATGGCACAATGGATATAGGTGTTCAGTTAAAAATGTTCTAAATGATGAATCACCGGGGATTACGGGTCCTCTTTTGATAAGTCTAATTTCTATAGTAGTAAAAAAATATTAGCTTTATAGGTTCCAAAACTCATGATGCACTGTGCCTAGGACAATGGCACAGTAGCATCATGAGTTTTTGGAACCTATAAGCTAATATTTTTTTTTACACATAGAATTAGACTATCAAAAGACGGGAACCCGTAATCCCTGGTGATTCATCATTTAGAACATTTTAACTGAACACCTAATCATTGTGCCATTTGTCCTAAGCACATGCATTCATGAGTTTTTGGAACCATGAAAGCTAATATTTTTTTTACTACATAGAAATTAGACTTACAAAAGATTGAACCCGTAATCCCTAGGTGATTCATCATTTAGAACATTTTAACTGACACTATATCCATTGTGCATTGTCCTAGAGCACAGTGCATCATGAGTTTTTGGAACCTAAAAGCTAATATTTTTTTTTACTACATAGAATATTAGACTTATCAAAAGGGAAACCCGTAATCCCTGGTGATCATCATTTAGAACATTTTTTAACTGAACACCTATATCCATTGTGCCATTTGTCCTAGAGCACAGTGCATCATGAGTTTTTGGAACCTATAAGCTAATAATTTTTTTTTACTACATAGAATTAGACTTATCAAAAGAGGAAACCCGTAATCCCCTGGTGATGCATCATTTTAGAACATTTTTAACTGAAACACACTATATCATTGTGCCATTTGTCCTAGAGCACAGTGCAATCATGAGTTTTTGGAACCTATAAAAGCTAATATTTTTTTTTACTACATAGAAATTTAGACTTATCAAAAGAGGAACCCGTAATCCCCTGGTGATTCATCATTTAGAACTTTTTAACTGAACACCTATATCCATGGCCATTTGTCCTAGAGCACAGTGCATCATGAGTTTTGGAACCTATAAAGCTAATTTTTTTTTCTAACAAGAATTAGACTTATAAAAGATTGAACCGTAATCCCCAGGTGATTCATCATTTAGAACATTTTTAACTGAACACCTAATCCATTGTGCATTTGTCCTAGACACAGTGCATCATGAGTTTTGGAACCTATAAAGCTAATTTTTTTTACTACATAGAATTAGACTTATCAAAAGATGAACCGTAATCCCCGGTGATTCATCATTTAGAACATTTTTAACTGAACACCTAACCATTGTGCCATTTGTCCTAGAGCACAGTGCATCATGAGTTTTTGAACCTATAAAAGCTAATTTTTTTTTTTACATAGAATTAGACTTATCAAAGATGAACCCGTAATCCCCGGTGATTCATCATTTAGAACATTTTAACTGAACCTATATCCATTGTGCCATTTGTCCTAGAGCACAGTGCATCATGAGTTTTTGGAACTATAAAGCTAATTTTTTTTTTACTACATAAATTAGACTTATCAAAAGATGAACCCGTAATCCCCTAGGTGATTCTCATTTAGAACATTTTTAACTGAACACTTATATCCATTGTGCCATTTGTCCTAGAGCACAGTGCATCATGAGTTTTGGAACCTATAAAGCTAATTTTTTTTTTACTACATAGAATTTAGACTTATCAAAGATTGAACCCGTAATCCCAGGTGATTCATCATTTAGACATTTTTAACTGAACACCTATATCCATTGTGCCATTTGTCCTAGAGCACAGTGCATCATGAGTTTTTGGAACCTATAAAGCTAATTTTTTTTTTTACATAGAATTAGACTTATCAAAAGATGAACCCGTATCCCCGGTGATTCATCATTTAGACATTTTAACTGAACACCTATATCCATTGTGCCATTTGTCCTAGAGCACAGTGCATCATGAGTTTTTGGAACCTATAAAGCTAATATTTTTTTTACTACATAGAATTAGACTATCAAAAGAGGGAACCCGTAATCCCTGGTGATTCATCATTTAGAACATTTTTAACTGAACACCATATCCATTGTGCCATTTGTCCTAGAGCACAGTGCATCATGAGTTTTTGGAACCATAAAAGCTAAATTTTTTTACTAATATAAATTAGACTTATCAAAGAGGGAACCCGTAATCCCCTGGTGATTCATCATTTAGAACATTTTTAACTGAACACCTATATCCATTGTGCCATTTGTCCTAGAGCACAGTGCATCATGAGTTTTGGAACTATAAAGCTAATATTTTTTTTACTACATAGAAATTAGACTTATCAAAGAGGAACCCGTAATCCCCTGGTGATTCATCATTTAGAACATTTTTAACTGAACACCTATATCCATTGTGCCATTTGTCCTAGAGCACAGTGCATCATGAGTTTTGGAACCTATAAAGCTAATTTTTTTTTTACTACATAGAAATTAGACTTATCAAAAGATTGAACCCGTAATCCCCTGGTGATTCACATTTAGAACATTTTTAACTGAACACCTATATCCATTGTGCCATTTGTCCTAGAGCACAGTGCATCATGAGTTTTTGGAACCTATAAAGCTAATATTTTTTTTTTACTACATAGAATTAGACTTATCAAAAGAGGGAACCCGTAATCCCCTGGTGATTCATCATTTAGAATTTTTAACTGAACACCTATATCCATTGTGCCAATTTGTCCTAGAGCACAGTGCATCATGATTTTTGGAACCATAAAGCTAAATTTTTTTTTACTACATAAAATTAGACTTATCAAAAGAGAACCCTGAATCCCCAGGTGATTCATCATTTAGAAACATTTTTAACTGAACACCTATATCCATTGTGCCATTTGTCCTAGAGCACAGTGCATCATGAGTTTTGGAATCCTATAAAGCTAATATTTTTTTTATTTACATAGAATTAGACTATCAAAGAGGAACCGTAATCCCCTGGTGATTCACATTTAGAACATTTTTAACTGAACACCTATATCCATTGTGCCATTTGTCCTAGAGCACAGTGCATCATGAGTTTTTGAACCTATAAAGCTAATATTTTTTTTACTACATAGAAATTAGACTTATCAAAGATTGAACCGTAATCCCCGGTGATTCATCATTTAGAACATTTTTAACTGAAAACCTATATCCATTGTGCCATTTGTCCTAGAGACAAGTGCATCATTGAGTTTTTGGAACCATATAAAGCTAATATTTTTTTTCTTACATAGAAATTAGACTTATCAAAAGAGGAACCCGTAATCCCAGGTGATTCATCTTTAGAACATTTTTAAACTGAACACCTATATCCATTGTGCATTTGTCCTAGAGCACAGTGCATCATGAGTTTTGGAACCTATAAAGCTAATTTTTTTTTACTACATAAAATTAGACTTATCAAAGAGGAACCCGTAATCCCTGGTGATTCATTCATTTAGAACATTTTTAACTGAACACCTATATCCATTGTGCCATTTTCCTAGAGCACAGTGCATCATGAGTTTTGGAACCTATAAAGCTAATATTTTTTTTACTACATAGAATAACTTATCAAAAGAGGAACCCGTAATCCCTGGTGATTCATCATTTAGAAACATTTTTTAACTGAACACCTATATCCATTGTGCCATTTGTCCTAGAGCACAGTGCATCATGAGTTTTGGAACCTATAAAAGCAATATTTTTTTACTACATAGAAATTAGACTTATCAAAAGAGGACCCGTAATCCCAGTGTTCATCATTTAGAACATTTTTAACTGAACACCTATATCCATGTGTGCCATTTGTCCTAGACACAGTGCATCATGAGTTTTTGGAACCTATAACTAATATTTTTTTTACTACATAGAAAATTAGACTTATCAAAAGAGAACCCGTAATCCCCTGGTGATTCATCATTAGAACATTTTTAACTGAACACCTATATCCATTGTGCCATTTGTCCTAGAGCACAGTGCATCATGAGTTTTGGACCTATAAAGCTAATATTTTTTTTTCTACATAGAAATTAGACTTATCAAAAAGATTGAACCCGTAATCCCTGTGATTCACATTTAGAACATTTTTAACTGAACACCTATATCCATTGTGCCATTTGTCCTAGAGCACAGTGCATCTTGATTGTTGGAACCTATAAAGCTAATATTTTTTTTACTACATAAAATTAGACTTATCAAAGAGGGAACCCGTAATCCCCTGTGATTCATCATTTAGAACATTTTTAACTGAACACCTATATCCATTGTGCCATTGTCCTAGAGCACAGTGCATCATGAGTTTGGAACTATGAAAAGCTAAATTTTTTTTACTACATAGAATTAGACTTATCAAAAAAGAGGGAACCCGTAATCCCCGGTGATTCATCATTTAGAACATTTTTAACTGAAACACCTATATCCATTTGCCATTGTCCTAGATCACAGTGCATCATTGAGTTTTTGGAACCTATAAAGCTAATTTTTTTTTACTACATAGAAATTAGGACTTATCAAAGAAGGGAACCCTAATCCCCTGGTGATTCATCATTTAGAACATTTTAACTGAACACCTATATCCATTGTGCCATTTGTCCTAGAGCACAGTGCATCATGAGTTTTGAACCTATAAAGCTAATTTTTTTTTTACATAGAATTTAGACTTATAAAAGATTGAACCTAGTAATCCCAGGTATTCATCATTAGAACATTTTTACTGAACACCTATATCCATTGTGCCATTTGTCGAGATCACAGTGCATCATGAGTTTTGGAACCTATGAAGCTAATTCTTTTTTATACATAGAATTTAGACTTATCAAAAGATTGACCCGTAATCCCCAGGTGATTCATCATTTAGAACATTTTTAACTGAACACCTAAATCCATTGTGCCATTTGTCTAGAGCACAGTGCATCTGAGTTTTTGGAACCTATAAAAAGAATTTTTTTTTTTACATAGAATTAGACTTATCAAAGATTGAACCCGTAATCCCAGGTGATTCATCATTAGAACATTTTTTAACTGAAACACCTATATCCATGTGCATTTGTTTCCTAGAGCACAGTGCATCATGAGTTTTTGAACCTATAAAGTAATTTTTTTTTTTACTACATAGAAATTTAGACTTATCAAAAGAGTGTGAACCTGAATCCCCTGGTGATTCTCATTTAGAACATTTTTAACTGAAGGACCTATATCCATTGGCCATTTGTCCTAGAGCACAGGTGCATCATGAGTTTTGGAACCTATAAACTAGATTTTTTTTACACATAGAATTAGACTTATCAATAAGATGAACCCGTAATCCCGCAGTGATTCATCATTTAGAACATTTTTAACTGAACACCTATATCCATTTGGCCATTTGTCCTAGAGCACAGTGCATCTGAGTTTTTGACCTATAAGCTAAATTTTTTTTACATAGAATTAGACTATCAAAAGAGTGACCTACATCCCCAGTGATTCATCATTTAGAACATTTTAACTGAACACCTATATCCATTGTGCCATTTGTCCTAGAGCACATGGCATCATGAGTTTTGAACTATAAACAATATTTTTTTACTACATAGAAATTAGGCTTATCAAAAGAGGAACCCGTAATCCCCTGTGATTCATCATTAGAACATTTTAACGAACACCTATATCCATTGTGCCATTTGTCCATGAGCACAGTGCCATGCATGAGTTTTGGAACCTATAAAGCTAATATTTTTTACTATACATAGAAATTAGACTTATCAAAACGATACCCGTAATCCCCTGGTGATTCATCATTTAGAACATTTAACTGAACACCTATATCCATTGTGCCATTTGTCCTAGAGCCAGTGCATCATAGTTGTTGGAATCATAAAGCTAATATTTTTTTTTACACATAGAAATTAGACTATCAAAAGATGAACCCGTAATCCCCTGGTGATTCACATTTAGAACATTTTTAACTGAACACCTATATCCATTGTGCCATTTTCCTAGAGCACAGTGCATCATGAGTTTTTGGAACCTATAAAGCTAATTTTTTTTTTACTACATAGAAATTAGAACTTATCAAAAGAGAAACCCGATAATCCCTCCTGATTCACATAGAACTATTTCTAACTGAACACCTATATCCATTGTGCCATTTGTCCTAGAGCACAGTGCACAGTTTTTGGAACCCATAGCTCTAAACAATACATAGAAATTAGATTATCAAAGAGAGAGAAACCCGTAATCCCCTGGATCTATCATTTAGAACATTTTTAAACTGAACACCTATATCCATTGTGCCATTTGTCCTAGAGCACAGTGCATCATGAGTTTTTGGAACTATAAAGCTAATATTTTTTTACTACATAGAAATTAGACTTATCAAAAGAGGGAACCGTAATCCCCTGGTGATTCATCATTTAGAAACATTTTTAACTGAACACCTATATCCATTGTGCCATTTGTCCTAGAGGCACAGTGCATCATGAGTTTTGTGGAACTATAAAGCTAATATTTTTTTACTACAAGAAATTAGACTTATCAAAAGAGGAAACCCGTAATCCCCTGGTGATCGATCATTTAAACTTTTTAACTGAACACCTATATCCATTGTGCCATTTGTCCTAGAGCACAGTGCATCATGAGTTTTTGGAACCTATAAAGCAATATTTTTATACTACATAGAAATTAGACTTATCAAAGAGGACCCGTAATCCCAGTGATCATCATTTAGAAACATTTTTAACTGAACACCTATATCCATTGTGCCATTTTGTCCTAGAGCACAGTGCATCATGAGTTTTGAATACCTATAAAGCTAATATTTTTTTTTACCTACATAGAATTAGACTAATATAATTAGAAGCCCGTAATCCCGGTGATTCATCATTTTAGAACATTTTTAACTGAAACACCTATATCCATGTGCCATTGTCCTAGAGACACTGCATCATGAGTTTTTGAACCTATAAAGCTAATATTTTTTTTTACTACATAGAAATTAGACTTATCAAAATAAGTCCCATAATCCCCTGCGTGATTCATCATTATTAAGAACATTTTAACTGAACACCTATATCCAGTTGCCATTTTGCTAGAGCACAGTGCATCATGAGTTTTTGGAACCTAAAAGCTAATATTTTTTTTTACTACATAGAAATTAGACTTATCAAAGATTGAACCCGTAATCCCCTGGTGATTCAGCATTTAGAACTATTTTAACTGAACACCTATATCCATTGTGCCATTTGTCCTAGAGCACAGTGCATCTTGAGTTTTGAACCTAAAAGCTAATATTTTTTTTACTACTCATAGAAATTAACTTATCAAAAGAGGGAACCCGTAATCCCCTGGTGATTCATCATTTAGACATTTTTTAAACTGAACACCATATCCATTGTGCCATTGTCCTAGAGCACAGTGCATCATGATGTTTTGGAACCATAAAGCTAATATTTTTTTACTACATAAAATTAGACTATCAAAAGAGGGAACCCGTAATCCCTGGTGATTCATCATTTAGAACATTTTTAACTGAACACCTTATCCATTGTGCCATTTGTCCTAAGCACAGTGCATCAGAGTTTTTGGAACCTATAAAGCTAATATTTTTTTTTACTTACATAGAAATTAGACTTATCAAAAGAGAACCGTAATCCCCTGGTGATTTCATCATTTAGACATTTTAACTGAACACCTATATCCATTGTGCCATTTGTCCTAGAGCACAGTGCATCATGAGTTTTTGAACTATTAAAGCTAATATTTTTTTACTTACATAGAATTAGACTTATCAAAAGAGGAACCCGTAATCCCCTGGTGATTCATCATTTAGAACATTTTTAACTGAACACCTATATCCTTGTGCCATTTGTCCTAGAGCACAGTGCATCATGAGTTTTGGACTATAAAGCTAATATTTTTTTACTACATAGAAATTAGACTTATCAAAAGAGGAACCCGAAATCCCCTGTGATTTCATCATTAGAACTTTTTTAACTGAACACCTATATCCATTGTGCCATTTGTCCTAGAGCACAGTGCATCATGAGTTTTTAAGCCTAATAAAGCTAATATTTTTTTTACTACATAGAAATTAGACTTATCAAAAGGGTAACCCGTAATCCCCAGGTGATTCATCATTTAAACATTTTTTAACTGAACACCTAATATCCATTGTGCCATTTTTCCTAGAGCACAGTGCATCATTGAGTTTTGGAACCTATAAAGCTAATATTTTTTTTTACTACATAGAAATTAGACTTATCAAAAGAGGGAACCCGTAATCCCCTGGTGATTCATCATTTAGAACATTTTAACTGAACACCTATTATCCATTGGCCATTTGTCTAGAGCACAAGTGCATCATGAGTTTTTGGAACCTATAAAGCTAATATTTTTTTACTACATAGAAATTAGACTTATCAAAGATTGAACCCGTAATCCCCTGTGATTCAGCATTTAGACATTTTAACTGAACACCTATATCCATTGTGCCATTTGTCTAGAGCACAGTGCATCTTGAAGTTTTGGAACCTATAAAGCTTAATATTTTTTTTACTACATAGAAATTAGACTTATCAAAAGAGGAACCCGTAATCCCTGGTGATTCATCATTTAAAATTTTTAACTGAACACCTATATCCATTGTGCCATTTGTCCTAGAGACAGTGCGTCATGAGTTTTGGAACATTAAGCTAATATTTTTTTTTACTACATAGAAATTAGACTTATCAAAAGAGGGAACCCGTAATTCCCCTGGTGATTCATCATTTTAGAACATTTTTAACTGAACACCTATATCCATTGTGCCATTTGTCCTAGAAGCACAGTGCATCATGAGTTTTGGAACTATAAGCTAATATTTTTTTTACTACATAGAAATTAGACTTATCAAAAGAGGAACCCGTAATCCCCTGCGTGATTCATCATTTAGAAATTTTTAACGAACACCTAATCCATTGTGCCATTTGTCCTAGACACAGGCATCATGAGTTTTTGAACCTATAAAGCTAATATTTTTTTACTACATAGAAATTAGACTTATCAAAAGATGGAACCTAATCCCTGGTGATTCACATTTAGAACATTTTTAACTGAACACCTATATCCATTGTGCCATTTGTCTAGAGCACAGTGCATCATGAGTTTTTGAACCTATAAAGCTAATATTTTTTTTACTAGATAGAAATTAGACTTATCCAAGAGGAACCCGTATCCCCTGTGATCATCATTAGAACTTGTTTAACTGAACACCTATATCATTTGCCATTTGTACTAGACACAGTGCATCATGAGATTTTGGAAACTGATAAAGCTAATATTTTTTACACATAAAATTATGACTTATCAAAAGATGAACCGTATCCCCTGTTCAGTCATTAGAACATTTTTAACTGGAACACCTATATCTCCATTGTGCCATTGCAAGAGCACAGGTGCATCATAGTTTTTGAACCTATAAAAGCTAAATTTTTTTTTAACTACAATAGAAATAGACTTATCAAAGAGAACCGTAATCCCCTGGGATTCATCATTTGAACATTTTAACTAGAACACGTATATCCATTGGCATTTTCCTAGAGCACAGGCATCTTGAGTTTTCGAATCTATAAAGTAATATTTTTTTTTACTACATAAAAATTAGACTTCATCAAAAGAGAACCGATCCCCTTATTCACCATTTAAAAATTTTAACTAAACACCTAATCCATTGTGCCATTTGCCTAGAGCACAGGTGCATCATGAGTTTTGGAACCTATAAAGCTAATATTTTTTTTTACTACATAGAATGTAGACTTATCAAAATGAGAACCCGTATCCCTTGGTCATCATATTTAAACATTTTTAACTGAACACTAATCCATGCTGCATTTGTCCTAGAGCACATGCATCTTGAGTTTTAGAACCTTAAAGTATATTTTTTTTCTACATGAGAATATTAGACTTATCAAAGAGGGAACGTAATCCCCTGGTGATTCATCATTTAGACATTTTTACTGACACCTAATATCCATGTGCCATTTGTCCGTAGAGCACAGTTGCATCATAGTTTTACCTTAAAGCTAATATTTTTTTTTATACATAGAAATAGACTTATCAAAAGAGGAACCCGTAATCCCCTGGTGTATCATAACATTTTTAATTTACTGAAACACCTATATCATGTGCCATTTTCTAGAAGCAAGTGCATCATGAGTTTTAGGAATCATAAAGCTTAATATTTTTTTTATAATAGAAATTAGACTTATCAAAAGAGGACCCGTAATCCCCTGTGATTCATCATTTTAGAATCTTTTTTAACTGAACACCTATATCCATTGTTGCCATTTGTCCTAAGCACAGTGCATCATATTTTTGGAACCTATAAAGCTAATATTTTACTACTACATTAGAAAATTAGACTTAATCAAAAAGCAGGGTACCGTAATCCCAGGTGATTCATTCATTTTAGACATGTTTACACTGAACACCTATATCCATTGTTGCCATTTCCTAGAGCACAGTGCATCATGAGTTTTTGAACCTATAAGCTAATATTTTTTTTACTACATGAGAAATTAGAACTTATCAAAAGAGGGAACCCGTAATCCCCTGTGATTCATCATTTAGAACATTTTAACTGAACACCTATATCCATTGTAGCCATTTGTCCTAGAGCACACTGCATCACGAGTTTTGTAACCTAATAAAGCTAATATTTTTTTACTACATAGAAATTAGACTTATCAAAGATTTGAACCCATAATCCCCTGGTGATTCCATCATTTAGAACAATTTTAACTGAACACCTTATCCATTGTTGCCATTTGTTCCTAGAGCACAGGTGCATCATTGAGTTTTGGAAACCTATAAAGCTAAATTTTTTTTACTACATAGGAAATAGACTTATCAAAAGAATTGACCCGTAATCCCCTGGTGATTCAGCATTTAGAACATTTTTAACTGAACACCTATATCCATTGTTGCCATTTTTGTCCTAGAGCAAACAGTGCATCTTGGAGTTTTTGGAACCTATAAAGCTAATTTTTTTTTACTACATAGAAATTAGACTTATCAAAAGAGGGAACCCGTAATCCCCTGGTGATTCATCATTTAGAACTTTTTTAACTGAAACACCTATATCCATTGTGCCATTTTGTCTAGAGCACAGTTGCATCATGAGTTTTTGGAACCGGATAAAGCTAATATTTTTTTTTACTCATAGAAATTAGACTTATCAAAAAGATGGGAAAACCCGTAAGTCCCTGGTGATTCATTCATTAGAACATTTTTAACTGAACCACCTATATCCATTGTGCCATTGTCCTAGACCACATGCATCATGAAGTTTTTTGGAACCTAAAAGCTAATATTTTTTTTTACACATAGAAATTAGACTTATCAAAGAGGAACCCCGTAATCCCTGTGATTCATCATTTAGAACATTTTAAGCTGAAACCTAATCCATTGTGCCCAGTTGTCCTAGAGCACAGTGCATCATGAGTTTTTGGTGGAACCTATAAAGCTATATTTTTTTTACTACATAGAAAATAGACTTATCAAAAGAGGGAACCTGTAATCCCCTGGTGATTATCATTTAGAACTAACTGAACACCTATATCCATTGTGCCATTTGTCCTAGAGCACAGTGATCATGAGTGGAACCTATAAACTAATATTTTTTTTTTTTTTTTTTACTACATAGAAAATTAGACTTATCAAAAGAGGGAACCCGTAATCCCTGGTGATTCATCATTTAGAACATTTTTAACTGAACACCTATATCATTGTGCCATTGTCCTAGAGCACAGTGCATCATGAGTTTTGGAACCTATAAAGGTAATATTTTTTTTTACTACATAGAAATTAGACTTATCAAAAGAGGGAACCCGTAATCCCCTGTGTGATTCATCATTTAGAACATTTTAACTGAACACCTATATCCATTGTGCCATTTGTCCTAGAGCACAGTGCATCATGAGTTTTTGGAACATAAAAGCTAATTTTTTTTTTACATAGAATTTTAGACTTATCAAAAAGATTGAACCCCATAATCCTCAGGTGATTCCATCATTTAGAACATTTTTAACTGAACACCTATATCCATTATGCCATTTGTCCTAGATCACAGTGCATCATCAGTTTTTGGAAACCTATAAAGCTAATTTTTTTTACACATAGAATTTAGACTTATCAAAAGATTGAACCCGTAACCGCCCAGGTGATTCATCATTTAGAACATTTTTAACTGAACACCTATATCCATTGTGCATTTGTCCTAGAGCACAGTGCATCATGAGTTTTTGAACCTAAAGCTAATTTTTTTTTACATAGAATTTAGACTTATGAAAAAGATTGAACCTGTAATCCCCAGGTTATTCATCATTTAGAACATTTTTAACTGAACACCTAATCCATTGTGCCATTTGTCCTAGATCACAGAGCATCATGAGTTTTTGGAACCTATAAAGCTAATTTTTTTTTATACATAGAATTTAGACTTATCAAAAGATTGAACCGGTAATCCCCAGGTGATTCATCATTTAGAACATTTTTAACTGAACACCTAAATCCATTGTGCCATTGTCCTAGAGCACAGTGCATCATGAGTTTTTGGAACCTATAAAAATAATTTTTTTTTTTTTACATAGATTTAGACTTATCAATAGATTGAACCCGTAATCCCAGGTGATTCATCATTTAGAACATTTTTAACTGAACACCTATATCCATTTGTGACATTTGTCCTAGAGCACAGTGAATCATGAGTTTTTGGAAACCTATAAAGCTAATTTTTTTTTTTTACACAGAATTTAGACTTATCAAAAGATTGAACTCGTAATCCCCAGGTGATTCATCATTTAGAACATTTTTAACTGAACACCTATATCCATTGTGCCATTTGTCCTAGAGCACAGTGCATCATGAGTTTTTGGAAACCTATAAAGCTAATTTTTTTTTTTACATAGATTTAGACTTATCAAAAGATGAACCCGTAATCCCCTGGTGATTCATCTTTAGAACATTTTTTAACTGAACACCTATATCCATTGTGCATTTGTCCTAGAGCACAGTGCATCATGAGTTTTTGGAACCTATAAAGCTAATTTTTTTTTACTACATAGAAATTAGACTTATCAAAAGAGGGAACCCGTAATCCCCTGGTGATTCATCATTTAGAACATTTTTAACTGAACACCTATATCCATTGTGCCATTTGTCCTAGAGCAGTGCATCATGAGTTTTTGGAACCTATAAAGCTAATTTTTTTTACTACATAGAAATTAGACTTATCAAAAGAGGGAACCCGTAAACCCCCAGGTGATTCATCATTTGTGCCTATATCCATTGTGCCATTTGTCCTAGAGCACAGTGCATCATGATGTTTGGAACCAATAAAAGCTTTTTTTACATTGAAATTAGACTTATCAAAAGAGGGAACCCGTAACCCTGGTGATTCATCATTTAGAACATTTTTTACCTATAATGTGCCATTTGTCCTAGATCACAGTGCATCATGAGTTTTGGAACCTATAAATCTAATTTTTTTTTTTTACATAGAATTTAGACTTATCAAAAAGATTGAACTCGTAATCCCCAGGTGATTCATCATTTAGAACATTTTTAACTGAACACCTATATCCATTGTGCCATTTGTCCTAGAGCACAGTGCATCATGAGTTTTTGGAACCTATAAAGCTAATTTTTTTTTTTTTACATAGAATTTAGACTTATCAAAGATTGAACCCGTAATCCCCAGGTGATTCATCTTTAGAACATTTTTAACTGAACACCTATATCCATTGTGCCATTTGTCCTAGAGCACAGTGCATCATGAGTTTTTGGAACCTATAAAGCTAATTTTTTTTTACTACATAGAAATTAGACTTATCAAAAGAGGGAACCCGTAATCCCCTGGTGATTCATCATTTAGAACTTTTTTAACTGAACACCTATATCCATTGTGCCATTTGTCCTAGAGCACGTGCATCATGAGTTTTTGGAACCTATAAAGCTAATATTTTTTTTTACTACATAGAAATTAGACTTATCAAAAAGAGGAACCCGTAATCCCCTGGTGATTCATCATTTAGAACATTTTTAACTGAACACCTATATCCATTGTGCCATTTGTCCTAGAGCACAGTGCATCATCAGTTTTTGGAACCTATAAAGCTAATATATTTTTTTACTACATAGAAATTAGACTCATCAAAAGAGGGAACCCGTAACCCCCAGGTGATTCATCATTTAGAACATTTTTAACTGAACACCTATATCCATTGTGCCATTTGTCCTAGAGCACAGTGCATCATGAGTTTTTGGAACCTATAAAACTAATTTTGTTTTTACACATAGAATTTAGACTTATCAAAAGATTGAACCCGTAATCCCCAGGTGATTTCATCAAGAACATTTTTAACTGAACACCTATATCCATTGTGCCATTTGTCCTAGAGCACAGTGCATCATGAGTTTTTGGAACCTATAAAGCTAATATTTTTTTTACTACATAGAAATTAGACTTATCAAAAGAGGGAACCCGTAATCCCTGGTGATTCATCATTTAGAACTTTTTTAACTGAACACCTATATCCATTGTGCCATTTGTCCTAGAGCACAGTGCATCATGAGTTTTTGGAACCTATAAAGCTAATATTTTTTTTACTACATAGAAATTAGACTTATCAAAAGAGGGAACCCGTAATCCCCTGGTGATTCATCATTTAGAACATTTTTAACTGAACACCTATATCCATTGTGCCATTTGTCCTAGAGCACAGTGCATCATGAGTTTTTGGAACCTATAAAGCTAATATTTTTTTTACTACATAGAAATTAGACTTATCAAAAGAGGGAACCCGTAATCCCCTGGTGATTCATCATTTAGAACTTTTTTAACTGAACACCTATATCCATTGTGCCATTTGTCCTAGAGCACAGTGCATCATGAGTTTTGGAATCTATAAAGCTAATTTTTTTTTACTACATAGAAATTAGACTTATCAAAAGAGGGAACCCGTAATCCCCTGGTGATTCATCATTTAGAACATTTTTTAACTGAACACCTATATCCATTGTGCCATTTGTCCTAGAGCACAGTGCATCATGAGTTTTGGAACCTATAAAGCTAATATTTTTTTTTTACATAGAAATTAGACTTATCAAAAGAGGGAACCCGTAATCCCCTGGTGATTCATCATTTAGAACTTTTTTAACTGAACACCTATATCCATTGTGCCATTTGTCCTAGAGCACAGTGCATCATGAGTTTTTTGGAACCTATAAAGCTAATATTTTTTTTTACTACATAGAAATTAGACTTATCAAAAGAGGGAACCGTAATCCCCTGGTGATTCATCATTTAGAACATTTTTAACTGAACACCTATATCCATTGTGCCATTTGTCATAGAGCACAGTGCATCATGAGTTTTGGAACCTATAAAGCTAATATTTTTTTTTACTACTAGAAATTAGACTTATCAAAAGAGGGAACCCGTAATCCCCTGGTGATTCATCATTTAGAACATTTTTAACTGAACACCTATATCCATTGTGCCATTTGTCCTAGAGCACATTCATCATGAGTTTTTGGAACCTATAAAGCTAATATTTTTTACTACTAGAAATTAGACTTATCAAAAGAGGGAACCCGTAATCCCCTGGTGATTCATCATTTAGAACTTTTTTAACTGAACACCTATATCCATTGTGCCATTTGTCCTAGAGCACAGTGCATCATGAGTTTTTGGAACCTATAAAGCTAATATTTTTTTTACTACATAGAAATTAGACTTATCAAAAGAGGAACCCGTAATCCCCTGGTGATTCATCATTTAGAACTTTTTTAACTGAACACCTATATCCATTGTGCCATTTGTCCTAGAGCACAGTGTATCATGAGTTTTTGGAACCTATAAACCTAATGTTTTTTTTACTTAGAACATAGACATATCAAAAGATTGAACCTGTAATCTCCAGGTAACTCATCATTTAGGACTTTTTTTTAACTGAATATCTATATCCATTGTGCCATTTGTGCTAGGTTACAATTCATCATGAGTTTTTGTAACCTATAAAACTAATTATTTTTTTTACCTATTACATAGACATATCAAAAGACTGAACATGTAATCTCCAGGTGACTCATCATTTAGAATTTAGAACTTTTTTAACTGAATACCTATATCCATTGTGCCATTTGTCCTAGGGCACGGTTCATCATGAATTTTTGTAACCTATAAAACTAATTATTTTTTTTACCTAGAACTTAGACATATCAAAAGATTGAACCTGTAATCTCCAGGTGACTCATCATTTAGAACTTTTTAAATTGAACAACTATATCCATTGTGCCATTTGTCAAAGAGCATAGTCCATCATGAGTTTTTGGAACATATAAACCTAATATTTTTTTTTAACCTAGAACTTAGACATATCAAAAGATTGAACCTGTAAACTTTTTAACTGAATAACTATATCCATAGTGCGATTTGTAATAGGGCCCCATACATCGTGAGTTTTTGGAACCTATAAACCTAATATTTTTTTTTTTTATTACCTAGAATTTAGACATATCAAAAGATTAAACCTGAATTCTCCAGGAGACTGATCATTTAGAACCTTTTTAACTGAACACATATATATCCATTGTGCAATTTGTAATAGGCCACCATACATCATGAGTTTTTGGAACCAATAACCTAATTCTTTTTTTTTTTTTACCTAGAATTTAGACATATCAAAAGACTGAACCTGTAATCTCCAGGTGACTCATCATTTAGAACTTTTTTAACTGAACACCTATATCCATTGTGCCATTTGTCCTAGGTCAGAATTCATCATGAGTTTTCATACTGGCCCTCCTAAACTTAGCGTATGAGTAGCACAGGGATCTGTGTGGTAAAGTAAGGATCTGATGGTTGGTGTGATGCTGATATCAACTTTAGGCTACCCCGACTACTTTACTTTCTATTTAAGTAGTATGAGCATCAATTGGATGAAGTGCATGTTTGTTTGTTTGATATATGGCACAGCTCCATAAACTAAGCCTGCATTTCATTTTAATGATAGGCTTGTAAAATAAGAATCACTGCTTTCAGAGTTAGTTGGCAAAATTTAATACTGCAAATTGTCTACTCTGATGTTTATATTTTAGGTATAAATAGGAATCTGCCAAGAGATCTCCTCTCACTTTCATCCCAGATCATGACAAGCATTTTAAAATTCTTTGGCATCATACTGAACAGTGAGCAAAGTTCAGACTTTCTTAAGGTTTTCAAAAAAAAATTGTTTTTATTGACTCCACATTTTTTGACTTTTGAACATTTAACATAGATATATGCTGACAAGCTGAAATATTTAGTTTTGATCGAACATCATAACTTAGATTTAGTACATGGTCACAAGTTTAATTCTTAGTAAACTATTATAGTTTTAAGTAACTATTCTTAATAAAAAATATTTGCACACAGTGACCACTGAACTTGCTACTTTGTAGAAATTAAAAAAATTTTTTTTTAACTTGTTTTCTAACCCTTATCATCAGTTACATGAGAGGTTTTATACTGAATATCAATGCCTAATTTCAAGACCACCCTTTTTTCTTGTATATATATATATATATATATATATATATATATATATATATACATTTTTATTTCTAAACTCTGGCAGTATAAAATTTTGGCTCTAAAATTACACAATACAAACTTGTGCCTGGAGGAAAAAAAAAAAAGAAAAGGCCAAATCATATGTACCACCTGAAAATAATTAGTTGTCAAAAGAAGAAAAAAACTGTAAGAGTTGCTTAAATTAAATATACTAAAGTGCTGAATACACTAAGTAGAGCCAATAAATAATAAAGTAAGCTTAATGAGTCAGAGAATATCTACCTAGGTTTCTTCTAATGGTTCATCAGGATAATTCTCTCTATTTATATATATATATATATATATATATGAGTATATATAAAAAGATATGAAAACACCACAAAATGCTGTTAAAGTGAAAACTTATATATATATATATATATATATATATATATATTATATATATACATACATATACATACACACACCAAGCCCTCCCCACAAGATGGATGTGGCATAAGGTCAATTTCTTAACCAAAGTTTCACAGGTTTGAATTCAGAGTTTTCCTTCTCCTAGACTGGTTGTTATGCCAAGTTTAAAGAGCCTAGTCCACCCTACTATTTATCCATAGCTGGAGGGAGAATAGTTGGATGCTAAATGAAACGCAATCAGCTGCATCCAGGATTTGAAGTCCAGTCAATGAGTCCATTTCCTACAACGATAACCATGCACCTTTAAACTCCTGTTTGTATTTATCCAACCCTTCTGCCACAGGATGTGACACAAGGTCAATCTTTAAGTGTAGTACAGTTTTCCTTCTCCTAGACTGGTTGCTGTTTGAATGTCAAAGAGCCCAGTCTACCCTAATATTTTCTCATATCTGGAGAAAGAAGAGATGGATTCATGCCTTTTCCAAGAGCATAAGCACAAAGTGAAATGCAAACAGCCTCATCCAGGATTTGAACTTAGGTCACCTATATCATTTCCTACAAAGATAACTATTACGCTATGAGTGCTTTCATATTGCATGTTGAACCTCCTTTGATAGGCTCTTCCTTTTACAAAGTCACAATTCCATATTTTGAAAGTTTTACTTTTCACCATTTAATGACAATATTGAACATAAAACAAATAACGTTATAAAATAAGAATCACTGCTTTCAGAGTTAGTTGGCAAAATTTAATATTGCAAATTGTCTACTCTGATGTTTATAAAATAGTATCACTCTTAACATCCTGTTGAGAATTTTCTAAGTCCAGAGCCCCATTCCTATAAGGATTTATTAAAAAAATGGCTAAAAATGACCATTGCATCTAAAGTTACCTGTTATTTCCTTTAAATTAAAGACTTCAATATGTTTAATATTACAATTAAACAAAGGCTAACGTTTGGGGTTGGATTAGAAAAATGAATGTGACTTCCAGTCGGGTGGAATGAGGTGGTATAGGATGTTAAGAGTTAAATAAATAATTCAATAATTTTTTTTTCCACATCATACTTCTTTTAACTCAAATTCTTTGAATTCAAAATTTGTGTGTTTTCATTTGACAAATTCACCTACAATCACAAATACGGCTTCTGCAAAACCTTCCACAAGAATTGATGCGTCTACTGTCCCATTGGTGCAAGTGTCAAATTAGCAAGCTGGGATAAATAATTCAATATTTTTTTTTCAACACCATACTTCTTTTAACTCAAATTCTTTGAATTCAAAATTTGTGTGTTTTCATTGCATTTAAATAATGAAATTTATTGTGTACAGTGCTCAGGTGCACCACAACTCCTCAAAGTCTCATGTCAAGTACACAGAATAATGTAGTGTCAGGAACATGAACAGTTTACAGTAGTAATATGCATGTATGTGTGCGCGTGTGTGCATATGTATGTGGAGAGCGGCATCAGGTATAGTGTCGGCGGACCACAGGAAGCATGGAGGCTTTGAAAGACTCAGTGCTTTGGCAGCCTACAACAGACGCGGGCAGTTTATCTTTTTCGCCGAACCAGGATATACATGCGGGTTTGAGGACTGCATGCAAATTTTTATATTCCCTTGATTCTCATTTGACAAATTCACCTACAATCTCAAATACGGCTTCTGCTACACCTTCCACAAGAATTGATGTGTCCACTGTCCCATTGGTGCAAGTGTCAAATTAGCAAGCTGGGATATTCTGTCACAGAGAATTTCATCATTTCACATGCTGGAATGTCCGAACACTAAGACTTGAAAAAACACAATCTCTTATGATGCACTCTCTTCCTCAGTATAGCATCAATGTCAGCTGCCTCTCAAAAATAAGGTTATCGGATAGTGGCTGCCGCACCATCAAGATCCTGCAGGCTGATGTATCCTATCATCTCTATCACAGCGGCCCCACTGACTACTCTGGGTGTCATGGTGTAGCGTTTGCATTCAAGATACAGTGAATTTGTTGGGTGGAGCCGGCTCAACCAACCCAGGGTGAATGTAGCAGTAACAGTATGATAATATTGTATCATCATTTCTTTGTGTGTTGTATATTAAAATTATCATTTGTTTGTTTTGCATTATATAGAAATGGATTCTTTGTTTATCTGTAATCTATACATATATAAAGGGCAGTTTGTGTGTATGTATGTCCGAAGGTAATCTATACATATATAAAGGGCAGTTTGTGTGTATGTATGTCCGAAGGTAATCTATACATATATAAAGGGCAGTTTGTGTGTATGTATGTCCGAAGGTAATCTATACATATATAAAGGGCAGTTTGTGTGTATGTATGTCCGAAGGTAATCTATACATATATAAAGGGCAGTTTGTGTGTATGTATGTCCGAAGGTATCTATACATATATAAAGGGCAGTTTGTGTGTATGTATGTCCGAAGGTAATCTATACATATATAAAGGGCAGTTTGTGTGTATGTATGTAATCGATACATATATAAAGGGCAGTTTGTGTGTATGTATGTCCGAAGGTATCTATACATATATAAAGGGCAGTTTGTGTGTATGTATGTTGAAGGTAATCTATACATATATAAAGGGCAGTTTGTGTGTATGTATGTCCGAAGGTAATCTATACATATATAAAGGGCAGTTTGTGTGTATGTATGTCGGAAGGTAATCTATACATATATAAAGGGCAGTTTGTGTG
The DNA here is from genome assembly GCA_023376005.1 of Doryteuthis pealeii. Taxonomy (NCBI): domain Eukaryota; kingdom Metazoa; phylum Mollusca; class Cephalopoda; order Myopsida; family Loliginidae; genus Doryteuthis; species Doryteuthis pealeii. The sequence goes on along the minus strand of CM042159.1, from coordinate 83,704,008 downwards.
TATGTATGTCGGAAGGTAATCTATACATATATAAAGGGCAGTTTGTGTGTATGTATGTCGGAAGGTAATCTATACATATATAAAGGGCAGTTTGTGTGTATGTATGTCCGAAGGTAATCTATACATATAAAGGGCAGTTGTGTGTATGTATGTCCGAAGGTAATCTATACATATATAAAGGGCAGTTTGTGTGTATGTATGTCCGAAGGTAATCTATACATATATAAAGGGCAGTTTGTGTGTATGTATGTCCGAAGGTAATCTATACATATATAAAGGGCAGTTTGTGTGTATGTATGTCCGAAGGTAATCTATACATATATAAAGGGCAGTTTGTGTGTATGTATGTCGAAGGTAATCTATACATATATAAAGGGCAGTTTGTGTGTATGTATGTCGAAGGTAATCTATACATATATAAAGGGCAGTTTGTGTGTATGTATGTCCGAAGGTAATCTATACATATATAAAGGGCAGTTTGTGTGTATGTATGTCCGAAGGTAATCTATACATATATAAAGGGCAGTTGTGTGTATGTATGTCCGAAGGTAATCTATACATATATAAAGGGCAGTTTGTGTGTATGTATGTCCGGGGAAACTATGAAAATAAAACAATTAACCACAAAGTAAATATATATATACATTCATTATCACCAGATCTTGCTTTTTGAGCAAAAATAATGAATGATTTATATTGTGAAGATAATTAAAAAATAAAATTTAAATGATAACAGCATAGAATTTTTTTCAATAGGATATTTCAAATAGTAGACATTAATTTTTCTTTTCACAACGCAAAGTCTTTTTTACATAGGGATTTTAATGGGGCATCCTGCGAGGATCCAACTCGTGATTCAGTAATAATGGATCTGCAGGACTAACTTTTTTGCAACCCCCTCTACTCAGGTGACGCTGGGTAGCCACTTCTAGTACATATGTAAAGGACATTTTATGTTATGTATGTATGTATGTATGTCCGAAACAAACTACGAAAATAAAAAAATAAACGACAAAGTAAATACATATACACATTCACTATCATCAGAACTTGCTTTTTGTGCAAAAATAATGAAGAATTTATTTATATTCGTGAAAATATATAAAAATTAGTATTTGAATAGTAAGAGAAGGAAAATTTATTGGTGGTGTTTGGGATTAAGACATAAACAAATCAATTATGTAAGACCAAAACAATCAATAGATCTGTGAGACTAACTTTTTTATTTCCCCTCTACCCAGGCAACGTCGGGTAACTGTTTCTAGTTAAATATAAATTGTTATTTAAACAAAATCAAATTACATAAAATTGTGTTTGAATCACAGAAGTGTTTATACAGCAGTTTCATCACAGATTTTATTTAAGGATTGTGTAAGTGTTTTAAAATTAGAGATTCTTATTTACATGATACCATTTCCAAATAAAGTTCATTCTTTCTGTGTGAGAGATCCAGGTTGAGGTTGTCTAACAAATTACATTATTGTTATAACCTAACAAGGTTGCTAAATGAGAAATAACCAAAACGGAGGTTGGAAATGAAATGGAATCTTTATAACATTAACAAAATACAATACTTGCCAGTGGTGTGACGAAAAGTAAACCATTGCTAGTGGTATCAGACTACTCAGTCTGCATAATACTTCTGTATTTATGAGGATTGGGACATACCCATTATTGTTCATAGATAGGTATATAACAATTATATAACAAAATATTATTTTTTCTTGTTCTTTGGCAGAAAGAGTTATTTACCTATTGCTTGGGTGTGATGGTAGGTGTGTCACTCCACCTCAACAAAATCAATCCCCTTAGTCTAATGCTAGTGAAAAGGCACAAGCACACTTGAAACTTTGATTTTAGGACCTGGGTAATATCCTAACAATGGTTAAAAAGCTGTCCCTGCAGATGTTGATGTGCCGGTGCTTTCTTGTTTCTGAGCCAGCGAATTTCTCTAAAGCGACACAGGTGATACGACATCCAATTCTCCGAATGAGGCTGTTGCTTTTGTCAAAATATGTGCCAGTAGTCTCAAATTTGATTGCTTTGAAGGTTGATACTTGATTAATTCTAGAAAGCCAGGATCCAGAAAAAAAAAAAAAACAGTGAGATCTACATGATCCATAATTTTAAAAGCCAGAGTCTGCCCTACTATTTACTCATAGCTGGATACACACTTTTCCTAAATAAAAGACTACAGCTATATGGCACACCTTTGTATCATGCTTACAGCTTAACTTTCATAGTTTAATCCGTAAGGCAGTGTTATAATCAGGGATGACAGTTCAAATTTTGACAAGCTTTTTCTGTATTATTTGGATTATTCGGACTATTGTTCTCGGGTTAGCTCAGTCGGTAGAGTGTTCGGCTAGTAATCACAAGGTTCCTAGTTCGATACTGGTCCTCACCAACTCAGCGTTATGAGTAGCACAGGGATCTGTGTGGTAAAGTAAGGAGCTTATGGTAGGTGTGGTGCTCCACCTCAGATGCAAAAACAATCTCCTTGGTCTAGCGCTAGTGAAAAGGGGATAGACTCCCTCGCTGATTGGCTGATACCGACTTTAGGCCACCCCAACGACTTTACTTTACTTTTACTTTATTGTTATCTACACAACATTTCGGCTGATGTGGCCTCTAGTCCTGTGGATTGAATGATAATGTATAGGTGAGTTAGTGAGTGAATAAGTGTGCATGTGTGTGATAATAATAAGTATAAAACAAATTTTTGAGATGAGGCTTGATTATTTGGATTATTCAGACTATTGTCCTCATCTTTACTGTTATCTACACAACATTTAGGCTGATGTGCCCTCCAGCCTTGTCTTGGTTAAATTAGAAATAAAAGTAAAGTTGGCGGAGTGGCCTATAGTCAGTATCAACGAAACAGTGAGGGAGTCTATTCCCTTTTCGCTAGCATTAGACTAGGAGGATTGATTTTGCTGAGGTGGAGTGACACACCTACCATCATACCCAATCTGTGCGACTCATGTGCTGAGTTAGCAGGGACCAGTATCAAACCAGGAACTTTTGCGATTCCTAGGTAGGTGCTCGACTGACTGACCTAAACTGGCTCCAATAGATATCTAAAACTATCAACACTGATGATAAGACCTTTCTTCTAAACTTTGCTGATAGCAGCTTCCTTGCCTTGAACGTTATTTAATTATTGTTTCTGAGCCAGCGAATTTCTCTAAACTGACACAGGTGATACTACATCTAATTCTCCTATTGAGGCTGTTGCTTTTATCAAAATATGTGCCAGCAGTCTCAAAATTGATTGCTTTGAATATAAATAAATTCTTCATTATTTTTGCACAAAAAGCAAGTTCTGATGATAGTGAATATGTATATGTATTTACTTTGTCGTTTATTTTTTTTATTTTCATAGTTTCTTTCGGACATACATACATACATAATTTGATTTTGTTTAAATAACAATTCATATTTAACTAGAAACGGTTACCCGACGTTGCCTGGGTAGAGGGGAAATAAAAAAAAGTTAGTCTCGCAGATCTATTGATTGTTTTTGGTCTTACATAATTGATTTGTTTATGTCTTAATCACAAACACCACCAATGAATTTTCCTTCTCTTACTATTCAAATACTAATTTTATATATCTTCACGAATATAAATAAATTCTTCATTATTTTTGCACAAAAAGCAAGTTCTGATGATAGTGAATGTGTATATGTATTTACTTTGTCGTTTATTTTTTTTATTTTCCTAGTTTCTTTCGGACATACATACATACATACATACATACATACATACCAAATGTCCTTTACATATGTACTAGAAGTGGCTACCCATCGTCACCTGGGTAGAGGGGGTAGCAAAAAAGTTAGTCCCGCAGATCCATTATTACTGAATCACGAGTTGGATCCTCACAGGATGCCCCATTAAAATCCCTATGCAAAAAAGACTTGATTAATTCTAGAAAGCCAGGATCCAGAAAAAAAAACAGTGAGATCTACATGATCCATAATTTCTGATGGATGGCAAATTTTGTGCAATTAAAAAAGCTAGATACAACATGTATCTACTCAACTCCTCAGTACAAGCAGGATGTGACATAAGGTCAATTTTTGTTTCTTAACCAAGGTTAAAGAGCCCATTCTGCCCTACTATTTACCCACATAGCTGGTGGGATAATAGTTGGATTCATACCTTTCCCAAAAGTATTAGCGCTATGTGAAATTCAACTAGCCTTGTCCAGGATTTGAACTCAGGTCATCATATCCATTTCCTATAATGATAACTGTTACACTGAAAATCCTTATGGTGAAACTTGAGTAGTTTATTTCAATACACACTGTAATACTAAATCCGCTCTACTAATGTATGGAGCACTTTATATTCGTTATAATAATGACTTATCCGGTTAATACTTGTTTCAACCATCAATATTGCAATTAACTCAATATTTTATTTCCCGGTAAGTCATTCCCTTTATCATATATATATATATATATATATATATATATATATATACCAAATATTTTCTATAAATCGCTTAATTATAACAATGGAATAAATCACGTTACTTTCTTGTAATAAAACCTTTCCAATACATTCATATAGTAAACATTTTAACATTGTATGTCTATCATAAAACTCTCCCAGTGCCTTTCTCTAGTAATACTCTTTTTTCTTCCAATTGAATGTGACAGGAGGATTTAAAGCAATAATTTCTTTGTATTTTTTGGATATTTTTTGTTACTATTTTTGACTCCTATTTTTTTTATAGGAACAACATAAGAGCTGCAATGTTTATTATATCTAATGCAAGCAGTGGTAGAATATAGATCAAATAAAGGAGTATGTATTTACCAACTTCTCCACATGAGCAGGATGTGACACAAGGTCAATTTTTAAGCAGAATTTAACAGATTTGAATTCAGAGTTTTCTTTTTTTTTTCCTAGACTGGATGCCATACCGAATTTAAAGAGCCAGAGTCTGCCATACTATTTACTCATAGCTGGATACACACCTTTCCCAAATAAAGGAGTATAGCGATATGACACTTTTGAATCATGCTTACAGTTTAACTTTCATAATTTAATCCATAAGGCAGTTTCATAATAAGGGATGACAGTTCACATCTTGACAGAAGCCTTTTCTGGATTATTTGGACTATTGTCCTCATCACCCTGAAGCTAAGAGGTCCAGAAGAAAGCGACAGCAAGAAAGCACCGGCACATCAACATCTGCAGGGACAGCCTTCACACGCAACATCTGTGGTCAAGGCTGTTTTTCGAATATTGGACTTCACAATCACAGGAGGAGCTGTAACTTCAGAGGCACAAGAATTATATAGTCTTTCGAGACTGCAATACCAATATGATGTCCTCATTTTTATTGTTATCTACACAATATCTTGGCTGATGTCACGCTCGAATAATCCAAATTATCAACCCTCATCTCAAAAATTTGGAGAAGCCTTTTTTTTTGAGTCATTCTGTTTTTTTTTTTTTATTTTTTTTTTTTAATCATTTAACCTGAAAATTGCAATAAAACAATAAAAAAAAGTGATTTAATTAGTTATCAACAACCAACATGGAAGAAGGAATTTCACTTTATTGATTTTTATTTTGGTATTGTTTTTTTTTTTTTTTTTTTGACAATGTTCTTCCACAGAAATAGAAAAAATAATTCCACAATTTTTTTTTCTTTTAATATGAATTGAAACTGAAAAATCAAAATGATAGTTTGACAATTGAGAAATGCTAGGATGGAAAAGATTTTTTTTTTTTTTTTTTTTTTTTGATGTTGAGGGAAGCAGGAGAGCAGGAAAAAGGGCATTAGAAAAAAATAGGGTTCATACATCCTGATGAAGAGAATTTATTTCTGTAGCAAGATTAAAAAATATGAATGAACATTGTACAAATACAGGAATCGTATCAAAATAGCCAATGAAATATTCTACAGTTCTGGTCAAATGATTTTCTGATGTCTACCTACAGTTTTCATACTAGAAATACATCTTTTAGAATTTATCATTTGATTCAAATTAAATAAAATGTTTTTTTCTTCTCCATAAGACATTTTTTTTAGACATATTGATTAAAATGTCATTTTGAAAATATGTATATCTTAAGTTGTCTTCTTTTCTTTTTTTAAATATATATATATATTAGAAATATCTATGCAAAGATTTTTCTTTTTTTCTGAATAATTAACAGACATTTTACTTAACTTCCCTGTATAAAGGTTTAAAACAATTTAGACATTTCTAATTAACATATAAAGAAACAGTGACTTGGATCTATTAAAAAAAAAAACTAGTCATTTGTAATGTAAAAGTTTTACTCTAACATATTTTTAAATAAATTAAAAAAACTTGTTATTAAATTTCTAATTTTTAAGACTTAAAATAAAGACTTAAAAATAGAAGGAAAAGTTAAAAAATACAAAAAAAATTACTCCACAAAATGAGAAACAAACAATCGACAAAAATGTTAAATATAAGTTCTCCTCTGCTTCCCATCCTCTAACATTTTTTGCTTTAAAAATATAGATTAACCTTCAAAAACTCTTTAGACGCATTAAATTCTAGCATGAAAACTCTTACACTTTATATCAAATAAATATAAAGAAATTGGAAAAATATTCCTTTCAGCCATTTTTTTTATTGAATGTTGTCTGGTTTTCAAAAGTTTTTTTTAATGATATATTTAAACCAAACTTTAAAAACAATTTGATATTAAAAAAAAAAGAATGAAAAACAAATGTAGATTAACACTAATAATGGTAGAAAAAATATCTGTTGCATGTCTCCTGCCATTTTAACTTCATTAAATTATTTTAATGAAGTCAAATGTGTACTTGCATCACTAACAAATATGTAAGAAAAATCTTCATTTTTTTTTCTCCATCGTCTGATTATTGAATTAAATTAAAAAAAAAAGACACAAACATGAACCTAACAATTTATGAAACAGGAACAAAAAACAAAATTTAAAAAAACAAACTCCAATTACATTTTTCACAAAGTTGATAAGATCCTAATAACAAATTATTTCCCTTAAATTCTAATTTTTTTTTTAGATAATTAACAATTACATTGGATCATTTCTAAAACAATTTTTTTTATACATTAAAATGTATTTATTGCAAAATATCTATCTCATAATAGTTGATACATTTAGTATAAACAATTAATATATAAATGTAACAACTATTGTGGGACAGAGGTACTGATATATATTTTTTTATTTTTACTAAATTGTATTTTCAGTAATTTAAAACATTTTCTTTAAGCTTCTTATATCTTAAAAAATTGAAGCCATTTTCAGAAAACAAAAAAATAAAATAAGAACAAACAAAAAAACAAACAAAAAAAATGTTTAAAAACTTATTTTAGACAAAAAACGATTGACCAGAAGTTCCTTCTGAATATTTTGTCCTATCTTGCTCTGTTTTCTCTTCATCTTTCTTCTCCACCTCCTCTTTCACCTGCTTTCCTTCTTTTTCCTCCTCTTCCTCTTCCTCCTCAACTTCCTCTTCTGTAACACTAGGTGTGGTACTATAATTTAACTGGCTGTCTGGCGAGACCAGATCCCCACTGTCATCATTGCAAATAGCTTCATTCTCATCTTCATCCTCACTGAAAAACAACGTTTCCACCTCGGCTTGGTCACTTGTGCTCGAGTGACAAGATGTGCCGTGGTCTCGGTGGTTTTGCTGGTCAGTATCAGTGGACAAACATGTTGGCCTGGCACAAACCCCAGGTTTCGGCTGGGTCTCATTAGTTACAATGTTTTCTTGCTGATCTTCAGTGGGCGGTTCCAATGAAGCTTGCATTTCAGCAGTCATTTGCAGCAGATTTTGGGAAAGTTCAAACAAAGACAAACATTCCTGATCATGTTTATCCAAAAAGTCCATCGCTTCTCGTACCGATTGGAAATAGCAGGTTTCCGGCTCATCAGGCGTTGGTGGGTTCGATTCTGGTAGAGCTTCGGCACCAACGCTCGTGCTAATGTCTTCGGCGTCAATATCCGAAACCTTTTCTAACGTGCTGGCAGCAGGTGGACTTAAAAGTGGAACCAGGTCACAGATGTTACCCTCAGGAAAATTTAAGGTTCTGTTAGGGGTACAGCATCTTTCCTGTTTGGTTGGAGTCTGCATTTTTTTAGAGCCAAACGTAAAATCCTTTTCTAGGAAGCTGTTGGTTTTGTCTGTATCGCTAGCAAGGATGTTAGTGACAGAAAGGGATTTGATGGCACCAAAACAGGAGTTTTTACAAGGGGCTGCCGCTGCTGCTGCTGCTGCTGCTGGCACCTTTATATCAGCTCTTGCTCCAGCATAGGCTCCAAGTTGCTCTAAATCATCATTCCCTGAGTTGGATATCATTCCAGCTGGTGTTATTGTTCGTGTAGAGCATATTAAGTTATGATTGTCACTAACACTTGTGCATGTATTAAGGGCCATACTGGAGACAGAGGACATAGGTGAGGTCTCCCTTTGAGCAGCAGAATCACGCTTTCTCCAGACAGGTAAATTACCAGCAGTATCCGCTTCCTGGAAGGCTGGCTGTGTGTTGGGGACATCTGAAAGAAACATTTTTTGGATAATTAATATTTTACAAATTTATGAGGGAAATAGCTGGAGAACATTTACATATATATATATATATATATATATATATGTGTGTGTGTGTGTAGAAAGTTTGTAGAAAAAACAAGATGTTAATAGTTTTGCTGACAGAAATCTGTTTCGACCATATGAAGTGGTCTTTATCAAAGCAATTAGGTGTAAAAGGAAAGACGAAATAAATATATCGTTAATCACAAAGCAAGAACACTCTCGATCAGGGCCGGAATTTTCAAAAAAATTTTTTAAATGCGTATTCTATGTTAAAATGAAATAAATTTTATTTTTAAAAATTAGAAGCATTTTTATCATTAAAGAAGCTCAAAAGAGTTTGAAGTAAAAGTGTATATAAATATAAAAATGTTCAAACTCTTTTGAGCTTCTTTAATGATAAAAATGCTTATAATTTTTAAAAATAAAATTTATTTTATTTTTAACATAGAATACGCATTTTAAAATTTTTTTTGAAAATTCCGGCCCTGATCGAGAGTGTTCTTGCCTTGTGATTAACGATATATTTATTTCGTCTTTCCTTTTACACCTAGTTGCTTTGATAAAGACCGCTTCATATGGTCGAAACAGATTTCTGTCAGCAAAACTATTAACATCTTGTTTTTTCTACAAACTTTCTACACATATTGTTGGATTCATTTCCATTTTACCTTTCATATATATATATATATATGTATATATATATATATATATATTACACACCTATAAAAAAGGAATCATATTTAATAAAATGCACATATGTAAAATAAGCTTAAGGGATTTCAATTTGCCTGTCAAACAAATAACATTGTTGAGGGCACTTATGAAATGGAGTCTACACATTTAATTTATATACATATATATGTTATTAGATATGATTCCTCTTTAAAAATTGTCTATTTATTATGTTGTACCAAAAATTATATATATATATATATATATATATATATATGAGGAAGAATGAATAAAGAAAAGAAAGTACAGAATGGATAATAAAAGATGAATTTAATCAATATCACTTACACATGTGTTTCGGTCAGTTTATCTTTGTGTACACGATTCAAACTATTATTATCATTGAATAAACAAATAATAATAATAATAGAAAAATGTAAAAATATTCCATACACAGAGAAAATTCGACCTTCATCAGAGTGAAATTTTATTTTGAATGAAAAAAAAAATTTGTTAGAGAAAAACAGAGAATTTTTTTTAGAAATGTTCGAAGAGAATTAAAAAAAAAAAAAAATCATTTTTTGGAACGATATAGAGCCTATATATATATATATATATATATATATATATGCATACACATACAGAGATGCTTATTTTTATGCATCAGGGACACAGTATGAATTGAATTTTCCTTTTCCTAGACTGGTTGCCATACCAAGGTTAAATAAAGAGCCCAATCTACTTTGCTATTTATCCATACCTGGAGGGAGAATGGTTGCATGTACACCTTTCCCACAGGTATGAGCACTCTGTGAAATGCAAACAGCCTTGTCCAGGATTTGAACTCTTATTGCTGTGTCAATTTCCTGCACCTAGTTTACATATACAATCCTCATTTAAAACAAAAAGAATCAGAGTAATTATTATCTCCCTTGTTAACCATTCAATGTTTATGCGTTGAAGAGATGCTTGTAATGAAAATTAATTAAAACTGTTTTGTTGTTGGAAGAATTACTTGCACTCAAGAAATACTAGTGTTAAGAAAAAAAATAATCATTCAGCTACCAAGATTGCAATATCCAAAAAGAATAAAATTAGTGAGTTTAGTTGACCAATGCTTTAGTTCATTCAATGGAAATTAATTATTTAATTAGATTAGTAGGAAAATGTATTGGTTGATATTATGTCATTGGATTTTAGAAGGTATTAAATGTAGTAATTAGTGTCATTTATGAAATAACCCTTTAATGATATCTATTGAATGAGGATTTCAACTGATAAATACACCCAAAAATGTAGTATATATCAGTTCATAAATAAACGAGAAATTTGGTCAAACCAGCTAATGTAATGGTTAGAATCCCCGCCTGTCAGTCACACACAGAGCCGTCTCCCATGTCTATAATTTTGCTGATGAGGCATAATATGCCGAAATGTACATACAGAGATTGACTTTTTCTCGATTCGTTTACACCTTTACATTTGAACAGATATGCTCGCCTAATTCATTAATTATCAACTAATTAATTTTCAATTAGGTATGACTTCAATTAAGCTCTTATTCTCCTAAATTGTCGGCTATCACCATCTCAAACAGACTCAAGCCTGTTTGTTTACTTTCATATGTATATATGTAAAGGGCGCCAGAGAGTGCTCCATTTATAGGAGAGTGTTGCATATGTACTGGGCCTATACTGCATATATATATATATATATATATATATATATATGTGTGTGTGTCTGTGTGTATGAGTGTGTGTGTGTGTGAAGAGAAAGTGGAAGTGAATCCGACAGTATGCAACATAGTGAAAAATTGAAAAAACACAAGTTCATAAAACGAGTGATGTTCATTTCGCCAACACTGCAGTGTTTCGATCTATTTCAATAGATCTTCATCAGGGCTTTTGTTAATTTGAGGAAAAATAAATTTATCACAGAGAATAAGGAGACTGTGAGAGTCTTTTGGTTTGTCGGTCAATCTATTTAAAAAATTGTTGAATGAAAAACTAGCGTTCTTTGGATGTTTGAAAATACAATGAATGCTAAAACAACGGTTGTAAAATGTAAACATATATATATATATATATATTATATATATATATGGGAGTAAATATGGAAATAAATCCAACAATATTAAGAAATTTGAAAAACGAAGTGTTCCAAAAATAAGATGAATTTATTTATCGACGCTTAAACGTTTCAGTTTATTTAAACCTTCATCAGGATAGATAAATTCATCTTATTTTTGGAACACTTCGTTTTTCAAATTTCTTAATATATATATATAATAGAAAAGTTGCAGAAACACACACAACCTATCAAATATCGGACATATTCTGCCAAAATAATAACTCAATGCCTGAAGAAGACAACAGATCAGAAACATGTGTCGCATATGTAAGATAAAAAGAATTAAAAAAAAAAAAATTTCTGAGAACATAATACATTTTGCGGACCTTCTTCTTTTTTATAAGATATTAAATTTTCTCCTGTTGGAACCAGAACATATATATATATATATATATATATATATATATATATATATATATAGTATAGGCCCAGAACATACAGGAAAAAAATAACAAGATGATATCACAGTTATCTCTCCTGCACTTCATCATAAACAAATTTTCTTATCATTTTGAATATTCTAATGTCCTCAATGATAATTCAATTATTTGAAGACATGCCCAAAGCAGATTTAACATTTCAATAACTTCCTGCAAGGTATATATTAAAACAAGAGGAAAAAAAAAGAGAGAAAAAATACCATTTAGCTGTAATGAAGATAACATAGTCTGCAATTCAAGATCCAATTCCTCTGGTGTTGGCATCATGTCTTTTTGATTGGCTCGTGTGGTGGCTATTTGTTCGGGCAAGATGCCTGCCTGGTGTTCAGCAAGTCCGAGAGGTGATCCAGTACTGGTTGGGATATTCTCAAGGCGGTCAGTAGAATTGTTGTCACTTAACAAGAAAAAAATATATATATATATATATATATAATATAAAGATTTTTGAAGGCAATTTACAATGCAATATGTGTTGAAAATTATATTTATTTAACCTTTTCTTTTTTTTTTTTTAATTCTAAATATTTTGGAAAATAAAATTCCATCATCAGAGTTATTGAAAGTACTAGGTGTTTTTTTTATACTACTTATCTCCCCACGAGCACAGGAGCAGATGAACCGATTTAACATCAAGGAAGTAACCGAAAAAGAAAAAAAAAATTTCAAATATACGGCGTTCCTCAACTTCTTAAAACAACAGATGATTACAATATCGCCGTGGGATAAGTACTATAAAAAAACACCTAGTACTTTCAATAACTTTGATGATGGAATTTTATTTTCCGAAAATATTTAGAATTAAAAAAAAAAAAAAGAAGAAAAGTTAAATAAATATAATTTTCAACACATATTGCATTGTAAATTGCCTTCAAAAATCTTTATATTGCACATACACACAATGCTTCAAAGATACTATAAAAAAAAACCTTTATATATATATATATATATATATTTAATATACCAAGCGTGTTGGTAGATCCTTGCGGAGAGAAAAACCCGGCAGAGAGTTTGATTGTAAAAATATACTACCAAACATCAACCAGGAAGAAAAAAATTTTTGAAAAAAGAAAAGACCAAGATATTCGTACCAACAAAAAATAATCTATTGGTATAGTATTTGGCCAAAAGAAAAAACAATTTATATGTATATATATGTATATAAGATATATATATATTCATATAACCGCTAGGAGAAGCTAATTTGTAAAAAGTGCTCGATACCTAAGTAGAGCCAATGTTATATAAATATTGGGTCTAACCACCCAAAACAAGTTTTTAAACATATACCAAATGGCATCGGTTATAGGCTCTCTACTAATTCTTCCAATATTAAAATATTTGAAAAAAGTAAAACTGAGTACGAGCAAGCTTTAAAAAATAGTGGATATACTGAAAAAATCCCTTATAGAGATATAAATGAAACATCTGGAGTTAATAATAAAAGAAAAAATAGAGCCAGAAAAATTTTATGGTTTACGCCTCCTTATAATATGGCCGTGACAAACAATATAGGTAAGGAATTCTTTGAATTATTGAAAAAGAATTTTCCCCCCTCTAATATACTCTATAAAATTTTTAATAAAAATACAATTAAATTAAGCTACAGTTGCACACCCAATGTAGCCAATATTATTAATAAGTTGAACATAAAAAAACTTAGTGATAAACGAACTAACGAAACATCTAAATGTAATTGTATCGATAGGACTAGGTGTCCCCTTAGGGGTAAATGTAAAACCGAATGCATAGTGTATAAAGTTGAGGTTTATGAGGGTGACCCTAAAAAATATAGGGATAAGAAAGTTTATATAGGCTCTACTCAGAATGACTTTAAAGCTAGATTTTATAATCATAAGTGTAGTTTCACTAATGAAAGATATAAATTTAATACTGCACTATCTAGCTATATATGGAAGGTAAAAGCTAGGGGTATTGACCCTATACTAAAATGGGAAATTGTTAAAAAATGCAGGAAATATAAAGCTGGCGATAGATACTGCCAGCTTTGTATGGAAGAGAAACTAGCGATAGTAACTTTCCCTAATAATAAAGAAATTTTAAACCAAAGATTAGAAGTTCTAAACAGCTGTATGCATAAAAAAACATGGCTTCTCCATAGTTGTTAACTTTTATGGATTTAGTATGGGTGAGCGCTCTTCAGTTGTTTTCATTTCCCTAACTTTGCCAACATTGTTCGTAATTTGCTTGTTTAAGCATACGTTGTGTTGCTTCCTTGGGTATAAAAAACCCTGTTCGAATAAAGGGATGCATCCCGACCGGTTTAAACGTGTGCCTTTCTGATTGCTCGCCATATAATGGAGGTAGTGGCAGCAGTGGAAATTAACCTCCTTGTCCTCAGGGGTTTGGTAGCAACAGGGGAAAGGTATATTGGCATATGTACCAGCAACGGGAGTCATGCCCAATCCCCTAATTCATTTGCTGCTTTTCCCATGATGGGTTTCGGGATGTCGAGGTTTAAAGAATAAACCCCGTCTCCCTAGATTTAGTCGTATCGATGGATCGTTTAACTACGGGCAAAGAGATGGACAATCGTTGGCATGCTGGGTTCCATTTGGTTGAGGGGATGAGAATGACGACGGGGTGCTTACACTTAATTTTTGTTTCAAATCTGCTTGATTCTAAATAATATATAAATAATAATAAAAAAAAATAAAATAAAAAAAATCAGTTAATATAGAAATTAAATATTTTTTAATTAAACAATAAACTAATGCGTTCTGTGTTTTTATTGGTCAGTATGATTTGATAATTTAAATGATTAATGTGGTTAGTAGTATTTATTGGTCTTGCTCCTTTTCTTCTTCAGTCAGATTTTAGCCCTGAAGAGCTTTATGCGAAACTAATAGTAGGTTCGTCTGACTTAGTAGATATCCTTATATATATATATATATATATATATATATATACATATAAAGTAAAGAGTAAGGAAGTGAATCCGACGGTATAAGTATAGATAAAAGGATATGAAAACACACAATGCTGTTAAAATGAAAATATTTTCTGCTTCTCTCTTGATGAGTCCGGATTAAAAACAAGCTCTGATGATGATTTTTATAAATCGAAATATTGTTCAATATTAGCTATGAATATTTTCTTTTTAACAGCATTGTGTGTTTTCATATCCTTTTATCTATATTTTATATATATACATATATATGAGGTAGGTAAAAGGATAGTGAACAAGAAATGATAACTCAAAACAAATCTAAGAGTTGAAACGTTTCGTCCGATTTATACGGACATCCTCAGTCAAAGATTTTTATTGAAAGCAAAATTACGTGCGAGTACATGTGATTTGGTGAGTGGGGGGGTGAGTTAGTAGCGGAAGTGGAGGATAGGGGCTGACATGAAAGATAGTTTACAGGAAGTAGAGAGAGGTTGGGAGTAGATTTGTTTTGAGTTATCATTTCTTGTTCACTATCCTTTTACCTACCTCATACTGTCGGATTCTACTACATCCATCCTAACTTCATATATATATATATATATAGACCCCAGAATACAACCCTCAGTATATTATTTATTTTTTTATCTATGCTGTTTATTTAACAGTCATAAAATATTTTGTATCATTTGTACTATTGTCTTCATCTTTGTTATCTACACAAAGTTTCTGCCAAAATGAAGATGAGGACAATAATACAAATTATCAAACCTCATCTCAAAAATTCAGTGAAATAACATAAAATATTTATATGAGAATTTTAATAAAAAAGCAACAGAAATTAGACAAAAGAAATAGAATGCTTCATCTAAGAAACTTTATTACAATATTAAAAAGATTTGTTTCATTATTGAAAGTGACAGGGCTGGGTTAGCTCAGTCAGTAGAGCGTTCGGCTAGTAACCACAAGGTTCCTAGTTCGATATGGCCCTCGCCAACTCAGCGTATGAGTAGCACAGAGATCTGTGCGGTAAAATAGGGAGCTGATGGTAGGTGTGACGCTCCACCTCAGATGCAAAAACAATCTCCTTGGACTAGCACTAGTTAAAAGGGATAGACTCCCTCGTTGATTGGCTGATACCGACTTTAGGCCACCCTAGTAAATCTTCATCTATCTATTAATAATGGAGATTGGGTGTATTTCTGTCTGTAACCAAAACTATGTCACAGCTTACATCACAATATTCTCAATGATTGCGTTAGTCTATTAATGAGTATTTAATTTATAGTCAAAATCATTAATACATAGATTGAAAACAACTCTGTGTTATATACACTTAGAATTTGAGCAAGCCATTTTAATACAAAAAAACAATCTGAAATATGACCCCCTGTGTGGGGGTCATATTTCAGATTGTTTTTTTTTTTTTTATTCCTTTAATAAATTTAGGATTTTACTTTAATTATGATACAAACCCTCTGACATTGAACTTCAGTAATATCTTTCAAAAATTAATTTTTACACTGCCCAGAGGGCTTTTTTTTTTTTTTTTTGCTAGTAATATTGATAGAAGAAGACATTAATGCATGTGCTTAAATGTTATGCCTTATAATCACTTCAGATAGATAATGGAACATTCCACTTTAGGAAGAAAAAAAAAAAGCAAAGAAAAAGACTTTTTAAAAAGACATTTTCCCAATATTTGAGCCCAGCACAAATTACAAATGGTTGGGTTTTATGGCATGTCCACCCTTGGGTTGTCTTATGCTAAATATTTTTAATTTATTCATTCTTGTTGGGTATTCAAAAGTTTTTAAAACTCATTTTTTAAAAATCTATTTAACCAATTGATCAGACGGGCCTTGCCAATCTAGCCCAAGTTAGGGCACATAGAGTGTTGCCTATCATGGACTGCTCAGCCACTAGGATTCCATCCTTCAGCATCAGGAGTTGCCTTTCATGGCTAACAGGAGGCCCCATTGCAGGGATGCAGTTGGCATATTCTACAGACTAATAGGCACTTAGTAATAAATCACTATCAAACATTAGTAGTCTTAATAGTCAATAAAAATCATTATTACCCTGCGGAATCCAGCCTTGGAATGTTGATGAGGCCAGTCTCATGCATATACTGAAGACGAGACATTTCAAGAGCTCTGAGTAATTCCATCTGCTCATCCAAGAAAACTTCTGGAAGTCCATCTAAAAAAAAGAAACAAAATGAAAAAAGATTTTTTTAGACAAAAAGTGAAATACAAAAGGTGAGAGTATAAAATAATAATCATTATTGATTTATCAGAAAGATAACCGAGTGGTGTTCTCTGAAACTGAAATAATTTTCTGATGACATTCAAGGAATTAAATTTCCATTTATAGGAACCAAATTTTCCATTTAAAATTTTCTTTTCCATTTCCACTTTTGGTAAATTTGTTTTTTTTCCATTTTTATAGTATTTTATGAGAATATTGCAATAAAATATATTATAATCATTAATAAAACTTTTATCATATATAAAGAAATACCAAGTATCTACACTTTTTTTTGAAATGTAAAAATCCAAGTCCAAAAATGAATTATATGTAAAAATAAAAATGACTAGACAATAAAACTATGCAGGGCATAATTATTTTTAATCAGAGATTATTCTTTAAGAAAGAACACATTCAGATGGTTTTTGTGTTTTTAAGAGATCCAGATTGATTTCTAAGTATGTATATAGACAACCATCATCTATTAATTCCAGAATCCAATCTACTTAAAGGCCACAGCTCTTTTCTTGCTTAAAGTATCCTTCATAAAATTGTACAAAGAATGAGTGATGTTTGGCGTATTAAAACAAAGGAATTCAATTTGGTTGCCACTGGCAAAAAAAATAAATTTTTAAAAAAATTACAAATCCAACGAGACAGTAATATTTTAGAGGTTTCAGTTTCTTTGTTTTAATGACATATCAGTCTTCGTGGGTTGTTTAATGCCAAAACCATAACCCTTAGCCAGAGGATGAAGAGAGTTTATATCAATATTTTAGAATCACTTCCCCATAAACATTGTTGTAAATAATAAAGGGTCTTTATTAAATCAAATTATCTCTTGAATTTCAAACCCTTATATAAAATTCAAACAAATTTTTCTACAAGGATTATAAATTTTCATAATCTTTGGAAATGTTGTTATAACCTGAACTTTTTCTGAACTGGAGAGCAGAAATTTATGAATATTTCCACTCCACTGCTTGGTAGAGCTTCAGTTCTAATCCAGATTAACATGTGATTGGAATTAATTATCAGAAACTGTTAGAATGCCAAAAACTAAACAGATTAGTATTGAAAAAAAGAGCCCAAGTGGAAATTCTTTCTACTGCATCAGATTGTTAGAAAATTACAGATAAAAAAATGGGGTGTATTATTGCTTGCAGCGACATACAGAAACCAGCACAAATATTGAATGAAAAGATCTGGGAGGCCCAAAGTAACATCTGTTACAGAGGATAGATGCTTGGTTTGGTTTGGTTTGTTTTGTTTTATGGCATATCAACCTCAGTGGGTCATTTAATGCCAACAAAGTTTTGAAATAAATTAATTCTTAATGGATAATCGATTTTTTTTATAAACTAATGTTTTCTATTCAACCCATAAATGGGACCCTAACAGGTATCACCCTCCAGGTCAGAGTGGAGATAAAGGGTGCTCCACATTCCCAGACCTCCAGAACTGGAACCTCACCATCAGATAGAGTTTAATGTCATACCCAGGACATGACGACCCTCAGCCACCACCTTCTAGTACCCATATGATAAAAAAGTTAGGGCTTGCCATAAGGGCAATAGTGTTGGAACAATCATATATATATTTACCAACCCCTCCGCACAAGCAGGATGCGACACAAGGTCAATTTCTTAAGCGGAGTTTAACAGGTTTGAATTCAGAGTTTTCCTTCTCCTAGACTGGTTACCTAGCCATGGTTAAAGAGTCCAGTCTCGCCTGCTATTTACCCATAGCTGGAAGGAGAATTAGATTCATACCTTTCCCAAGGGTATTAGCGCTAAGTGAAATGCCAACAGTTCCGTCCAGGAATTGAACTCGCGTTGACGAGTCCATTTCCTACGACTCTAACCATTAGACCACGCGCCTCCATTGGAACAATCATATAGGTGCTAGGGCTTGACATAGTCAGCTGATAGATCGAAGGGGGCCTCTCCGACTGCCCATCTAGCCCAAGTAATGGCCTAAGTGAAGTGTTGCACAGGTGTAGTCGGTGTATTTAAAGCCCCAGCCGATAGGGCTGATAGTTGCTTGATTGTGTCTAGCAAAAGGAACAGCAGAAAAAAAGCTTCTGAACCGCTGAATTTAATTCTACATGTCAATATCAAATATTCATTATGACTGTTAAGAGAAAACTTCTTTCTGTTACAAAAAGTTAGAACAGATTTTTACAGTCTTTGTTGATTGGGTGGCAAATATACAAGAGTGGTTTTGAAAGATATTCACACTCTGTTATTAGCTATTATGCTATGCCAAAGCACAGGGAATGTAGAGTTCATGCCTTCCTCAAAGATATTAGTACTAAATGAACATAAGCAACCTCAGCCAAAATTTCAAATCAATTTTCAGAATCTGCTTTCTATGCTGATAACTATTACCCTATTACACACACACACACACACACATACACATATATATATATAATCTTATTATAATGGAGATTGTGGGTTTGTCTGTCTGTAACCGAAACTATATTACTATTCAAGTCACAATTCCCTTACTTATTGACATCACATTCTCAATGATTTTATTTTTATTTAAACCTCAATTATTAATAAAATTGTTTTACATTATTAATACTGTTGACCATATCTACATGCTAATAACATGCAATTGTATTTATATATACAACAAAATAGCGGTTTACAGTATGAATGGGAAGGCTAATTTGCATATTGATCCTAAAAATGTGATTTTAATAAATATATGCTTAGTATTATTGATTTCTAATTGTTTGGTTTTATCTTATTTAATATGAGCAAAAATCTCGATGAAAATCTGAAAAGAAATCCATTAACAAGAACAAATAACTGTTATTTTACTCTTTACTTCCTATTTTAACTAAATTTTAAGAAAATTGACCAATGAATGACGGGAGTAATGGAAAATGATGGAAGAGTTAGTTTCAAAGTTGTTCTATTTTTCAATCATACCCCCTCTGTTCCAATTTTTTTCTGCATTCTTATTTAGTTTCATTAGCCTTTCTAATTTAATATGATATTTTATTATATTAAAACTTAAATACTTGCACCCGGAGGGTGCATATATTTGCTAGTTATTAATAATGGAGATTCGCTCTCTTTTTGTCTGTAACAAAAACTGCGTCACTGCTTACGTCACATTACCCAACACATAATCCAACGTCATAACATAGAATAACTGTACTCAAAATGTGAGCATGCAACATTAGACAATCCTCATTGTTTCAATAAATAGATGCCCGGCGTTATATATTTATATATAGTTTGTTTTATTTTAATATATATTTGAAGTTATCGGAACTGTTTCCATTTCAAATTATCTTTCTTTCTTTCTTTCTTTTTTTACTCCTTTAATAAATTTGACGATTTTATATACTTATGGTACACACTCTATGACATTGAATTTCCAGCTCCCATCCCCTCAGGCAATATCTTTCAAAAAATTATTTTTAAATCGCCCGGAGGGTGTTTTTTTATTTTGCTAGTATATATATATATATATATATATATATATATATATATTCATCAAAAAGTTGCTACGATGTTTTGATTGTAGTAGCATAAGTAGTAGTTAATCCAAAAGGGCTCAGTATATTCGGTAAAATAAAGAGCCTTTATAATTATAGAAAAAAGTTTTTCTCTCTAACACAGTTTCAGTATTCAAGATACACCTTTTCTTCAGGAGTTCTCCTGAGGAAGGTGTACCTTGAACCCGAAACTATATATATATATATATATATATATATATATAATCCAAAAGTCCAGAGAAGAAATCTTCCTTACGACACAAGAGTTTTATTTTAAAAAACCTGTCGCAGTTTGAGAGCTCAATGTGTGTTCTTAATGTTAGAGTCACAGAGAAAATATATAAGTAAAGAAATAACAAAAGACTTAGAGATTTAGCATCATATATATATATATATATATATATATATATATAAGTGATGTTTTCCTGTGGACACATGGACACACCAACAAAATCCTACGTCAATCTGCTCTGTGCACATTCTGGATGTGAAAGACTAATAGGAGTGGGTGGTGAGATAGAGTCATGGTAATCTGTGCTGTCAGAGCAATCTGATACTGAAATCTGGATTTAAAATCCTGTAAGTGTTCCAAAATAGAATTCTAATCTTTGCAACTGGTTGGGTTCTAAGAATTATTTCCCGCTCAAATTTCATTAACCCTCTGACTGCCATACATGACTATAATTGAATTCTGAAAATGTGACTCTAGTCAAATTTCAAACCATGTTCCATTTGCTGGTCTGTATTTTCTAACACCTTAAGGAATTTTTAAATGTAGTTTTGACAGTGAGTTAGCACGCTGTTGACATGTGCAACTAGAATCAAATAGCTTTTAAAATGATTATTGCTGGGATTTTTTTATAGTTTTTTTCAAATGTAGCACCGAGAACAACTGATAACTGGAAAATTGTGGGAGTGAAAGAGTTAAAATCAGTTCAGCTATTTTTAAATGCCAGTCCAACACAAATACAATTGTAAAAAGAAAAAAGGGCGGACCTGAACTTTCAGCCCCCCCCCCCCCGTCTAAAATTTTTGTTTTTAATTTTTTTTTTTCTTCTTTCAATGGATTATTATCGATTGCACACCAATCTATCAGACTGTGGAAAAAAATTCAAAAAAGTTATTTACTTTTCGAGTTTTCAGGGGTGCTCAGTTCCCCGTATAAGTTTATAGTAAATCGATCCCCCATATCGGAACCGCTCAAAAGGAAACTGGCGCAAAGGTGTCAAAGTTAGTGTGGCCCAGAAAAAACAGAACCGAAATTGTTTATTTATTTTCCCATTAAACTAACTTTAAACCCCAACCCCTAACCCTAACCCCCCCGAGTTAAAATTAACAGTTTTATTACAAAATTTGTGGGTTCTGTTTTTTCTGTGTCACCTTAATTTTGACTCCTTAGTGCAAATTCAACCCAATTGTTAAGATAGAGCGGTTCCGATATGGGGGATAGGTCTACTATAAACTTATACGGGGAAATGAGCACCCCTGAAAACTCGAAAAATAAAGAACTTTTTAGAACTTTTTTTTTTACAATCTGATAGATTGGTGTGTAAACGATAATAATCCATTGAAGAAAAAGAAAAGAAATTACAAAGAAAAAATTTTTTTCAGCGGTTCCGATAAACTTATACAGGGAACTGAGCACCCCTGAAACTCAAAAAATAAATAACTTTAAAAAAATTTTTTAACAATCGGATAGATTGGTGTGCAATCGATAATAATCCGTTGAAAAAGAAATAAAAAAATTAAAAACGAAAATTTTAGAGATGGGGGGGGGGGTTCTGAAAGTTCAGGTCCGCCGAAAAAAGAAAAAAAGAAATCACTGATATTAAAATTGTGTTTCACATAATTCTCTGATAATAAAATTAATAAGGTAACTCGTCTTCTATGACTTCAAAATGCTTATTGATATACGAGAATAGGCTGAAAAGTTCATAGGCTGACCAAGATATTCTCATGAAATGTGATCAAATGAGGTTTATTTTTCAACATAGACCCCCCCCTTGCAGACCACACATTTCTTCATTGGTGTTGCAGTGCTTGCATCCTGTAGGTAAAAGAAATCATCAACAGCAGATATGATGTCAACATATGAACTTTTCAGCCCGACCTCGTATCTTAAAATTTTTCAAAATGCATGCTGAAAATATGAGATTGGGTAAAAAAGAAGAAAAAATAAAAAAGAGAAAAGGATTATTTTTCCAAGAATTATAAAATTTGATAAGAAAAAACAAAAACACAAACCAGCAAATGACAAACCACAAAAAATAAAAAAAGATTACAAAACCAACAAGACAGAATAATATTTTACAGGTTTTTTTTGTTTTTGTTTTAATGGCATATCAGCCTTCATGGGTTATTTAATGCCAATGTCATCCTTGTAGAAGAACAGTTATGTTACTATTTAACCTATAGTTGGGTGATGAGGGGGTTCATACCTTTCCAAAGGGTATTAGACTGAAAGTGAGTATAATAGTGACTGGAGTTTGAATTTGCTTACTAAGATGTTGCAGTCCAGTATATTAGGCACACCACAGGGACCACTCTATCTACAATTTTTGGTTATTCTATCTCATCATATTACATATTATTACATTATCATTATTATCTCATTATATTACACACACACACGCAATGAGTGATAAATGGTTTAGTCTTCAATACATAACCTCGTATTAATAATCTTATGCAAAACTGTGTGTTTTAATGGCATATCAGCCTTCGTGGGTTATTTAATGCTAAAGCCAGTCATGTAGGAAAGTAGTAGTGATACTATTTAACCTATAGCTGGGGGGATGAGAACTCTTAGATGTTTTACAAAAAGGAAAAATGCCAGAGGAGTTCAAGTAAAAATGACACTTACAAACATGTACATAATAATACCTGGGAGGATGAGGAGTTCATACTTTTCCCAAGGGTATTAGTCCGAAAGTAAAAGGAATAGCGTGACTGGAGTTCAAAGTTGCTTACTATGATGTTGCAGTCCAGCACTTTAACCACTATACCACAGGGAATTTGAATTGTACAGGCCTATTGTTTGTAAACAAAAGATAATTCTTGTCTGAATTTTGTTAGACTGGTAGAAGAACACTAGTGGTACTATTTAACCCCTAGGATGAGGGGGTTTATATGAATATTTTAGAATCACTTCCCCATAAACATTGTTGTAAATAATAACGGGTTTGTATTAAATCAAGCCCCCCCCCGGTTTAGCTAAGTTGGTAGAGCGTCCACCTAGGAATCACAAGGTTCCTGGTTAAATATGGGCCCTACTCAACTCAGCATATGAGTAGCACAGGGAGCTAATGGTAGGCGTGGTGCTCCACCTCAGACGCTAAAATAATCTCCTTGTCTCGCGCTAGTGAAATGGGGATAGACTGCCTTGCTGTATGGCTGATACCGACATTAGGCCACACTGCCAACCTTATTATTAACTGAAATTCTCTCTTAAATTGTTACTGAACAAGATTTTAAATAAAGACAATTTTATATGCTTAGCATTTTGAAGGTTTAAATAAATATCAAATAAATCCAATTAAACTAATTAAATATTATTCAACTTTATGATTAAATTATCTTTTTAGTTTAAGAAAAGGTAGCCAAAATATTTATGAGAAGAGAGGGGGGTGCTGCTGAAAAGATCTCAGCCCAACCAAAAAGCCATTAAATATAAAAAGTGGTCCAGAAGTTATGTCACCCCTACAAAAATCTAACTCCTAAGTATTTCTTTGAATTTTTTGGATGAGGCTTGATAATTTGTATTATGAAGAAGGTCGGAGGGCACATCAAAACGTAAAGATAACAATAAAGAGGAGGACAATAGTCTGAATAATTCAAATAATAAAAAAAAAAACTCATAATTAGTATGTAATGTTGGCAGAGTAACCTATTGTCAGTATCAGCCAATTTGCTGGGAGGGAGATTCCCACCCCAGGCTCAGTATATTTGCATGCCACTGGATACGGCATATTATAATCTCTAGGGAAGTTCTCCTATTTTGCGGACACCTGGAACAGATTTTGATCCATCAACGTAATTTGGGGATCTGCTAAGGGCTTGTTTTTCACATGGACTTGCTGACACAGTTTATAACTGTTTTATCTTAGCTTAGTATTTATCTCTGTTTGTATAAACTAGATTTAGATTTCTCTCTAATTAATTTAAATTGAATAACACTTTAAAAATTTTTTTTTTACAATCCCCAACGACTGCCCACCCTATCGGCTGGGGCAAAAGAATACCCCGACTGTACCTCTGCAGAGAGATAAAATCCCGCCAATAGGGACACTTGTTGGCCGTTAGTGGCTGAGCAGTCCATGACCTGCAACACTCTAATTTGGTCCTTATTTCATATATTATTTATCTATTTTCCTTAATCCTTAAAGAAAAACAAAAAAAACAATAAGAATATTAAAAAATTAAATGGTCATTCCCAATCTTTTAGATGGCAAGAACTTTTCTGCATTCTGATTCACCTCAACATTGGTGAAGAACTGCAAAAAACTTTCAGAATTCTTTAGATTTTTGAAAAAAAAAAAAAAAAAAAAAAAAATTCCATTCAAAATAAAAATAAAAATAAAAGACAAATAAAATACAAGAAGACAAAATAGACGAAAAATGAAGCTTTGATCAATACAATTGCAAATAAAATAAAACACTAAAACTTATTTTTTCATTCGTTCACAACATTACCAAAATCAGAGGGCAACTGAATACACCACAAAAAATATCTCTAAGATCCGCAAACAATGTTTTTTTTTTATTCATTTTGTTTGACGTGACATAAAAGTCAATGTCCAACCTTGTTGATCCATTTTCTCCAGTTGATCCATACGTAAACAACGAAGACTGCAATGATCATGTAAAGTTCCGGTCCTGGGATTGAGAACGAGAGGTTGGCTGCATCCTGTGCGTGAACATTTGCCTACAAAAACACAACCTTACAACTCATCTCAAACATCTCATGAAACATACTACAACCAAACGTAGTCATTAAACATAAGACAGAAACTAAAAAGTTTTATGCGTTTGCCAAAAAAACGTTTTGATTTTTCCTTTAAAAAGAAACTAAAAAGTTTTATGCGTTTGCCAAAAAAACGCGTTTTGATTTTTTTCCTTTAAAAAGAAACTAAAAAGTTTTATGCGTTTGCCAAAAAAACGCGTTTTGATTTTTTCCTTTAAAAAGAAACTAAAAAGTTTTATGCGTTTGCCAAAAAAACGCGTTTTGATTTTTTCCTTTAAAAAGAAACTAAAAAGTTTTATGCGTTTGCCAAAAAAACGCGTTTTGATTTTTTCCTTTAAAAAGAAACTAAAAAGTTTTATGCGTTTGCCAAAAAACGCGTTTTGATTTTTTCCTTTAAAAAGAAACTAAAAAGTTTTATGCGTTTGCCAAAAAAACGCGTTTTGATTTTTTCCTTTAAAAAGAAACTAAAAAGTTTTATGCGTTTGCCAAAAAACGCGTTTTGATTTTTTCCTTTAAAAAGAAACTAAAAAGTTTTATGCGTTTGCCAAAAAAACGCGTTTTGATTTTTTCCTTTAAAAGAAACTAAAAAGTTTTATGCGTTTGCCAAAAAAACGCGTTTTGATTTTTTCCTTTAAAAAGAAACTAAAAAGTTTTATGCGTTTGCCAAAAAAAACGCGTTGTGATTTTTTCCTTTAAAAAGAAACTAAAAAGTTTTATGCGTTTGCCAAAAAAACGCGTTTTGATTTTTTTTTAAAAAGAAACTAAAAAGTTTTATGCGTTTGCCAAAAACGCGTTTTGATTTTTTTCCTTTAAAAAGAAACTAAAAAGTTTTATGCGTTTTTTTGGTAAACGCATAAAACTTTTTAGTTTCTAATATACAAGATATCATGAAAATCTATTGTGACTGGGTCTTTAAATTAAAAGAAAAATTAAATGAAGCCGAGTCAACAGTTGAACAACTTATATAAGGTGATAAAGTAAAAATGAGTCAGGACCAAGTTTTTATATTTTTTTTAAACACAGGTGAAACACAGGCTTGTGCAAGTGCAGCACTTTCCATATCATCAGTAGCTAATGGCAAGATAATGGGACAAGTAAATTTCTTATGATTCAGCATTTTTTTAATAGCACAGTGTTGAGTATAGAGGGTGCTGCACTTGCACAATCTAGTGTTTCGACAAAAACTGCTGATTGAAAATATTGAGATGGGCTTTGATTTTTTATTTCCTAGATATCATCATTTTATTATACAAGTTGCTCAGCTGTTTATGACTTGAATTTTAAGATTTAAAATATAGGGTGTTTAAAAAAAACAAAAAAACATTTCTCTGGCTTGCTTTATGATATTATGATTTTAAAGTTTGCACCTGTTCACAATCCCTGTCAACACATTGGAACCTTCCCAGGTGGTCTCCATAAAATTTCAGTTCTGATTTTCTAATCAAGATACGCCCATAAATTAGAAGTATTAACATTTTTTAATCACCTGAGAGAGATTCTAAGAATGTGTTGACAGAGATGGTGAACATATGGGGACTCGGTGAAATTATAACATAGAAGTACTTAAATAATGTTTTTTGGGTAATTTATGAGGAAGTGCGTCCTGGTCTCCTGCCTCATAAATTGCTACCCGGTGACTATTAAAATAACGCCCCAGCTATGGTGTTACTTGAAAGAAAACAACCAACTTAGGGCGTTAAATGTATTTTAGGGGGGGCTTCTCTTTTTTGTCATAATTCTTCTTTATTTATAGAAATTTGTTGTAATTCTTGTTTAAATTGAGATAGATAGATACATATCCATCTTCATATCTAAACAGGAATTACGACAAATTACGATAAATAAACAAGAATTATGACAAATTACGATAAATAAACAAAAATTACGACAAAAAAGAGAAGCACCCCCTCAATACATTTAACGCCCTAAGTTGATTGTTTTCTTTCAAGTAACACCGTAGCTGGGGTCGTTATTTTAATAGTCACGGGTAGCAATTTTTGAGGCAGGAGACCGGGACGCACTTCCTCATAAATTACCGTTTTTTGTTTAAACCACCCTGGGTTATTTCCTATAAGTCTAACATGATCAAAGGGGAACCACTCGACTGATAAATTATTTATTTATTTATTGATCTACTAGGAAAAAAGAAGACGGGAAAAATAAATAAATAATTTATCAGTCAAGACTTATAGGAAATAACTTTACCCTGTATTTAAAGATTCAGTCTTGATATACCTTTTGATCATACCTTGTATTTTTCTCAAAATGTCTCAGGGATTATCAAACTATTAAAGTTAAAAAATTCATCAAAATAAAAAGAAATGAACCAATGAAAATGTTTAATTTAGTGTGAATGGTGAAAGGAGGGAAAAAAAAAAAAAAAACACTTTTTTTTAAAAGGTGCAAATGGTGAATAGCAAAAACAAAAACAAAAACAAAAAAAACCCCAAAAAAACAAACAAAAAAAACCCTCAAAGGACAAATTTGTGGGAGTGACAAAGAACAAAGAGTTTTTACCTCCAGATTTCAAGGATGTCCCAGTTGTTTCAGCTTCTGAGCTGTCGCTGTCTGAATCCGGCCAATCCAAAACAGCGAGGACATTTGTATGTCGTCCTGAAGAATCCTTGATCCATGGATTAGAAGGATCCACTTCCTGGATTGAGGCCAAAATTGCCTTACGCAACTCTTCCTGCTTGTCAGAATAAAGGGGCAAAAAAAGAAAGAAAAGAAAAAAAAAAAAATAACAATCGATTAAAAAACCCCAAAACAAACAGAAAAACAATTTTAATATCTTTGACCTAAAACATTATAACACCTTCCTGTACCTAGAAAGTTTTATGAATAAATCACCACTCAATCCTTAAACAGTGCATCCATCTATACGTATGTAAAGTTGTGTGTATGTATGGGTGGCTGGGAGTATGTATGTCTGGAGGAAACTACAAAAATAAAACGACAAAGTAAATACATATACACATTCACTATCACCAGATCTTGCTTTTTGTGCAAATGTAATGAAGATTTGATTTATATTCGTGAAGATGATTAAAAAATAAAATTGAAATAGTAACAGCATAGACTTTTTGGAATTTAATATTTGAAACAGGAGACATTAATTTTTCTTTTCAGAATGCCTCACCAGGCTGAATCAACGCAGGGTCTTTTTTTACGTAGTGATTTTATGGGGCACCCAGCAAGGATCCAACTCCCGATAATGGATCTGCAAGATAAAACTAAAGAAAGCCTGGTGATGCTGGGTAGCCACTTCTAGTCTTATTATATACAAACATCTCTCCCCAACAAGATAGTTATGGTCTCCCATGATACATGGGTCTTAAAAATGTCTGTGGAATCTTCATATTTGTTGCTTCTGTCCTTTGAGTTTAATAGTGTGAAATTTTTATTTCTAATTATATTTGTTTGTACTTTAATGTTTTTACTTTACTGTTGGTGGATACTGACCATTGTGGGTGTAACTAAATTTTCACTCTTATTATTAATATCATATAACTTGCATAATCTAAAGCCCTCAAAATCCACAACAGAAAGTGGTCTCATAACCTCCATCAATTTGCCTTTTAATAATATAAGACTTCCCCATAGACACATAATTTTACCAAATAGTTGTTTCATTAACATCATAGAAAATGATTTAAATAAACTTGGCATGAAAACTGTCACTGTCTTCTAAAACTATCAGAAACTTAATAAACATGAAATTTCACCCACATATAAAATCTGACACCGGTGTTTATATTATCCAATGCAAACACTGCAATAAGAAACATATCGGTGAGACTTCCAGAAACCTTAAAAAACGTTTGTATGAATACCGTAGAGATATTAAATTGGGTAACTTGAAACTTTTCCAACATATATATGAAACAGATGATAATTTTAATTTTGCTACGATATTACCTCATATCCATAACAAAAATTTGAGACAAATTTTTGAATCTGGTGCAATTTCACTTCTTTCTGTTAATACAAAACCAGGATTTTTCAATCTATCACATTTCTTAGATAGACTGGTTCTAAATAGCTATAATATATCTGGTTTTAGTTAATTCTATATATATATATATATATATATAATTGGTGCTGATGCTATTCTAACCAAATCTATGAAATGCGGTAAAGTAAGGAGCTGATGGTAGGTGTGGCGCTCCACCTCAGATGCTAAAAACAATCTCCTTGGTCTAGCGCTATTGAAAAGGGGATAGACTCCCTCGCTGACTGGCTGATACCGACTTTAGGCCGCCCCGTCGACTTTACTTTTTTTTATCTATATATACCTTTATACTAAATCTGCTCTACTAATGTATTGAGCACTTCATATTCTTTATAATCCTGACTTATTTAGTTAATATTTGTATCAGGCATCAATATTGCGATTCACTTGATATTCCCTGGTAAGTAATCTTTATCTTATATACATGTATATATATATATATATATATATATATATATATATATATGGTGGAGGCACGTGGTATGATGGTTACCATCATAGGAAATTGACAGTGGAACAATTTCAAATCCTGGACGAGGCTGTTGGCATTTCACATAGAGCTAATACCCTTCCAAAAGGTACGCATCCAATTGTTCTCTCTACAGCTATGGTAAAATAGCAGGACAGACTGGGCTCTTTAACTTTGGTAGGACAACAAGTCTAGGAGAAGGAAAACTCTGAACTCAAACCTGTTGAACTTTGCTTAAAAAATTGACCTTGTGTCATATCCTGCTCATGTGGAGGGGTTGGTAAATATGTATATATATTTACTCAATGTCAATTTTTAAGCAGAGTTTAAAAAGGTTTGAATTCAGCATTTTCCTTCTTGTAGACCAGTTGCCATACCAAGATTAAAGAGCCCAGTCTGCCTTACTATTTGCTCATAGCTGGAAGGAGAATAGATTCATATCTTTCCCAAGGATATTAGCTCTATATGAAATGCAAACAGCATTGTCCAGAATATGAACTTTGGTTACTGTCCATTTCCCAAACCATCATCTTTATTTTTATATATATATATATATATATATATATATATATATATATATATAATGTTCCTTTGTCACCTAATAAACAGATATGTAAAACCTTTATATATTTATCTTATATTATATAACAGCTCTATTTTATATTGAGCTCTCTACCAATAATACTGCCTTTGGTATGCCATTCCAGCAAAAGCTGAAACAGTGACCATCTCACACTATATATATATATATATATATTATATATATATATATATATAAAAGAGAGAGAGAGAGAGAGAGATTTAAGCAATGTTGTTTACTTTGAGTATCACAGTCTTTGAGTGCAATTGTTTTTGTAAAAGAAACACTTAAACACTGAATATTTAATTGTGAATAACTTAGGACTTAGAAATCTATTAGGCATAATAACATTTCTGAAGAATGAAATATATTTATTTAATTATTCAATATATTTATCTGTTTATTTATTTATATCCTACATTTATCTTAGCTTATTTTTTATTTTTTATTTTTTAAGTTACTGTTAAAAATTTGTTCCACTTATTATGAAGAAATCAATAATTTATTTTCATTTATTGCACTTGATGGAGGAATTTTTTTTTGTTTTAAAAAAGAAAAAGAAAAATTTCAACCTATTCTGTTATTTAAAAAGAACACAAAAAGTGAACTTGTTCAATTTTAAGAATATAGATAACTCTGAAAACTATTGGATTACAAAAAAAGTTATGAGGTTAGTTTGATTTTATGGCATGTCAACCCTTCTTGGCTTATTTAATGCTCAAACCTTTCTTTTTTTAAGTAAAGGAACTATTCCTATTTAAAAAAAAAAATTAAAAAAATGGACAAATATCTGGATCTTGCCAGAGAACTGAAAAAGTTATGGAACATGAAAGTGATACCAATTGTAGTTGGTGCACTTGGAACAGTCCCAAAAGGATTAGAAAAGGGTTTGGAAAGTTTGGAAATCAGAGGAAGGATTGAAACCATTCAGAACACTGCACTGCTGCAATCTGCCAGAATACTCAGAAGAGTCCTGGAGACCTGAGGAGACTTGCTGTCAGTCAGACTCCAGTGAAAGACCATCAGAATGCTGATGTGAAAACTCAAAAGGAGTAAAATAATAATAATAATAATAATGATGATAGAGAATTTGTCAACTGTCAGATTTAGCAGTTCCAGCAGATCACAGGATAAAGATAAAGGAAAACAAAAAAATAGACAAATAACTGGACCTTGCCAGAGAATTGAAAATTGCATTCAATGTACATCTATATTTACATTTATGTAGGCGATAAAAATGGAATAGAAACTGACCTCAACAGATGATATTTGTTACCCTGATGAAGATTAGAAACACATGCCCAATACATATTTATTTTAAATATGTGCTCAATACTGTGAATCTATAAATCAAAACACTAAGTCATGGTACATTTTATCAGATATCAATAAATCATCCTCATTTTTCATATTTTTTACTCTCACTCATTTTTCAATATTTACATTTATATATTTAGATAATTTACAATTATATAACATCAAGAAACCACAAGGTTCCTAGTTCGATACCGGTCCTCGCCCACTCAGCATATGAGTAGCACAGGGATCTGTGCGGTAAAGTAAGGAGCTGATGGTAGGTGTGGCACTCCACCTCAGATGCTAAAAAACAATCTCCTTGGTCTAGCGCTATTGAAAAGGGGATAGACTCCCTCGCTGATTGGCTGTTACCGACTTTAGGCCGCCCCGTTGACTTTACTTTACTATTCCTAACTAATACTAATAATTTTTAAACAGAACTATTTGAACCATAGATGAGACACTAACTATCACTGTAGGTCACAATGGACCTGGGAATAATTCAAATGAAAAGGGACTCTACACTCTTCAGAACTGGAGCCTCACCATCAGATGCAGTTTAATGTTATATCCCCCTTTTAGTGGGGTCTTATCACTCTACAGAGGATACAGTCAGTGTATTTTAATCCCTGTTAACAATGTGCTTTAATATCTTTTTTAACAGCAAAAAGGAGGTAAAATTCTGAATACAAACCAGCTGTACTCCATTCAAAATGGTATACAGAAAATAAAACACTTTTAATACAAACTTCAAGTTTTCAATATTTTGTGAGGTACTCGTGGTGTAATGGTTATCATTGTAGGAAATGGACATGGTGAAACGAGTTCAAATCCTAGACAAGACTGCTTGCATTTCACATAACACTAATACCATTGGGAAAGTTATGAATCTATTCTCCCTCCAGCTATGGGTAAATTGTAGATTAGACTGGTTTCTTTTACCTTGATATGGTAACTGGTTTAGGAGAAGGAAAACTTAATTTAAACCTGTTAAACTCCACTTTAAAATTGACCTTGTGTCACATCCTGGTCTTTGTGGACAGGTTGGTAAATACATACATAATTTTGTATGCTAAACCAATGAGATTTATCTGTGATCTTATAGTAAAGTCACTGATCCCAAAGTTAAGCAATGATGGATCTATTGCTAAAATGGGTGACCATTTAGTAACAGTAGGTACTGTAAGCAACTTGAGGTCCTT
This sequence comes from Doryteuthis pealeii, assembly GCA_023376005.1. NCBI lineage: Eukaryota > Metazoa > Mollusca > Cephalopoda > Myopsida > Loliginidae > Doryteuthis > Doryteuthis pealeii. Next base: position 83,670,983 of record CM042159.1, on the reverse strand, counting down.
GTGTACCAGACTCAACAAAGTTTGGTGAATAATAATTGTGTGTGCATCAGTTTTGTGGTCTAATATTTTGATTTTTATAATAACACTGGTTTACAAAGAAATTGAGGCAAGTACAAAAATAGCTGTTTTAACCTAATTTGGGGCTGCTGAATTCAGATTTGAAATCCATTTTTACTCATCACCTCTAGTTTTTTAGATATGCATACTGTACATTTTGTACACATACTGTACATAAAGGCGTATATGCATTCAGGGTTAATTTCTAATATTGTGTGACTTATGTCTTCTTTTTTAGTTATTATGCAATAAATGTAAGTGATAGCATTACATTATATATATATATAGCTATATATCAAGACGGATTTTGGCAGTTAAGCATAGCCAACACGTCTCAATAAACAGCCAGTAGTGCACTGGCAGTCAGCGCAGGAGGCCGTCGTTCCTCGCAGTGCAGGAGGAAGGTATCCCTCGACAATTGTGTTACACAATCTTTTGGGTATATATTTGTATTACAATTTCCAACGACGCACATTTTATTGCCTTACATATGATTTAATTTTACTTTGTTGGATGCTCTTGCATGACATCCTGGAGGCAAAATACAGCAGATCATCTAAGAAAACACACTTCTGTCTGCGGTACTATGAATTGTGTACATTGTGTCAGCCAAGTATATTTATTCCGTCAATGTTCTTTATCTATCCTGTTTTATCTGTAATAAGCTGCTGCAACTGTTGAAATAAGCACGTATATACTCTGTATATACTAAAATGAGACTATTTAAAAGACAGAAAACTAGAGGTGATAGAGCAAAACTGTTTATAAATTTGAATTCAGCACACCCAAAATTAGTAAAAAAACACCTATTCACATTCTTGCCTCAGACAAAAAATATTTTTTTGTAAACCAGTATAATTATTAATAAAGCTTTTACTGCTTCCAATCAACTATGTTAGAATATCATACATTAGGTTCTGACTGACAAGCTGAAAGAATATGATAATGATGATGATGATGATGATGATAGACTCTCCTGTTAAATTCTGTGTATGAGGCCCAACAGTTCAATTAAAGATGTCAGCTGTTGGACTACCTATACAATTATGTGTACAATGGTATTCAACAGCTGTTGGTTAAACCGGCTTCATACCTTGAATAAATGACATCTCTGCATGCTGCACTCCATGCTTGACAATTGACAGCATCAGCTTTCACAATGTCCAGCCATTCATGGTTCCATAGACAGTGTAAAGACGTGGGTCAGATGTGAACTCCAGTCCGATTTCATAGCGGTTAGCCAGGCCTTTAGCTGACTGTCTTGGCATTTTCTCCTTCCAAGAGCGTTTGGTGAAATTGCCTTGTTGATCATTTCTGGGGTGCCACGGGTTGTGTTGAGCCTTTGGCATGATAACACCCCTTGGAGTCTGCCTCAAAAACAGACTACCTTTCCGAGGAGGTGATTTGTTTATAATGGTAAAGGCTTGTGTAGAACTAAGATCATTACAGAAGAATGGTGTACCAATGTACCACAGATTCTTCCACACAACACTCTCCAGATTTTGAATTCAGAGAAAGTGTTTGTTCTTGCATGTAACACTTTTCATAAAATATAAATAAGTAGAAATAATGCTTTTATAAAAAGTAAATTTTCTTCTAAACCAAAGACGCCAGATTTTAATGAAATAAAAAAAGCGAGTGCATAGCTGTCCAAAAATAAGTACACCTCCTATATATATTTATGCAATTTTATTTTTGCCTACAGAGGTGTCACAATTTTATTTTTGGTTTAAATCTTAATACTGTAGAGTTTGGTAATAAACAATACCTAATAATATCCATTTTGTATTATGTTCCACTAGAAATGATAAAATACTGGTATCTTCAGAAGAAAGTTGAATTTTTATAAAATATCTATAGAGTTGTTCTTATTTATTGGTGATATTACATAAACACTGACCTTTTGATAAAAAGCAATTTATTTATATTTTTTTTACATTTCATAAAAGAGATGAGTTAATATTTATAACATACGAGTATAAAACGCAATTTTAAGATCTTGTTTATTCATAAAAATAATCCCAGGATAATTTGTTATTTTTAAATATACAAAATACAGATATAAATATGATAGTCAGATAATCTTAAAAATACAATTAAAAAATAAAACATAATATTACAAAAACAACTTTCAATGTTTCTCATAGATGACAAATCGTTGCACACAAAAAATTTATACACAAAAGAGAAATTTCAATGAAAATGATTAATCTTATATTCAATTTTTTTAACCCAATAAGATTTTTATCTAAATGGTGTGTATGTGTGTGTATATATATATATATATATATTTGGGAGAATATGTGCTTAATTGAAGTCGTACCTAATTTTGAAAGTTAATTAATTAATAATTAATTAATTAGGCGGGCATATCTATTCAAATGTAAGGCTAAACAAATCGAGAAAAATCAATCTCTGTATGTACATTTCGGCCTATTAGGCCTCATCAGCAGAGCTATAGATAGGAAGATCGCCTTAATTAATCAATAATTAATTAATTAGGCGGGCATACCTATTCAAATGTAAGGCTAAACAAATCGAGAAAAATCAATCTCTGTATGAACATTTCGGCCTATTAGGCCTCATCAGCAGAGCTATAGATAGGAAGATCGCCTTGTGCGTGATTCGAACCGAATCTTTAGCTCTGCTGATGAGGCCTAATAGGCCAAAATGTACATACAGAGATTGATTTTTCTCGATTTGTTTAGCCTTAAATTTGAATAGGTATGCCCGCCTAATTAATTAATTATTAATTAATTAACTTTCAAAATTAGGTACGACTTCAATTAAGCACATATTCTCCCAAAAATTGTCGGCTAAAAAAAGCCATATCAAAAAAACACATCGCTTGTGTATTTACTTCTCATATATATATATATATATATATATATATATATATATATACACACACATTTATTAACTTAATCTAGGTATCTACATTTATTTTCAACTTTTGAATTGTTTTCTTTCATCATACCAAACTTATTTCCTTTATATGAGTAATATTTAACAAACTGAATACAGAAATAGATTAAACAGTTGTTATTAACTACATACCTATCTATTCTTCATGTGTGTCACAGTTTCAGTTATAAATATACATAAGTGGGTAAGGAGAGAAAGATACATCTTAAGTATACTGATAAGAAAGGAAGGGCATCCATACCATACTAGCTATGGGTAGATAGCTAGTATTTATCTTTTATTATAAAATATTTTTCTCTTGTTGGACAAGACCTATAATCTTTATATATATATATATAACAACACAAAATTTCTTCAAAGAAACACCAGAAGCAACCTGACGATGGTGAAATAACCTGAAACCTGGGTAGTTGCTTATGAAAAACTTTTATATTTAAAAAATTCAGCAAATAAATAAAGCTCCTACAAATTTGTGGTTGAGCACTGTGATTTCTTTGTTTCATCCCAAAACAAATTTTTATATATATATATACATATATATATATGAATATGATATAATGAAAAAACAAAGGATGTTTACAAATGCATGGGCTCATCAGGAGAGAATGTGCAAACCGTTACATTCTCTCCTGATGAGCTCATGCATTTGTAAACATCCTTTGTTTTTTCATTATATCATATTCACACTGTCGGATTAAGTTCCATTTTATTTTCACATATATATATATATGTCATGCAAACAACACAGATCTACATGACTCTACCTCACCACCTGTCCCTATCCGCTATTGCTCCTGGCAGGTCCTCTGTACAGCACCCAGTATCTGCACAGAGCTGATTGATGTAGAATTCTTCCAAGCTGTAGCAATGTCAGTGCTAAATTCATGGCTGCACCCCTAACAAAATGGAAGCAGCACCCTGCAAAACAGCAGCTGCACGCCCACTTGCCTCCTATCATACAAACCATCCAGGTGAGATGAACAAGACATGCTGGGCACTGCTGGGGAAGCTCATAAGTAACATTATCCTATGGGCGCCTATACAGGGACACACTAATGTGAGCTGGCCAGCAAAACATTCATATATATATATATATATATATTATATATATACACACACACACACACACACAGATGCTGATTGGTACTCATCTTTTCTCTTCCCCCACCATTTCAAGATTACTAAATACATTTTTGTAGAAATGAATTACACAGGATGGAGTAGAAGGTAGGGGTTGTTGCATACTGGTTTCTTCAAACTCACGCTGCTAAATCAGCATAGGTATCATAGCGGGTATCGTCACTAACCCTAGACGATATATGTAGTGGTCGCTTAATGAAATCTACAACACATGGTATAGTAGTAGTTTTTACTTTATTTCTTCTTCTCGGCTGTATGTGGTGGGCGGCGGTGACAATAGGAATGCTCAAGGGTCGACGATGACTACTACTACTACTACTGTTGGGATCTGGAGATGTTGAGGTAAAGGGGTGGCTGGTGGCGTCTCACCGCCCTTGACCGCGTTGGACTGTGAGCGTCGGTCACTCAGTTCGCCGTCCGCTGTCTGACTGTCTCTGACGACTCGACCCTCTGGCTTTTGTATTGACGACACACCTACGCATCTTTATCTTTTGATCTGATAACGGACCTTTGTTATATATTTCTTTATCCTCTCCCTGCTTCCTTGACCGGAAACCCTCTCTTCCATTTTTTAACTTCTTTTCGCTTTTACCGGGGAAAAGTCCTTTGTTATTTTTGTCATCTTTTCTTTGTTTTGCTCGTACAATATACAACAGGGGTTAGATGGCTTTAGTTATTTCTCCAGTTCATAAATAAAAACCCTACAATTTATTAAGAAACTTTAGTTAGGACCCATCAAATTTCCCGGGGACTCATTCAAATCAAATACTTGCATCCCAAGATACACTAAAAAAAGCTATTAGAGTCACTGTATGTGTGTGTGTGTGTGTGTGTGTGTGTGTATTTATGTATGTATATGTGAAGAGAAAAAGGCTCTGGACCGTGGGCAGTGGAGAAGAGTTTTACAGGAGAGCACAAAAAAGTTTGAGACCAACTGTATACAGCATGAGCAGTTGAAAGGAGATATTTGCAAGAATAAAAAAGTAGACAACTAAGGGCTTCAAATCATTCTACTATGTGACCAGTGTGGAAGGCTATGTATGAGCAAGGCTGGCCTGATCAGTCACCAATCTGTGCATCGGCGGGATGGACCAATAAAATACCCTGTGCTCCCTGGAATTACCTGTAAATGTGGGAAGATGTGCAGGATTAAAGAGCCACTTTCGTGCAGCTCATTGTTGAACTTTTTGAAGCTCACCATTATATTCTTTGAACTGTTGAACTTTTTAAAATCTTTTTTTTTTATATATATATCAAGCAATGGCAATACTTGAACACAAGTTTGCTGCCATCATATATAAAGAAAAAGTCAGATCAGATAGTCATGAAGTAAGACTTGGAGGCACAAAGGATGTGGGTGGGGAAAGTAAATACTGTCAAGAAAGAAGATGAATTGTAAAGTTGTAGTAAGATGACTGATTATCATGCAAATCCCCAAAGACTTGAGAGAAAAGAAAAAATCAAGCCATAAAATCTTTTCAAACTCATGAAAAAGTAATTCATTGTGATTCATTTTCTAATTTTACAAGACACAAACAATCCTGCTACAACAGAAGAAGCAAGTGCAAAAGTTAGCGTTGTGAGGGAGAATATTTCCCCTACAAGAAGTGAGAAAATATTTTCTCTAATAATTGTTAACTTCATCAGTACATAATTTCAATACAGATTTTTCTCAAGAAAGAATGATATATTCGGGATTAAAACTATTTCCCACCAAAAATCTTGTTTTCAGGAAATAAAACATTAAGAAAATTGGACCCAAATAAAATTAACTAATTTAAAAATTAAAATCTAGAAAGATTTAGTTTTTTTTTGTTTTATTTTATACACCAAAAAATTTTAATTAAAAAAAAAAAAAAAAAAAAAAAAAAAAATCAGTTAACCAAAATATTTATTCTTATATAATAGTAATCATAATAACAATAATGACAACTGATAAATTTTGATTCAACTGGTTGTTTTTGCAGTTCCAGCAGATCACAGGGTGAAGATGAAAGAAAACAAAAAGATAGACAAATAACTGGACCTTGACAGAGAATTGAAAAAGCTGTGGAATGTGAGGGTGAAAGTGATACCAATTGTAGTTGGTGCACTAGGAATGGTCCCAAAAAGCTTGGAAAAGAGACTGGAGGAACTGGAAATTAGAGGAAGAATTGAGACCATCCAGACAACAGCATTGTTGAAATTGGCTAGAATACTCAGAAGAGTCCTGGAGACCTGAGGAAACTTGTTGTCACTCAGACTCCAGTGAAAGACCACCAACTAATGCTGGTGTGAAAAATTCTCAAGGAGTGAAATAAAAATAATGAAATTATTGTGTACAGTGCTCAGGTGCACTACAAGTCATGAAAGGTACATGTATAGTACATATATATAATATACTAATGTCAGGAAAATGGACAGCATATAGTCATTATATATATATATATATATATATATATGTAAGAAGTTTTATAGAAAACAACAAGATGTTAAACATTTTTGCTGACAGATATCTGTTTCGACATTATGAATATGTCTTTATCAAAGCAACATTGTGAGCTGAAAAACGAAATGAATATATCAGTAATTACGAGGCACAGAACGCTCTCGATCAGTACCGGAATTTTTTTTTTAAATTTTAAAAATACGTATTTTAAAAATTTAATAAAAAAATTCCAGTACTGATCGAGAGCGTTCTGTGCCTCGTAATTACTGATATATTCATTTCGTTTTTCAGCTTACAATGTTGCTTTGATAAAGACATATTCATAATGTCGAAACAGATATCTGTCAGCAAAAATGTTTAACATCTTGTTGTTTTTCTATAAAACTTTCTTACATATATATATATATATATATATATATACACACACATATGTGTGTGTGTTGTATGGAGGGGGTGGATATCAGGTATAGTGTTGCTGAATTACAGGTAACATGGAGATTTAGAAGGATTTTGAAGGTTTTAAACAGAAACAAACCAAAAATTTTGGAAAATATAGATTAATAATCTAAATTAAAAAGAAATTAAAACAAGATAAAATTAGCAGACATTATTTTTGTCTAAGATATTTTTGTTCATGTGAGACAGCCAACATACGTCTTCAAGGTCCATGCTGCATTTTCGTCGTTTTCGTTTTCTCATGGCCGGAGGAGTTTCAGGTGGAACTAAGCCCTTGGCTATGGCAGCAATAAACTCATGCCTTTTACGCTGAACAATATGGGCCTGTTCGATAATCTTCTTACGAGGTGTACGTAGATATAGTCTGTTGACAATCTGGGATAGAATTTCTGTAGATTCTTCTAACTCAGTCTGAAAAAAAAAAAAAAAAAAAAAAAAACATTATGTCAATTGAGTGGAAAATATTTGGAAAGTCAAAATACATTTAAAATATAATTGTGATTTTTTTAACTATTGTCCTCCTCATTATTGTGGTATAAAAAACAATAAAACAAAATATCTTTGGCATAAAATAACCCAACAAGGGTTGACATGCCGTAAAATCCAACTACCCAACCAACTCTCAATTCTTTTTGATCACTAGATTTTGGTGAAACACAGGATTGTGCAATACTCACCAAACCATGTGACTTTTTATTGTTCCCTCAACTGAAAATTAATCTGAGTAATAAGAGATTTGAGGACATTAAAACAATGCAGCTTCACATCATATTAAAAGAAGAATTTTAACTTATACAAAACTCATTGGAATAATTGTGCTGAATACCAAAAGAAATGAAAAAAATGAACTAAAAAAAAAAAAAATATGCTACTTATACTATATGTGAAATCAACATCTAAACTATAAAATATGCTATTTAACTATATGAGAAAACTTCTAAAAAATAAGAATATGCTATTTAACTATATGAGAAAACTTCTAAAAATAAGAATAGCTATATTCTATATGCTATTTACACTATATGAGAAACATCTAAAAAATAAGAATATGCTATTTACACTATATGAGAAAACATCTAAAAAATAAGAATATGCTATTTACACTATATGAGAAAACTTCTAAAAATAAGAATATGCTATTTACACTATATGAGAAAACATCTAAAAAATAAGAATATGCTATTTACACTATATGAGAAAACATCTAAAAAATGAGAATATGCTATTTACACTATATGAGAAAACTTCTAAAAAATAAGAATATGCTATTTACACTATATGAGAAAACTTCTAAAAAATAAGAATATGCTATTTATACTATATGAGAAAACTTCTAAAAAATAAGAATATGCTATTTACACTATGAGAAAACATCTAAAAATATGCTATTTTCACTATTTAAAAAACATCTAAAAAATATGCTATTTCACTATATAAAACATCTATAAAAAAAAATTTTAAATGCTATTTTCACTATATGAAAAAAAAAAAAAAAAAAACCACCTAAAATTAAAAAAAAAAAAACTATTTTCACTATATGAGAAATTACATCTAAAAAATAAGAATATGCTATTTACACTATATGAGAAAACATCTAAAAAATATGCTATTTTCAGTATATGAAAAAACATCTAAAAAATATGCTATTTTCACTATTTTAAAAAACATCTAAAATATGCTATTTTCACTATATATGAAAACATCTATAAAAAAAAATTTATATGCTATTTTCACTATATGAAAAAAAAAAAAAACACCTAAAAATTAAAAAAAACAAAACTATTTTCACTATATGAGAAATTAACATCTAAAAAAATAAAAATATTGTGTATTTAAAAAAAAAAAGGTACTTATCTGGAATATACCACTAAGGAAATGTCTGCAGTAATATACAATAAAAAAAATGGTATTTGTCCAGCATATTCCCGAGGAAATGTCTTTGGTAAAATACAAAAAAAATATATATATAGAATTACTATTGTGCCAAAGACAAAATACTGAAAACCAACCTAACTATTCCACATCTGATGAGAAACATATAATAAACTGCAAGATACAAAAGATCCCAGGCATGTATGTTATGGTCACCAGGAAATAAGTTAATGAAAAAAGCCTCACAAAAAGATTCACAACACATGGAGGGTCAGTAGCAAACTCAGACAGTGGCCTATAGATTAGAAAAGTGGAAGGAGAGAAACCACTGACCACTCACAGAGGACCTGCTGAGTCCAAATTAAAGACAAGCGGAACTATCTTCAATAAAAAGGATTGGATAAACTTAAGAGAACAAGGGTGAAATTTGGCAAAGCTGAAAACAACCTTAATAAGTGGAGGACTGTCCACCCGCCCTGAGTACCCTAGAAAATAGACCCCATTCTCTATGGGTACCCACTGGGACCTCATTGCTCCAACCTAGGCCTAAAGGAAACAAATAACTGTGATCCTAAAGGAACAACAACGGTGTGACATGATATATGTTACTTTAATGCTAAATGTTAAATTAAAATGAATTGAAAATCTATCAGGAAATCATATTACACGAAATTGACCATTTTTAACAACTCTCAGTGAGGTTATCAGGCCTCAAATTTCACCAAAATGTCCGTATTGAGCACTTTTTCCTCCATCAATAAAATCGATAACGTACATTTTCAGCAAGATACGTAGACTTATAATGGCTCTAAGATGATTAGATTGGTACTTTAGATCTGCACGAAATTGGCCATTTTTACCCACTGTCAGGGGGGTTATCAGGCCTCAAATTTCACCTAAAAGTCCAAATTGAGCACTTTTTTCTCCATCAGTAAATTCTATGGATCAGAATCCATGAGAAAAAACAATAAAATCGATAACGTACATTTTCAGCAAGATATGTAGACTTATAATGGCTGAAAAATGGCATTTTGGGGGCATCTTTGAAGCCCCATATCTCCCCCAATTCTCAACATCGTCCATATTCAACCAATTTATGTGTGTATAGGATATATCATGTATAGAGCATGTATTTCTAAGTTAGGGACATGAAGTCAACAGTACCTGGCTATAAAATATATAAAGATATATATTCTAAATCAAAATAACTGATGTCATAAGCCTTACTTTAAAAAAAAAGGCATTTGCCAAAAGTGAAACCAGCATTAGCCATAAAACTAAAAAACTGTTGAGATTAAAGGGAGGTAACACTTGACAATCTTACCTGCATACATTCGAAGACAATTTTCTTATAACCAGGCCCATCAAGGTAGTAGGCATACACATAGGAACATTTCAGCACACATCTTGCCTTCAGCAGTTGATGGACGGCATCTTCCACAAACTTTGTTTCTGATTTGGCGGATGCTTAAAGAAAATAAAGAGGAAAATAAAATTATTTAATACCCAAATGGAAGATTATATCAGTATCAAAAAGTATACAAACATATATATATATATATATTACTAAAATTCACATTATGCTAGTGATGTGTGTGTGTGTGTGTGTGTATATATATATATATATATATATATATATATATATATTGTTTGGAGGTTGATTTTGAAAGCTATCACAATGCAGGGGTAAAGAAAAAATAATAAGGTAACAATGGTGTTGTGTGTTAACCTGTAATTTATTCTTGATATTTCGAGATAAATCTCTTTTTCAGAAGATCACTGGAACTGAAGTTGTTGTCGTCTTGTTATGGCATTTCTAGTTAAACTAGAATTTAACTCTATATATATATATATATATATATATATATATATATATATATTTTGTATATAACTAAAATTCACCCTTGCTAGTGATTAGTATGTGTGCGATATATATATAATAAAAACTGGAGTATAAATAAGTTCAAAAACAAAGAATCTGGGAATGGCCAGCTGGTGTAATTGTTAGAGTCCTCGCATGTCAGTTGGCAGTCAAGGTTTCGAGTCACACACAGAGCAGTCTCCCATGTCTATAACCTTGCTGATGAAACCTAATAGGTGAAATGTACATTCAGGATTGAGATTTTCTCGATTTGTTTAACCTTACATTTGAACATATATGCCCGCCTAAATTCATTAATTATTAACTAATTAATTTTCAAAATTAGGTATGACTTCAATTAAGCACATATCCTCAAAAATTGTCGGCTAAAAGCCATATCAAATAAACACATTTGTTTGTTTACTTACTCTCATATATATATATATATATATATATATATATATATGAGTATAGAAAAAAGGATATGAAAACAACACGATATGCTGTTAAAGTGAAAATATTTTATATTAACAGCATATTGTGTTGTTTTCATATCTTTTTTTCTATACTTCGGATTCATTTCCTTTCTATTAACTTATATATATGTTACAGGGTACAATACAATTAAAAAGTGATTGTTACCATTGGTTTCAAAGCAGTGTACAAGCCACTTCTTGTCGGGACAGCACCTGTGTTTTTCACAGGATAGAACTGCAAAACTGGAGCCTCACTACCAGATGCAGTTTAGTATCTTACCCAGGACACACAGATATTTAAACATATTGTCAATTAGTTTCCAAGTATGATGAATCAAGAAGACCTTTACAATGGGATTGCTCTTTGGCTGATACCATAAAAACACCACAAAAAAAAAAAAAAATATTCCTTCCTCTATTCAATAATGATTATTATATGTTGCATGAAATATATATGAAAATGTCACAACTATTATGGGACATGTACTGCATGATGACAATTAGTTGGTTGGTTGAGTTTTACGGCATGTCAACACTTATTGGATTATTTAATACCAAAGATGTTTTGTTTTATTCATTTTTTATGGGTATTCAAATTGTTTTAAAACTTGTTTTTTTCTATTTAACCCATAGATGGGGCCCTAACAAGTAATACTACTCTGGGTCAGAGTGTACCTGGGAGTAATGGCAATGAATGGTTACTCCACACTCTCCAGAGCTGTAACTTCATTAGATGCAGTTTAAGACCCTCAACCACTGCCTTCTGGCATATATATATGATATATTTATATGACAATCATATAAGTGTTAGGGCTTGACGTGACCTGTCGATTGATTGGTACCTGTCTAGCCTAAATAAGGGCTAAAGTGGAATGTTGTAAGTCATAGACTACCCAACAACCAGGATTCCATCTTTAAGCCTCATAAGTCACCACCAATGGCCAACAGGTGGCCCTATTAGGGGGATTTTACCCATCTGCAGAGGTGCAGTCGAGTATTCTTCAGCAGATAGGGTCAATAATGATAATGAATCATCATGGGTATCTGTGCTAACAGCACAGATACCCATGACTCTCTCTCACTGTTGGTCATCGTCCCACATAGGTTTTTCACACTGCATCCAGAATGTGTGTAGTGCTGATTAATGTAGGTTTTTGCCAGTCAGCCTACACTGGTATGTTCATGTGTAGGAGTCCATAGGAGAAAATTGCTTATGTGTTTATACTTGCAATTGCTTATGTGTTTATATGTATCTTGCTCATCTTAATTGGATAATTTGTGTAAAAGAGTTAAGTAACTGTATAGCTGTTTTTTTATGGGGTGCTACTTCCAGGATTTGTTCAAAACAGCATGCAGCATTCTTGTGTAGTTTCTACCTAGCTTTTGCTTTGAGAATTTCATTAGAGTTTAAGTGATGCAGCCATACAGTAACACAGATATAGCTATAGCTAGAAAGAATTGATGCTTTCTCTTTTCAGAGAGATCAGATTTCCATATGATTGATAATCTGTCTATTTCAATAGATGAGATATTACTACCTCAGTATGTGAACTGATCTACTAATTTGAGAGGTTTGACTATGAATAGTGATTAAATAATAGTGAGACGCAGTTAAATATATTCCTGTTTTTTTTTGTTTTTTTGTTTTTTTTTGAGAGAGAGAGAGAGAGAGAGACAGAGGAGCAACTTACCATGATCTGTAACAGCTTCAGCTAGCTTCATCATTTTTTCTTTAGCAGTTTTAAGGAGGGGTTCTTCAAGCTGTAATAAAGAGGATACATACATAATAACAACAACAATAATGATAATAATACATAATGACCATAATCCTCACTGCAACAAATAGTTTGTTAAAGTGTAATTTAGTATTATCTGCGTTATTCGGACTATTGTCCCCATCTTCATTGTTATTTGTACAACGTTTTGGCCGATATGCCCTCCGGCCTTCTTCAGATATTTCTTGTCGGACTCGGAAATCTTCTTTTCGAACTCGGGAACTTTCTGGTTGTAATCGGGAACCATCACGGAACTTGAACCTAACCCTTTATTCATTCCACGGGGTATCCTGTTCTCATTCTGCTAACCATAGCTGGGGTAGGAGTTGTGTTAATTATTTTTCTAACTGCCTCTACTCAGGATTGAACTCGGTATCCAGAGATAACTGCCACTTAGAACTGTCTTAACTTAACTACCTTGTCCAATTGGACATAATACTAATCTTCAAGCCTCATCTCAAACATTCAGAAAAAAAAGTGCAATTTATCTAATAAATAATAAACATACCTGTTTCATATTAGTATCTTGTCAGATAGTAAATAATGAGAATGGAATCATCTATTTTTACTATAAATAATGTCTGACAAAACCTTGGAAGAGAGGAAACAAGATCTCACGGAACTTGTTAATTCAACCTAGCAACTGTTAATTACTCTGTTCACCTTGTATCTTTGCTTAATAAACCTTTTTCCCTATCCTTGATATTCATTGTGTTTCTTCCTATTATTTCTCTGTTAACTCTAATACTTGAGTTACAACACATCTCTATCTAACAACAATGATAAACTACAGGGTGGGGGTCCAGTGGCTTCGGCCCTGGATCTTTACAAGTTAATAGCGTCGATCCCAGGGGTCTATCCCCCAGGCAATACCTGCCCCCTTGATTTAAAGGGGCAGGGCTGGGTTTATTGCCCAGTACCTGAGGTGCCCCCCTTGAGGGGGAATGCCGACGGGATCAACGCAATTTTTCCACCCGCCACCCATGATCTTCGGTTTGTGGGTGGTCCCACGTTAATAGGGCCTTTGTGCCTAAACCATACAAGTGGGGTACGAGGTAAATACAATGATAAACGAGGAAGTTTTGTAAACACTTGAACAGATTTTTTGCAACCGAAAAATTTAAATCTTTAAGAATTTCAATAAGTTCATTTTCAGTATTATTTAATGACAATGACTTTTGTTAAATTTGTCTGTTGAATTCTTCAATTTTCAATATCACCCATTGTTGTATTTTCCAGCAAAAATGACAGTTTAAAAAAAAGAAAGCTATTTAAAACCTTTAAATCATTGTGGCGTTATTTTCGTATTTGCCTGGAGAGTTGTCCGCCCGTTTAGTTTCGCTGGTTCCCGCTAAGGGCCTTGGGTGTATTTAAGCAGCTGATTTGAACTTCTCTTTCTATTTTTGCCGCTGCTCGACCTACGAGACACTATGGGTTAGACTCTGGTCTACCCCCCACTTGTTGGGGCTTTCCCCCCCTTACATTACTGTAAGTGATTCATACAGCATGGACTATTCCTAGTCTCATGTCTGTTGCTTTTATGTTTATCCTTTTACGTGTAACTTTGTATTACTTATGTATGTATGTTCATGTACACCTCTATGTATTATGTACCTTGTTTATTCTGTGCTGTATATAAAATGTTTTGTCTATCAACCTTTGTCGGAGTTTTATCTTCAAGTATTATCACTTTGAATCTTACATCATCATAAAATGATATGATAATCAATGTAAACATTATGAACTGATGTTAGGATAATAACAACAATTCTGAATAAAACCAGTACATTTCCTGTCTATAAATTTTGGTAATTTATGAGGAAGTGCGTCCCGGTCTCCTGCCTCAGAAATTGCTACCCGGTGACTATTAAAATAACGTCCCCAGCTATGTCGTCTCGGCCATGTTACTTGAAAGAAAACAACCAACTTAGGGCGTTAAATGTATTTTAGAGAGGGGGGGGGGCTTCTCTTTTTTGATATGAACAAATGGAGATGGATGGATAGATATATATAAACAAAGTAAAAAATGAACAAATTTAGATAGATAGATAGATATCCATCTTCATATCTAAACAAGAATTACGACAAATTTCTATAAATAAATTTCTAAACAAATTAGGATAAATAAATAAGAATTACAAAAAAAAGAGAAGGCCCCCCCGAAAATACATTTACACCCTAAGTTGGTTGTTTTCTTTCAAGTAACACCACTGAGACGACATTGCTGGGGACGTTATTTTAATAGTCACCGGGTAGCAATTTCTGAGGCAGGAGACCGGGACGCACTTCCTCATAAATTACCTAAATTTTTTCTATAATTAGAACATTCAGGAATTCCCCAGCAGATTGAAAATATAGTCTAATCAATGGAAAGTATTATGAAAGTCAATTATATTTGTATACAGCACAAGTGAACATTGAGTAATTCCATGTCAAATCATCCAGAAAAAAGTGAAATTGTCACCCACCCACTTCAATCTTTCTGAAATTTTGTACAGCTATGGACTATGTTAAAGTTACACAATTCCCAAAATTTGAGCTTCCATTTCCAAAAACTGGCAGAGTTATGTTGATTTTCAGCTCTCCAAATTTGAGTGGGGTCGCAAAAAATGGCGACTTTTTGTAACCTATTTTTGTCAGTAAAATGGGTTCAATGTGGCCCTGCATCAATGACAAATTTTATTTCTATTATTTCACATATATTGAAGATTATACAGGAGTATACCTAATATGGGGGGCAGGTGACCGTACAGCTGTTTCCTTGTGGGGTACTGTTTCCACGACTTATTCAAGACTGCATGCAGCATTCTTGTGCAGCTCCCATCTAGCCTATTCTCAAGACGCTTTGTTAGGGTCCAGGTGGTGCAGCCATACAGAGACGGACAAGGCATGCAGGACACTGCTGGAGAAGCAAGGATGAACACATAAGCGACGTTCTCCTGTGGAAGCCAACACATGGACATGCAAGTGTGGGGCGCCCAGCAAGGACCTACATTGACCAGTTATGTGAAGATGCTGGCTGCTCCGCAGAGGAGCTTCCAGGTGTAATGAATGATAGGGAAGGTTGGCGAAAGATTGTCATGGATACCCGTGCTGCATGCGCGACATGATGATGACGACACCTAATATATACATAACTAATACAGGAGTATAATCAAGTGAAAAAATTAACTAATACAAAAATATAGTTGGCATATAATTAAATAATACAGGAGTATATCCAGTTTATAATTAAGTAATACAGATGTATAGTTGATATATAATTAACTAATAATGGAGTTAGTTAGTATCATTAACTAATAATACGAAAATACTTGAAATTAGAATTTAAAGTTATTTAAAATTCATTCATTCATTCATTGGCAATTCAGTCTCGAAAGACTATGATAAAAGTTTTTGTGTGCCCCTGAAGTTGCAGCGCCTCCTGTGACTATGAAGTCCTATGTTTGAGAAACATTCTCGACCACAGATTGGCTCAAGACCGCCCTCGGTGGCGGTAGAATCTCCATAGAGGACTGTACATGTCAGAATTCACCCTGATACAACATCATGAAGCTAAGAGGTCCATAAGAAAGCATCGGAACATCATTATCTACAGGGACAACCTACAAATGCAAAATCTGTGGTCGAGAATGTTTAAAATTAATCTAATTTAAAATTAGAATTTAACTAAAAATACTTAAGTTAAAAATACTAAGTTAGAATTTAAAGGAAAATGAAAAAAAAATGAAATCAAATGATATACAAACCTTATAACTATTTTCATGGTTTTTGAATCGAGTGTAGAAATGGACAAAACGATTTAGTTCTTGCATTTGAGTATTTCGTGCCTGCGCCTGTCAATGTAGAAAAAGAAAATCAGTATAAATACAAGTCATGGTGTTCAAATATAGAGGATGTTCATAAAGTCCTGCTTGAGTAGGGAAATATCTAATACGTTGGCCAAGTTGCCATGCCAAAATAGGATGATACCCTCAGACTTAAAGGTCTTCACAGGACAATCAGTGACACCCTTGTAGGGTTCCTTCAATCTACCACTTTTCAGCATTTCATCCTGATTCTGTACCAACAACTTTACACACTCAATAGGGACAGCAGCTCTTTTGAGATGATGGCAGCTACATCACTAAGGACGAAATTCTTTAAAAATTCTAGTTGCTTAGACATGTTGATATTCTGTTAAGTGACAAAAATTGGTAGAAGGAATTTGCACCAGAGTCTGCTGTCTATCCGGCAGAAGTCTTAAAATTAAAAAATCAATAACTCACCATGTACAAAGGACAAAATCATTTAGTGAAAACCAAATGAAAGTTCAACTCTCGAAGTTTTATTTTTTATGTGATTTTTGATTTCAACATAACCACCATTTTTGTTGATATATTTTGAATTTGCGGCAGGATTTTTTAAAAACACTATTTTAAACCTAATATGAAATCATATGTTGTCAATACAGAGATATAAAAATACACAAACTATTTATCTATATGAATAAATGTGATATTCTGTACATGTTTCCACACCAATGCTAACATCAAAACAGCCTACATCATGTTAAATTGTTAATATGCATGAAATATGAATTATATATACAAACAAAAAAGTATCAAAATATTAAGCAAAATGACAGAGCACAGGGATAAGCGAATTCATGCCTTTATAAAGACAGAAGTTCGATGTACGCTATGATATACTTTTATATATACGGTCATTTCAGAAAGAAAACTCAAGTTCAATTCTCTTATATGATATATATCATAAATGCAGAAAGTAAATGATCCAAGGGACATAACTCTCATTTTTGAAAACTTGTCTTATTTATTTAAGATTCGCTTTTAACAAAATATTTAGAGTTTTTTCTGGGGATATTGGAATATTGGACAAACAACCAGTGACTAAAGGCATCTTAGGATTAAGAAGGATCTTGGACTTAGACATCAAGGTTATACACTTTTGGAAAATACTCAGAGGAATTGGTTCTACATTTCACCAGTTCTTGGGAAACTGCTTTTCATGTAGAATTTGCACCAAGGTGGGACTGTCCCTGACAGGTAATACCATTCTGAGTCAGAGAGAACCTGAGAGTAATGTCAATAAAAGGGGTGACTCCACACTCCCCAGAGCCCAAGAACAGGTACCTCACTACTGGATGAAGTTTAGTATCTTACCCAGGAAAATGTAACATTTAGGTTATGGCAAGAGTCTGGCAAAAGTAACCATAAATGTGATTTATATGATAATATTCTATAAAAAGAATGCGATTTAACATTAAGCTTAAAGGCCATTAAAGGTGGCCTTTAAGTGAATAATAATAGATATTAGATATATTAAAGATAGACTTTTAAAAATACATCCCATAATGCTTTTCCTACTTTAAACCACTCACAGTGGCTCACCCACCACTACAATTCTACCATAACCCACAGGCAGCAGCTCTTGCATGTGTCTCTTATTTACACTGAAAAATCACTAATTGAACATCCTTGCCATAAGTATTTGAATAGAATGAGTTCTGAGGTGAATAGATAGTGAAATTTGAAATATCCCATCATACGGGTAAAAAATACCCAGCCATGGGGAGGCAAAGAGTTAAGTAGCAAAGCTAAAGTGAAAGGAACAGTTTATATGTTTAATAGCATATCAACTCCTTATGGGTTATTTAATGCCAATGTTTAATTGTAACCATAATTATATTTTCAATGTTCCATTGTATTTAAAAAAAATTCAATTTCTATTAGTCTATAATCATTTGTTTGCATGCAATTATGATACTAATTATTATTAACACTAATGATTTGCAAGTAGTTATATAGTTTCAAGTAACTTACTAATAATACTTAGTAAACAATTACAGCTTCAAGTAACTATTCTCAATACAAATAATTTGCACAGAGTTATATGGTATCAAAGGTTGTTGGTTTAGCTCAGTCGGTAGAGCGTGTGCCTAGGAACCACAAGATTCCTACTTCGATGCCGGCCCTTGCCAACTCAGTGTATGAGTAGCACAGGGATCTGCGTGGTAAATTAATGAGCAGATAGTGGGTGTGACGCTCCACCTCAGATACAAAAACAATCTAGCACAAGTGAAAAGGGGATTGACTCCTTCACTGTCTGACTGATACCGACTTTAGGCCACCCTGATAATGACTACTTAATACTAGCTAATACTAATCATTTTCAAATCTTGAATCTATTTAACTCATGTGAGACTAACTGAGTGGACACGTTTGTAATGGCAATGAAAGGGTGACTCCATACTCCCTAGAACTCCAGAATTGGAGCCTCACCACTGGATGCTGTTTAGTGTAATACCTAGGATACCCACTTTGTTTTTGATGGTGGGAGAGTTATCCCTCTGCAGAGGATGCAGTTGGCATATTCTAAGACCCCTCCCTCCCTAAAGGGGGTAAAAAGTAAGGGAAAATGACATTAAATCTTAATATTGCTTTTATTTCACTTACTTCGGATAGTAACACCTGAGTTTGTTGTTCCACCTTCTTTACAGCCTCATAGCGATTGCATTTGAAATATCCACCAGTGCTGGAATTATGACGTTTCCATTGCTCCAAACACACCCAACAAAAATCATGTTTGCACTGAAAAATAAAAGTGGTAATTATAATAACAGTAACAATGAAGTGTCAATACTTTTCAAGATATAAAAACATAGGTAATTTATGAGGAAGTGCGTCCCGGTCTCCTGCCTCAAAAATTGCTAACCGGTGACTATCAAGAAAAAGAACTTTAAGCAAAGCTAAGAGAAATATATTCTTGTAGAATCAACATAACATACTGTTGTATAGTAGCTAATACGGTAATTTATGAGGAAGTGCATCCCGGTCTCCTGCCTCAAAAATTGCTACACGGTGACTATTAAAATAACGACCCCAGCTACAGTGTTACTTGAAAGAAAACAACCAACTTAGGGCGTTAAATGTATTAGGGGGGGATTCTCTTTTTTGTCGTAATTCTTATTTATTTATTGTAATTTGTCGTAATTCTTGTTTAGATATGAAGATGGATATATAGTTTGGAATAGACTGAGATAGATAGATAGATAGATAAACAAACAAAATAATATAGATAGATACGAACAAATGGAGATAGATAGATAGATAGATATTTTCGACAAGTAAATGTATTTTTTTGGGGCGGGGGTCGCTTCTTTTTTGTCATAATTCTTGTTTATTCAAACTAAAAACAAGACATTAAATGAACAAATTTTTTTCCATTCGAAAGAAAAAACATTAAATATGGTAATTTGTCGTAATTCTTGTTTATTTATAGAAATTTATAACAACAAATTACGATAAACAAACAAGAATTACGACAAATTACGATAAATAAATAAGAATTACGACAAAAAAAAAAGACCCCCCCCAAAAAAAAACCCAACATTTAACACCTTAAATTGGTTGTTTTCTTTAAGTAACACTGTAGCTGGGGTCATTATTTTAATAGTCACCGGGTAGCAATTTCTGAGGCAGGAGACCGGGACGCACTTCCTCATAAATTACCAAAACATAAAACAGATATATAGAAATAATTCTTTTAGAATTTTTTTTCTTCCTGACAATATCTAAATAATACAAAAATTATTATTATGTTTCCCCTTAAAAAATAGGTACATATGAATACCATTTTGTGTACATGCAACACTTTCTAACTTTCTATAGAGTGCACAGATATAATACTCTGATCCCAGCAAGAAATGCCAATTCATACATACAGCAACATCATCATCATCATCATGTTGTGCTGTTAGCATGGATATCCATGACAATCTCTCTCCATCCGTCCCTATTGCTCATCATTCTCGGTAGGTCCTCTATGCAGCATCCTGTATCTGCACAGAGCTGGTCAACGTACGTCTTTGTTGGTTGGCCCACACTGGCGTGCCCATGTGCTGGCTTCCACAGGAGGACGTTGCTTATGAGTTCGTCCTTGCTTCTCCAGCAGTGTCCCGCATGTCTTGTCCGTCTTACTCGGATTGTTTGGGTGATATGTGGCAGCTGTTTTCTCGTGGGAGGTGGTTACCACGTCTTGTTCATGATCACCTGCAGCATTCTTGTGCAGCTCCCATCTCGCTTATTCTCTAGTCGCTTCGTTAGGGTCCTGGTGCTGCAGCCATACAGCAGCACTGACACGACGACGGCCTGGAAGAACTGTCTCTTTAACTTGTCTGTGAGATTGGATTTCCATATAACTGATAATTCCTTTATAGCGGACCATGCCTTTCCTATATGTGCACTAACATTGTTTTCTGTGGAGATACATACACACATACACACACACACATATATATATATATATATATATATATAGATAAAGATAAAGATAGATAGTAGTCTAATTACACTCCAAATATATATTTATGTTCTCTTTCACATACCTAGGTAGTAATATTTCATCTACAGGAAGCGATGTCAATATATGCATAAGAAAAGCGTGAACTGCTATAAACAGATTATAAATCATATGGAAATCTGATCTCCCTGATAAGATAAGTGTGAGTCCAAGGTGTGTCAGTGCTACTGTATGGCTGCACCACTTGGATTCTAATGAAGCACTTAGAGAAAAGAGCAACTGTATGGCCACTTGCCACCTATCATACAAACAATTTGAGTAAGACATGCTGGAAAAGCAAGGATGTGCTCATGTCAAGTTCTCCTGTGGGCAAATGCACATAGACACACCTGTGTGAGTCGGCCGGCAAAAACCTACATTGATCGCTCTGCATGGATACTGGATGCTTTCAGGAACAGTGGCCAATAGGTTGGAAGGAACAGTCATGAAGATCCATACTGTTGCCACAACTTGATGATAATGATATATATTTATGCAATTTTATTTTTGGTTTTAGAGTTTTAATGCTGTAGGGTTTGGTAATAAATAATGTGTAATGATATAGGATTTGATTGTATGTTTCACTTGAAATAATAAAATCTTAGTATCTTTGGTTTTGAAGAAAATTAACTCTTTATTAAAAAATCGTGGGTGTTGTATTCATTTATGGGTTATAGTGTGTATATATATATATATATTTATATATTTAGAAGTGTGTGGCAAAATGGAAAAATGATAGGAAATGGACAAATCCTGGATGAGGCTGTTTGCATTTCATAAAGTGCTAATACCCTTGGGAAAGATATGAATCCAACTATTCTCCCTCCAGGTATGGGTAAACAATATGGAAGGCTGGAATCTTTAATCTTGGTTAGGCAATCAGTCTAGGAGAAGGAAAAATCAAACCTGCAAAACTTTGCTTAAAAATTGACTGTGTCACACTCTACTTTTGTGTAGAGTTGGAATGTGTGTGTGTGTGTGTGTGTGTGTGTAAGTATAGGTATATTTGAGGGCTCATGCAAGGAAGGGTTCTGATAGTGGAGTCATGGGATTGTGAGTGACAGCCATGATCTGTAAATGCTATTGCTATAGGTATGTGTATTTCACCTTGGAACATTTCATGTGATTACATCCTTCATTTTTCTGGATGGGTGATTTACAGTTGGGACATGGCTTAGAATTAGTCACCAACCAAAGACAATTGGCAGCAGCTTCTGTCTCCACTTCAGTGCCAGTCACTGAAAATATAAAAATAAAAATAGTTAAATAAATAACAATACAACTCAAAGAAATAATGCCAAAACAAGTATATAAAAAAAAAAATTAAACAAAGAAATAATACAGAAAAAAAGCATAAAAGTTTAGTTTAGTTGGTTCGAATTTATGGCATGTCAACCCTTGTTAGGTTATTTTATGCCAGAGATGTTTTGTTTTATTCTTGGGTATTCAATTTTTAAAAACTTATTTTTAAAAACTCATTTTTTGATCTATTTAACCCATAGATGGGACTCCAACAGAGAGTAGTGGCAATGAAGGGGTACTCCACACTCCCCAGAGCTCCAGAATTGGAACCTTACCACTAGATGCAGTTTAATGTCATACCCAGGACACAGATTGGTTTGCTTTTATGCTTTTGTTTCTGTATCATTTCTTTGAGTTTTATAGTATGTCAACCCTTGTTGGGTTATTTAATGCTAAAGTCAGTCTTTTTTTTCTTTTTACAAGTAATTATATAGTTTTCAAGTAATTTCCTATTTACAACCCACAACACCATTGAGGCCATTTTTTTATAAATTAAAATTTTTTTTACACAAGGCTTTGAAGTTATTGGGAAATAAATATAACTTTGTCAAGTGGAGTGAGAGAAAAATATATTTTATGTGCAAAAGATATATTTCAATATGTATGGCCACTTCAATGATATAATGGGTTTAAACTAGCAGTAAAACTTATTGAGTAAAATACAAAATAGGTCTCAATAGTGTTGTGGACTGTTGATAATAATTTGTTAACATTTATATATCTTTAATTGACTATTCCTGTAAAAATGTACAAGCCTTTTTATTTATGTTTTACAGCAATATTATTTCTGATGATTATTGATTATATTTTAAACCTTCTGATGATTTGGTTTGTTTTGTTTTACGGCATATCAACCTCAGTGGGTCATTTAATGCCGATAAAGTTTTGAAATAAATCAATTCTTAATGGATAATAATTTTTTATAAATACATTTTTCTATTTAACCCATAGATGGACCCTAACAGGTACTACCACTCCGGGTCAGAGTCGACCAGGGATCAATGGTGATGAAGGGGTGCTCCACATTCCCCAAACCTCCAAAACTGGAACCTCACCATCAGATAGAGTTTAACGTCATTCCCAGGACATGTAGACCCGCAGCCACCGCCTTCTAGCACCCATATGATAAAAAGGGGTTGGGGCTTGCCATAAGGGCAATAGGGTTGGGAAAATCATATAGGTACTAGGGCTTGACGTGACCAGCCGATTGAACGGAGGGGGCCTCTCTGACTGCCCGTTTAGCCCAAAATAGGGCCAAAGTGGAGTATTGCATGTCATGAACTGCTCATCCACCTGGGCTCTATCCTTAAGCATCACAGGTCGCCACCCATGGCCAACAGGTGGCCCCATTAGGGGAGTCTTACCCCTCTGCAGAGGTGCAGTCGGTGCATTCTAACGCCCCAGCTGACAGGGCGGAAACTTCTGATGAGGATGCCCACTTTTCCCAATGAAGAAGAAAAAATTGTTTGTTGGGCTATTCTGGACAAGCACCAGATTCTTATTATATTTATCAATAACCATAAACCCCCCCCAAAAATGGCACATTATAGTAAGATTTGATTAGGGCAATACACTAAAAATGCTGGAGTACTTCATGTGGCATGGTTAGCAAGCTAAACTAGCAGAA
The DNA here is from genome assembly GCA_023376005.1 of Doryteuthis pealeii. Taxonomy (NCBI): domain Eukaryota; kingdom Metazoa; phylum Mollusca; class Cephalopoda; order Myopsida; family Loliginidae; genus Doryteuthis; species Doryteuthis pealeii. Next base: position 83,646,721 of record CM042159.1, on the reverse strand, counting down.
AATTACTATGATCCTAGAACCATGTGAGTAGGTGTATGCATGTATATATATATATATATATATATATATATATATATATAAGTAAAGAAATAACAAAAGACTTAGAGATTTAGCATTATAGTCTATTTCAGGGAGCTTATACAAATAGTCTAACTTTCCCGACTCATCAGATGCGAATGATGAAATTTTTTATTACTTTAAAGGCATTTGAAAACAGATTTTTATTTTTTATATATTTAAAAAAATTTTTTAAAACTTCATGTGGCAGGGTTAGCAAGCTAAACTAGCAGAACATTACTATGATACTAGAACCATGTGAGCAGGTGTATGTATGTATGTATAATGTCAGGTCGCATATGGCGCTACTGGTACTATGTAACCCAGTACTACCTGTCTCATAGTCGGGTTATCGGCGACTAAACCGGTTACCCCACCAAGCCTATCTGGTGAGGAGGATGGCTAGACATCCAGCAGGACGAAAAACAAAACCTGTCAAAGGGCGGATGAAGCCTTTTGCTCAATGGCCATCTAGCAAATAACATACGCGGGGACGTGGAAATACTTGGATTGGTATCCAGGCGCGTAGCAAAACCACCGGGAGAAATGCATTCCTCAGCCTTGTCAAGGCAAGTGTCTAGGAGAAGGAAAACTCCAAAATTTAACCTGCGGCCGCTGCTACAGCCAATGATGTTGACTTGTTCTTCTTTTTGGTTCAAATGTGGCAGTCACTTAGAGAGTGGGATTGGTTCTGTGCAAAGCTTTTCCTCACTTAAAAAAGCTTCAGGCACAGGCATTGGTTGATATGCAATACATGTCTTGTCCTTTATATGTACTAAGGTTGGCTGTAGCCTAAAACGGCAAAAAAAGAGAAATTAATTTTATCAAGAAAAGTATGACCGTCAATGGCAATAAGGGCTTTGGAAATATCAGAGTCTGACCGGCAGGTGTCTCAGGGCCCCGCAGCCTGTGCCTGGTCATCATCCTACTACTGCGAGTAAATCTATGCCAATGAACATTAGCTGTTGGAACATACGGACGCTGCTTGACTTGCCATGGACACTCACACGTCCGGAACGTAGATCTGCTCTTGTGTCAAAGGAACTTCAGCGTTATGATTTGGATATAGTTGCATTATCTGAGATTAGGCTGGCTGATAAAGGACAGTTGTCAGAGTTGTCTGGAGGTTACACCTTTTTCTGGGGTGGTAAGGAGGAGGGATGTAGAAGAGAATCTGGTGCGGCGTTTGCTGTGAGGAACTACACTTCTCTCAAGCCTGGAAGAAATTCCATGTGGAGTGAGTGATCGGATCATAACCATGAGGTTACCTTTGATAGGAGATCGTTTTGTGACCCTCGTGAGTGTCTATGCACCTACTATGAATGCAGCAGAAGAGGAAAAACTTGACTTCTACCTTTCATTACGGGAAATAGACGGATCCCCGTTGCTGACAAAGTCATCGTTCTTGGCGACTTTAACGCTAGGGTAGGGAGGGATTTTGAGACCTGGACAGTAATGGGTAGACATGGCATGGGCAAATGTAACAGCAATGGTCTAATGTTGCTGCAGTTCTGCTCGGAGATGGGTTTTTATGTTGGTAACACCATGTTTCAACAGAAAAACAAATATAAAACAACTTGGATGTATCCAGGCTCCAAACAGTGGCACATGATTGATTATGTGTTGGTCAGAAAACAAAATATAAAGGACATCTCCAGTGTTCGTGTTATGCGTGGCGCAGAATGCTGGACTGATTGGTAAGATTTTAAGCAGAGTTTAACAGGTCTGAATTCATAATTTTCCTTCTCCTAGGTTGTATTAAGGTTAAAGAGCCTAGTCTGCCCTATTATTTACCCATAGCTAGATGGAAAATAGTTGGATTCATACCTTTCTCAAAGGTATTATTGCTAAGTGAAAAAAACATCTCTTTCCAGGATTTGAACTTGGTTTGCCATTCCTACCACAACCATTACACCACAAAACCTCTTATATATATATATATATATATATATATATATATAAGGGTGGACATATGAGTGGGTGTGTATGTATCTGTGTAGAGATGGACATGCCTATGCAGTGGGTGAGTATGTGTAGCATGTGTGTGGGATGTGTGTGGTGATATCAAAAGAATGGATGAACCTGTCAAAAGTTCAGAAGACCCTGGATGAAAAGAGATTAATTTTTAATGTCCTTTGTTCAACATGGCCTTTTGGTGATAACCCTGTAGATGAAAGAGATTAGTAATTTGACTATCTGATGTTGTGTGGTCCTTTCACAGAAGGGTAGGGGCGGTTACTCAATAAATGCAGAACACACGAGAACTAACAACCATGACCAGAACAAGAAACAGTGAGTAGTGGTTAAGATAACAGTTTGGTCCAGGTGTTAGTTTGAGGAAGTTGGAGTGAGATACAAGCTAGTAAAAGATTGGATAAAGACTGAAGGACTGCCCCTCCCCAGCAGTTTGGTTGGTTGGATTTTACGGCATGTCAACACGTCTAGGGTTATTTTATGCCAAAGACATTTGGTTTTATTTATTCTTGTTGGGTATTCAATTTTTATTTTCAAACACAATTTTCTTTTAAACACATTTTTTGATACTCATTTTTTAAAAATCTATTTAACCCACAAATGAGAAATTAACAGGTACTACCACTCCGGGTCAGGGTGAACTTGGAAGTAATGGTGATAAAGGGGTACTCTACACTCCTCAGAATTACAGAATTGGAACTTTACCACGAGATGCAATTTAATGTCATACACCCCCCCCCCCAGCAGGAGCCCAAGATCAAAATGGAGAATAGTGCTAGTTAGCCAAAGCTGCTCCCTCCTTGTTGTGAAACTCACTTTTATCCTTGGCATCATTAGAATATTGTTGCGTAGGGGCCAAGTATAGTCAAAAAGGGGTTGTTTATTTCTTTCTAGGCTCGTGGGTTCTTTTTCAGAGAGAAGAAAAAGAGAGAGAGTAAGGTCAAGCTGTTCTATCATAAATCAGGTTCATGCGTGCTGTTCGTTGCTAGCCTAGATATGTCACCGTGGGACCTCCAGAGACCCATGTCTGCTTCCGACCAACGCCTAGACGAAAAAGACGGATTTTTTTCTTCTTCCATCTTAGGTCCCAGGGGTGGGGGAAGGGACACATCCACTTCCACCCTCTGCAGAAAACCTGGGACTTCCGTTTTTATTTTTAAATCTAGTTCCAGGGTTATACGTCGGTCAATAGCTGAGTGTTTACAATTCTAAACGTTAACCTCTTTTTATTCTTATTTTTTTTCTTCCCTTTCTCCAGAAATCCGATTACCATTTTCTTTTCAATCCCCAAATTCTCTGTAGACCATAATAATTATGCTACAATATCAACAAGAAAGGAAATACTACCAGATCTATTTTGTGTACTTGTTTCTTAAGAGTTTTTGTTTTTGTTGCACACAGTCCTATTGAATACAAATAATTTTTAAGCAGATCTATTTGATCCATAGACGAGACCCTCACAGGTACTACAAGTCCAGGTCAGAGTAGATGTGGGAATAATTGCACACTCCCCAGAACTGGAACCTCATCTTCAGATGCAGTTTAGTGTCATACCCAGGACACCCCTTTTTGGTGGGAGTCATACCCCTCTGCAGAGGATACAGAATATTCTGATCCTTGCTGACAAGACAGTTTGATTTGTTGAGTTTAAAGGTGAAAGTGTTTACTATAAGATGACTGTGTAGTATTTATACATTGTTAAAGATTTCTCTAAATGTTTGAGATGAGGCTTGAAGATTAGTATTATCTGCGTTATTCGGACTATTGTCCCCATCTTCATTGTTATTTATACAATGTTTCGGCTGATATACCCTCCGGCCTTCTTCAGGTATTTCTTGTCGAACTCGGGAACTTTCTTGTCGTATTCGGGAGCCATCACGGAACTTTGAACCTAACCCTTTATTTATTCCATGGGGGTATCCTGTTCTCATTCCGCTAACTATAGCTGGGGTAGGAGTTGTGTTGATTAATTATTTTTCTAACTGCTTTCACTCAGGATTGAACTCGGTTCCAGAGATAACTGTCACTTAGAACTGTCTTAACCTAACTGCCTTATCCACTCGGCCATGTGTTTTTAAAGATGACCAAAATATTCTAAAATCTTAATATTGCCTTTAATATAACTTGGATCTTTAATTTTATCATAATTTTCTTCTTTTCTATTTGCCACATTCCCCCACCCCCCCTCTCTTATTTAATCTATTCTTCTTCAGTTTTACACTCCCTTTTACCATTAAGCTTTTTCTTGCCTTCAAATATTTGGAAATGATTACAGAAAATAAGTAGGACTTTGGTTAAATAAATATTAATGTTCCTCAAAGTTAGAAAAACATTTTCAACATAAGCAATGGTATAAGCGTATAAAAGAAGAAAAATTAAAAAATGAAATGAAATAAAAAAAATTACATATAAAAATATATCATATATGAAAACCTTGATTTATCAGAAATAAATTCATTTTGCCTATCTTTGCCTCTTCAAATGTGATTTTATCAGATTTTAATAAAATCATACTTGAAGAGGCAAAGGTAGCTGAAACAAATTTATTTCTGATAAATTAAGGTTTTCATATATTTATTTATAATATACTATGTATATATAAAAATATGCACATACACTGATATTTATATGTAAAATCTTTATAAGTATGTTTGAATCCACAATTTTAGTTGAATCCTATCATGGAAATAATTGATACCATTCATATATATATATATATATATATATATATATATATGTATGATAAAGAGGATGATTTACCGAGGAATAGAATATAGTTAATCGCAACATCAACCATCAATACAATTATTAACCAAATGATTTGGGGTTATAAAGAATATAAAAGTGCTCAATATATATATAGCGTTTTATGATTTGCTCGAAGCATTGTGTATATATTGGTTTGGTGGTTGGTTTTTCAAAACCAACCACCAAACCATATATATATATATATATATATATATATATATGAACGCTGACATGGAATACTCCGTTATTATAAATTTTTTACAGACACTGCCGCTGTCAATAACAACAGAGACAAAAGATCCGTTGAACAGGAACAACAGTCATTTGATAAAGGGTATCTAACGAACCTGAAAATTTATGATAAAAATAATAATAAAAATAAGTGAATCCAATACTCCATAACATCGAGTTCATTCATTTATTTTTAGATGCTTCATAATAACGCCCAACTTTAAAAAAACATAAATATATATATATATATTATATATATATATATATATAGAGAGAGAGAGAGAGAGATAGATAGATAGATAGATAAGAGCTGTTCAAAAAGTATCAAGACTGGATACCTAATTTTCTATCAAATTAATACTGACTAATCTAGAAAGTCCTTTAAACCTTGCACTTATACGAGTTGATCAGCTGTGCACATATCTTCATTTCAATTTTATTTTCAAAGCAAAAAATACTGAACAATGAGTCTACATTAAATTTTGCTAAAAGCTGGTTAACTGGTTCTGAAAGTTTCAAATTATTTGAAGAAGTTAATGGACATGATTGCAAGGCTCCTCTTCAATTGTCACCATTGCTTCAAGGAGAGAATAACATTGGTTGATGAGTAACTAGGGAGGCCCTTCCACAATCAGAAACAATTGAGAAGGTGTGCAATTTAGTGAAGGTTGATAAATTGACTTTGGTGAGATGGGCATTTCTATTGGGTCATGTTGACATTGTGATGAGAATTTCTATTGGGTCATATTGACATTGTGATAAGATGGGCATTCCTATTGGATCATATTGAGCCCTTTTTATTGAAGATTTGGAAATGTAATGAGTTGCAGCCAAGTTTGTTCTGTTAAGAGAAGAAGCAGTTTCTACAGCAACTGATTTGTTTCAGTATGCAAAAAACCAATAAACCTTTTGAAAACCATCATAATAGATGACAATACATGGGTATATGATTATGATCCTGAAAGTCTGGTTACATGATTCATAGGTAGCCAACGAATTATGTATGAATAGTATTATTAGCGTTATTCGGACTATTGTCCCCATCTTCATTGTTATTTGTACAACGTTTCGGCCGATATACCCTCCACCCTTCTTCAGGTATTTCTTGTCGGACTCGGGAACCTTCTTTTCGAACTTGGGAACTTTCTTTTCGAACTTGGGAACTTTCTTGTTTGTATTCGGGAGCCATCACGGAACTTTGAACCTAACCCTAATAATACTAATCTTCAAGCCTCATCTCAAACATTCAGAGAAATATGTATGAATAGTTAGATTTTTTAAGTGAAGTTTGTTGAAGATTAAAAATCGGAGGGGGGGGTAAATGGAAGGTTACTGTTAGCCATTATAGTTATTATGGGCAGGTAATGACCTTTACTTGATCCCCCCGACTTCTGCCAGGGTGAGAACAGAAATTAAGTTAGGCAGATCCTGGACATTAGCTGAGGGGAGCAAATGTTAGGATCTTTTCCCAAGATGCCAGCTTCTCACCGCAGTAGAAAACTCTTTTGGGCTTGGGGTTTATGTAAAAGAATAGATGTCTAAAAAACAACAAATTCTTATTTATGTACAAAACAATGAAGTCTTATTCATTACAAACCAAGTAATGAGCACAGATGACCCAGCTCAGAATGAAGAAGTCAGCCCAAAGGAGGATGGCAGTGACAAGTAAGAACAAGCAGAAAAGTAAGAGCCCATCTCCTCTCCTGTCTCATCTCTCCCTATTTATATACCTGATATGCAAAGGGGTGTATAACAGTCTCTGTTATCACCAAGGCCAAAGAATGATTGCAAGTTCCAAGCAAGACCAAAATGCAGTGCATGGTATCTTTATTTTTGATAAAGAGGATTTAGTTCACCATGAATATGCACAGGAATAAAAAACTAAATGTTTTCTAAGGTTAACTTAATTAAACACAAATCAAATTCACTATACTTGCAGTTGTTTGAGTTAATCAGTGCTCGACAGCAAGCACCCTGATAAACATAACTTAGTTTGGCACAACATGATAAAAAGGCCATCCAGTGAGGATCAATCTCACTACACTAGCAAGAATAATCTGTGAGGAGCTTGCTAACCATTATTCTATGGCAAGTACTCAATACTTACTCTTATGTACTTAAAGTAAATAGACATAATATATATATATATATATATATATATATATATATAATTTGTCAGTATATATATATATATATATATATATATAATATATAAAGGGGGCGGGTTAGCTCAGTCGGTAGAGCGTTCGACTAGAACAAGGTTCCTAGTTCGATACCGGTCCTTGCCAACTCAGCGTATGAGTAGCACGGGGACCTGTGCGGTAAAGTAAGGAGCTGATGGTAGGTGTGGCGCTCCACCTCAGACGCCAAAACAATCTCCTTGGTCTAGCGCTATTTGAAAAGGGGATAGACTCCCTCGCTGACTGGCTGATACGACTTTAGGCTGCCCCACCGACTTTACTTTTTACTATATATATATATATATATATATATAAAACATTAACTGAAAACACCTGAAATAACATTAACCCAAGTTGAAACCCTGAAAATAACTTATCTTTCTATGATTTTCTTTAACCAAAATTGGTGGTGTTCTAAGCAGGGAGAAAAAAAAAAACCTTGAAGCCATGAATCTGTATATCTGTATGAAGCTTTGTGTGTATATCTAAATTGAAAATATGTGTGTAGTTGTATAAGCAGTATAAGTATATGTGGTTAAAAAAGACCAAGCATCTATGAAGACCAGAGTGAGTGAATTTTGAGAGAGAGAGAGAGAAACGGGGAATAGAAGAATGTGTAAAACAGAGAAGAGCAGAGAGAAAAAAAGGAGAGGAATATAAAAATAAATAAAAAAAAAAAGAAAAAAAATGAGGGTCAGAGAAAAAACAGCAAGAGTGAGTTAGCCAGTGAATGAACAGAATAAAAGAGAATGGGAAAAAATGAAGAAAAGATAGCAAGAGAGAGCAAGAGAGAGAGAAATGAGAGAGAGAGAGAGAGAGAGAGAGAGAGAGAGAGAGAGAGAGAGAGAAAGAAAAGATTGCAAGGGATGGAGTGAGAGAGAGAGGAGAAATGAGAGCAAGAGAGAAGCAGAGAAATGAACGAAATGAGAGAAGAGAGAGAGAGAGAGAGAGAGAGAGAGAGAGAGAGAGAGAGAGAGAGAGAGAGAGAGAGAGAGAGAGAGAGAGAGAGAGAGAGAGAGAGGTGAAGGTGATTGTAATTATGTATATGTGTATAATGCCACCAGGTAAATAACAAACTTATATACTAAAAGGTGCCAGAATAATTTACAGATGTGAATAATAAAAAAAATGATTTACATTAATTTGAACTTTTTTTTCTACTTTAGGTGGTTTTAGATTCTAATTCTTCTGCTTGACATAAACAGATGAGAATTGTTTATTGTAATAAATTCAAAAAAATAAATTTGGGAAGGAAAGAAAAGCTACAATTTTTCAATAAATAAATTGGACTAAATTGCTGCTTATTTATGTATTGCTGTATTATTTATTCACTTTTACCTTTTTGCAGCGAAACAAAAGTGATTAAATTTACATTGCAACATAACTGAACCTAATATTTTGTTTTTCTAGATTTGAGATTTTTTTTTAGATTCCTGAATAAAAAACCACAGAAGGATTTTACGAGCATTAGAAAAAAAACTATATAAATAACTACTAATAATAAACAAATATATATATATTTTTTTAAGGTAAAATAATCCAACTGACTGGCATGTAGAGGATGATTCTATTTGGGATCATCAATAATTCCTGTGCATCCACAATGTATCTTCATGTAGATGCAAACATATAGATTTATACAAGGATTTTTATGAATCTCTAAGAGAGCTCAATGTATAATAACCAATAAATTCATTATATACAAACAATATTTATACTTTCAATGTGAAAGAAAAACTTAACAAACCATCATTTGGCTATAATGAATTTATAATAATTAATTTTAATTTTAGTAGGAAGCGCATGGTGTAATGGTTAAACTCATAGGAAATGGACTCGTCGCCCCGAGTTCAAATCCTGGGTGTGGTAACTACATTTCACTTAGCGCTAATACCCTTGGAAAGGTATGAATCCTACTCTCACTCCAGCTATGGATAAATAGTAGGGCAGACTGGGCTCTTTAACCTTGGAAGGAAACTCTGAATTCAAACCTGTTACTCCGCTTAAGAAATTGACCTTGTGTCACATCCTGCTCGTGTGGAGGGGTTGGTAAATATATATAATGAATTTATTTTGACCAGAACTCAATATGAGTCTAGTCTCATCAGATAGCATTTACATATTTTTTGTATATATTTAATTGTATGGAACCTGTTCATTAAATATATACAAAAATAATATATTATTTATTTATTTATTGATATTGCTCTATCACAGATATTGAGCACTCTTCTAACAATACAGTATATATTGGCTTAATACTGTCTCATCAAGTGAGGTAATGTTAACCATACAATGTGGTAAATAATTACTAAATAAATTAGTGTAACATTTGTCATCATAGGAAATGGAACTGGCAATTCAATTTCAAATCCTGGACAAAGCTGTTAGCATTTCACTGCATACTAATGTTCTTGGGAAAGGCAATAATCTATCTCTTCTCCCCTCAGTGGGTAAATAGTAGGGCAGACTGGTCTCTTTAACCTTGGTATGGCAAACAGTCTAGAAAAGGGAAAACTCTGAATTCAAACTAGTTGGAGACTTGGAGAGGGATGGGCTCAGTCAGGGTCTTCCTGCTTAAGACACACTATATGAGTAGTGCCCCCCCCAGACCAAACCAGGTTATGGGATCAGAGTGATTCTGTTAGTAATGCTTACAATAATTCTTCCCTTGAGCAAATCCTTTTCTTTCTGATGTCCAATACATTTCATTAGTAAGCTGGATGATCGGTTACTGACAGTTTCTCACATATGCAATTTTCAAACCAAGTGGCCACTTGGTTTGAAAATTGCATAAGCGAGAAACTGTCAGTTACCAAGTGCTGGTGACTTCATGTCCACTCTACCCTTATATAATATATATAGTTGTAAAAGGAGTTGTTTCCCGTCCGCGGTTTCGGTGTTATTCCAACACCTTCATCATGGGGATTGAGTGTAATTTTTTTTTTTTTCCGGTTACTTTATATGGCTAGACTGATATCTTTTTAATTCTTCCTGAATATAATCTTAGTAGGCTGCTAGTTTGTAGTTGGGGTTAAATTCCTCCTATTTTGACCTATGTGGGTAGTAGCGCACTGTAACATTATACTTTTATTACCCCTTACCACTATCTTCAACTTACTCTATTGACCTTTACCTTTAATGCTCTATATTCACAATATATTGAGCCCTATTGGATTAACTACTTACGCTATGTTCACATAGTAGTATCCATAAATATATATATATATATATATATATATATATATCTTATTATAATGGAGATTGTGTGTTTTCCTGTCTGTAACCGAAACTATATTACTAATCGAGTCACAATTAACATAGTTATTTACATCACATTCTTCATGATTTTATTTATATTTAAACCTCAATTATTAATAAAATTGCTTCACCTTTTTATTAGTGTTGTCCATATCTACATACAAATAACATGCAATTGTATTTATATATACAAAAAATAGCAGTTTGCAGTGTGAACGGGAAGGCTAATTTGCATATTGATATTAAAAATGTGATTTTATTAAATATGTGCTTAGTATTATTGATTTCTAACTGTTTGGTTTTATTTTAATGAATATAAGCAAAAATCTCTCCAATGAATCTTAAATGAAATCCATTAACAAGAAAAAATAACTGTCATTTTTATTTTATTTCCTAATCTAATTAAATAGTTAAATAAGTAAAATTCAGCAATGAAAGACGGCAGTGATGGAAGAGTAAGTTTCATTTCTATTTTTCTATTATACCCCCACTCTGTTTCAAATCTTTTTATCTGCATTCTTATTAGACTTTCTAATTTAATACGATATTTTATTACATTAAAACTTAAATATATGCACCCGTAGGGTGCATATATTTGCTAGTATATATAAGATTTGTTAAAGATTCCAGTCTTTTTATATATATAAAAAAAAAATTTCAAATGTTGTTTAATACATTAGGTCAAACGTTCTCTTTCTTAGAAATGATTTAAATTTTTTTATTTTATTTCTCTGGCCATATTCATTTTTATTTTTAAAATTTAATTCACTTTGCAAACTCATATTTCCCTCATCCCAATTATCTACCAAGAGCTCAATGGGTCACGTTTTGTCTATTATATATAATATATTATATATATATATATATATATATATAAAGATATGAAAACACCACAAAATGCTGTTAAAGTGAAAACATTTTATAATTTTATAATATAACATTTTATAATATAATATTGAACAATATTTCGATTTTAAGAAAATCATCATCAGAGCTTGTTTATACCCGTGTTGTTAAGAGCGGAGACAAAAGTCATATGAGTTCAAAACAAAAACCTTGATGTTGCATAAAAAAAAAAGTTATACAATAGTTTTGAATGTGAGCACTTCCACCGCATTTTTCTCGGTCATCAGATTCGATTCATTTCCTTTTCTCTAATTATATATATATATATATATATATATATATATATATATATATTCAAAATTGCATATGATAAAAAAAAAAAAAAAAAAAAGGAACCATGTTTCTTTGCACACAACTATTTCTTTGGTAATCATATTTTAACTAAAATCTTGAATTCTATCAAACAAAATTCCCACCCCTTTCAGTATTCTACATAATAAAAATATATACTTTTCTTTGTGACAATAGAATGTTATTAAATTTATTTTCTATTTGTGCTAGTAAAAGCAACCAATAAGTTTCTATGTAAATGTATTGCTATTAACAACAACAACATATTTGCTAAAGCTGATTATATTTGACATGCTTCATAAAGTTCATTAATGATACATGAGAAATGATCATGTCTACTGATGCAATGGTTAATGTGCTCATCTCACCAACAGTTGTATATTTGTGTAAAGATGTGCTTTGAAAATGTAATCCCATGAGGCCAGAGTGTGACTAATCCAACAGATAGAAAAATATAGATAAATAAGTCTTGCTATATGAACTAGTGGGTCAATGGAGAAGACTTGTTCCAATTGATATATTTTCACTTTAACCCCTTACTGTGATAACAGGAAATCTGTAATTCATTCTCTACAGGGACTTCAAACCTTCCTGTTGATATAATACATGATTTGATTTTAGAATTCCAACCCTAGATTTACCATAAGTAAGTAAAGTCGTCGGGGTGGCCTAAAGTCGGTATCGGCCATACAGCAAGGGAGTCTATCCCCTTTTCACTAGTACTAGACCAAATTTAATTCTCTACAGGGACTTCAAACCTTCTTGTTGATATAATACATGATTTGATTTTAGAATTCCAACCCTAGATTTACCATAAGTAAGTAAAGTCGTTGGGGTGGCCTAAAGTCGGTATCGGCCATACAGCAAGGGAGTCTATCCCCTTTTCACTAGTACTAGACCAAATTCATTCTCTACAGGGACTTCAAACCTTCTTGTTGATATAATACATGATTTGATTTTAGAATTCCAACCCTAGATTTACCATAAGTAAGCAAAGTCGTCGGAGTGGCCTAAAGTTGGTATCAACCATACAGCAAGAGAGTCTATCCCCTTTTCACTAGTACTAGAACAAGGAGATTGTTTTATGGCATCTGAGGCGGGGCACCACACCTACCATCAGCTCCTCACTTTACCGCACAGATCACTGTGCTACTTATACGCTGAGTTGGTGAGGGCCGGTATTGAACTCGAAACCTTGTGGTTCCTAGACCGACACTCTATCGACTGAGCTAACCCGCCATAATGATGATAATAGTGGGAGAACTTAGAACATGAAACTCATGGCATAATCCAAAAGAAAAGGAAGGTACTAATTTCTTCAAAGGAAGCTTTATTAGCATCTGTTCTCTTAAAAAGAAAAGAAAGAAAAAGAAAAAAAAAATGGAAAAAAATATTTTTAAGGATTAGGAATTTCCGATTAAACATATGGTTGATTAAAAAGATAAGTATAGTAAAAAAAAAAAAAAAAAAAAAAAAAAAAATGGAAAGAATGATATAAAAATAAATTTCTGCTACCCCCACCAAATTTAACCATAAATAGATAAGTGCCGGTCATGGTCAGGTAGAAATTGTAGGGAAGGTATTAGATAAAACAGGCAGACTTTTCTGGAAGATAATTGACACTGGGTCTTAGAAGAGCCTGCATTTTAAGACTTCTTCCTATACACTAAAAATTAGCTATGAAATAAAAGCAAGGCCTAAAAACCTTATGAAAGAAAATTAGGATAAAAGCATTTGCAATAATATGAAAGGTTAAATGATAAAAAAAAAAAAAGAGTCTTTTATAAAGGAGAGAACAATAAATTAAAGATGTCATTTGAGAATACTTAAGATACAACCTATTCTGTATGTACATAAGTAAATAGCACACACATTCATGTAGAATTTCATACGTCTATATGCAGACATAAAGGGGCCGGTTTAGCTCAGTTGGTAGAGTGTTCGGCTAGAAAACACAAGGTTCCTAGTTTGATATCGGCCCCTGCCAACTCTGTGTATGAGTAGCACAGGAATCTGTGCGGTAAAGTAAGGAGCTGGTGGTAGGTGTGGCGCTCCACCTCAGATGCTAAAATAATCTCCTTGGTCTAGCACTAGTGAAAAGGGGATAGACTCCCTCTCTGTCTGGCTGATACAGACATTGGCCGCCCCGACGACTTTACTTTTTTTTTTTTTTTACTTATATGCAGACATGGATGTATAATAATAATAAGAAGAATTGCCATCTGGTAGATTTTACTGTTTCAACAGACCACAGAGTGAAAATCCAAGGAAGCAAAAAGATAAACAAATACTTAGAACTTGCCAGAGAACCAAAAAAAAAAAAAAAAATTATGGAGGGCTGCCGATGATACCAATCATAGTTGGTGTGCTTGGAACAGTTCTCAAAGCTCAGGAAAAAGACTGGAGGAATTGGAAATCAGAAGAAGAATCAAGTCCAAAGAAATCAAAAAGATAAAGATAAACAAATACCCAGAACTTGCCAGAGAACTAAAATATATATATATATATATGTATATATATGTATATGGAAAGGTGATGTGGATACCAATTGTATTTGGTGTGCTTGGAAAAAAACTGGAGGAATTGGAAATCTGAGGAAGAATCAAGTCCATCCAGACCAAAGATTTGTTAGATCAGCTTGAATAATTAGAATAGTCCTGGAGACCTGAGGAAATTTTGTGTCACTCAAACATGGTTGAAAAACTCATAAGGATTTGATATAATTAATATCTAATAATGCAAAAAGAAAGTGAAAAGATAGTCAAATACTTGGACCTTGTCAGAGAACTGAAAAAACTGTGGAACATGAATGTGAAGGTTGTACCAATTGTATTTAGTGCTCTTGGAACAGTCACCAAGAGTCTTGAAAAGAGTCTGGATGAACTGAAAATCATAGGAAGAATTGAGACCATTCAAACTACAGCATTGTTAAGATTGGCTAGAATACTCAGAAGAGTCCTAGATATCAGAGAAAACTTGCTGTCACTTAGCCTCCAGTGAACCACTGGCTAAGGTGGGTGTGAAAAATTCTAATGGAGATAAATGATAATAAATAGAAGAATTAGAAAATCTTTGAACTAAAATTCTAATGTAACTTAACTACAGGAAGAAAATTTTGTCTAAACATTTTCTTAACCCCTTGGGACTCAGATATTTTTGTGTAACATATCTGTGTGTGACCAGACTGTAATAATATATTACATTATTCATTTGATGCTGAAACACAGTAAACTATAGCCAAGTTTTATATGTAGATTCTTGCATTTATATAATAAGGATTTGATTGGTGTTTGTTACCATAAAATAGAAGGAAAAAAAAAAGCAGACCAAAGCAAAATTTTTATTAGCATAATACTATTAAGTATTCAAACTTAAAACAAAGCCATTTAGACTCCAATCAGTTCACCAATTACCGAGTAATATTTTAAAGTATGAGGTGGCAAAATAAATCATATATACACACACACATATATATGAGGTTAAGTAAACAAACGTGTTTATTTTTATATGGCTTTAAGCCAACAATTTTTGGAGGATATGTGCTTAATTGAAGTCATACCTAATTTTGAAAATTAATTAGTTAATAATTAATGAATTTAGGTGGGCATATATGTTCAAATGTAAGGCTAAACAAATCGAGAAAATCTCAATCCCTAAAATAGGTTGAAATGTACATTCAGGGATTGACATTTTCTCGATTTGTTTAGCCTTACATTTGAACATATATGCCCGCCTAAATTCATTAATTATTAACTAATTAATTTTAAAAATTAGGTATGACTTCAATTAAGCCCATATCCTCGAAAAACATATATATATTATATATATTTTGCCACTTCATAGTTAGAAATGACAATAAATATGCTCTCCACACCAGGTGTATTGAGCTCTCTGGAAATGGAATTTTCTAGTGACTGCTAATTAAGCAAAAATTGCATAGCTCTCCTTAAAACAGATAGAGCACTCCCTAGTGGCCTATTATGTTTTATAACAGTAAAATTCCATTTCTAAAAAGTGGGTGTCTAGATGGCACAGTAGTAAGATGTCTGACCGATGACAATTCAGTCGGGTTTTGAACCCAGCCTGTCTTGTCTAGTCACACTGATGAGCTGGGAAACAGGACTGTATGTGAATGTATATATATATATATATATAAGTTAAGAGAAAGGAAATTAATCCGACGGTATGAGTATAGATAAAAGGATATGAAAACAACACAATATGCTGTTAAAGTGAAAACATTTTATATCATATTCATAGGTAATATTGAACAATATTTCGATTTATAAAAATCATCTTCAGAGCTTGTTTTATACTCTGGACTTATCAATAGCAGAGACAAAAATAATGATTATTTTCGTCTCTGTTATTGATAAGGCTGGAGTAAAAACAAGCTCTGAAGATGATTTTTGTAAATTCAAATATTATTCAATATTACCTATGAATATGATATAAATTTTTCACTTTAACAGCATATTGTGTTTTTTCATATCACTATTTATCTATACTCATATATATATATATATATATATATATATATACATATATATATATATATAGTGGTACCTTAACTTACAAATTTAATTAATTCTGCTTGTAACACAATTTCTTCATATATCAAATCAATTTTCCCCATTGAAATAAACTGAATGCCATTAATCCATTAGAGACCCCATCCCACTTAACCACCCTAATTTTTTTTTTGTTATGTTTCTTTAAGGAAAATAGAATAGTATTATAATAAAACATAATAAAGTAGAGTGTAATGAATTATATGCTGTAATATGCTTTAATGTTTCTTTTTTTTATAAATAAAACTAGAAATCTGAGGAAGAATTGAGACCATCCAGACCACAGCACTATCAAAATCAGAATACTAATCTGGAGATCTGAGGAGACTTGATATCACTTAAGACTTCAATGAAAAACTACCAGGTAAAACTGGTGTGAAAAACTTGCAAGGAATAAAATGATAATGTTTGTATTTACCAACCCCTCTGCACAAGTTGGATGTGACACAAGGTCAATTTCTGAAGCAGAGTTTAACAGGTTTGAATTGAGAGTTTTCCTTCTCTTAGATTGGTTGTTGGTTGCCTAACCAAGGCTCAAGAGCCTAGTCTGTCCTATTATTTACCCATAGCTGGAAGGAGAATAGTTGGATGTATACCTTTCCTAAGGGTATAAGTGCTATGTGAAATACAGCTTCATTCAGGATTCGAACTCGTATAGTCAACTCCACTTCCTACAAGAACAGCAGTTATGTAACGAGCACCTCTCCTTAGTGAATACCACTTACCAAGAACAAAGGCTGATACTTAAAATGGTATTAATATGTATATTTTGTGAATTTGTTAGAAGACTTAAAAGTTGTATTTAGATTATGAAGTTAGAAAAAAAAACAAAGATAACACAAATTTTACTTAAGATTTTCTTCTCCTAGACTGGTTGCCATACCAAGTTTAAACAACCCAATCTCGCTACTATTCACCCATAGCCGGAGGAAGAATATTTGAATACATACCTTTTCAAAAGGTATTAACACTATGCAATAGCTTATCAAAAGATTTGGACTCATGTGCTATGTCCATTTCCTATTGTTGTATACCCTCTACTTTTCTTACTTCTATTCTTCTATTCTTTAGGATTGATATCAGAGAAAACTTGCTGTCACTTAACCTCCAGTGAACCACTGGCTAAGGCGGGTGTTGAAAAATTCTAATGGAGATAAATGATAATAAATAGAAGAATTAGAAAATCTTTGAACTAAAATTCTAATGTAACTTAACTACAGGAAGAAAATTTTGTCTAAACATTTTCTTAACCCCTTGGGACTCAGATATTTTTGTGTAACATATCTGTGTGTGACCAGACTGTAATAATATATTACATTATTCATTTGATGCTGAAACACAGTAAACTATAGCCAAGTTTTATATGTAGATTCTTGCATTTATATAATAAGGATTTGATTGGTGTTTGTTACCATAAAATAGAAAGAAAAAAAAAAAGCAGACCAAAGCAAAAAATTTTATTAGCATAATACTATTAAGTATTCAAACTTAAAACAAAGCCATTTAGACTCCAATCAGTTCACCAATTACTGAGTAATATTTTTAAGTATGAGGTGGCAAAATAAATCATATATACACACACACATATATATATATATGAGGTTAAGTAAACAAACGTGTTTATTTTTATATGGCTTTAAGCCGACAATTTTTGGAGGATATGTGCTTAATTGAAGTCATACCTAATTTTGAAAATTAATTAGTTAATAATTAATGAATTTAGGTGGGCATATATGTTCAAATGTAAGGCTAAACAAATCGAGAAAATCTCAATCCCTGAAATAGGTTGAAATGTACATTCAGGGATTGAGATTTTCTCGATTTGTTTAGCCTTACATTTGAACATATATGCCCGCCTAAATTCATTAATTATTAACTAATTAATTTTCAAAATTAGGTATGACTTCAATTAAGCACATATCCTCCAAAAACACACACACACACACACACACACATATATATATATATATTATATATATATATATATATATATATATATTATATATATTTTGCCACTTCATAGTTAGAAAATGACAATACATATGCTCTCCACACCTGGTGTATTGAGCTCTCTGGAAATGGAATTTTCTGGTGACTGCTAATTAAGCAAAAATTGCATAGCTCTCCTTAAAACGGATAGAGCATTCCCTTGTGGCCTAGTATGTTTATAACAGTAAAATTCCATTTCTAAAAAGTGGGTGTGTAGATGGCGCAGTGGTAAGATGTCTGACCGATGACAATTCAGTAGGGTTTTGAACCCAGCCTGTCTTGTCTAGTCACACTGATGAGCTGGGAAACAGGACTGTATGAATATATATATATATATATATATATATATATATGTTAAGAGAAAGGAAATTAATCCGACGGTATGAGTATAGATAAAAAGGATATGAAAACAACACAATATGCTGTTAAAGTGAAAACATTTTATATCATATTCATAGCTAATATTGAATAATATTTCGATTTATAAAAATCATCTTCAGAGCTTGTTTTATACTCTGGACTTATCAATAGTAGAGACAAAAATAATGATTATTTTCGTCTCTGTTATTGATAAGGCTGGAGTAAAAACAAGCTCTGAAGATGATTTTTGTAAATTCAAATATTGTTCAATATTACCTATGAATATGATATAAAATCTTTTCACTTTAACAGCATATTGTGTTGTTTTCATATCCTTTTATCTATACTCATATATATATATATATATATATATATATACATATATATATATATAGTGGTACCTTAACTTACAAATTTAATTAATTCTGCTTGTAACACAATTTCTTCATATATCAAATCAATTTTTCCCCATTGAAATAAACTGAAATGCCATTAATCCATTAGAGACCCCCATCCCACTTAACCACCCTAATTTTTTTTTTGTTATGTTTCTTTAAGGAAAATAGAATAGTATTATAATAAAACATAATAAAGTAGAGTGTAATGAATTATATGCTTTAATGTTTGTTTTTTTATAAATAAAACTAGAAATCTGAGGAAGAATTGAGACCATCCAGACCACAGCACTATCAAAATCAGAATACTAATCTGGAGATCTGAGGAGACTTAATATCACTTAGACTTCAATGAAAAACTACCAGCTAAAACTGGTGTAAAAAACTTGCAAGGGATAAAATGATAATGTTTGTATTTACCAACCCCTCTGCACAAGTTGGATGTGACACGAGGTCAATTTCTGAAGCAGAGTTTAACAGGTTTGAATTGAGAGTTTTCCTTCTCTTAGATTGGTTGTTGGTTGCCTAACCAAGGCTCAAGAGCCTAGTCTGTCCTATTATTTACCCATAGCTGGAAGGAGAATAGTTGGATGTATACCTTTCCTAAGGGTATAAGTGCTATGTGAAATACAGCTTCATTCAGGATTCGAACTCGTATAGTCAACTCCACTTCCTACAAGAACAGCAGTTATGTAACGAGCACCTCTCCTTAGTGAATACCACTTACCAAGAACAAAGGCTGGTACTTAAAATGGTATTAATATGTATATTGTTGTGAATTTGTTAGAAGACTTAAAAGTTGTATTTAGATTATGAAGTTAGATAAAAAAAACAAAGATAACACAAATTTTACTTAAGATTTTCTTCTCCTAGATTGGTTGCCATACCAAGTTTAAACAACCCAATCTCCGCTACTATTCACCCATAGCCGGAGGAAGAATATTTGAATACATACCTTTTCAAAGGGTATTAACACTATGCAATCAGCCTTATCAAAAGATTTGGACTCATGTGCTATGTCCATTTCCTATTGTTGTATACCCTTCTACTTTCTTACTTCTATTCTTCTATTCTTCTTCTGACGTCTTTGACATCTTAGGCTTCTTCTAGGTCTCTTCTAACATCTCTTCTTCGTCTGGACTTCTCTTGGGGACTTCGTGTCTGGTCTTTCATTGGGGATTTCTCTTTATCAGAAGCCCTGTGTTATTGGTAGTTTTTAGATAACACAAGACTTCGATTTACTTAGATCACATTTTATTTCGAAAATCCCCACCAGACTACCTGCGCAGATTGAGTTGGAGCATGTATAAAACAACTCACCACCGTCGTGGTTTCTCGCTGACTGACTAAAGGATTTGGACTCATGTGCTATGTCTATTTCCTATGACGGTAACCATTATACCACATGTGCCTCTAAAAATAATGATAATATGTTGAACTAGAGATTAAGCTATCATAAATGTGAGGACTTGGTACCATGGTTATTCCTTTTATCATTCATGCCATGGTTATTCCTTTTATCATTCATGCTTTGAGAGCATAAAAGATTTAAGATGTTCTTCGAGCAACTATTTCATAGGACATTTGTTACATAATCTATGCGGTTGCATAAGATTATTGTCAATCCCTGTATTTCAAGGGGATGGCCCTTTTCATATCATGGGCGGGACTTTCCATGGAATAGTACAGAAAGCCCGCGAAATACGTGAATTCACGTGGGACCTGGTTGGCTCCTCAGTTTTCAGTTGGACGTCAGGCAGTGAAGATATCCTGCCTTAACTGTAACTCACTCTGCATACGCATGCTATGTTAGTCAGATATTTAGTTACATGAAATGTTTAGTTAAATAAATAAAAGCTTAAGAAAAATAGCACGGTCTTGTGATTAATGAATGTCTTGGTAACAAGACTGATTAAGATGAAGAAATAAGTTAAGTGCGACCGACCACCAAGACGAAGTCCCCAAGAAGAAGAACTCAAGATAGAAGATGAACAGAAGAAGTAAGTAATGGGGTATACAACACATTGGCACTCTCCAAAAGTCAGCAATCTTTGGAAGTGCACATATTTTGAGAGAAAAATACTTTGTGCCTGAAGCCATTGATCTGATGCTGAGTTATGAATAACAACATTGGTAGTTGAGATCAACACTGTGTGAAGCAGAGATGATAATAACATCATTACCTGCCTAAGGTTTCTGCTTGAATCAAACATTAAAATGATAATGATGATGATGTGATGGTGACACCTTATCAGAAATGTAAGCACCTCATGTGGTATAATGATTATCAAGCCATATATACATATATATGTTAGTGAGTGCAATACTTAGGTCTTGAGCTAAACTGTGGAAAATAATATTACCTTATTTTCACCTTATGCAAATAAAGATCATAAGTGAAAAACAATTACAGTGACCTCCCTTTGACCATAGCAACAGAGCCAAGGGTCTTAGCCATAAACTGATGAGAAACCTCATGCGATTGGCTAAGGGCCTTTGTCAGTGACCAATTAGAGCACACGTTACGAGGCTCAGTGATAACCGCCAATTTTGAGGCTGATACCTTGAAATCAACCTCTTCAGCTGGGAACCTGGTCGAAGCACGACATAGTTTTTTACACTGCATAGACGTTGGGAAGATGGGTCTTTTGAACAGCATGGGGGAGCTGCCGACGTGTAAAATCAAACAAACGAACTAGCAAGACATTCTACCTGATTCAGATAAGTCATGCGAGAGCATTATCTCGCAATTTAGCAATTCATACATTTCATTCATTTTACATACATTTTCTATTTGTGACTTTTGCAACTCATACTTACATACATTTTCTATTGTAAAACTTACACTCACATTTGTACCAGAAGTTAGACTTTGTATTTGTATTGTATCTTACGTCTTGCTATGATAAATGCTTTTTGTTTATAAGCCTTGTTGTTGTTAAAGTTTTGAAATAAATCAATTCTTAATGGATAATACAATTTTTTATAAATACATTTTTCTATTTAACCCATAACAGGTACTACCACTATTTAAACCATAACAGGTACTACCACTCCGGGTCAGAGTGGACCAGGGAGCAATGGTGATGAAGGGGTGCTCCACATTCCCCAAACCTCCAGAACTGGAACCTCACCATCAGATAGAGTTTAACGTCATTCCCAGGACATGTAGACCCGCAGCCACCGCCTTCTAGCATCCATATGATAAAAAAGGGTGGGGCTTGCCATAAGGGCAATAGGGTGGGGAAAATCATATAGGTGCTAGGGCTTGATGTGACCAGCCGATTGATCGGAGGGGGCCTCTCCGACCGCCCGTCTAGCCCAAGATAGGGCCAAAGTAGAGTATTGCATGTCATGAACTGCTCATCCACCTGGGCTCTATCCTTAAGCATCACGGGTCGCCACCCACGGCCAACAGGTGGCCCCATTGGGGGAGTCTTACCCTTCTGCAGAGGTGCAGTCGGTGCATTGTAATGCCCCAGCCGACAGGGCGGAAAATATTATGTAAAATCTCACTGTTAATATGCAGAAATCAATCCTACTTGTGACATCCTATATTTTAAGAAAACATATATCAATTAAATAGGAAGAGCATGGTGTAATGGTTAAAGTCATGTGAAATGGACTCATCGCCCCGAGTTCAAATCCTGGACTTAGCTGTCTACATTTCACATAGCGCTAATACCCTTGGGAAAGGTATGAATCCTACTCTCCCTTCAGTTATGGGTAATTAGTAGGGCAGAACTGGGCTCTTCAGCCTTGGTTAGACAACCTGTCTAGGAGAAGGAAAAACTCTTAATTCAAACCTGTTAAACACCACTTAATAAATTGACCTTGTGTCGCATCCTGCTCATGTGGAGGGGTTGGTAAATATATATCAGTTAAATAAGTAAATGATAAACCAATTCAAAATATATCGCTGAGTACATTTAACCATTATGCCACCATGCACCTTGAAAATTGTATTGGCAAGAATGTCAGTTACCAAATGCAATTGACTTCAAGGTCTTTGTTAACACACACACATTATATATATATATATATATATATATATATATATAAACATACATTGTTAAATTGCTGCTCAAGCATTTTAACTCTATTAGTAGATCATCCAAAAAGTGCTCAATATATTTCGTAAACATGGAGCATTAATAGTTGTAGAAAAAAATCAATATCTCCACCATATATATATATATATATATATATATATATATATATAATATATATGTGTGTGTGTGTGTGAAGAAAAGGAAATGAATCTGACGGTATGTAGTATATTGAGAAAAATTGAAAAAACACAGGTTTAAATGAGTTAAGTGGTGAGTTTATTGGCCGACGCTGCAGTTTTTCGATCTATTAATTAGATCATCTTCAGGGCATTTGTTGGTATATAGAAGGTGATAAAAATTTTTTTATCACAGATAAACGAGAAAAGCAAGTGATAGTCCTTGTTTATCAGTCTGTTCAAAATTTGAAATCTGAAGAAAGGACGCTGAAATATATATATATATATATATATATATATATATATATATATTGTGATGTATCACTGGTATATCAACCAGTATATATGTTAGAATTAGAAGAAAACTCTATTTGAAAGAAAGAAATAAAAAAAAATAAAAAATAAAAAATATGGGTAGGCGAGCAAAGAAAATAAGATTCAGTTGGTTTTGTATTTTTACAAAAGAATGTTAACGTGGTCACTACTGCCTATGTACCCAGAAGACAGTTGTACTCTTCCTCCACACCTCAGGTGATAGGGGAAGTATGCATGTAGATTTCAACTGTGACCCCGTAACTCTAAAAGTACACTTTACCCCAGGACTGAGAAGGATTTTTCGCATGAAAAACACACAGTTGATGGGATCGGCCGATAGATAACGCCAGACTACGACCGCTCCGTAAAAATTCGATATTTGGATCGAAAGACAGGAGAACGGAAAAATTAAAGACATATTACCGCAAATTAAAGTTAATTTATTTGGAAGGAAGGAACGAATCACCGTTGATAAAAAAACAAAACAAAACAAAATGAACAATTTAACAAAATGACATTTTTTCGAGTTACAACGTCAAAGTGAGTTAACAAAAATGTATAATATTTTGTATTCTGTAAATTCCTATTGTTTGTCATATATTTTGTGTAATGTTGATATGGTTGATATGTTCAATTGCTCGCCCACTCATTTGATAACACGAATCATATATTCACTTTACTTCTCTGATTACATGCATATTTGTATTTACCTTTTTTTTTTATAATAATTTGTATTTAAATGTTAATAAACGTTCGTGTGTTTACTAGAAATCCTGTTTGTTCTTCGTCATTCAGCATTATTGCCATCCTCCGGTCTCCTAGCTTTTTTACGGGAGCAGAGAGAAAAGTCTTGAATCCCATCCCTTTTGTACTATTTACTTTTACATCTTTTTGTTGTTATTTCATGTTGCGGAGGTGCACGGGTCGTCCCCAACGAGTGTGCCTGCGTAACAATATATATATATATATATATATATATATGAAATGAATACCATCGTAGGAAATGGCCATTACGAGATGGTGGGAAAAACTTGCAAGGAATAAAATACATCTAAAATAACAAGCACATATTCTAATTTTTCTTAAATTTTGTTAAAAAAAAAAAAAAATTGATTTAAATTCATGTGGGTATCTAAGTATTAGATAACTTTTTAATGTTTTTTCTCCATTGGAGTCAATACATTCATATCTATATATTAATACTAGTGTTTCTTAATTGTATGACTGTTATCATCTTGTAACACCCTCTGGTTAAGAAATGAGACCATCCAAATTGTCCAAGATGAAATGCAAAAATGTAAATCCTTATCTGGATTATCTGGTGTTGCTTATCTACAAAATTCTTATTTCTTGAGTGTAGTCACCTCAGCTAAATAATGGACCATTCCGTTTTTATTATAAAGAAAGAAAGCAGATAGAATATAATGAGAGAGATAGAGAGAAGAAAGAAAGAGAGAGAGAGTAAGGGAAGGATAGAGAGGGGTGAGTGTGCAGAAGCAATAATGCTAATTTGTTTCAATAGAACATAATGAAAAGATGAAAGAAAAAAAAAAAAGAATGAGAGTTAAATCAAGATTATTATACTTTTTACAGATTGAACTATTGTGCAATAGCTCTTAAGTAAACATATCAAACATTGTGATAATTAAGTTACCATACTGTGGTATATCCACAGGTTCAGCTAGTATTTGTAAAATCTACAAATCAGTGAGATGAAAATAGGTTTACACAACTGGAGTACACCTCTGTATACACAGGCTTAAGCACATATATCAAACATCATCAGAATTATTTGCTGACATAAAAAAATAAGATTAATTTAGAAAATACTTTTAAAAGAGAGAAAAAAATGTCACACACTCAAACACACTCACGGAGGAATTGGTAAATTCCTTCTTGGATTAGCAACATACATTGTTCAGGCTTGACTTCTGCTATTTTCTGGTGCCAGTGCTTCCAGTTATCACAGCTGCAAGGTTCATGAGCTTCTCCCAGACAGTTCCTGAAAAATAAACAAATTAATTAAATATATATAAATATATATGAGCAGGATGTGACACAAGGTCAATTTCTTAAGCGGAGTTTAACAGGTTTGAATTCAGAGTTTTCCTTCTCCTAGACTGGTTACCTAGCCATGGTTAAAGAGCCCAGACTACCCTACTATTTATTTAGGGAGAGTAGGATTCATACCTTTCCCAAGGGTATTAGCACTAAGTGAAATTAAATATATATATATATATATATATATATATATATATAATAAAACAAAAGTAGTGTCCTAGGTACAGTGTATCTAGGGATGAGGTTTCAATTCTCATTTCCATTACTCCCAGGTCCACTCTGGTAGTAGTACCTGTTAGGGTCCCATCTATAAATTAAATAGATCAAAAAGAGTGTTTTAAAAACTGTATTTAGTGGTGAAGTTCCAATTCTGGAGCCCTGGGGAGCATGGAGTACCCTTTCATTTCCATTACTCCCAGGTCCACTCTGAACTGGAGTGATAGTAACTGTTAGAGTCCCATCTATAGATGAAATAGATCAAAAACTGTGTTTTAAAAACTGTGTTTAAAAAAAGAGCTAAAAAAATTGAATACCCAACAAGAATGAATAAAACAAAATGTCTTTGGCATTATTAACTTACAAATAGATCTATTTGACCCATAGATGGAACCCTAACAGGTACTACCACTCCAGGTCAGAGTGGACATGGGAGTAATGTCAATGAAGGAGTACTCAACATGGGACCACTTAGTATGCAGGTGACAGACAGCTCAACCACCTCAATCCTGTTCTCAGGCAATACAGGTCACCACCCATAGCCAAGGGGTGGCCAAAACCATTGGTGGTGGTGGGGGGGTCTTATTCTACAGTCCCAGCTGAAAGGATGGAGAACCTAATTCAAACTCTGAATGATACAATTTGCATTACATTTACACTAATGATCTTGGCAAAGGTATGAATTCACTTCTTCTCTTCCATCTATGGGTAAAGAGCTGGGTAATTGGAGTTCTTTAGCCTTGTAAAGGCAATCCAGATTTCATATCTAATGATAGGTAAGGAATTGTTCCTTGCTGCTCAGGTAGCATGTAACCTAAGGAAACCTGTCACATGTTACTTTAAAATAAAATGACCACTGTCGAGTAACCTCTACTGACCTAAGAAATGCCATGAAGAGGAATTACTCTTCATCACACCTCAATAAAAACATTCAGCATCCAAATCAATTAATAATGGAGATTCGCTTCTGATTTTTGTCTGTAACAAAAATTACATCTCTGCTTACATCACATTACCCAAAATCGTCATAACATAGAATAAAATACGCTCAAAATTTGAGCATGCAACATTAGACAGTCCTCATTGTTTTTTTTAAAATAAGTTTTAATAAATACATGACTGGTATTATATATCTATATATAGTTTGTTTTATTTTAATACATATTCAAAGTTTACATTTCAAATTGTTTTATTTTTTAATCCTTTAATGAATTTGATGATTTTACTTACTTAGGGTACAAACTCACTGACATTGAATTTTTACCTCCCACGCCTCAGGCAATATGTTTCAAAAATCTATTTTTACATCGCCCGGAGGGTGTTTTTTATTTTGTACTAGTAAATTGTATAAATATTTAATAGACTTACGTGGGAGAGTAAAAAATTATTGAGACATTTGTCATAACCTATCTTTATTATTGTCACACTGCATTCTGTGCATTCTTATAGTTGGCACTGTTGTGGTCATGTGATAGAAGTTTGAGCCTGATCACACCATTTTGCTTGCTGTCTACAGTGTAAACCTGGCTGCTCCACTAGCAGTATGCACCAAGGAAGTGACTCAATTTCTCTGGTCAGGAGTGTCAGTAGCTGAAATTTATCGGAGGTTTTTAGCCCAATATGGAGACAGTGCCCTACCATGTGGAAGGGTGTATAAGTGGATAGAGAAGTTTAAAAGTGGCCAGACAAATATGATGTACAAAGAAGGAGCAGGTTGCTCATCAACCTCCACCACTGATGGGAAGATTCAGCAAGCTCAAGAGTGGTTATGGTGAAACAGCGAATTATTATCGATGAGATAGCTTGTTTTTAATCATATACCTGCCTAGCAAATCATCCATAATAAGCTCAGTTTCCATAAAACAAGAGTGCGGATAATTTTTGACTCTTCCTCATAGAATGAATTTACCCAGGCATTAAGCACAAATGATACATTTTACATAATTCTACCAAGACATAAAATTGTTTTTTGGTAATTGATAATAACTTACCAGCAAAAGTAGTGACCATTCCCACAATCCACAGCCCGTGATGTATCTTCAGGGATTTTGACAGCAGTTAACAGTGAATTAGATCCACTAGTATTTTCTATTTCAGGCAGGTGGACTGCTCTTGCACAGCCCGGGTATGGACACCATTTCATGGAAGGATTACTATCCACAAAAGCCTAAAAATAAAAACAACAGAATGTTTAATTCAAAATAGATTCAATTTAAAATTCTTCATTTATTTATTTCAATTAAGCTTGTTATTCCCAAATTTTATTCCAAATTATAAAAATTGTTATTGTACCAAAAAAATTTCTCTGAATTTTTTTAGATGAGGCTTGATAATTTGTATCATCTGGACTATTGTCACACTTTTTCAACTTTACTCCTAGAGGCAGTAGCCCAACATATACTTTCTTCTGGACTTCTTCAGGTATTTCTTGTCAAACTCGGGAGCCTTCATGTCATAGAGGTTCCAGAGTCTGATGAGAAATACCTGAAAAAGTCCAGAGGGCATATCGGTCAAAACATTGTACAGATAACAATAAAGATGAGGACAACAGTACAAATAATACAAACAAAAAACTGTTGCAAAAAATCACATAAAATAAATTAAAAAGAAAAAACTGCCAAAAAGATCCACAGCAATTAAAACTTGGGAATCAAAAATGTTAGGATTGTGAGTCTGGATTCTGCCCAGAATGTTTTCAATTTGCTCAAAGAGTAAGCCTAATTTCAAAAGGGTATGATATGCTGGGCTACTGCCTCTAAGTTGAAAAACTGTGGCACACTAACATTTGCATTTATTTATTATAGAAGCCTCTAGAAATTCTGGTTATTAGAAGAAAATTAGGACAAAAAAAAAGAAAAAAAAAAGAAAAAAGTAAACCAGCAAGGCACTTCTAAAATCCAATTACTCCAGGAGATAATTGGATAGGACAATCTATGAATAAAATAATCAAATTCACTTAAAAAAAAATATCTTTGAATTTTAAATACTTAATACCAAGAAGTAAATATCATCTTGATTGATTGATTTTAATGGCATGTCAACCCATCTAGTGTTATCTTATGCCTAGAGGTTAGGGAATTGTGTTCATTGTTTATTCATATTTACATTTTTTGTGTAGTTGCTTTGTAAGTTGGGTTTTTTTTGCACATGGTCCTAACAAATACAAATCATTTTTAAACAGATCTATTTGACCTATAGTTGAAACCCTAACAGGTACTACCGCTCTGAGTCAGAGTGAACTTGGCAATGAATGGTTACTTCATATTCCCCAGAATTTATATAAAATGTATTATAAAATTTAAATTTCTTTCTTATACAAGTTATACAATTACCCAAAAGATATGTGCTGATCTTATAGACAACTCATGCTGAAAGCACTAGTTCCAAATAGATCACTGAAGTTAAGCAGTGATGACCCATTTCAATTTTTAGATGAGTGTGCATTAAAAAAACACAGGTAATGTGATCAGTATTACCTAATTCCATGTAGCTATATCTATTATTTTCTACTCACAAAAAAAGTTAAGCCATGATGAGCCTGGTCAGTATTTAGATGGGTGTTCACTAAGGAGTATTAGTGAATTCTATATAACTATATTCATTATTTTCTACATAAAAGTAGCAAGTGTATACTGTATGAACATCGGAAAAGGACTATATGAAAATAAAAAAAAGTTTGATATTAGTTTTATTGATTGATTGATTATAATGGCATGTCAACCCAATTAGTGTTATTTTATGCCTAGAGGTTAGGGAATCAAGTTTATTGTACATTCATATACATATTTTTTGTGTAATTTCTAACAAGTTTTTTTTCCATATGGTTCTATCAAATACAAATAATTTTTAAGCAGATCTATTGAACCCATAACAGGTACTACCACTCCAGGTCAGAATGGATCTGGGTGCAATGGCAATGAAGGGGTACTCCACACACCACAGATTCCTATAATTGGAGCCTCACCATGAGAAGCACTTTAGTGTTATATCCAGTGTTAAATAGTGAATGTTAGTGTCTATTTAGAGAATGGCATAAACCATTCTATTCATTCCCAATTGACAATCTACAAAAATACCCTGTATTATTATTATTATTATTATTATTATTACTACTACTACTATTATTATTACAAGCATAAAAAAATGCCCTTTGGTTGGTGTAAAAATGAATTTTTGAAGGATATTGCTTGAGGTGGGTGGGCGTTAAAAATTCAATGTCAGAGGGTTTGTATCATAAATAAGTAAGTAAAGTCGTTGGGGTGGCCTAATGTCAGTATCAGCCAGACAGCAAGGGAGTCTATCCCCTTTTCAATAGCACTAGACTAAGGAGATTGTTAGAGTGTCTGAGGTGGAGCACCACACCTACCATCAGCTCCTTACTTTACCGCACAGATTCCTGTGCTACTCATACGCTGAGTTGGTGAGGGCCAGTATTGAACACAAAACCTTGTGGTTCCTAGCCGAACGCTCTACTGACTGAGCTATACCGGCCCTTTTAAATAAGTAAAATCATCAAATTTATTAAAAGAGTAAAAAAAAAAATCCGAAATGGAAATTTACTTCTGTCCTCCTCAAATTTAAATTCTGGGTTACCATACTTTCAAAATATTTGTCAGAAAAAATTTGAAAAATGATAAATAAGATTTGTATTTTTGAAAAAGAGGGGTTGTTTTTCTGCGTGTCTTAAACAAATATGTCCTAATGAACTTATTTGAAAACTTTAATTGAGACATATTTATTGAAAAATACCTAAAATAATTTATTGCAAAAGAAAATTATTCAAGAGTTCAAATGAAAAACAGTATGTTTATTTTCGCGGAAAAAAAAAACAAAAAAAAAAAACATACGAAGCTGGTTCTTGCTGCTAATTTGAAGAGAGAATTCCTTAAGTAGAAATAGCTAAAAAAATTCGGAAGTGCGCATCTTGAAGATAACTTTTTTTTTATAAAATATAAAATTGGAACTTTTTATTCACAATAATGATGTAGGTAGAAGTATGGAATCTACAGGCGAAATTCCAGCCACTCAGGTTCATGGGCTTCTATAGTTTGCGGCACAAACCACACGGGTTATATTATAACCCGCGTGATTCATTGTTAAATCATCACTGAAAATTTCATTATAATCCTATAATACCCTGATTTTTGGTAAATTATTTTCTGTAGGAGGGGAGGGGGGCTAAATTCATTTTGTCAAAAACGGATTTTACGTCAATTTTGGGTATACCTAGCTTATAAGGTTTTAAAGTTAAAAACCTTTGAACCCGAGTGGTTTGTTTAAAACTTTTAAAACTAACTTCAGTGAAATCTATATATAAAAGAAAGATTTTGTCTGTTTGTCTGTTTGTTTGAATAACAACCAAGCGCAAATCCTTTCATATTTTTGTCAGAGAGGGGTTAAAAACTTTTTACATCTCATTTTCCATAAGAAAAGTTAAATGGAAATATAATAATGGTATGAATGATATATTTTTTTTAAAATTGATTTTAAATAAATGAATAACTGAATCACTATGCAACAATTTTAAATCTATACAACATCAATTAATGCTGTCCATTTAAATTTTGCGTGCACCTATTAATTAAATAATTATTTTGAATATTTTGCAAATAAATTTTACACAAAAAACGTATTTATTTATAGACGTTTTAGTTAATTCCTTGTTAATGAAAAAAAGGGTGAGAGTAAAAAAAACAATTTTTAAATTGCTTACTCAAATTTTGAGTGTATATAACACAGGATTGTTCTTTATCATATGTATTAACAATTTTGACAATAAATCAAATACTCATTAATAGACTTAAGCAATCATTGAGAATATTGTAACGTAAGCTGTGATGTAGTTTTGGTTACAGACAGAAAGAAACCAAATGTCCATAATTATTATTATTTCTATCTTATTTCTCAACCTGAAGAGTAATTAAAGTTCCAATTACCGTCGAACTGGGAAGACAAGGCAACAAATGGTTGTAACTGAAATACAAACCCGAATGTCACAAAGTCTACTGCAGAATGACAGGATATATATAAGACTCCACAATATCATTTAAATCAAGCAGTCAAGCAGCCAATCAGAACACAAGGAATGGAATGACCCAAATCACCAAATTCATGAATGGGTCATTCTTGATTTCTATATATACCAACTGTCTTGGACACTGCTTAAGTTGTACTTAGTTAGCTGCTGTTATTCAAATCAACAGTAGACTTACTGACTTCAATACAACCCTGTCTATTGGGCTTCAAATAAGCATCTTTTTTTTGGAATACTTTGTTTTTCTATTTTCTACATACTGTTGGATTTATTTCCATATTTTACTCCCCAATTCCTAACATGTTTACTCTCTTTCATTACATCTTTCGGCTCACCATTGTCTACAGTTCTGTAATCATAATCTCCACGAGTTAATGATTTATTAGGATAAATACTGTTATCTGCGTTGCTTTTAATACAATGTTTTGACTGCTCTGTTCTTCAGCTACTGTCAGGTGAACACCGTATCAAGAAAGCTTCTAGCTACTTTGAAACAGAACCAATCCAAAAGCAAAACAAAAGAAGAGACCAAACAATGGCTTAGAACGGCAAACCAAAATTCATCTAATGGTAATCAGTTGTAACATGAGTACAGCAAAAGAAAATATATATATATATATATATATATATATATAGTACTATAAAGCTAACATATATATATATATATATATATATATATATATATATATATATACCGTACTATAAAGCTAACATATATATATATATATATATATATATATATATAGTACTATAAAGCTAACAATGATGACTTTACTAATACATATAAATTGCCAGGTCAACTGTCTGCTCACCTGAGTCCCAGAGCTCTCAAGATGACTAATATATTTTCATATATCAATATTCATGATTGGTCAATAAAAAGCTAGGATGTTATGTCAGCTGAATGATATACAGGAACATTTATCTTATACATTTGTTTCCTTCTTTTTTTCTCCATTTTTTTTTCCTTATTTTCAACCACATATAAAATACATTAGAAATGTTTTGAAGATAATTCACATCAAGAAACCTTGATACCTCTGAAATTTATTTCAACCTTTATGAGATTTTATGAACAAAAAAAAAAAATCTCACAATTAAAAAAATTGACAAAACTAATTAGTTATAATCTCAAGAGTAAAAAAATAAAGTAAAATTGGTCGGTTGTTTTATGGCATATCAACCCTTTTAGGGTCATTTAATGCTGAACTGTCATTTTGATATCTGCTTACTTACAGTACCGGATGTTGCTTAATGTGTTTTGTTTTGTTTTTACAGCATATCAACCATGGTGGGTCATTTAATGCTGCCAAGTTTTGAAAGATTTGTAGCGATAGTTTGAAAGAAATTTTTTGTAAACAAATTTTCTATTTAACCCATAGATGGGACCCTAACAGGTACTACCACTCCAAAAGTAAAGTTGATAGTATCAGCTGAACAATGATCAAATCTAGCCCCTTTTTTCTAGTGTTAGCCCAAGGAGATTGTTTTTGCTGAGCTGGAGTGCTACATATACCGTAAGCTCCCATATGTGTTACCAGTTTAGCTCAGTCTGTAGAGCATTTGCCTAGGAATCGCAAGGTTCCAGGTTTGATACCAGTCCTCGCCAACTTAGCATGCGAGTCATGCAGCTTGGGTAATCTGATCTAGGCCAATAAAGCAGCTCAGAAGTAAATGTTTACAAGGGTATGCTGAAAAGTTCTTAACCTAACCAAAATGAGAATAACGTTTTTTATCGCTTTTTTTTTTTGAAAGATTAAAGAAACCTGAGAAACAACATGTCAACTATGGTTGAGTAGTTTCTTTGTTCTAATGGCATGACAAGCTTCGTGGGTTATTTAATGCCAAAGCCATCCTTGTAGAATTGTAGTGGTACTATCTAATCCATAGCTGGGGATATGAGAGGGATCATACCTTTCCCAAGGATATTTTTGAAAAGTGAACATAATAGCATGACTAGAGATCAAACTTGCTTACAACAATGATGCAGTCAACCATTACGCCAAGGGGATTCTTCTCCCAACTGTGGGATGAATATGTGGAATAGCATATTCATTATTTCCAGACTGTAGGTCATTCTCTTCTTGGTTGGTCCAAGAACTTTTCACACTTTTTGTGATTTTCTATTTATATACACTCATTCAAAGGCTTCCTTAACCTTAATGTCAAATCCTACACTATCTATAGAATTTATATTATGATTGAGTAACGGTTTAGCTCAGTTGGTAGAGTGTCCGACTAGGAACCACAAGGTTCCTGGTTCGATACTGGCTCTCGCCAACTCAGCGTATGAGTAGCGGTAAAGTAAGGAGCTGATGGTAGGTGTACCGCTTCAGCTTAGATGTGGATTTAGGGTTGCTTTTTGAAGGGGTAGGTTTATAGGATGAAGTTCAAGTTTATTGCTATATTTTTGGTAAAAGTTAATTTCTCTGTATGTTGATTGGTTGGTTTGTTTTGTTTTTATGGCATATCAACCTCAGTGGGTTATTTAATGCCGATAAAGTTTTGAAATAAATCAATTCTTAATGGATAATACAATTTTTTTATAAATACATTTTTCTATTTAACCCATACATGGGACCCTAACAGGTACTACCACTCCGGTCAGAGTGGACCAGGGAGCAATGGTGATGAAGGGGTGCTCCACATTCCCCAAACCTCCAGAACTGGAACCTCACCATCAGATAGAGTTTAACGTCATTCCCAGGACATGTAAACCCGCAGCCACCGCCTTCTAGCACCCATATGATAAAAAAGGGTTGGGCTTGCCATAAGGCAATAGGGTTGGGAAAATCATATAGGTGCTAGGGCTTGACGTGACCAGCCGATTGATCGGGAGGGGCCTCTCCGACCGCCCGTCTAGCCCAAGATAGGGCCAAAGTGGAGTATTGCATGTCATGAACTGCTCATCCACCTGGGCTCTATCCTTAAGCATCACGGGTCGCCACCCATGGCCAACAGGTGGCCCCATTGGGGAGTCTTACCCCTCTGCAGAGGTGCATTCTAACGCCCCAGCCGACAGGGCGGTATGTATGTTGAGTATTGAAAATCAGAAAGAAGCTGTTAGTAATAAATCTGAATGTTACTAATAGAGTAAAATTGTAAAGTTGGTGGAGTGACCTATTGTCGGTATCAGCTGGACAGCCAAGGAGCCTATCCCCTTTTTGTTAGTTCTAAACCAGGGAGATTGTTTTTTTTTTTTGGCTTAGGTAGAGTGCCACACCTATCATCAGCTCCTCATTTTACCACACAGATCAGATTACCCAATCTGTGCTACTCATGTGCCGAGTTGACGGGGGCCAGTACTGAACCCCGGAACCTTGTGTTTGGTTTTGTTTTATTTTACAACAACCTCAGTGGGTCATTTAATGCTGATAAAGTTTTGAAATAAATCAATTCTTAATGGATAATACTATTTTTTTTATAAATACATTTTTCTATTTAACCCATAGATGGGACCCTAACAGGTACTACCACTCTGGGTGAGAGTGGACCAGGGAGCAATGGTGATGAAGGGGTGCTCCACATTCCCCAAACCTCCAAAACTGGAATCTCACCATCAGATAGGGTTGGGGCAATCATATTGGTGCTAGGGCTTGACGCGGAACCTTGTGATTCCGAGGCGGATTCTCTACTCACTGAGCTATACCAGACCCATACTAAAAGAGTAAAGGTACTAAGTATACAGTTGTTCCTCTCTCCATAGAAGATTGGTTCTAGAACATAAAATTCTGTATTTATTTAAAACAGTTTTTTTTTCTTCCCTTTCCCCCCAAATACCAACCCTTACCTCTTGCACCGCGCCTTTAGGTAAAAATTGTTTGTTCAACAAATTGTGCCTTACAATAAATGTCTGGTTCTCTCTTTAGGCAGAAAAAAAAAATCAGACTAACAGGACGTGAATTGCTATGGGTGGGGGAGTGGGGGAATTCTTTGATATTTGTTACATCTTTGAAAACATTGATATTTTATTTTTTTTATAGATATTGCTAATGGTTTGATGAACACTTAACACATTGTACCCTGGAAGTGCTTTAAGTTGAAAATTTATCAAATTTTGGTAAGGAGCTTCATTACCAAAATGTTGTATCCTTTATTAATTGGTTTTATTTTCTAATGATGTTTTAAATATAATGAGATGACTATCAATATAGAAATGATAATAAAACGTTATAAATTATAGAAACTATTCGGTTGAATAACAATATAAAGCTTACACAACGATGTTACTCTCCAAACTGATTCGCTTGCGGTGAAAGTTCCCAATACGAAAGTGAAGGTAATCTGCATTCTTCAAACCATTAATGTAACTTACAAGAGACCTAAGTTTCGAGCGACTTGCCCCCACTTTATATAAGTATATATGTTTTGGTATTTTAGACCAATAAATATTGTATTATCCCGAAAAATCTTCCATACATTAAGATATATATTTAAAATCGCTTCTTACATGTTCAAGAAAAAGGACATTTCAATATAACTAGTTTGTGGAAAAAATATTTGAAGTGGGCCCTCTACTCCCATGGATGGTATCGGCTGGAGTGGCAGTGTCTAATATGAAATATTGAAGGCGAGATCTGAAACCAACTTACATTGTATTGTAATGAGATAATGAAGGTCCTGACTTTTGTGAGCTAGAACTACTATATTAGAAAAGGAGGAAGAAAGAAATAAGTGAGACAGTAAAGGTTTTAAAAAGAGTAATGAACACAAAACAGTTTGACCGGAGAGTGACCTCCCGAATGGAGAATTGAGTGTCAACCGGAAGTTTCGGGTGTTGACCGGAACCGGAAGTCACGTGGTGACGTGGAACAACGAAGAAAGGTACCGCGCTTTTTGCTTTCCGCCATCGTAGGGTACGGATCGGGCCTCTGGTGCCTAGTATGGGGTCACAGTAATTTAACAGTGTCCTCTCTCTCTTTCTCTCTGCCTTTCCTCCTCTCTGATACAAACCCACGAGACGAGCATGATAATAAAGGCTAGCAGTTGTGACTACATATTTCTCGCGTTGTAATTTTTATCAACAAGATGACCGCTACGTGCCGAATACATTTTTAGTACGGTGAATATATCGCTTTGGGTATCGTGAATACAACAGATACCACTACGTTACATATATCATTTTGGTACTGTGAAAATACTAGAACGTTACAGTATCTGATCTCTGTAGGGTTTTATTTTGTTCTCTATATGTTATATAAGTATTACATATATATATATATATACATATATAAAATTATATATTACATATATAAGGTCTATATGTAAAACTAGTTTTCATAGGTAATTCTATTCTCATGAGCTAAAACATTAAACTTAATTTATTCCAAAACTTGTATACGATACATACATATATTCTGAGGACCTAATGTTTGTATATTCATGTCATTTTATACAACCCCTTCCAACAAGGAGAATGTGACACAATGTCCGTTTTTAAGCAGAGTTTACCAGTTTTGAATTCAGAGTTGCCATACCAAGGTTAAAGAGCCCAGTCTACCCTACTATTTACCCATAGCTGGAAAGAGAATCAGTACCCAAAGGTATTAGCACACTATGTGAAATGCAAACAGCCTCGTCCATGTTATTGTAAACAACAAAAACGGCACATTGTATTACCCATCCCTTCTGCCATGGGCAGGATGTGACACAAAGTCAATCTCTAAGCTGAATGGAGCTGGTTGGAATTCAGACTTTTCATTCTCCTAGACTAATTGCCATACAAAAGCTAAAGAACCCAGTCTTCCCTTATTAGCTGGAGTGAGAAGAGATTCATGCTTTTACAAAGGGAAATGCAAACAGCCTCATCTGATTTTTTTAGTAATAACATGACACCAGCTGCACCTCTGATACTGCTTACTAATAAACTTAGAATAAAGGTCCAAGAATTGTAATAAAATGTAAGAAATACTAGTTAAAAGTTAATGATAATTCACAATGTTTTTTCAGTATTAGAATGCACAACCAAATCCAACCCTTTCCAATATTACAAATGTCTTAAATATACCAGTAATTATCTATATAATTTTTTCAGCTGAAAACACACTCTAGAGGTGGGACTTTAAGGTAGTAACACTAGATAATTTTTGAGGACTGATAAGTTAATAAATATCAACAAGTACTTAATGTTTATGATTCTCCTGTAAACACTAGGGAAGTTCCTGTGGCATTGTAGGTAACGTGTTGGATTTTGACATCATAGTAAGTTCAGAAAACATTCATGTTATTGAGTCACTTTCTGACTAATACTATCGGAAAGATATGAGCCCACCCTCACCCCCAGCTATGGGTTAAATAGTAACATTAGTGTTCTTTTACAAAGATGGCTTTGGCATTAAATAACCTACAAAGGTTGATATGCCATTCAACAAAGAAACCATACCAAAACACAAATATAAACAAAATAACATGATTTTAAGGACTTGATTTTCAGTTAATTTAGAAAATCAACACATGTAAAAAAAAAATAGGCATGACTTTGTTTTCTGGCTTGAAAGTTTTCAGCTGTTTACTGTATATATGGTGTTAGGATCAATCCAAATAAAATATCTAGAGTTACTCCATTTGATGAGTAGGGGAAAGTTGCCTTCCATGTCAGGTGCATTGTGAGAACTAGAACCGGAAATGGGACTTCAGCCATGATACACATGGATTGGTACATGGGATAATTGTTCCTATACAAGTTGAGCTTGAGTTAAGTTACCGTTTTGGGGTAGAATCATTCCTCTACCCAGCATTAAATAAAATCTTGTTAATTTCCAACAACTGCATCTTGCAAGATCAAGCCTTGTTTTGATGAACACAAAGTAAGGGTTCCCTTTTTTATTATACCTATATTGTAAATTGAACCCACATTAAAAACTTTAAAAGTTTTGGAATTTCCAAAGACTAATATGCTAAAAACATGCTCCAGTGTTCCATTAGTAAGCACGGAAAATTTAGTGGCCATAACTCTAACCGTCCTTGAGTTTTGTGTTGACTGACAAAATGGACAAAAAAAAAAGACATTAGGTGAATTATCCTAAGATTATTCTATATCTCAAGTTGAGTTGGTATTTCCAATAAAATTCCATCAACAGGTGTCAGAAATCAATATGTTTTTATTGATTTTTTTCTAGAATGCCAATATAAATGAACAAGTAATTCTGATAAAGTGCTTGCTCTATTCAAGAATTTCGATAGCTGTTGGCATTGGCTTTTATAATTGAGCAGTTGCAAAAGGAAATTAAGAAAGAATGATTTAAAGAACATAAATAATCCATATTTATATGATTGTAGAAATAATTAGCTTAGCACTTAGAGAAACATTACTACACCACAGTTGGTCTTTGTTATTCTTATTAATTTATTATTACAATCTAATGATGCTAATAATCTTCCTGCATTTATCGATATATTACTGAAATTTACACACACACACACACATATATATATATACATGTATTTCAGTAGTATTGATATTATCAAAATATATGCATACACACACATATATATATACCCACACACACATTATATATGTGTCTTCATGATCACATAGGCAAGAAATTGACCAAGCATTACAGACTCTGTACCAATGCTATCCTACAACGACACCATATATAGATAATATAGTTTGCTTTATTTATAAGAGTGCTCAATATCATTGATAGAACTTGTATATCTAAGTTAGGATAGCAAAGACAATCAATGGTTCTTGGTAACTGTCAGTTTCTCTCCTATGCAATTTTTAAACCAATACTCATAGACAAGAAACTGATAGTTACCAACCACTATATATATACATACATACATACACACACTTACACATAGAACCAGATATTGTCATGTATTTAGGCAGTTATCTTTCTTTAATGCATGTTTTGTTAAAGATAACTGACAATGAGTGTGTCACAGGTTTTTTATTTGGCTTTTTCTTGTGCATGCACAAATAAAATAAGTAGAAATGAAATAAAATATAAACAAATTGTTTGAAAGATTGGTTGCTATTAGCATTTTTGATTAATTCATTAGACATTCTCATGGGGTGTTAAAGGGAATACTCATATAAATGTGTGTGTTTCATTAAAATTTATGTGGATACATGAGAAGTTTGTTTGTTTGTGTATGTATGTATATATATATATATATATGTTTATAGATATGTATATAACTGTAAATCACAAAAAAGCACATCATAGCAAGATTATATTTTATTAAAATTCCCATTATGCTATATATATATATATATATATATATATATATATATATAGATAGATAGATAGATAGATAGATACACAATATTGTCCATAAATGAGTATACCCCAATTTTTATTAAAAGTTTTTTTCTAAACCAAAAATATCAGGATTTTATTATTTCTAGTGGAACATTATATGATTAAAATGGATACTATTAGGTATTATTTATTACCAAACTCTACAACATTGAAACTCTATAACTAAAAATAATATTCTATTTTCACTTCAGAAGACCATACACATAAGCATCTGCCTTAGAAATAAGAAAAAGTCAATATTTTTTTTTTGGTAAAAAGATTTTTTCTATTAAATTGAAGTTTAAAACTCTTAAAGTCCTATACCACCTCATTCCACCCGGCTAGAAGTCACATTCGTTTTAACTAATCAGCCCCAAACAATAGCCTTTGTTTAAATTTAATATTAAACATATGTAGAAATCTTTGATTTAAGGGAAATAATAGGTAACTTTAGATGCAAAGGTCATTTTTAGCCATTTTTTTTATATATCCTTATAGGAATGCTCTGGACTTAGAAAAATCTCAACAGGATGTTAAGAGAAGGCAGGCAATTTAGAAAGCACCATGGGCCACAATTTGCCCATGACTGCTTTAAATTAATTTGTATAAAGATAAAGCAATATTATAACATTGTTACTGATTCATCTTTCTCCCTCAGAGAGTAAACTGATCAGATAAGGAATGACTCACCTTGATATCAAATTGCAGGTAGCGCCTGGCCATTGCTCTCGATACAACATTTTCAATAATGTCCACAGGCACCAACCGGCTACAATTGTAACCAGGACACGTAATGTGGTGGGCGTCGCCTTCCTGAATTTTCAAGTTGAGATATCTGTAAGAAAGAAAAGAAACAATCATAATAATGCAAAAAGAACGTGCAGCTCCACATGTCTTTTGTGGAAGCAGCCATTTATAATGCAAGTTGTACATATGTGCAATGGACTTGTGACAATGAAGATGATTGCATGGGAAGCGAAGATGAATTGATACTTTAAGTGAGACATTCAAACAGTCCTTGAA
>CM042159.1:83443129-83600629 GCA_023376005.1 Doryteuthis pealeii | reverse complement strand
TCATAGGATATGGACTTGTCGACCAGAGTTCAATTCCTGGACGAAGCTGTTTGAATTTCACATAGCGCTAATACCTTGAGAAAGGTATGAATCCAATTCTCCCTCCAGCTATGGGTAAATAGCAGGGCAGACAGCTCCTTAACCTTGACTAGGTAATCAGTCTAGGAGAAGGAAAACTCTGACTTCAAACCTGTTAAACTCCGCTTAAGAAATTGACCTTGTGTCACATCCTGCTCATGTGGAGGGGTTTGTAAATATATATAAGAAGTAAAGTTCTTATAATAAGTGAAAGACCATCAGCTAACGCTAGTATGAAAAATTCATAATGATAATAATCCTGAATGTTACTTTTATTCCATCAATGCTGGATAATTTACAAATATACAGGTAGAAGAGATATGAGCATGTACGTGAGTGCGTTTGTGTAAGAAGGAGGGGAAAGAATTTACTTACTGTTCCCAACATGTGCGGCAGAATCGGTGTTCACAAGGCATATGAACTGGCTCCTCAGACATCAAAAATGTGCAAGTACAAATATCACACTGAAATAAAAAAAGAAAATGTATAAAGAAAATTGATTGACTTAAGTAGGATGAAGTTAGATCTCTGCTTGGCAACTAAGAACAATGAGATAGAAGGAACAAACAACAACATTGATGGAGAGAAATACAACAAATCATAATTATACAGACAGGCTTTCTCTAAATTTCATTGCACACACACACATATATATATATATATATATATATATATATATATATAAAGAAATAACAAAAGATTTAGAGATTTAGCGTTATAGTCTATTTCAGGGAGCTTAGACAAAGTGGCTAACTCTCCTGACTCATCAGATGCAAGTCGAGAGAGTTAGACACTTTATCTAAATTTCCTTGCACATATATATATATATATATGTCTGTGTGTGTGTGTATGTAAGTAAGTAAATATATAGATATGAAAAAAATATATATATATATATATATATATATATATATATATATATATATGTGTGTGTGTGTGTGTGTGTGTGTGTAAGTAAGTAAATATATAGATATGAAAAAAATATTCTGAAGATGTATTTATTTAGGAATGAATAAATAGTTCTACCTACACTTGAGCCTTTTCAGTTATATATATATATATATATATATATATATATATATATATACATCCAGATAGGTAGGTATGTATCCTGCGTCCCTGACGCATAAAAATAAAAAAGGACGCAAAAATATTGTATCCATGCGTCCCAGTGTTTTGTTTTTTTCTTTCCCCACCATTTCCAGCTAACTGTAAATACACTTTAATATTTTCTTGGAAATGAATTACACTGTATGGGGTACAAGGTAGGGCTAGACAGCTTTAGTTGTTCATAGATAAAAACTCTGCAATTTATTAAGAATCTGTAGTTGGGTCCCATCAAATTTCCTGGGGACTCATTCAAATCAAATCCTTACGTCACAGGATGCACTAAATTACAAACCTATCAACATCACTATATATATATATATATATATATATATATTGGATATGTTAATTATTACCAGAGCATTATTATGGAGCGATGTCATGAAGCTCCTCCAAAAGATGTTGTGTGTATGTGTATATACATATATATGTGAAGAGAAAAATGGAAGTGAATCCAACGGTATGTAATATTGTGAAAAAAGGCATGGTTTCGAGGCCGAAGCATCATTACCACTAACCCAGAGCGCCACAGCAGTATATCACAATACCATCAGACTTTGTGACGTCTAATATAATTACTACCTTCTCTTACCCTAGGTCTTGGGTATAGACCTGGTGAAGGAATGTAAGAAATGCTGAAAATTATTTAATAATTACTAGCAGGACCTGTGGATAGACTATAGTATGATAATTTAATTATTACAACATTTAATGTTTATTTAAGAGCTATTGCCACATAGTTCAGTATGTAAAAAGTATAATAATCCTGATTTAACTCTCTCTCTCACTTCTTTTTTCTTTCTTTTCTTTCTTTTCATTATCAATTGAAACAGATTAGAATTATTGTTTTTCTGTTCTCACCCCCGTCTCTCTCTAGCTTTCTCCTACTCTTTTTTTCTTTGTTTCTTATATATTTTTTGTGTAGCATGTCCTTTCTTTCTTTATAATAAAAATGGAATCATCCATTATTTAGCTGAGGTAACAACACTCATAAGAAATAAGAATTCGGCAGGTAAGCAACACCAGATAATCAGGATTTACATTTTTGCATTGCATCTTGGATGATTTAGAAAGTCTCATTTTTAACCAGAGGGTGCTGCAGGATAATAACGGACAGAAGATTTTAGGAACACACGTATTAATATATGGATTAGCGATTTTTATTTAAAAATTAGATAAAAATTAAATAAAATGTCTTAAACAGCAGAATATTTTCATGTTATGAATTTGTAATGATATTTAACTTTCTCCTTGCTGTTCAACTTTATAAATAGACTAATAAACCTGTAATATGAAAATAAAGTCACATCAATGAACATTTTTTCTCTAAAGAAAAGAAAATATCTCACAATGGTTTTATGTAAAGTTTCAATGGTTGAATCAATTCTAGTTTGAATGTTAATTTGATTTTACTACAAAAATAACTTTAAAATCTTTTTCCTAAATCTTTCAAAAATAATCATTTTATTTTCATCCTTCATATTCATATATAGAAAGCGAGTTCAGAATTTCATTCACAAAAGAACAAATTTAATTACCTAAGATTTTTTAATT
This sequence comes from Doryteuthis pealeii, assembly GCA_023376005.1. Taxonomy (NCBI): domain Eukaryota; kingdom Metazoa; phylum Mollusca; class Cephalopoda; order Myopsida; family Loliginidae; genus Doryteuthis; species Doryteuthis pealeii. The sequence goes on along the minus strand of CM042159.1, from coordinate 83,597,890 downwards.
GTATAATTTTATGCAAAACTGACGAGTTTGTTTGTATTTTCTACTTGGAGCCAAAGCATTTTGCTAAAACGGTTATGAATAAGCAATTTAAAAACAAAATATCTTTAGGACCTGATTTGGATGCAAATCTATTAGGTTGATGCAAAAGTTTCCAGCACCATGCCAGGGAAATCTTTAAGGTATCCTTAAAGTCTACATAGCTTTTTATCTATTTAGACCCAACGAAAACAGTACATCATAGCAAGATTTTTATTAGATCAAATTAAAATCAGAACCATTCCTTTATGACATTATTCCTCAGTTTACTAACATTACCTAATGTTATTATTCCTCAGTTGACAATCTGTGACAGAGAACGAGAAAGGAAAGGGAGCAAGACATTGTCTTGCCTGCCAGAATCGAACCCGCGTCCTCCCGCATGCGAAAACAGATGTGATGTAGGAACTGGACGGATGTGAGGTTTGACTGACGTGCCCGGATGTTTGGGTAAATCTCCATAAATGACAAGTGGCGGTCAGCAGAAGCAGTCGACGACGAAGTGCTTTTCAGTAAAGAAATGGATTTTAGTCGAACAGAAACAAAACTAAATAGGAAATTTGATTTTGAACTGTTAAAGATTATTTCGACTACAGGGCGGATTTTTCAGCAGCTAGACGAAGAATGTGTTGACCAACAGAGGGTCTGGCTTGTGAGAAGATTGAGAACTCGCTTGTTTTTGGTTCCCCCTCAGTGGGAGCTTGTTGATTCGAAGGTCTATTTCGCCCCATATATTTCCCCCCTTCTATACAATCATTCCTTTATAAAGTTATTTCTCAATTTACAAACATTTCCTTATGATGTTATTCCTCCATTTACAATCATTCCCTTATGATATTATTTCTCAATTTACAATCATTCTCGTATGATATTATTTTTTAGTTTACAATCATTTCCTTATGATTCCTCAGTTAAAAGACATTCCCTTATGATGTTATTCCTCACTTTACATTCATTCCCTTATGACATTCTTCCTCAGCTTACAATCATTCCCTAATGAGATTATTTCTCAATTTAGCTGAAAACTTGTATAACATCATAGAAAGTCAAGGAAAATAATTTAAAGACTGACTATGAATTTCTATGAATAAAAGAGTTGATGAAAATAGATGCTAGAAACTTTTGCACCAATGTAATAATATCCAAATTAGAAATAAAATATATGAAAATATAAAAGTTCTTACAACAGCATCTTGGTCGGGTGGTTCTGAGTTGGTGGGACTGTTGAGAGTTTCAGGGAGGACTGGCCGTTCACTATATAAACTAGCAGGTGGTGTAACCCCGCACTTTTCACAACAGGCAAATGGGTCTGACATCCAAGCTTCAAGCAGGGTTTCCCGTGACCATTCTGAAAAAAAGGAATATATACATAATATTATATTTCAATCTTAGCCTTGACCTTGTCTTAACAGAAAATTTTGGCCTGTATATATCTCCATATTTAAATATTCATATTTGAAAATTAAACCCTATATTAGAGTTTTTCAACTGGTGTGCCGCGGCACACTAGTGTACCGTGAAGCTTCTGGGAGTGTGCCGTGAGTGTTGAGGATGGTTGATCATCCTCTTATATTTTTATTCTGTTACTTTAATATTTTTTTGTTTTAATTTAATATTTTTTGATTTAATTAAATATTTTTTGAACTCTTAGTTTTTCAACTGTCTTAGAAACAGGTATTTTTACTTTTACATGATTAATTTTTTGTGAAAATTTATATTTTTACTCTATTTAATATTTTTTCTCTGAATGTTTGATATTTTTAATTTTATTTTAACATTTAAATATTTTACTTTAATATATTTTTTTGTTTTATCATTTTAATGTTTAATATTTTTGATTTTTAATATTTTACTTTAATATATTTTTTGTTTTATTATTTTAATGTTTTTGCACACTGGTTGAAAAGCTTTATCTTAGAAACATATTTCTACTTAAGTAATTTCTTTGTGAAAATTTATACCTTTTATTCCATCATATACTTATGGTGTACCACAGTCAATTTATTGCTCAGCTCACTGTGCCGTGAGATGAAAAAAGTTGAAAAAACTCTGTCCTATATAATATTGATACGATTAGATGAGTGCACTAGTTTGAGTAAATCTGTGTTCCACTACAGTGTAATTATTAGCAAACTAATCTCGCAGATCCATTGCTACTGAATAGCGAGTTTGATCCACACTGGATGCCCCATACTTATGTCACCTCCTACCCAGGGTGAACGGGTTGGGTAAATATCTACTTCCTCATCTCAGATTGATTGATTTTAATGGCATGTCAACTCATCCTGGTTTATTTTATGACTCATGGTTAGGGAATTGTATTCATTTTACATTTAATTCTTTTTGTGAGGTAGTTTCTAAACAGATTTTTTTTTGCACACAATCTTATCGAATAAGAGTGATTTTTAACAGAGCTATTTGATCTATAAATAAGATCCTAATGTTTGAAATCACTCTGAGTCAGAGTGGACCTGGGAGTTAGTGGTTTTTTATACTCCAAAGGTCTTCAAAACTAGAGCCTCGCTAACAGATGCAGTATAGTGTCATACCTAAGACACACCTTTTGTACAGGTCACCTCCTACTGCAGAGGAATACAGTCAACGTATTTTAAGCCCCACATCATCTCAGAAATTCTCTACATAAGTAGCTACACAAATGATTACCCAACAAAGTTTATAAATCAGAATGCAACAAATTTCAACATCATTTTTCGATAACTATTTGCCTTAATAAATGTGGCATTGATTGCAGAATAATAAACAAAAAAAATATCAGAGATTTACAGGCAAAAAATAAATAACAAAATAAACAACAAAAACTGTGGTTAAATTTGTTCTTTTTTTATTTTTTTATTTTTCTACTGATTCCAGTTTTCTATAGAAAGCTCCAAGTTGTCAAAAAAAAAAAAAAAAAAAAAAAAAAAAAAATTATAAAGCATATACCAAAAAGTAGGGAAAAAAAGGTTCCAATTTCTGGAAATGTAGATTACTAAGAATATCACATTTTAGTTAATTATAGAAAAAGTTTTATAATTCTGTTCCTGGTTCCTATTTTTAAAAATCAATTTCTAATATTAAAAATGACCAATTGTTCTAGGACCACAGAAGTAACAGAATTTTATTTTAGAAGAGAAAAGCAAATTACATAAAAAGAAAAAATACACACAATCATGATCCTGGCTAATATTTAAATAAGGGTAAAAATTATGAATGTTGATTTTCAAGGATTGGGAACTCTTTTTCTCTCTTTCTGATGAATGAGGGTATGTGGGAACATATTGCTTAGGTCTGTTCATTTGTGAAGTTATCCCCAAAGTTTCCTATGTCTTGTCAGTCATTTACTTCATCTTCTGAAATCTCTTCAGCAGGAAACAAAAAAAACTAATTTTTCATAAAGTTTTCCTTTCTTTGAGGAAACCACTTCGCATCTTAATTTCCCAGGACTTTTTGATTATATATATATATATATATATATATATATATATATATATATATGTATAAGAGAGTTTTATAATTTGCTTGAAGCATTGTGTATATATTGGTTAGGAGGTTGATTTAGAAGGCTATCACAATGCAGGTGTAAAGAAAAAAAATAATAATACAGTAACAATGGTATTGTGTGTTAACCTGTATTTAATTCTTGAATTTTCGAGATAATATCTCTTTTTCAAAAGATCACTGGAACTGAAGCAGTCTAGTTATGGCATTTCTTTTAAATGAATTTTTTTTTTTTTTAAAGAAATGCCATAACTAGACTGCTTCAGTTCCAGTGATCTTTTGAAAAAGAGATATTATCTCGAAAATTCAAGAATTAAATACAGGTTAACACACAACACCATTGTACTGTATTATTATTTTTTTCTTTACACCTGCATTGTGATAGCCTTCTAAATCAACCTCCTATATATATATATATATATATATATATATATATATATATATCAGGTAATATTATCAATTAAAAACTGAAAAATTATCTTCTTACTACTGTTACATAATTCGTCGGTAGCCTACGAATCATGTCTGGAAGATTTGAATAACGGTTTGATAAATGGAAAGTTACTATTAACTGTTGTAGAAGTGATTGATAGGCAGTTCACCTTTCACTAACCTGGGTGCCGATTTCTGATTGACTAAAGGAAAAGCGGGAGAAGGAACTGACAGTTATGGCCACTGACGAAATAGAGCACCCATCTCCTCTCCTCCTGCCATTTATATACCCAATGTAACTCAGTTGTTAGAGCATTTGGCTAAAAAAAAAAAAAGGTTCCTAGTTCAATACTGGCCATCGCCAACTCAGCGTATGAGTAGCACATGGATGTGTGCAGTAAAGTAGGGAGCTGATGGTAGGAGTGGCGCTCCACCTCAGACACTAAAATAATCTCCTTGGTCTAGTGCTAGTGGAAAGGGGATTGGTTGATACTGACTTTATCATTTATATACCCTATATAACAGAATTTTAACTGATAAATACATGGGTATATATGTTATGGTCACTAGAGAGATCAAATTTGTAAATAACAGATCTAAAAACATAATACATTTTGCGGACCTTCTTTTTTATGAAATATTGAATTTTCATCCGTTGGGACCAGAACAACTTTTATATATATATATATATATATATATATATATATATATATATATGTGTATATATGTATTATGGAAAATGTGACTTACCGGTGAATATGGTCACAATGGTTAGTTGATGCAAAATTCAGAAAGGTAAGACAGCAATAAAACAAATGAAAAGTGCTCAATACATTAGTAGAGCAAATTTATTATAATATAGGTACAAGAGATAACCTACTCGAGTTTCACTATAAGGATCTTCAGGGTTAAATCCACTGAATTAATCAAGATATCGATCAATTGCAGTCGATTACACGTGTGTGTCTTTCGTGATAAACGGTTCGTTTATATATATATATATATATAGTCCTCCCAGACACCATGTTTCAACATTTCACATCTCTTCAGTGTGGATAGACTTAGCAACTACTTCTAGCCAGGAGCAAAATTTGACTGATTTTTCATCAGTCCAATTCCTTAACCACTCGGCCGTCAAGAGCTACCAGTAAGAGGCAGAATTTTAACTGATAAATACATGGGTATATATGTTATGGTCACTAGAGAGATCAAATTTGTAAATAACAGAAAACCTAGCTTATGCTAATGGTGAACGTCAATTAAATTCTCTTCCAAAAAGCTCTACCAGGTTTTGGGAGTATATATATATATATATATATATATATATATATATATATATATATATATCTATATATGTCTGTGTGTGTGTGTGAAAAAAGACTTATCAGGACAAGAAAAAAAAAAAAAGAATAAGTCACAATACTTTGTGAGAAAAAATAGAAAACCAAGTGTCATAATAAAATAAATATTGAAAAACTGCTCAATACATATGTATAGCTGGTTTAGTGAATAAGAAATAGAAGCTTACTACATTGGCTTTATTGAAAAGGATCTTCTGGGGAATCTCTGCCAGCTGGCAGATTTTACCCTCAATATCCTTTACAATGAAAACTGGATAGTAAGTATATATATATATATATATATATATATATATGTATGTATATGTACAGAGACACAAATTCACGGAAATATATCTTCATCTGATTATATATATATATATATATATATATATATCAATCAGCTGAATGGTTATTTGTGTGAATTTGTGTGTCTGTATATATATATATATATATATATATATATATATATATATATATATATTTACACACACACACACACCTCCATCAAATGATTATATATGTGTACACACACACACACATATCTCCATCATATGATTATATATATATCATCTGATGGAGATGTGTGTGTGTGTGTGTGTATATATATATATATATATATATATATATATATATATATAGTGGTCTCAGTTTTCACATATAACAATTATTGTGGGTATTATATTTCCTTACAGTAGGCTAAAAGTGATTTTAGCAAAGTAATGTTTATCTTAGACTTTTATCAAACAGTGATGTTTATCTTAAGACTTTTATAATATTATCACCAGATGTAGATTTTCTGTCAGGTTGTTTTAATTTCATTTGACAAGTAAGATGAATCGTTATTGCATGTTAACAGAAGGGAAAAGAAATTGTCTTCTTATCTTATCCTTACTAGTTTTTCTTTCTGGACTCAGATTTCTTTATTCCAAATTAGATTATCATGTTTATCTGAATTTTTGAGATGGAGGTTGATAATTGGTATTATTTGGAAATGAAATATTGTGTATATAACAATAAAGATGAAGACAACAGTTAGGAAAAATCTAAATAATACAAATAGATTATAGTAGTTTAAATGTCATGAATATAAAAAAAACGTTTAGTCTTCAATTGTTTAAGCCTCATAGTTGACATTTATTGATAGAGTAGTCTACCTGAGATTCAGTTACCTGTTCTTTCAAGTTGGCAATTTTTGACAAAGTGTTGTACCTGGAATTCAGTTACCTGTTCTTTCAAATTGATAATTCTTGTTGTACCTGGATTTCCGTTTCGTGTTGTTTTACCTAAACAATGATGACTACTTTGGTTTGTTTTGTTTTATGCCTATCAACCACGGTGGGTTATTTTATGCCGGCAAAATTTTGAAAGATTTGTAGCCATAGTTTTTGAAGAAAATTTATTAAACTTAATTCTTTTTTTGTAAACAAATATACTATTTGACCCATAGATGGGACCCTAACAGGTACTACCACTCCGGGTCAGAGTGGACCAGGGAGCAATGGTGATGAAGGGTGCTCCACATTCCCCAACCTCCAGAACTGGACTACTTCTGTATGGCTCAAAGTGTGATCAATGGTAAACATTGATCAGACCATTTTTTTTCAGTCACATAATTTCTAACCTGAATATAAAGCAAGAAACTGTTGTCTTTATCCTGGTCCAATTAATTTGACATACCTCCCCTAATTCTGATTTCACACCAATCAACCTGAACTCTATCACTTTATATCATTGTAATCCATATGTAGCTCAATTAGGATGAATATTATTTTAAAATTCTTACCTAGCAAAATTCTGAATATACATAATGTTGCTTAACTTAAATAGCCAAATTTTTCTCATATAATTACTTTTAATAATCCACAAACTATGCTTCTCAAATCTCAGATATTTTTGGTTAAATGGGTTCTGTATAAAGCCTAAAAGTAGGCATCTAGACAGTTAACAATTAAAAAAATGAAACCCATTTCAATTCAGCCCATTCGTATTTTATCTATAAGTTTAAAAATCACAAAACAGGAAAATGAAGAAAAAATAAATTTATGTCTCAGAAAATTTAAGCTCACTCAAAATATTGAATAACACATTTTTAAATTCTATAAACAAATATAGAAAAGTAAATATAATAAAATAGAATATACAAAGGATGTTGTAGAATTCCTCTAGACTTGGTTACATATTTCTTGAGCTTATTTTTCTATAACAAACTATTCTAACTAAAAGATTGGATACTGAATAGAAAATAAGTCATTGTAATATACTGATCATACCACTCACAGTAACATATGTCACACAAATAATTCCATGTTTTATATGCAGTGAATATTTTCTGATATAATGTTAGTAGTAATTTTCTTATACCTGTCTATTATCTATTGCACCATTTAATAAACATGTTGTCTACAGTACAATTTTTTTTAGTATATCAGATACATATCTGAGGTATGTTAATATTGCTATATTATTCTCAACACATGATAAATGAAGAATGAATACTGAACAACCAAAATTAAAGTTAAAATTTTATATTCTAGCAGGAATAACATTGCTGTTTTATCATCTTCTAACTAAAAATTAAACAGAATTATTCACATGTGTGTGTATATAGACATGTATGCATTTACCAACCCCTCTGTATGATTAGGATGTGACACATGATCAGTTTCTTAATCAGAGTTTAACAGGTTTAAATTCAGAGTTTTTCTTCTAGACTGTGTAGAATAATCATACTAAGTCCAATTACCGTCGAATTGGCAAGACAAGACAGCAAGCAATCGTAACCCAATACGATTCTGGTATGCTGTAAAGACCACTGCAAAGTGGCAGGATTTATGGAGCCTCAGAGGATCATACAAACCAATCAGCCAATCAGGACTCAGGGAATGGAATCACCTAAATGCATGAGTGGACTGTTCTGAATTCCCATAAGTACCAGTTGTCTTGACACTGGTTCAGTTGTGCTTGGCCAGTCACACTGTTCAAACCAATTGTTTGACTGACTGACTTCAATAGACTGGTTGCCTAACAAGGGTTAAAGAGTCCCGCCTGCCTACTATTTACCTATAGCAGGAGGGAGAATAGTTGAATGCATACCTTTCCCAAGAGAGTTAGCGCTATGTGAAATGCAAATAACCTTGTCCAAGATTTGAACTCTAGTCGTTGAGTTCATTTCCTGCAATGATAACCATTACACCACATGCCTCCAATTATATATCTACCAACCCCTATGCATGAACAGGATATGACACACAGACCTTTTTTTAAAACTAGAGTAACAGTTTAGAGTTTTACTTCTATATCGGTAGCTATACCAAGATTAAAGAGACCAGTCTGCCCTACTATTTACTCACAGCTGGAGGGAGAATAGTTATGTAGAAAAATAGATATATATTTAAACTTTAAAATGGTGTAAATGTTGTGCAGATAACAAAGAGGAGGACAATAATACAAATTATCAAGTCTTATCTCAAAAATTCAGAGAAATGGGGAAAACATCATTGGGAATAAACAAACGTTTCTGTGATTTCTAAATATTTTGGAAGCCTTACCTTTCAGATTACCATCATACAATTACACAGTTAGACTAAAAAAATATCTAGGCAATAGAAAAGAGAATGTAATTTTCAATGTTGTTGACAATAAAACTAAAGAGAGAAAGAGAATTACCATGGTTGCGGAGTAATGCTTCAGCTGTAAATAATGGAACACTCAACATGTCGGCTGTCTCGACCAGCAGTTGATCTTTAACTTCTTGGAGATCCTGAGCTCGTAAACCACTGTATTCCTGCAAAAATAAAATAAAAAATAAATAATGGTACAAATAAATCATGAACATAAACACATAGCATTCTTTAAATAAATAATTTTAATAAATTTAAATTATTCTCATAAATAAAAATTGTATACATCAAGCCTCATCTAAAAAAATTCAGACAAATAAGACAACATTCTTGTTTTTTTTTACCTCATCCTCATTGCAAACTCCCTTAGACACTTGAGGATGTTTTTGACATCCATGCATGACTTACCATACATTTCCATACTTACATACTGAAAATTGGGATGATTAAAAAATGACATTCAGCATGAATGATGACCCTAAAGCATCATTCATTTGCAAATTTGACCGGGTATTGCTTTATTCTTTATGTTAGATCATTTTATGAGTATTGCTCTAATAAAAAATCTTTCTATGATGTGCAATTTTTGGTGGGTTGCATATATGCACAAACATAATGAGAATTTTAGTAATATCTACAAGGGGAATCTCAATGGTAAAGTCTCCAAAATATTTAGAAATCACAGAAATGTTTATTGTCAATGATGTTTACATCATTTTAAAGTTTGAACATGTATCTATTTTTCTACATAATCACTATTTTGCTTGATGCATTTTTGTATGTGCTGTGGCAGTTTTTGTATGCCCATGTCATACCTGCTCTATACTGTGTCATTGAGGAAGTATTTTAACTCATCCTCATTGCAAACTGCCTTAGACACTTGAGGATGTTTTTGACATCCATGCATGACTTACCATACATTTCCATTAATTGGCAATGAATTTCAATTGGATTAATGCCTTTTGTGTTAAAAAAAATGAATAACTGTGCAAACTTCACACTTGGCTGTTGTGTCAATTGAGCTCCATCAGAAATAACTGCCAAGGTAAGACTGAGCATGACAGCAAGGCACGTGCAGGGGCAAGTGCATGCACAACAAACACATTGAACATTTTTTTTAAAAAGTGAAAACAAAACAAAACAAAAAAAAACAAATAAAAGGATTCAATACATTGTTTATACTTTACATTAATAACAGTTTTGTATTTACCCAACCCATCCCTCATGGGCAGGAGGCAACAAAAAGTCAGTTTTAAGCAGAGTAAGGACTGGTTTAGCTCACCCAGTAGAGGTTCCTGGTCCGATACTGGCCCTTGCCAACTTAGCTTATGGGTAGCACAGCTTGGATCTGTGCAGTAAAGTGAAGAGCTGATGGTAGGTGGGGTACTTCACCTCTGATACAAAAGCAATTTCCCTAATCTAGCACTAGTGAAAAGGGGATAGACTCCACTGCTGTCTGGCTGATAATGACAATAGGCCTCTCCACCTACTCACTACAGTCAGTAGAGTATCCACCTAGAAACTACAAGGTTTCAAGTTCGATACCGGCCAAAGCACATCGGTAGCACAGCTTGAATCTGTTCAGTAAAGTGGGAAGCTGATAGTAGGTGTGGTGCTCCACCTCAGATGCAAAAACAATCTCCCTTGTCTAGTGCTAGTGAAAAGGGGATAGACCCCATTCTGTCTGGCTGATACCAACAATAGGTCACTCAGCCAACTTTTTACACTAGCCCTAATAAATGTTTTGTTTCATTAAGAACAACATAAACTCTAAAATGCAAAGCATTTTTTTTTCTTAAATAAGAAAAAAAATATATTAGATATATTCATGGGCCTTTTTTTTTTTTAAAGTGTAAGGAAAAATTTAATTATCTTTGAAGTTTTAATAGCAGAAAATAGCATAAAGTTTGTCCTTAAAAACTAAACAGACATGACAAAATATTGGTTTAAAAAAATGTTTAAAATAATCTCCCTGGTCTAGCGCTAGTGAAAAAGGGATAGATTCTCTTGCTGTTTGGTTGATACTGACAATAGGCCACTCTGCTGACTTTACTTGTTTTACAACTGGTTTGAATTCAGAGTCTTTACTTCTGACAAGCTATTTCAGGTAACTATTTTTTTTTTTAAATCACAAAAAATTATTTATAGAAACATTTTAGTTTATAAAGTAATAAATCCAGATATTGATGTTGAGACAAAATGTTGAGACAATCAGTAGAGGACACAGAAAAATTGATCATTAATGCAATAATGTTGAGATATTTAAAGAAATCTTCAGACAGATGAAAAGGTCCATTTTGCTTTTGTTTATTATTCATTGATTAAAAAAAGCACTTTTAAAAATTACTATTCATTGATCAAATTGCTTGAAGAAAATGGACATATATCTAGGAGGTAATCCAAAAGTAAGGTCTCCTAAATACTGAGAATGCAGGGGAACTGTTTGTGCAGCTCAATAGACACACACTGTTGTGTTTGTTGTGCATTCACTTGCCCCTGCACGTGCCTTGCTGTCATGCTCAGTCTTGGCTTGGCAGTCATTTCTGATGGAGCTCAATTGACACTACAGCCAAGTGTGAAGCTTGCACAGTTATTTGTTTTTTTTAACACAAAAGGCGTTAATCTGATTGAAATTCATTGCCAACTAATGGAAATGTATGGTAAGTCATGCATGGATGTCAAAAACATCCTCAAGTGTCTAAGGGAGCTTGCAATGAGGATGAGTTAAAATGCTTCCTCAATGACACAGTATAGAGCAGGTATTACATGGCATAAAAATTGCCACAGGACATACAAAAATGCACCAAGCAAAATAGTGATTATGTAGAAAAATAGATACATGTTCAAACTTTAAAATGATGTAAACATCATTGACAATAAACATTTCTGTGATTTCTAAATATTTTGGAGACTTTACCATTGATAATCCCCTTGTAGATATTACTAAAATTCTCATTATGTTTGTGCATATATGCAACCCACCAAAAATTGCACATCATAGAAAGATTTTTATTAGAGCAATACTCATAAAATGATCTAACATAAAGAATAAAGCAATACCCAGTCAAATTTGCAAATGAATGATGATGCTTTAGGGTCTGCATTCATGCTGAATGTCATTTTTTAATCATCCCAATTTTCAGTATAACAGAGAAACTGGTGGTGTAATGGTTATTTTCATAGGAAATGTACATGGTAACCAGAGTTCAAATCCTGAATGAGGCTTTTGCATTTCGCACAGTGCTAATACCCTTGGAAAAGGTATGCATCCAATTGTTCTCCATCCAGCTAGGAGTAAATAGTAGGGCAGCTTGGGCTCTTTAACCTTGGTTTGACAACCGATCTAGGAGGAAAACTAAATTCAAACCTGTTAAACTCAGCTTTAAAAAATTGACATCCAGTTTGTGTGGAGGAGCTGGGTAAATACTATAATGGAGAAAACTACTAATTAGAATTATTTTGGTTTGGTTGGTTGGGTTTTACGGCATGTCAACCCTTGGGTCATTTTATGCCGAATAAATTGGTAAAAAAAATGTTTAATGCTGAAAAAGTTTTGAAATAATTTCATTTTTAATGGATAATACAATTTTGTTTATAAACTCATGTTTTCTATTTAACCCATAGATGGGACCCTAACAGGTACTACCACTCCGGGTCAGAGTGGACCAGGGAGCAGTGGTGATGAAGGATCTAGGTAGGTATGATTATTGACTTAGCAATACTAAGTATACTAAGTATCACATTTTCACATATTCAAGAGCCAAGCCTCTTGGTAATTATGATGATAAGGGTTGATTGTCGGTGATCAAAAGAGATAAAAACATAAAAAAAGAACCATTTAAAAAAAAAAAAGGACTGTTTATTCTCTTAGTATCCATCCTGTTTATATATATTCACCAATCCCTCCGGACGGGCAGGATGTGAAACATGATCGAATTTAACAGGTTTGAATTAAGAGTTTTCCTTTTCCTAGACTGGTTACCTATCCAAAGTTAAAAGAGCCTAGTCTTCCCTACTATATACCCATAGCTGGAAGGAGAGTAGTTGGATGCATATCTTTCCCAATGATATTAGTGCTATGTGAAACGCAACCAGCTTCGGCCAGGATTTGAACTCGTGTCGATGAATCCATTTTCTATAACTATAACCATTACACCATGCACCTCTCAAAAAATATCCATCCTGTTTAGGGGTCATGTAAAGTTGGTGGAAATATTGTGGGGTACAGCAATTTGTAAAAGTAAGTAAAGTCGCCGGGGCGGCCTAAAGTCGGTATCAGCCAATCAGCAAGAGAGTCTATCCCCTTTTCAATAGCACTAGACCAAGGAGATTGTTTTGGCATCTGAGGTGGAGCACCACACCTACCATCAGCTCCTTACTTTACCGCGCAAATTCCCGTGCTATTCATACGCTGAGTTGGCGAGGACCGGTATCGAACTAGGAACCTTGTGGTTTCTAGCCGAACGCTCTACCGACTGAGCTAACCCGAGTAGTTGGATGCATATCTTTCCCAATGATATTAGTGTTATGTAAAACGCAACCAGGATTTGAACTTGGCCAACGAATCCATTTCCTATGACTATAACCATTACACCATGCACCTCTCAAAAAATATCCATCCTTTTTAGGGGTCATGTAAAGTTGGTGGAAATATTGTGGGGTACAGCAATTTGTAGTTAGAATTATTTGTTGAAGGCAATTGGTTTTTGCCTTAGGTTCTTTTCCTCGTGTCCTCACTGAGCTGATTATACACATTTGCGTGTCTTACAACCTATATCACTTGACAGTTTTCTAACCCCCTCCCAGGAAAAGGCATTCAAATTCTTGTTTTGTCAGATCTTAAGCTAGTCTTGCCGCCATCTGCATATGCGAGAACTGTGCTAGTGGCTTGAAAATATGGCCACAGATGCTGTTACCAGCAGGCACCAAAAGTTAGACTAAACATTAGCAGTCACATGGGTTTGCCAGTTCAAGCCAAACAATTGACAATCAGGTTAATACTGGTCACCTGCCGAATCATATCACTATACAATAATTACACATACATTGTCCACAGGTGTTTGCATTATATGAACAAACACTGCTGAAAACTTAATTACTAATTAATGAGGATATTTTTCTAATACTTACATATTATTTCATTTATAGCAATAAAAGTTATTGATAAATATGATAGAAATTATATATTTAAACGGCTGACTTCTGATTTAGGTTGGAAAATTAAAGTGATGAGGTATAGACAAAGTCTAGATGAATCAGTACTAATTCTCAATACTTTTTTGATCAACAGTTTCTAGTGAAACACAAGATTGTGCAAGTGCAACACCCTCCATACTCACCAGATCTAGCATCATATAAAAATTGGAAAACATGGAAGACATTAAAAGAAACATAATTCTGCAACTCCAAAATATATCAAGAGGAGTTTCAAGATGTGCTTTGATCAATGGAAGACTTGCTAGAATGTGTAGGTTGATGTTTGTTTGTTTTGTTTTAAGGCATATCAACCTCAGTGGGTCATTTAATGCCGATAAAGTTTTGAAATGAAGTAATTCTTAATGGATATTCTGTTTTGTTTATAAACTCATGTTTTTCTATTTAACTCGTGGACGGGACCCTAACAGGTAATACCACTCCGAGTCAGACTGGACCAGGGAGCAATGGTGATGAATGCTCCACATTCCCCAAACTTCCAAAACTGGAACCTCACCATCAGATAGAGTTTAACGTCATGTAGACCCTCAGTCACCGCCTTCTAGCACCCATATGATAAAGAGGGGTTGGGGCTTGCCATAAGGGCAATAGGGTTGGGAAAATCGTATAGGTGCTAGGGCTTGACGTGACCAGCTGATTGATCGGAGGGGGCCTCTCTGACCGCCCGTCTAGCCCAAGATAGGGCCAAAGTGGAATAGTGCAAGTCATGAACTGCTCATCCACCTTAAGCATCATGGGTCGCCACCCACGGCCAACAGGTGGCCCCATTGGGGAAAATATGTAGGTTGAATGCCAAGGGGACTATCTTGAAGAAAATTAATCTTTTATCTATTGTTATAATTTATTCACTTTAGTCTTGGTAAATATAGCTTCAGTCCCGATAATTTTTAAACACACCTCACATACTATCTTTTTTTCCCATTCATATATGTTACCAAACCCTTCCGCACAAGCAGAATGTGACCCGAAATCAATTTTTAAATGAAGTTTAACATTTTAGTACGACAAGAAATACCTGAAGAAGGCCGGAGGGCATATCGGCCGAAACGTTGTACAAATAACAATGAAGATGGGGACAATAGTCCGAATAACGCAGATAATACTAATCTTCAAGCCTCATCTCAAACATTCAGAGAAATAGTTTAACATTTTAATTTATAGTTTTCTTTCTAACTGGTTGTCATACCAAGGTTAAAGGGCCTAATTTTTCCTGTTATTTACCCATAGCTGGAGGGAGAATAGTTTGAATTCATACCTTCCCCAAGGTTATTAATGCTATATGAAATATAAACTGCCCCATTCAGGATTTGAACTCAGGTTGCCATGTCCATTTCTTCCAATGATAACCATTACACCACAAGTAACTCCTAATATACTTACATATATACCTATGATAAAGTTTAATTTATAATTAAGAACAATAAAATATTATAATTTCTTATCAATATTCAACAATAAGTAAAAATTCATGTAACTAAGTTAAGACTTATTCTTATTGTAACAACCTCAGCACATGAATATTTTTTTTCTTTCTTTTCTATTAAGCTGAGAATTTTAACTTTTTCATTTAATCACTTCAGTTTTTCTCTTTTGGCAAAACTGAATTGCAAATATCATTTACTCTTGTGTATTGGGACGATTATTAAATAGATTTTAGGAATTGTTTATTTCTGGGGTTGATTTGTACCAGGGTTTCAATAACAACAATACTATATCAAAAAAAAATTTCTGAGGTGCTCTGACCAATAGAAAACTCTCTGGAATAAAAATAGTATTGGGACGATTATTAAATAGATTTTAGGAATTGTTTATTTCTGGGGTTGATATTGGCTAACTGAAAATGTAAAAAGTGAAACATAAAGAGGGAATATTTGTTAATAGGGTTTCAACAACACTATTTCAAAAGAGAAAATTCTGAGGTGCTTTGACCAATAGAAAACTCTCTGGAATAAGAATGTTTGAATATCAAGAGTACAATTTTGAAGAAAATTAATGTTTTATTCATTGTTCATTTCTGTCTTGGACTCAATACTTTTTGAACACACCTTACATACTAAGTCATACGTTGGGTTTCCCATCGTGGTGTAAAGGTTAGCGAACTAGTCTCGAAGATCCATTACCACTGAATAGCAACGCCCAATACTTGTGACCTTGCGACACATCCTACCCAGGGAATTTCTTTGGCAAACTTGAATTGTCAGCTCAGAAAAATTGATATCTCCTAATCTAACAACATGTCCAATGATCTCAAATTTTAACACCACGTGTAGAAAAAAATAAAAATTTCTGTTTAATCTTTAGGGAACCTTTTTCCAGGTATATAAATGCCATTCATTGGAAAAGAAAAGGTATTTGAAAATTAAGTATAGAATTTTGAGTTGTTTCTACAAATGTTGTTAAAATTTGAGATCATTTAAACGAGAATTGGTCAAGTTATTAGATTGCGAAATTATATCAATTTTTCTGAAACGTGCTGTATAAGCTAGTCTTGCAGATCTATTATTACTAAACTAGCAAAATAAAAAGACACCCTCCGGGCGATGTAAAAATAAATTTTTGAAAGATATTGCCCGAGGGGATGGGAGCTGAAAATTCAATGTCATAGAGTGTGTACCATAAGTATGTAAAATCGTCAAATTTATTAAAAGGAGTAAAAAAAAAAAAAAAAAACGAAAGAAAGAAAGACAATTTGAAATGGAAACCGTTCCGATAACTTTAAATATTATATTAGAATAAAACAGTATTATTTGCGTTATTCGGACTATTGTCCCCATCTTCATTGTTATTTGTACAACGTTTCAAATGGCAAATACTAATCTTCAAGCCTCATCTCAAACATTCAGAGAAATAGTAGAATAAAACAATCTATATATATATATATAACGCTGGGCATCTATTTATTGAAACAATGAGGATTGTCTAATGCTGCATGCTCACATTTTGATTGGTTGGTTGGTTGGTTTATTAATTTTAACAGCATATCAACCCGTCCAGGGTTATATCATGCCTAGCAGTTGGGTTGTTATACATATTGTGTATTCATATATATACATTTAGTAATTGGTTTTAACAATGTGTTAGCATTATTGGGAATCATACTGTATGCCATTGATTTGTTTCATGTCTATATTCTATGGTATAATTTTATTTCCCTCAAAAAGGAGAAAATATCCTCTATGTTAACATTTTCAAATAGGTCCTTCATATTGTTTGCTTTAAAATAATGTTTTCTGATGTGAGCAAAAAATCTGCATTCCATCAATAAGTGTTTGACTGTCAGGGGTGTTTGACATGTTTCACATTGTGGTTGTTGTTCTTGTTTGAGTATATAAGAGTGTGTTAGTTTTGTATGACCAATGCATAACCGGGACATAATGACTTGTTCCTTTCTAGACTTCCTTAAAGTTGGTCTGCAGCCTCCCAAAGTCGGTTTGATTAGGAAGAGTATATTTATTCTATGTTATGACGTTGGATTATGTGTTGGGTAATGTGACGTAGGCAGTGACGCAGTTTTTATTACAGACAAAAAGAGAGCGAATCTCCATTACTAATAGATAATGAGTCTGAACGTTGCTGTAGGTCCTATACTTGCAACCTTGTGCCACATCCTACTCATAGTAAATGGGTTAGGTAAATAAATACTGTGTCATACCTATGATAAAGTTTAATTTATAAATGAGCCACAATAAGAAACCAACAATAACAAACAATCATAACAATACACAGTAATAAACAAAATAATTCATAAATAGATAATTCATTCTTATTGTAGGTCTTAGCAATCCCAGCATGCAATTTGTTTTCTTTCTTTATTAAGTCAAGAACTTTTCTCTTTTCCCTTAAAGGAAACATTCTACAGATTCTTGAATTGCCAGCATTGCTACTCTTGTGCATTGGGACCATTATTAAGTAAAACTTATGAATTGTTTATTTCTTGGGTTGACCTCAGGTAACTGAAACTGTAGAAAGTCTAAAAGAAGGGTGAGACGTTAGTAATGGGGTTGCAACAAATCCTTAGTGACAAAGATATTAAAGAGAAATTTTCCCTATCAGATATTCAATCTTTTTGTATATTACTCCTGAGTGTTGTCTTATCTTTCTCTTGTCAAGAGCTTAATTCCACCTATCACAAACAAAAAGAATTAATAAAAAAAAGGCTAAATGCTATTAATACTAAGTACTTAAACTAAATTAGAAATATACAAGTAAGTTGATATCTGTAGCTGTCGCCTTAGAGATATATAAGTTATATATATGTTAGATATATATATATATTAGATATATTTATTTTCTACTCTTTAGATATACCCTTAAATTTGGACAGTGTAAGGGAAACAACTGCGTAGGGTCTGATATCAAAGTGGACCCACAGGGCCAGAATGGCATTGTGGGAAGATCAACAGATATCCTTAGGGCAAAATAGGGACTTCCGCCAGGCTAGAAGCAGTAAAAAAAGTTGTGTGGAAAATATTGTCCTAAAATTAGAATTTAGTCTTTAGTTAGTTCTTGGTACTGGTAATGGCACACAGGTAAGTTTCTTTCCAATTTTCCCATGAAGTTGCTGGCATTTGTTAAAGACCCTTTTTGTAAATTAGTAATTGTTTTATACCCCATTTTATTTCAGTATTTCACGGTTTTTGGAAGTCAATAAAATCTTTGTTCATTCAACATCAGTCGATCTTCGTGTCATCATTTACATCACCAGAAAATACTATCAGGGAACTGCTACAATATCACTTATACATTTCTCTGGTAAGATGTGTAAGAATATTCACCTCTTTTAGGGGTGAGGAAATACCAAATATAGCAACCAATACAGGTTGAACTTCACTAATCCTGCAATTTTGGGACCAGAACGGTGCTGCAATAGCAGATTTTATGAACCAGTGAAGTTCAGTAGAAAATGTTAATTAATGTTAATGTCATGGAACAAAGAAAGATAACTTGGGTTATCTTTCTTTGAGAGAACTCTTCTCTTTTATGAAACCCTTTTTGCATGCCCATGCGTTTTTTGTGCAAAAGAGCGTTCTTAGCAACTGACTTTGAACGTTGAGAAGTGAAGCGAACGGACGTGTGAAATAAACAACCGTAATACATTTATTGGCGTTTGTGTTATTAGCATTGGTTGTCAACTGTTCCCTTGTAGCGAGTTTAACAGAAAATGTAACAAAATAATGCTTACACTGTACTGAATTAAGAGATTCAATGATTTTTTTCCCTCAACTAGTCTGGAAAAATATCCTGCTACTTAAAATAATAGCATTTATTTTGGTGGTATCTGTGTAATGGCATATCAACCCTCATGGGTTATTTAATGTCGAAGCCATCCTTGTAGCAGAACAGTAGTGATACTATTTAAGTTGTAGCTGAAAGGATGAGGGGCTTCTGACCTTTTCAGGAAAATTAGTCCTAAAGTGAACGTAGTAGTGTGACTGGAATTTGAACTCGCTTACTACCACCAACCCCCATTTATTTTTTTGAGCTGTTTATGCATATATCTATAAAAAATTATATACAAATGGCTAATAATGTCTTGTGTTACCATAACAATGAATTTATCATTACTATTTAACTGATAACTGAAAGGATGAGGGGCTTCTGACATTTTCAATGATATTAGTCCTAAAGAGAACATAGTATTTCTCTGAATGAGGCTTGAAGATTAGTATTATCTGCGTTATTCGGACTATTCCCCATCTTCATTGTTATTTGTACAACGTTTCGGACGATATGCCCTCTGGCCATCTTCAGGTATTTCTTGTCAGACTCGGGAACCTTCTTTTCGAATTCGGGAACTTTCTTCTTGTCGTAATCGGGAGCCATCATGGAACTTTGAACTTAACCCTTTATTTATTCCACGGGGGTATCCTGTTCTCATTCCACTAACCATAGCTGGGGTAGGAGTTGTGTTCATTATTTTTCTAACTGCCTCCACTCAGGATTGAACTCAGGATCCAGAGATAACTGTCACTTAGAACTGTCTTAACCTAACTACTTTATCCACTAGGCCATGTGTCCAACTCGCTTACTACAATGTCACAATCTGGCATTTTAAACACAACACCATGGGCCCTCCCATTTATTTTGTTTAGATATTTATGCATACTAGCAAATATATGCACCCTTCGGGTGCACGTATTTAGGTTTTGATGGTATTGTATCAAATCAGAAACTATTTAGAAAATGATAAACTGAGGGGTTATAATCGAAAAATAGAACAGCTTTAAATCTAACTCTTCCATCATTTTCCATCACTCCCGTCTTTCATTTTTCCTAATTTATCTATTTAGTTAGATTATCAAGTATTTAATAAAATTACAGTTCTTTCGTCTTGTTTATGGATTTCTTTTAAGATTTATCCCCGAGATTTTTGCTCAGATTCGTTAAGAGAAAACCAAACAATTAGAAATCAATAATACTAAGCATATATTTATTAAAATCAAATTCTTAATATCAATATGCAAATTAGCCTTCTCGTTCACACTGTAAACCGCTATTTTGTTGAATATATAAATATACTTGCATGTTTTAGTATTTAGATTAATCCAACAATATTAATAAGATATAACAATTTTATCAATAATTGAGGTTTAAATAAAAATAAATTCATGGTGAATGTGACATCAATAACTAAGGGAATTGTGACTTGAGTAGTGATATAGTTTCAGTTACAGACAGACAAACACACAATCTCCATTATAATAAGATATATATATATATAAATTGATACACAATTGGCTAATAATGCCTTGTATTACCATAACTAGTGAATTTCTCATTACTCTGTACTGAGACCATGTAGCTACACACTATATATAAGGGGGCAGTTTAGCTCAGTGGAGCACCTGCCTTGGAATCGCAAGGTTCCAGTTTGATATCAGTTCTTGCCAACTCAGTGCATGAGTGCATTTCAGCAGCAGCGAGACCGAAATCAGGTCCATTTAAAATTAAATTAGGTCAAACGTTCCTTTCTTAGAAATCTTACAAAATGATTTTAATGTTTTTTTTTTTAATTCTCCAGCCGTATTTTTTTTTTTTTAAATTTGATTCGCTTTGCAAACTCACTTTTCTCTAATCCCAATTATCTGCATAGAGCTCAATGGGTGACCCAATGGGTCACGTTTTGTCTAGTATTATGGACTCTCTCATCGATTTTTGACGCATGAGGGTTCACACACACAATGAAAACCCATACAGTGATTTGTTTATAGTGGTGAAGGCTTGTGTTGGACAACCACACTTTTTGGCACAGTTGATAGGTAATAATTGGTGCATCAAGGGTTGCCACAAACCCAATCAACGACCGACCACAGGAATTTTGAATTCAGAGTTATCCCTCTCCTAGACTGGTTACCTACCCAAGGCTAAAGGGCCCAGTCTGCCCTACTATTTAACCCATAGCTGGAAGGAGAATATATGGATTCATACCTTTCCCAAGGGTATTAGCGCTATGTGAAATACCAAAAGCTTCGTCTAGGAATTGAACTCGAATCGACGAGTCCATTTTCCACGACTCTAACGACTAGCCCACGTGCCTCTTGTCTAGTATATATATATATATATATATATATATATATATATATATATATATATATCAATCATATTTATTTTGTTTTATATATAGATTGTTGTAGATTAGTGGCAAATGGGTCTTCTAACACTAATGATAACATTTGAACACTCAAGTTTTCGATCCTCCAATCTACTACTTGAGCTAAACATTCAACCTCTATTATTATCAACATTTTATACCTTGTGGGTATCAGAAGGTAAAAGATGAGTTTGTAGCAAAGGGCACAACAACTGGGGAATTGGAATGAAGCCAACACATTCATAGCATTCAATTCTCTCATTTACCATTTTTCTTATGAAGGTCTGCAGAGGAAAAAAAAAATTTCCTTTTGTTATTAAAAAGAATTTTCCAACAATTTTTTCATTAGTTACTATTCAGAGAAATGACAATCTTTACAAGATACTGGCGTCTGACGCACATGAAAAGAGTGTTTCCTCTGTCTCAAGTCCCTTGTTTCCAAGCAGCAGCAGCAACCGCAGTACTAACAGAAACAAGATCAGTATTCAGTAATATTGAATGCAAAAAACAAAAAAAAAAAACAGTTCAAACAAAGGCAAGTAATGCATTCTGCTAGTAAAAATGACATCTTAGTAGTGAAGTAAAGAATGACTGCATGCAACCAATGCCTTGACTTAATCTAAAGCCACTTGACAGTCATAGTTTAGCGTTCTTATAAGGTAAGCAGTCTGCTGACCTTATTAAATACTGTTATGTGATGGACACTAAAGATAAAGAATTCTAACAGCCAAAAGAAAAATGGCTGACGATCAGAACCTTTAAAAGAATACAAATAATACAAAAACAGATAAATAGGTCAGCTATATACAAAGTACATACAAAAAGTATCAAGACTGAAACTGTATTTACCAAGACAGAAATGATCAATGAATAAAAACATTTTCATAAAAAAAGTCCCCTTGTCATTTAGCTTACTGATTCCAGCGAGTTTTCCATTGGTGAAACTCTTATTTATTTATTTATTTTTTTATAAGGTTTGGTACTGTTCATGTGTTCTATATGCTCAAATCTTACCCACAAGATGAATTTTTAATTTAGGAAACAAGAAAAAAATCAAGCTAGGAAGAGTAGTCTTTTTAACAACGAAACATTTTAAGTAAAATGTCAGAGTTGATGTCTTCATATCTAGGGTTAATTATTGAACATCATTTTAAACAATTCATGTTTTGTTGCAAAAAAAGTCAGTTAAAATGATTTTGAGGTTTCGGTTGAACAAATTTATTTTTCAAAAAAAAAAAAAAAAAAAAAGACTTGTTCTTACTTCTTTTTATTTATTTTATTTTATTTATTTATTTATTTGCAGGATACTTTGATCGATAATTTAGAACACGCTGCCAAATTCATTGAACAAGCTGAACGTTATGAAGTCTTGGGTGATATTTACAAACTTATTATTCCAATGTATGAAGTTGCATGAGATTTTGAGGTAAACATCTTTCTTGGACCTTTTTTTTTCTTTTCATTTCAGGAAAATTAGTTTTATTTGAAACACTTAAATTCAACAATCAATTTTCTATTCTAAATTTGAAACACTTTAATTATTTGTATTATTTAGATTTTTCAGACTATTGCCCTCATCTTTATTGTTATATACACAACAGATATAAAAGAGTAGACTTGAAGGATCCTGTGTTTCACCAAAAACTTTTTGTTCATATTGTATTGAGATTGGCTTCATAATTTTTTTCTAACTAGTACTGACTAATCTAGACTTCATCTAGAGATAATAGTTTAGACATACTTCTGGCTTTATTTTTATTTTTATTTTTATTTTTTTAATGGCATATCAACCATGATGGGTTATTTAATGCCGGCAAAGTTTTGAAAGATTCGTAGCGATAGTTTGGAAGAAATATTTTTTAACTCAATTTTCTATTTAACCCATAGATGAGACCTTAACAGGTACTACCATTCTGGGTCAAGGTGGACCTAGGAGCAATGGTGATGAAGGGGAGCTCCACACTCCTCAGACCTCTAGAACTGGAACCTCACTATCAGAGTTTAACGTCATTCCCAGGACATGAAGACCCTCAGCCAATGTCTTCTAGCACCCATATGATAAACAGGGTTGGGGGTTGCCATAAAGGCAATAGGGTCAGGACAATCATATAGGTGCTACAGCTTGACAACTTCTTGTTTTTTTTTCCACAACTAAGAATGATTTAAGAATTAGATAAATCTACCTGATTGATTTCAATTTCTCGTCATTAGGAATTCTTTTATCTAATGAACCATTTAAAGATTTCTGGAGATGAATTTTGAATTATCTTAAAAATCATCATTTAAAAAAAAATGTATTTATACCCCTCTCCCTGAGATTATAAATTCAATAAAACAATTTTCAAAGTGTGTAGGTGGACCTGATAAAATTTTTGATTTGAAATTTTCACTCTTCAAAATCCAATTTATATCAATAATAGTGAAACATAAGGTGAAGTGAATTGACAAAAAAAAGAGATTATGTTGAAAAATAAATGCGCTTTTTTCAAAAATTCATCTAATATATAATCCTTTTTTATTTATCTGTCTGTAGAGCAGCCTATAGACTTATTGATGTATTTCAATATAAAAATAAATTAATCAAAATCAAAATCAATTGAAAGTTAAACCATTTTGTTTATATTAACCTCTGAATCACTGACAGGAACAACTGGCTCTTCAGTTTCCTCTTGAGGACCTTCATTCTGAAAAAAAGAAAAATCATAAAATAATTTTATAATTGGTAAATCTTAATATTTAATATATATAGAAAATATTGGTAAATCTTAATATTTAATATATTGGTAAATCATAAAATAATTTTTTAATATTTAATATATTGGTAAATCATAATATTTAATATTTAATATATTGGTAAATCATAATATTTAATATTTAATATATTGGTAAATCATAATATTTAATATTTAATATATTGGTAAATCATAAAATAATTTTTTAATATTTAATATATTGGTAAATCTTAATATTTAATATATATAGAAAAATCATAAAATAATTTTATAATTGGTAAATCTTAATATTTAATATATTTGAGAATTTAATATATTTGAGAATTAAAACAATGTTATTTAAAAGTGAATTATTACATTAAACAAAAAAAATCAGTTCATTATATATTATATATAATATATAGTACTTTGTGGATAAAAGTGTCATCTTCACCCAAATATCTATGATCAAAGTGTAGTATCTATATCTGTACAGTATGTATAAAAATATTCTGCACACACAGACTTTTATTGTATTCTATATTATACTATACAATGAAAGTGTGTATTTGTGTGTGCAGCATTTTTTATATATTGCAAAGATACAAATATTACACTCTGATCATAGAAATTTGAGTGGAGATGACATTTCATCCCAAACAAAATACTGATCCATATATAATCCTGACATTTTTGATAGGTAATAAGATTGTATGACTATAGATATTCTATACATTAATATAATATTTGTATTTGGGCAGAATTTTTTCATTTATGCATGTTGAATTAAACAAAAGAAAAAAACAATCTCCTGTTTTACAATTTTATTTTTGATCTTTTCAAGTTTTCTGGCCAACTTTTTAATATTTGGGTGGAATTTGTGGATTAGTCCACCAAAGTTCAGGTCCCGAGTACTTTTGGCTCTTCGAAGTGCCATCATCAGGGGTGATATGTTCCATTTTTAAAAAAATTATATTAATGTGGAGACTGGAAGGAGAAGAATTGATGGGAAAAGTGCTATAGGTATTTTAAAATGTGTGTACTGCATTGGAAATTAATTTTGTTTAAGGATGGTTTGTATTGTTTTATGTATAAAGCTAATCCACGAATTCCACCCAAATATTAAAAAGTTGGCCAGAAAACTTGAAAAGATCAAAAATAAAATTGTAAAACAGGAGATGTGTCTTTTGTTTAATTCAACATGCATAATATAATATTATATATAGTTAGTAGCAAGATTATGCCATAAAAGTTGGCTTATTTTGTCATATAGTCATGTGACTCCAAAAACAAAAAAGTGTAAAAGAGGAGAACATTTGTTCAGTTGAAAAAGTCATGTGTGGACTACTAGCTCAACTGAGGATCAATAATCATAAAACTCAGTCATTAATTTTTATCCTGTTTTGCATCTTATATATTGAGGATATTGCTCTGCATTTTTTTGCAGTGAGCACTCTAAAGTTTTTACAAATTTAAAAATACTTTTAGTGTTAAATTTTAATTTTCTCTCTCTCTCTTTTACCATATATAAATATAATACAAAAGGATTTATGGGAGTAGAATATGGAAATAAATCCAATAATATATAGAAATTAGAAAAACAAAATGTTCCAGAAAAGATAAATTTATTATGATGTTGATGTCAACGCTTAAACATTTTGGTTTATGTAAAACCTTCCTCAGGAGAATATAATAGAAAAGAAAATAATTTTTTTGTTGTTGTTCAAATGGTGATGGATGTTTTAAAAGGATTTATATAGTTACTTAACTGTAATATTGTATAATAATAGATCAATATCACCAAGTTATATGCAGAAAGTGTTTAATATATTATCAATGTTTCAGTCAGAAGAATATTTTTAGAAAATAGCAGTACTTACAGAAAACACCATCTTTGACTCTAAAAACAGAGCAATATCTCCGTGCCCATGCTTTTCAGCAATGTCACAGGGGGTTAACTGATCAACATTCTCAATGAAAAGGGGTGAGCCATTCTGAACAAGCAACTGAAAAAAGAAGAAAAAAAAAAAGAAGAAAATATAAGAAATGATATCACTGACAACATTTGATAAATTGGATATCTTCTCTCAAATGAATTCACTTTTAACCTACAATGTTTGGCTGACTTCTGAAGATGGTCAAAAAATCAAAATGGAAAGTTTTTTGGTGGTCCCCAATGACAGTTTAACTACAGTCTATGATTTAATATTTTGTGAATTGGGTTACGGTTTTAGGGGATTATGGTTGTTTTTAAATATGTATTGCTTAAAAAAAGTAAACAACAAAAAACCCAAATTACTATGCATTTAATGTTGAAGAATATTTTGTTAAACTAAGTTTAATTGAAATTATACATTGCAATAGTTATACTAACACAAATAATAGATTCAATAATTAATTTCAATGGTTAGTTAAATGTATAGTTGTTTATTTTTTTTAAGCAATACGTAATTAAAAACAACCATAATCCCCTAAAACTGTAACCCAATTTGCAAAATGTTAATTCATAGACTGTAGTTAAACTGTCATTGGGGACCACCAAAAAACTTTCCGTTTTAATTTTCAGAAGTCAGCCCAATGTTTTTGGGTTATGGCAATTTGTAGAATGCAGAAGAAAAAAAAAAGATTAATATATGAGGGTTGGCTGAAAAGTTCATAGGCTGACCAAGATACTCTTTTTTCAACATTGTCCCCCTTGCAGTACATATACTTCTTCCATTGGTGTTGCAGTGCATAGATCCCAGTGGTAAAAAAAAAGAGTCATCAATCTCAAATATGATGTCAGCTCAAGTTCTTAAAGCAAACAAAAATTTATGTTGAATTTTTTTTTTGATGGCTTAAAGATGGTTGGTTGGTTTTACAGCATGTTAATCCTTGTTGGGTTATTTTATGATAAATTCAGTTTAACAATTATGGTATCCAATTAAATACAAGACAAAAAATGTATCCTTGTTGCAGACTATCTAAACTTTTTTTTAGAGAGCAAATGAACTAGTCAAAGACAACTCATGCAGTGGCAGAACCTTAGAAGAATCGCCTATTACAACCTCAATTATTAGCACTCTGTTGTAAAATATTTTATTGTTTGTATTATTTTGACTAGCAACAGAAAACACCCTCCAGGCACCGTATAAAATTAATTTTTGAAAGACATTGCCTGAGAGGGTGGCAGTTAAAAATTCAATGTCAAGGGTTTGTATCATAAGTAAGCAAAATCCATATATTTATTAAAGGGGTAAAAAAAAATAAAACAATTTGAAATGAAAACGGAGCCCCGTCCCTCTCAAATAAAATGTTGCGTGCATGTAATAATCAAACAATTATTTTGAATATTTTCCACATCAATTTTCCACAAAATTGTTGGTATTTATTCATTTGTAAACTTTTTAGTTAACTTCTGGTTGATTCGCATTTCAATGCCAATGAACAAGAAATTTTTAATTTATTTATTTATTTGTAAACTTTTAGTTAACTTCTTGTTACTGTAAAAAGAAAAGAACAAGAGTAAAAAACAATTTTTGGGTGTATATAGCATAAGAATATTGTGACGTAAGCTGTGATGTAGACTTATGATGTAGTTTTTGTTACAGACAGAAATACAGACAATCTCCATTATTAATAGATTATTCAGACTATTGTCCTCGTCTTTATTGTTCAAAATCTAAATGGTTATAATCAAAATAATGCAGCATCAAGTCTTATCTCAAAAATTCAGAAAAATACTTGATAGTTAGTGTGAACCCTTATTTAGATGTACCAGTATACTAAACATTCTTGTTCCAGTATACAACAATTTTTTCAATCATTCAAAACAGACAAACATTTCATACTTAGTGATAATCTCAATGTTTTAAGTACCAATGTATTAATGTAGATCAAAATCATTTTAAACATTATCTCAAACAGATCTATTTAACCCATAGATGGGATCCTAACACTACAGATTAGAGTGAATCTTGGAGTAATTGCAATAAAGAAGTGACTCTACACTCTCTAGAGCTCCCAAATTGGAACCTCACCACTGAATGCAGTTCAGTGTCTTAGCCAAGACAAAAGGATAAAAGAAACTTGAGAAATGACATGCCAAGTGTATTGAACTGAGAGATGAATATCTGAAATATCAGGTTTGGTTTATGCCTCTTTATCAAGTAAAACTTTTATCTGAAATATCAGGTTTGGTTTATGCCTCTTTATCAAGTAAAACTTTTATCTGAAATATCAGGTTTGGTTAATGCCTTTTTATCAAGTAAAACTTTTATCTGAAATATCAGGTTTGGTTAATGCCTCTTTATCAAGTAAAACTTTTATCTGAAATATCAGGTTTGGTTAATGCCTCTTTATCAAGTAAAACTTTTATCTGAAATATCAGGTTTGGTTTATGCCTCTTTATCAAGTAAAACTTTTATCTGAAATATCAGGTTAATGGTCTGCAATGCCTCTTTATCAAGTAAAACTTTTATCTGAAATATCAGGTTTGGTTATGCCTCTTTATCAAGTAAAACTTTATCTGAAATATCAGGTTTGGTTTATGCCTCTTTATCAAGTAAAACTTTTATCTGAAATATCAGGTTTGGTTATGCCTCTTTATCAAGTAAAACTTTTATCTGAAATATCAGGTTTGGTTAATGCCTCTTTATCAAGAATCAAGTAAAACTTTTATCTGAAATATCATCTTTGGTTATGCCTCTTTATCAAGTAAAACTTTTATCTGAAATATCAGGTTTGGTTAATGCCTCTTTATCAAGTAAAACTTTTATCTGAAAATATCAGGTTTGGTTAATTTATCAAGTAAAACTTTTATCTGAAATACAGGTTTGGTTAATGCCTCTTTATCAAGTAAAACTTTTATCTGAAATATCAGGTTTGGTTTTATGCCTCTTTATCAAGTAAAACTTTTATCTGAAATATCAGGTTTGGTTAATGCTCTTTATCAAGTAAAACTTTTATCTGAAATATCAGGTTTGGTTAATGCCTCTTTATCAAGTAAAACTTTTATCTGAAATATCAGGTTTGGTTAATGCCTCTTTATCAAAAACTTTTATCTGAAATATCAGGTTTGGTTAATGCCTCTTATCAAGTAAAACTTTTATCTGAAATATCAGGTTTGGTTTATCTTTATCAAGTAAAACTTTTATCTGAAATATCAGGTTTGGTTAATGCCTCTTTATCAAGTAAAACTTTTATCTGAAATATCAGGTTTGGTTAATGCCTCTTTATCAAGTAAAACTTTTATCTGAAATATCAGGTTTGGTTTATGCCTCTTTATCAAGTAAAACTTTTATCTGAAATATCAGGTTTGGTTAATGCCTCTTTATCAAGTAAAACTTTTATCTGTCAGGTTTGGTTTATGCCTCTTATCAAGTAAAACTTTTATCTGAAATATCAGGTGGTTTATGCCTCTTTATCAAGTAAAACTTTTATCTGAAAATATCAGTTTGGTTAATGCCTCTTTATCAAGTAAAACTTTTATCTGAAATATCATCTTGGTTTATGCCTCTTATCAAGTAAAACTTTATCTGAAATATCAGGTTTGGTTTATGCCTCTTTATCAAGTAAACTTTTATCTGAAATATCATCTTTGGTTTATGCCTCTTTATCAAGTAAAACTTTTATCTGAAATATCAGGTTTGGTTAATGCCTCTTTATCAAGTAAAACTTTTATCTGAAATATCAGGAAATATCAGGTTTGGTAATGCCTCTTTATCAAGTAAAACTTTTATCTGAAATATCAGGTTTGGTTTATGCCTCTTTATCAAGTAAAACTTTTAACACTTAATTCATACAATAAATAAATTAATCAAATTACACTGTTATATAATTATGTAAAGAGGCAGAATTAGTTTAATTTCACTGTAGGAAATAGAATTGGTAATCCACATTTAAATTCTGGATGAGACTGACTGCATTTCACTTTACACTAATACCCTTGGAAAAGGCATGAATGTATCTATCCCTGACAACTATGAATAAATAGTAGAACAAACTAGGCTCTTTAACTCTGATATGGCTACCAGTCTAGGAGAAGGAAAACTCTGAATTCAAACCAGCTATACCCTACTCAAAAATTGTTCTGGTGTTCTGTTTTAAAAATAAAATAAATTCTATTTTTAATTTTTAAAATTTATTTTATTTTCAAAACAGAACCCCCATTTTTAAAAAAATTTTCAGCATTTGAATATAGCGTTCGTTTTGTAAACAGTCTTCTAACGGATATTTTTCTTTTCCCGTCTATGTTGCTCGTGATGAAGACCAGTTTATCGATTTGGTCGAAACAGATTTCTGTCAGCAATTACATAACATCATTTGCCTTTTCAAAATGTTAAATTTCATACTGTCGGATTAATTTCCATCTATTTTTCACATTTAATTATGTAGCTACAGATTTTTTATGGAATTTTCTTCCTGTAGATTTTCCTTAACAGTTCTTTATAGATAAACCAAAGCAAAATAGAAAAAAAATGCTATTCCTGTTCAGTGAAATTCAGAGATTCATATTTATACAAAATATGAAGAAGGTAAATCCGGTATAGCTGCATAATACAACATATAAAAAATAAATAAATTGTGTGTTTCACACATTCATTTTAATATCTTTTAATAATGATATATCTTATCTAATTTATTTTTTTGGTTGATGTATATCTAATTTGCTTATAAATTTAATCAATTATTTTCAAATTTGTATAATTTCAATTTTCTTAAATGAATACATAAAAATTTAATCATGTTTTATTCAAGCCATGATAAACAAATTATATATTCAGATCATATACTAAAATGAAATTTGACTTTTGTAGATCATGTTGGAACGTAGATAGCATACATATATATATATATATATAAATCATCTATCAGTTAATATCTTCTAAAAAATAGTATTTAATTGTAATATATTATTTGTATTAATTTTTGTACAATTACAGCTACACCATTGTGGTTGACTAAAATAGTAAATCATCTTTTATTTTATGGTAAAGTCAGTTTAACAATTATGGTGTCCAATTGAATACAAGACAAAAATGTATCCTTGTTGCAGACTAAACTTTTTTTTAGAGAGTAAATGAACTAGTCAAAGACAACTCATGCAGTGGCAGAACCTTAGAAGAATCGCCTATTACAACCTCAATTATTAGCACTCTGTTGTAAAGTATTTCATTGTTTGTATTATTTTGACTAGCAACAGAAAACACCCTCCAGGCACCGTAAAAATTAATTTTTGAAAGACATTGCCTGAGAGGGTGGGAGTTAAAAATTCAATGTCAGAGGGTTTGTATCATAAGTAAGCAAAATCCTGATATTTATTAAAGGGGTAAAAAAAAATTAAAACAATTTGAAATGAAAACGGAGTCCCATCCCTCTCAAATAAAATGTCACTTCTATAGGGAAGATGAACCATCTTCAATTATTCTCTCTTAATTATTATCCAATGACAGCATGTAATGCCTAATTTTGAATTTTGAATTGTCCTTCTCAGTTTGTACACCAAGGTTACAGGGTCCAGTCTGTCATACTATTTTACTTATAGCTAGGGGAAAAAGAAATGGATTGATGTCTTTCCCAATTGCATTATAGTTAGGTAAATACAAAGAGCTTCTGACAGAATTTGAACTCAGTTTGCCAATTCCATGTTATTAACCACTATGCCATCGACACTACCCAAATGCTAAACAAGTAGGATCTGGTTGAGTTGGATAGAATCACTGCAGCAAACCAAAGAAAATACTAATTTCAAACTAAAATAGTACTTTTTCTTCACTGCAATATTTTGTCAAAAAGCAAAATAAACACCAACAATTTTAAGAACTCTTCCCAGAAACAAAACAAAAATATAACATCATATCTATATTTATATTTATATCTATCTATCTATCTCTCTCTATATATATATATATATAATATTTAATATTTAATAAGGATTTACTCTGATGAAGGTCGAATTTTCTTTGTGTGCAGAACATTTCAACATTTTTTCTATCATTATTATTTACTTTCATTTGGTTATTTAAAAATAATAATAGTTTGAATAATGTACACATGGATAAACTCCTGACTGAAATATGTGTAAGTAAAATTGATTAAAATATCCCATATAATCCATTCTATACTTTCTTTCCTTTATTCATTTTTTCAACATACCATCAGATTCACTTCCTGTTTCATTATATATATATATATATATATATATATATATATATATAGTGAACAGATGAGTATAAATAAGCATTTAAAAAAAGACATTTGATAAATCAAAAAGTGCTCAGAATCTGGCCAGCAGAGCAGTTTAAAAAACTAAAAGTACTTTATAAAGTTTCATCTGATGATTGTGTCCTCTATTCCATTATTGATACATTAAACTTATAGTAATGAAATGGTAATAAGGTGAAATTTTAATTTCTTTTAGTTGACTATATATATATATATATATATATATATATATATATATATATATATGTGTGTGTGTGTGTGTGTGTGTGTGTGTAATTCAGATGAGAACTAAAAAGAGAAAAGTGAAAATAGAAAATAATAAACTGAGAGAAACCAGATATTCATAAAAAAGAACATAATAAATATAAGGAAACCAGTGTACCTCAAGGTCCTGTCTTGTCTTCTCTTAGTAAGAAGAGAAATGGTAGATTACCCAGGGCACCAACAACTTTTATTCTATAACCCTCTTTTCTTTTAACCTCACTCTACTGATATTTCTTTTTATTTCTGACAATTCTGTCCATTCCTTTCTTCTCAATAAGTTTTCTTTATTCCTTTTCTTTCTTATATTCCTCTGGACATGTAGATTACAGAACCTTCACACCCAAACCCGTCTGGCCAGCAAAATATCAGCATTGTGTCTCTTTTTCAGAAAAGCATACAATTTAAGAATTCTAAAGCACACATTCATACCTACCTATTTTTCTCATTCAATACATTGTCAACCATTATTATTAATTTTGACGAGTATTTTCTTTTATCTTATTTTCATTTTTTTTGCCTTTTTTTTTCTTTTTCTTTTCTTTTACTGCAACCCACTTGGGTCATTATTTCTATAAGAATGAGGAATGGCACTGACTGGAAATAATAAAGGATAAGCGTTCAGTGAGATACAACCTCGCATCCTTTTTTCATCTCAGGGGTGCCAGTTTAAATGCACCAGTTACCCTTAACCATTTGAACTGCAAACTTATCCTTTATCTTTCCTAAACCAGTATGAGAGAATGCAGATTGACCCTTTTGCTGCCACATCTTACAATTTTTGATAGCTAGAAATTTAACTATAGTAACATACAGCAGATAAAAGGAATAATAATAATAATAAAGGAATAATAATAATAATTAATAATAAAGGAATAATAATAATAATAATAATAATAATAAAGGAATAATAATAATAATAATAATAATAAAGGAATAATAATAATAATAATAATAATAATAATAATAATAATAATAATGCAAGAAGAAGAGAACCTGCCATCTTGTGGATTTTGCTGTCCCAGCTGATCACCGAGTGAAAATGAAGGAAAGTGAAAAGACAAACAAATACTTGGACCTCGCCAGAGAACTGAAGAAGCTATGGAAGGTGAAGGTTGTACCAATTGTAATTGGTGCCCTTGGAACAATCTCCAAAGCTAAAGGAAAAGAATTTGGGTGAACTAGAAATCAGAGGAAGAACCGAGACCATCCAAACTACGGCACTGTTGGGATCTGCTAGAATACTCAGAAGAGTCCTGGAGACCTGAGGAGACTTGCTGTCACTCAGCCTCCAGTGAACCACCAGCTACGGCAGGTGTGAAAAACAAAATAATAATAATCTTATTATAATGGAGATTGTGTGTTTTTCTGTCTGTAACCGAAACTATATTAGTACTCAAGTCACAATTCCTTTAGTTATTTACATCACATTCTCCATGATTCTATTTCTATTTAAACCGCAATTAATAATAAAACTGTTTGACATTATTAATACTGTTGGCCTTACCTAAATACTAATAACATGCAATTGTATTTATATATACAACAAAATACCAGTTTTCAGTGTAAACGTAAAGCTAATTTGCATATTGATATTAAAAAAACTGATTTTAATAAAAATGTGCTTGGTATTATTGATTTCTAATTGTTTGGTTTTATCTTAATGAATATGAGTAAAAATCTCTTCAATAAATCCTAAAAGAAATTCATTAACAAGAAGAAATAACTGTAATTATTCTTTACTTCCTATTTTAACTAAATAGTTAAATTAGGAAAATTTAGCATTGAAAAACGGAAGTGATGAAAGAGTAAGTTTCAGTTGTTCTATTTTCCGATTATACCCCCTCCGTTTCAAATCTTTTTATTTGAATTCTTAATTAGTTTCATTAGCTTTTCTGATTTAATTTAATATTTTATTACATTTAAACTTAAATACTTGCACCCGGAGGGTGCATATATTTGCTAGTAATAATAATAAATAATCCTGGCCAAGAGACTGGACCTAGTATTGATCAACAAGAAGAGAACCTATCATCACGTGGATTTTGCCGTCCCAACCAACTACCAAATGAAAATGAAAGAGAGCAAACAGATAGACAAATACTTGGACCTTGCTAGAGAACTGAGGAAACTGTGGAACATGGAGGAGAAGGTCGTAACAATTGTAATTGGTGCCCTTGGAATGGTCCCCAAAACTCCAGAAAATCATTTGGGTGAATTTGAAATCAGAGAACGAATCAAGACCATCCAAACAGCAGCACTGTTAGGATCGGCTCGAATACTCAGAAGAGTCCTGGAGACCTGAATAGACTTGCTGTCACTCAGCCTCCAGTGAACCACCAGCTACAACAGGTGTGAAAACCTCATGATAATAATAATACCTGGACCTTACCAGAGAATTAAAAAATCTGTGGAATATGAGGGTGAAAGTGATACCAATTATAGTTGGTGCACTTGGAAGAGTCCCAAAAAGTTAGGAGAAAAGACTGAAGGAACTGAAAATCAGAGAAAGAATTGAGACCATCCACACAATTGGCTAGAATACTCAGAAGAATCCTGGAGACCCAAGGAGACTTGTTGTCACTCAAACTCCAGGGAAAGTCCATCAGCTAACGCTAGTATGAAAAACTCACAATGAGTGAAATAATAATAATAATAACAATAATAGATACGATGCAACAGAATAGCAAGTTTCGAATGTGTGGAGATAAAGATGATAATGATATAATAAGCAAATGCAACAACTAGTACAGAGAGTACAAGACTAGGCATGACTGACTGAGTGGGAAAGGTGAGCCACTGTGAATAATGCAAGAAATTAAATTTTCACCATGCTACTAAATAGTATATGCACAAACCAGCTATCCGAGAGATGAGATGCATAAAATTCTCTGGGACTTTTAGATATAGACAGATTTCCTAATTCCCAATAGGAGACAGAACCTAGTGTTAAATTAATAATAATAAAGATAATTTGTGGATTTTGCTGTCCTGGTGGATCACAGAGTGAAAATGAAAAGATAGATAAATACTTGGACCTTGCCAGAGAACTGAAAAAAAAAAACATGATGGTGAAAGTCATACTAATTTTGCCCTTGGAATAATCCCCAAGGGATGGGAAAGGAGTCTGGATGAATTGAAAATCAGAGGAAGAATCGAGACCATCCAAATAATAACATTGCTTAGTATGATATTGATTCGCTTAGTGAGGATCAAAATCACTACACCACTAGTTTTTTTTTGTAATTTATGAGGAAGTGCGTCCGGTCTCCTGCCTCAGAAATTGCTACCCGGTGGACTATTAAAATAACGTCCCCCGCTATGTCGTTTCGGCAGTGTTACTTGAAAGAAAACAACCAACTTAGGGCGTTAAATGTATTTTAGAGGAGGGGGGGGCTTCTCTTTTTTTTGTCGTAATTCTTATTTATTTATCGTAATTTGTTTAGAAATTTATCTATAGAAATTTGTCGTAATTCTTGTTCATTTATAGAAATTTGTCGTAATTCTTGTTTAGATATGAAGATGGATATCTATCTATCTATCTATCTATCTCAATTTGTTCATTTTTTACTTTGTTTATATATATATCTATCCACCCATCTCCATTTGTTCATATAAAAATTACCGTTTTTTTAATCAGTACTCTACAGTAAAGTGCTTCTAGTTTGTTATTTACATATACCCATACTTGTAAAATATCAGTTCTGAAGTTTTAACAATGATTACTTTACTGATTTGTAAACCTCATGGACTAGTCCTATACTTGAACCATTGGGCTAATACCTGGTAACAAAGTATGAAAATACATTCAGAAAAAAAGCAGCATTTGGTTCTAAGACAAAACCAGTGCTATTAACAGCAAGGCCTGACCAGTTGTGTGCACTTAGAAAAGTAAAGGTTTGAAAAATCCAGAGGCTATTAACAAAAGGTTATCATGGCTTAAGTGAGAAGTAGTTTATGAAATTTGTGGTTGGCCAGATTATGGAATGTCTCCATGCCTTACAGAAATGGTGATAAGGGAAATGGAGGTGCCAGAAAGACGGAGGGGAAAAAAAGAAAAGAAGAGAATCCAAAATAAGTCACACCTTTCCTGTATACCAAAGGTACAATGTTAAATAAACAACACACGTACAAGAGTGAATCAATAAGTCTGTAGACTGATATGTAGTTACTAAATGTATTTTGACATTAATTTTCATTGTATAATACTCAATCTATGTGTACAATTTCATTATATAATGTGTACCACAAGAGCGAATCAATAAGTCTGTAGTTTGACATGTAATTTTTAGATGAATTTTGATGTGAAATTTTCATTGTATAATACTCAATCTATGTGTACAATTTCATTATATAATGTGTACAACAAGAGTGAATAAATAAGTCTGTGGTTTGACATGTAATTTTTAGATGAATTTGATGTGAAATTTTCATTGTATAATACTCAATCTATGTGTACAATTTCATTATATAATGTGTACCACAAGAGTGACCAATTTTGATGTGAAATTTTCATTGACTCAATCTATGTGTAATGTGTACCACACATGTAATTTTTAGATGAATTTTGATGTGTATAATACTCAATCTATGTGTACAATTTCATTATATAATGTGTACCACAAGAGTGAATAAATAAGTCTGTGGTTTGACATGTAATTTTTAGATGAATTTTGATGTGAAATTTTCATTTTCATTCATACTCAATCTATGTGTTCAATTTCATTATATAATGTGTACCAAATGAACAATGTCAAATGAACAACAGAAGAAAAAGAGGATAAAAAAAAATCGATATTGCTAAGAGTTGAAAATTCTATCCGGAAAAGCATCATTCCAATGTAACATGAAATGAACACAAAAAACTCTCTAAGTAGCAATTACAGAAGATATCAACAGTCTTAAAAAAACAAAAAAAAAACAAACCTTTTAACAGCAAAAGTACAGTGTGCACCGGCAAAACCTTATTAATAGATAATAAATTTCAATATGTCCTTTAAAAATGAAAAAGGATTTCCAGCCATTCGGCCAAACCAAAGACACATTTTATTGTCCATCCAATAGAACTAACAATCTAAAGAGAAGACTGTTGATTTAATTAATGGAATAATGAAAATTTATGATAAAAAAAACTATCAACTTACAGAGGAGAAGGAAAACTAAACTAAACCAAGTAACATGAGGTCTAAAACATATAAAATATCTGCATCATATTCAGATAAGGGAGTCAGTCTAGCATTCATAAAACCCTTGATACTAAAAGCTGTATAATTCCCAGTTTAGTAGTTGCCCATACTTGCTTTACAAGCAGCCTGGAAGAATTCTTGTTTTATTCCATCTTTTGTTTCAATTCTCACTCTCTTTAGTACTATTTGAATAAAGGTTACAGGATGTATGGCCGTGTGACCAGAGAAGAAAGTGATTTTTAATCTTAGTTTATGTCATGTGATGTCTGCTGCCCTGTACTCACATGACAAGCACTCAGCCATAAAGAACAATTTATCGCTTGCTTGCTTCCTAGCTTGTTTGCCTCGTTTCTGTGACGGCTGATCATGAAGAGATGGTGCTGTGAGGTTGTGATCTAAAATAGATAAGTTCTGAAACAAATTCTTTTATAAAAGGTTTTGAGAAAACCAAGAGATTACTATTTGTGTACGTGTGTGTGTGTGTGGATATGTGTGCTTGCATGTATATTCGTGTGATGAGTGTGGATGCATGTATATGTGTGTGATGAGTGTGGATGCATGTATATGCGTGTGATGAGTGTGGATGCATGTATATGCAGTGTGATGCAGGTATGTATGTTGTGTGTGAGAGTGTGATGCTGTATATGCGTGTGATGAGTGTGGATGCCTGTATGTGTGATGCATGTGTGTGTGATGAGTGTGGATGCATGTATATGCGTGTGATGAGTGTGGATATGTGTATGTGTATGTGATGAGTGTGGATATGTGTATGTGTATGTGATGAGTGTGGATGCATGTATATGCTTGTGAGGAGTGTGGATGCAGGTATGTGTGTGTGTATGTGATGAGTGTGGATGCATGTATATGCGTGTGATGAGTGTGGATGCATGTATATGCGTGTGATGAGTGTGGATGCAGGTATGTGTGTGTGTGTGTGTGATGAGTGTGGATGCATGTATATGCGTGTGATGAGTGTGATGTGTGAATGCATGTGATATGCGTGTGAAGAGTATATTTCAGATATCAAGTGTCTCTTCTTTATTTATCTATATATCAGAAAGGCAAGAGTATGCGTGTGTGTGTGTGTGTATATATATATATATATATACATATATATAGTGGTATGGTGTAATGGTTATGGTCATAGGAAATGGTCATGATAAGACGAGTTCAAATCCTGAACAAAGCTTTTTGCATTTCACATAGCACTAATACTCTTGGGAAAGGTAAGAATCCAAATATTCTCCCTTCAGCTATGAATAAATAGTAGGGCAGACTGGGCTCTTTAACCTTGGTTAGGCAACCAGTCTAGAAGGAAAACTCTGAATTCAAACCTGTTAAACTCCACTTAAGAAATTGAGCTTGTGTCATATCCTACTCATGGGATTGGTAAATATATATATGTATTTTTTTTTTTTAGAATATGTGCTTAATTGAAGTCATACCTAATTTGAAAATTAATCAGTTGATAATTAATGAATTAGGTGAATATATCTGTTCAAATGTAAAGTGTAAACAAATTGAGAAAAAGTCATTCTCTGTATGTATTTTTCCAGATTTGTTTACGCTTTACATTTGAACAGATATATTCACCTAATTCATTAATTATCAACTAATCCATTTTCAAATCAGATATGACTTCAGTTAAGCACATATTCTCAAAAAAATTGTTGGCATAGTCATATCAAACAAACTGTTTGCGTACTTTCATATATAATATATATATATATATATATATATATATATATATATATATATGCATGTATAATCAATACTAATAATATAGTTTAATATCAGTGATAGAGTATACATATCTAAGTTAGGGCAGCATATCTATAGAGTCAATAGCACTTATTGATTCTCAGTTTCTCACCTATACAATCATCAAACCAAGAGATTACTATTTTTGTGTATGCATGAATATGCGTGTGATTAGTGTTGATACCTTAAGATAACAATTATCTCTTCTTTACTCATTTATATATATAAAAAAAGCAAGAGTATATAAGGTGAACAAAAAGTTATAAGACAAATAGGAATATTTCTTTTATGGTATTTATTTTTGAATTGTTCTCAATTAGTTTCGACCTTAGGTCATTCATTGTCAGGAGGAAAAGTTCTTGTGAAAGAAATTATTTTTGGAAAGTTTTAAGAAAAGTTTTCAAAGTGTTTGATAAGTTAAAAAAGAAATAGCAGAAAAATATATTGCCAAAATGAAAAGTCCATTTGTTCAGTGAAAAACATCTACTGGTTAAATTCGATTGTTTTTTTTTTATATACATGATGAATTTTTGAAAGCTAAACATGCACACACACACACACACACACACACACACACATATATATGTGTGTGTGGTAAGGGCACCTGGTTAATGAGTTTTCAATTAGGTTTGGAAGTTGTTCATTTCAAATTAGGGGTCAGTGGCTGTATATCTATTTATATATGTATTAGTGACTATCACACACACACACACACACACACACACACACACACACATACATACTTCTAAAACAAAAACAAAAAATCTAAGAAGGTTCGTTTGGTGTAGGGGTTACGATCTTCGCCTGTCAGCTTGACAGTTGGGTTTCAAATCACGCACAAGGCGGTCTTTCTATTTATAGCTCTGCTAATGAGGCCTAATAGGCCGAAACGTACATACAGAGATTGATTTTTCTCATTTGTTTAGCCTTACATTTAAATAGGTATGCCCGCCTAACTAATTAATTAATTATTAATTAATTAACTTTCAAAAATTAGGTACGACTTCAATTAAGCACATATTCTCCCAAAAATTGTTGGCTAAAAAAAGCCATATCATAAACACATCGCTAATGAGTATTTACTTATCATATATTATATATATATATATATATATATATATACATGGAGGCTGAAAATATAGTCTTTTCTGGCATATAAGATACATCCAACCTCACTTATTATCTCACCTTCAAAATCACCCTTTATCCTGCACAGTTCAGGTTTGGGGGCCAGGATTGGATCTATGAATCTCCTGGGGTCTGGTGCAGGCTCTGATTGCTCTTAGTATTGTTTTCCAACATATTTCATTCTAATTTTTATGATCCTATTTGCTGCAAAATTCTATCATTGTGATAATCATTTGTAGCTAATAAGTCTCCATCCTGAAAGTGCTATATCTTTTCCAGATTTGAGCAATCAGGGTTCTTCAAAGATTCCTTCATCAGCTAACTTTTAATTACCATGAACATTCTTGGAAAAGATAGTGAAGTTGTTTCTTATTACCTTATCTAGTTTTGAGGTGGTGAGAGAATGTCAGGGAATCCATGCTGTCAGTAAGGTGTGATGATGGTAGGATTACAAACCATTGTTAGTGAGTTCAATTCTTACTTGTTACCCATATTTCTGAAATAGTACCAAACTGTGCTAAGCTTAGTAAATGACTATTTCTAAAGTTCATGCAATAAAATTAACTGACAAGTATATATATATATATATATATATTTACTATATGGAGGTGCATGGGCTAGTGGTTAGAGTCGTGGAAAATGAATTCGTCGATTCGAGTTCAGTTCCTAGACGAAGCTGCTGGTATTTCACATAGCGCTAATACCCTTGGGAAAGGTATGAATCCATATATTCTCCCTCCAGCTATGGGTTAAATAGTAGGGCAGATTGGGCTCTTTAACCTTGGGTAGGTAACCAGTCTAGGAGAAGGATAACACTGAATTCAAAATTCCTGAGGTCTGTCGTTGATTGGGTTCATGGCATTCCTTGATGCACCAATTCTTTCCTATCGACTGTACCAAAAAGTGCAGAATGGTCCTACACAAGCCTTCACTATTATAAACAAATCACTGTGTTGGTTGTTCAGGATGAACACTCATGCGTCAAAATCGACGAGAGAGTCCATTTTTTTTTTTTTTAAAAATAATTTACTAACACTTCTGCAGGAGCAGGATGCAACTCAAGGTTCTTAAGCAGAGTTTTAACAGGTTTGAATTCAGAGTTTTCCTTCTCTTAGACTGGTTGCCTAACCAAGTTTAAAGAACCCAGTCTGTCCTACTATTTAACCATAGCTGGAGGGAGAAAGTTGGATGCATACCTTTCCTAAAAGTATTAGCATTATGCAAAATGTAAACAGCATCATCCAGGATTTGAACTCAGTTCGCCATATCCATTTCCTAAGATGATAACCATTACAACTTCCAGATAAGTATAGATATAGATAAATACTTACACACATTGAAAGTTTTATTTTCAATTTAGAAAAGCATAACTTCAGGTAGAATGAAATTTATTAATATATAGAAATTCATTTCATATCCAGAATATATGAACGAAAACAACCAATTTACAAATAGTTGAGAAGAAAAAATAAACGAAACGCAAGATGGAATAATATTATCTCATGTCACTTATTTTACTTGTCAGTCAATTCTTAAGAACATACAGGAATATTTTCATCCACTTAATATATATATATATATATATATATATATATATATATATAAAATCCCTTCCCATTCTGTAAGTGAAGACAGCCTAATGGTTAAGGTGTCGGACTGACACCCAACGATCGGATTTCAATTCCAGCTGTAGGTAGCTTACAAAATGTCTAGCCACACTGAAGAGACTTAAGTCAAAACACGTGTCTGTGGATGACCCTATATATATATATATATATATATAGAGATTGCTAATTTAGTGTGAAATGTAGCCTTACATTTAAATGTTTATCCCGCCTAATTAATTATTAATGAATTAAATTTCAAAAAATATATATATATATATATATATATATATATATATATATATATATGAGAAGTAAATACACAAGCGATGTGTTTTGATATGGCTTTTTTTAGCCGACAATTTTTGGGAGAATATGTGCTTAATTGAAGTCGTACCTAATTTTGAAAGTTAATTAATTA
Organism: Doryteuthis pealeii; assembly: GCA_023376005.1. Classification (NCBI taxonomy): domain Eukaryota; kingdom Metazoa; phylum Mollusca; class Cephalopoda; order Myopsida; family Loliginidae; genus Doryteuthis; species Doryteuthis pealeii. The sequence goes on along the minus strand of CM042159.1, from coordinate 83,554,882 downwards.
ATAATTAATAATAAGTATGCCCGCCTAATTAATTAATTATTAATTAACTTTCAAAATTAGGTACAACTTCAATTAAGCACATAATATATATATGTGTGTATTTTGGTGGCAGTTTTTTTGGTTATAAAGAAAATTAAATCCTCAAAATTCAATATATACATATATGTTATTTAGCTCAGTTGGTAGAGCATCCACCTAGGATCGCAAGGATCCGGTTTGATATTGGCCCTCACCAAATCAGTGCAAGAGTAGCACAGCTAGGGTAATCTAATCTGTGCAGCAAAGTGGGAAGCTGACGGAGATATGGGTGCATAAATTATACAGATGCAAATTAATCATAGATAATACATTAAATCAATATATATCCAGATTCCAGTTCATATATATATATATATATATATATTTATATTATAAAATGGATACAATAGAAACCTACTCGAGTTTCACCATAAAGATCTTCAGGGTTAAATACACTGAATTAATCAAGGTACCAATTAATTGCAGTCGATCACACGTGTGTTCATTGTATAAAGTATTACGTTACTAAGGAACGCTTGTTTTTGTTTTTGAAATTTCTCACCGGAAGTTGTTTTTTCTCATGTGCGAAATTTCAAAACCAAAAACAAGCATTCCTTAGTAACATAATATCTTATACAATGAACACATGTGTGATCGACTGCAATTAATCGGTATCTCGATTAATTCAGTGCATTTAACCCTGAAGATCCTTATGGTGAAACTCGAGTAGGTTTCCATTATATCCATTTTATAATAAATTTGCTCTACTTCGTATTGAGCACTTTGTATTTGTTATATCGCTGACTTAACCCCAGAATTTTGCACCTCCCAACGATCGTGCCCATATTCACCGGTAAGCCACCTTTTATCTTTATAAATATATTGTTTGCTGTGTACTGTCGCCGAGGCAATATGGTCTTTGACTATGCCTGCTGAGGTCCCGTTTTCGATTTCTGTTGGAGGGAAGTTGTTAGTATACATCGCTGATGAAACTTAATAAAGTCGAAACAGTCTGTACGATGTTCTACACACCGAGCGATCCTTTGCCAGGATTACACTTGTCAAGTTCATTTTCTATAAAAAAGTATTGAATTTTATGCAATACATGCATTGTAATTGCCTTCAAGCAAAAATATAATATATATATACATATATATATAAGCATGTAAACATTATCTTTACACAGTTCATTGTGCATTTAAATGAGGCCTATTCAGAAAAAGGATAGTTATCCCTTTTTTCATTTGTGTACAGGAATTCTAAAAATGAAACTATCTTCCACCCAACAAGCCAGAATTCACCAAAGTTGAGTGAAACCTATTAATTTTTTTATTACAGTTTATCTTCTCTACACAAAGAAGAAATAATGGTCATCTGTTCCAATCAAAGAATTTTATTCCGCTTATGATAGGTCCCTTTAATCCTCTAAGGCATCAAATCTCATTAAACTTTCCTAACTATATAAACACAAACAATTGATTCAATTAATATTTCATCTCTATTAGTTCAGAGACTTCTTCAGAATGATTTTATTAATTTACAAAGATTGATATATATATATATATATATATATATATATATATATATTTACCAACCCCTCCGCACGAGCAGGATGTGACACAAGGTCAATTTCTTAAGCAGAGTTTAACAGGTTTGAATTCAGAGTTTTCCTTCTCCTAGACTGGTTGCCTAACCAAGGTTAAAGAGCCCAGTCTACCCTACTATTTACCCATAGCTGGAAGGAGAGTAGGATTCATACCTTTCCCAAGGGTATTAGCAGTAAGTGAAATGTAATTATTATGTCCTGGATTTGAACTCGGGGCGACGAGTCCATTTCCCATGACTTTAACCATTACACCACATGCTTCCAAAGATTGATATATAAGTGAGGAAAAGATAGGAGGAAGAGGAGAGTGAAAGACGGGGGGGGAGCAGAGGCTTGTGTGTGTGTGTGTGTGTGTGTGTGTGTGTGTGTGTGACTTTTAGGTAAATAATAATATTAAAAAAAAACACACACATATTTCCTCACAATTGTTGACTTTGTAAACACATTTTCTAAGCTGATCTCTTTCACCATTATAGGTGATTAAAAAAAAGAAAGAAAAAAAAAGAAAAAAAAAAGAAACAGGCTGATATAAAAAAAAGAGAGAGATAGCTTGTATGAGATTAAAAAAGATTTGAGTATATTTGAGTTTTTCAAACTCATTCAATGAACATTAAGAGACAGAGATCAAAAGATCAAAGAAACATATTAAGTTTGTTTTAAAGAATTGTGTAGTAGTTTGTTGTTTCAGTAAGATTTCAAGTAGTTTCATCAAAGAGATTTCTTAATGTTCTTTTGTTTATGATTCCTGATTTTGTCTCCCTTTATATATCACTTTTTTCCATCCCCACCCATACAAATTGTTGCATTTTACACTTTATATTTGGCCTCTCAGTGAGAACTTATGTTATCCTAAACTATTAGTGAATATAATTGAAAGGAAATATATTTTGAAATTAGAAATGTGTAGATTTTTGTTCTCTCCCTTTTAAATATCTACACAGGCATGAACATATAGAATTATGCTCGGACATAAGAGATATATTTTTAAAAATACTGAGACTGAAACTGTATGTATTTACCCAACCCCTACCCTATCATGGGTAGAATGCAATACAACCCCTACCCTGCCATGGGTAGAATGCAACACAAGGTACAGCAAGTTTAAATTCACAGTTTTCTGTCTCCTTGACCAGTTGCCATACCAAGTCTAAAGTGCCCAATCTGACCTACTATATAACCATAACTGAGAGGAGAAGAATTTTAGCATTCAATTTCAATGCTGTACCCTGAGGATAAGGAAGAAAAAGATTTACTATATAACACAAATTTTGTTCCTGAATATTATGTGTTATTTATTAATTGTTTATGTTGTGAAAGTATATTTTGCTTTTTCCACCCTGAGTAACTCAAATTTTGTTCCTAGATAGTATGTGTTATTTTTTAATTGCTTATGTTGTAAAAGTATAGAAAGTGGCTATTAGTCCTTTCAAACTTAATGTAATTTAAAAATTAACCTATTTTCTATATAAAACTGGGCAAATTTGCACATTATCATTTACATAAGGTCTTAATGAAACAACCTATAAATCAAAATTTACCTGTATTTATTCTTAAGTTATACAAAAATGAATAATAATATTTAGCAAATTCTCAGCACTGAATTTAGCTGTAATTTTCTGGAAAATGTGTAAATTTGTAAAATTTATTAGCCAGGTAACAAAAGTAAAGTTTGAAGAGAAAGATAGGTATTTCCCTATTTACTTCAGGCATAAGCAATTGGAAAATAACACTTTCTGCCCAGGAAAAATAAAATATAAAAATGTTGTTACAGGGTTTTATCGGCTGCTAGAAATAAATGCAAGCAGTAGGAATAGTTACAATGAAAAAACCAAAAAAGTCACAAATTCTAAGGGGGAAAAAAGAAAGACAAAAAGTTGCAAATTCTAAGGGAACAACAATAAGAAAAAATGAAAAAATAAAACAAAATAAAATAAAGAGAGAAAAATGACCAGCTTCATTCAAACACCAGCAAACTCTGCCTGTAGCTACAGAACAATGTCTTAATCCCCTTCAGTCCAGTGAAATCTACTATGCCACTGTCAGAGTTAAGAAATACCCAGAAAAAGTTTACATCAGAATGACAGGGACCCTAGAAACAAAGGAGCTTTTTCCACAAAGTATTGATCACTGTTTAGAAATATACACACTGTAGCACAGCCCTTTCAAAATATGCAACTGCAAAAAAAATGTCCACAATTGAAAATTGGAAAATCTGCACGAGCATGCAACATCTGAGGGCAATATATTTTGCTTGGAGGAGGACACAGCAATCATTAAGTTTCCAAATACATAAGAATGTTAAAACAAAATTAGTATCCAAATGCAAATAGAATATTTTTTTACTACACCATTTATCACACCATCATGACTGTAATTATTAGAAACAATTTAACTATTAACAAATTTTTAAAAAAATAAAAGATAAAGAAATATTTTTTTCTAATCATGATTTTGTTTCCTGGATTTTCAGCATTAGCAAGTTGAACAAAAAAAAAAAAAAAAAAAAACAACAAATACCCCCCCCCCCAAGAAAAAAATGCCATGTAATATTAGGAAATCTGCACCAGCCTATAATAACATCTGAAAGCGATCTGTTTTGCTTGGAGGAGAAGATGGCAATCTTCATTTTTCCAAATTACTAAAACTTTTCAACAAAATATCAGAAATAATATCCAAATGCTGACATCAAAAGAAGTTTTTACAACACTGTTTATCACACCATCATAACACTGATAATTACAAACAATTTAACTAATGCTAATAAAATTATAGAATTTTTAAAAATTATAATTTAGCTTCAGGTACTTTCAACAAATGTAACAAACGAAATGCCAGCATGCATGAAAAAAAAATTGAAATGAAATTGCTGATACACAGAAAATGATATGGTTTGGTTTATTTGTTTGACAGCATATCAATTCCTTATTTAATGCCAACATTTCATACAGATGATTTGCACATAGTTATATAGTTTCAAATATTCCTAAATAATACTAATAATTGTCCAAGGTATTATTAATTTCGAAGAGTCTTTATATTCAGAGATGTTTTCAATATTGAAAACGTCTCTGAAGATGAAGATACTTTGAAATTAATAAAATCTTGGACAATTACTTTTACATTGCAATAGCTTTCAAAAAATAAAAAAAAAATAAAAATATATATATATATATATATATATATATATAATAACATACTTTATGCAATGCTTCAAGCAAATTATAAAATACTTTTAATACTAATAAATTTTAAATATATCTATTTGAACCATAGACGTGGCCGTAACATGTATTACCCCTCTGGATCATAGTGGACCTGGGAGAAATGGCAATCATGGGAGTGATTCCACATTCTCTAGAGCTCTAGAACTAGAGTCTTACCACCAAATAAAATGTAGTCTCATATCCCTTTAAGAGGGGGGGCTGCATTTGACACAAGACATGAGGATATGCCACATTGACACAAACATGTGGGAGGTGGTAGCTGTAAAAAATTGAGTGGCCTGGTGCCTTAATGTTAAATAAGGCACAAAGGAGTGAGGCAGAGAGGGAGTAGCCTCAACAGCAAAGAGAGCCAGAAGGAGGGAAAAACAGCAGCCCCAGAAAGCATCAGAGTTTATATGCAGTTAGTGCACCAAAGACTGTCACTCTGGATTGGTCTGCAGAGCCACTTGTGCACATGCAGATAATTTTTTTTTTTTGACACTATGCCATCATCTGCTGTTGATGTATTCTAAGCCTTACTGACAGGGCTGACATGAAAATAGGTTTATATTATACTTATTATAACATCACTATAATATCCACTCTTATGTAGGATAAAAGAAGCTTCAGTCTAATGATAAAGCTGTGGTAAAGGCAAACCTAGGAGAAGTAACCCTAAAATCTGATGGAAAAAACTCAAGCATCAAACCTCCACTAACTTGTAGGTATCCTTTGATGGGAAAAGGCTAAGAGATAAGAGAAAGTACTCTGAAATAAAACCTACACTTTGCATAGTCACCAATTATGTTGCTATACTTGTCACTAGGCTGAGGCTATGTAAACCCAGAGAGCGACATAAGTGTTGTACAAGCATATGTTGCAATGACGTACAGATGTCTTTCTACCTTATCATCTTACGGATCTTGTTTATTTTTCACAAGTGGAATTAGTTATTAATGTGGATGTTCGAGATGTAATTTTTTTTTTTGGGGGGGGGGGGGGTAAAGATGGTTATCTTCTGTCAAAATATGTCAGTCATCATAACTATTGTTTAAAAAAAATAAAAAGAATTCAAACCTAAAAGTTAACCTTAGAATTTAAATAATTTTGACCATTTTTAGTAAATCACAAAGCACATTGAATTTTCCAAATCTATATTAATTAAAACTATTTTTTTATAGACTTCTTTTCATTTCTTTAGTGTAATGTAAATACAGTTCCATTTTATATTGTGTTTCCTGTGTATATCTCTCTTATATCACTTGTACAACTAAGTTTCTTCTGAATCTAGGATTTCCTGGTAATAATAAAATATGGAAACTTTAGTAATAATGTGATTTCAATTTATACTGCCTATAAAGTTACAATTTTATGCATAAATATGCATTTACCAAACCCCTCGGAGTAGGATGCAATATAAGGGCGAAGAGAGGCAGAAGGAAGGAAAAAAAAAAACAGCAGCCCCAGAAAGCATCACAGTTTGTGCGCAGTAAGGGTATTTGCCTCTCATCCCACCTATGAGGGCTTGACACAAGGATATTTTTATGTGGGCCCACCCACAAGCCGAAGCTCATTGGTGGTAAACATAAAAATTGTGTTGATCCCATAGGCATTCCCCTCAAGGCTCTCCTGGGATTGACTTTACTGGTCCAGTGGATGAAGCACACTGGACCCCTAGCTGAGGCCATTTTTTTGGGTTTGGTTTGTTTTGTTTTATGGCATATCAACCTCAGTGGTTCATTTAATGCCGATAAAGTTTTGAAATAAATCAATTCTTAATGGATAATACAATTTTTTTATAAATACATTTTTCTATTTAACCCATAGATGGGACCCTAACAGGTACTACCACTGCGGGTCAGAGTGGACCAGGGAGCAATGGTGATGAAGGGGTGCTCCACATTCCCCAAACCACCAAAACTGGAACCTCACCATCAGATAGAGTTTAACGTCATTCCCAGGACATGTAGACCCGCAGCCACCTTCTAGCACCCATACGATAAAAAGGGGTTGGGGCTTGCCATAAGGGCAATAGGGTTGGGAAAATCATATAGGTGCTAAGGCTTGACGTGACCAGCCGATTGATCGGAGGAGGCCTCTCCGACCGCCTGTCTAGCCCAAGATAGGGCCAGCCAAGGCCGGGTAATGTAAGGTAAGTAGTTTGTGCACAGTAAGTGCACCAAAGACTGTCAACTCAGGAATTGACCTGCACAACCACTTGCACTGATGCAGATAATATTTTTTGGACATTACACCATTTTCCTTAGCAGACGGAAAGGTGCCAAAAAATTTAAATTGAGAGAGAAAAAGAGATTGAGATCTCAGTGCCGTGTCCTAAAAAATATGCTGGGGTAAGCAACTAACACTGTCCTGATCTTGCGGGTCTAATTAAAAATAATTAACAGTAATTTAAGATTAAATTAAATGTATCACATGACACCAAAATGTCAATTGAATTTTTACAAATGTTTGTATTTACAATTATTAATTTCAAACTGTAACTTTCAAAACAAAAAATTTATGAATTCGAAAAAGTGATATAATCACTGAATTATAATAATTTCTATTTGAATTATTAAATTATTTACTAAGCTTGGCTTAGTTTGGCACAAGGCCATAAGTATTGGGCATTTAGTGAGAATGAGAATCACCTGTGCCATGTCCTGAAAAAAAATGTTGGGGTGAACAACTAACACTGTCCTGATCTTGCAGGTCTAATTAAAAATAATTAAAAGTAATTTAAGATTAAATTAAATGTATCACATGACACCCAAAATGTCAACTGAATTTTTACAAATGTTTGTATTTATAATTATTAACCTCAGAGTGTAATTTTAAAAACAAATATTTAATAAATTTGAAAAACGTTTATATTACTGAATTCTGATTTGCATCATCAAATATTTATGTCAAGGTAATCTCATTCAAAAAATAGGATCAAAAATTGATTGGTTGGATTTTATGGCATGTCAATCCTTGTTGGGTTATTTTATGCTGAAGAGATTTTGTTTTATTCATTCTTGATGGATATTTAAATTAAAAAAACAAACATTTTTAACTCATTTTTTTCTATTTAACCCATAGATGAGAGCAAACAGGTACTATCATTCTGGGTGTTGAAGGGGTACACCACTCTACCCAGAGCTCCAAAACCAGAACCTTGCCATTAGATGCAGTTTAATGGCATACCTAGGACACTCAAAAACTATGATAAGTATTCAATTCAACTGGTACAAAAAAAAAAAAAAAACAAAAAAAGATAAATAAATTAAATATTACTGCAGCACATTTTTTTAAAAATCTACTAATATTGGCCCAGATTCTTTTCCACCAAATCAAGAGAAGCTGAACTCTATGCCTAATTTGCTTACTCAAGGTATTTGCAAAATTGACACCAAATTTCGTCAAAAAGTGTCATATCATTTTATGGTGGAAAGAGATTAATGTAAATTGAATTTTGCAGATCAGAAAAACAGATTTTCAAAAGCAAATGTCTGCTTACAAGTTTGAAGTGTTCATAACAATGCACTAAGTCTTCCTAACATACTTTATGATACAACTGAAATAAATAATGTTAAACTTAATAAATAAAGATATTCAAAATTTTGTTTGGACTAATTTTTATTGAGTAAACATCATCTAGCATCTAAATAATGAGAATGGAACCATCTTTTTTCCTATAAATAAACCTAAGAAGAGAGAAGATCTTATGAGACTTGTTAATTCAACCTAGAAATTGCTAATTAGGATTTAATTAGGATTTGATTGGTTGGATTTTATGGCATGTCAATCCTTGTTGGGTTATTTTATGCTGAAGAGATTTTGTTTTATTCATTCTTGATGGATATTTAAACTTTTTTTAAACATTTTTTTTCTCTATTTAACCCATAGATGGGACCTTAAGAGCTACTTTAATTCCAGGTTGGAGCATCTAAATAATGAAAATGGGTTCCATTTTCTATTTCTCTGAATGTTTGAGATGAGGCTTGATGATTAGTATTATCCTACCCCAGCTATGGTTAGCGGAATGAGAACAGGATACCCCCGTGGACTAAATAAAGGGTTAGGTTCAAAGTTCCGTGATGGCTCCCGATTACGACAAGAAAGTTCCCGGGTTTGAAAAGAAGGTTCTCGAGTCCGAGAAGAAATACCTGAAGAAGGCTGGAGGACATATCGTCCGAAACGTTGTACAAATAACAATGAAGATGTGGACAATAGTCCGAATAATGCAGATAATACTGGAACCATCTTTTTTCCTATAAATAAACCTAAGAAGAGAGAAACAACAAGATCTTATGAGACTTGTTAATTCAACCTAGAAATTGCTAATTAGGATTTAATTAAGATTTGATTGGTTAGATTTTATGGCATGTCAATCCTTGTTGGGTAATTTTATGCTGAAGAGATTTTATTTTATTCATTCTTGATGGGTATTTAAATTTTTTTTCAAACATTTATTGACTCATTTTTTTTCTCTATTTAACCCATAGATGGGACCCTAACAGGTACTTCAATTCCAGGTCAGAGCAGACCCAGGAGCAATAGCAATGAAGGGGTACACCATTCTAATAAATAAAGATATTCAAAATTTTATTTGGACTCATTTTTATTGAATAAGTATCATATAGTACCTAAATAATGAGAATGGAACTATCTTTTTCCTATAAATAACGTCTGATGAAACCTAAGAAGAGAGAAACAATGAAACCTTATGAGACTTGTTAATTCAACCTAGCAATTGCTAATTACTCTGTTGACCTTGTATCTTTGCTTAGTAAACCTTTTTTCCCTATCCTTAATACTCATGCTTCTTCCTATTATTTTTTTGGTTGGTTATTTGGTTATTTTATGACATATCAAACTTTTTCAGGTAATTTAATGCCGAATTAAGCCATTTTGTTATGTGGTTACTCACAGTACCTGCTGTTGCTTAAATGGTCATTCACCTAAATTATTTCTTTGTTACCTCTGATACTCAAGTTACAACAGTAAGTAATGCATATGTTGCTTCTTAGAAATACACGCCAATGATCAATTATAGTTTGAGTTTAGTTTGGTTTCTTTGTTTAATGGCATATCAACCTCCATGGGCTATCTAATACCAAAGTTATCCTTGTAGAAGTACATTAGTTGTACTATATAACCAATAGATGTGTTACATAATTATTAGATTCCTAATATTTATGTACAGTAGTGTAGAAACCAAAATGGCTATTATAAGTTCAGCCGGCGGCCTTGAAAGATTGAATGACAAGGCTTGACCTCAGTCCTGATCCTACTTCCGGTGGATACAGTGAGAATCGGTGGAGAAGACCCTCTTCCGGTTTAGATTAGAGAGAGTTTTAGAGATCGGCCAAAGCCATGAGGGCGGAAAATCGTGTTATGCACGGTGCGGACTCAATCTGCGCAGGTAGTCTGGTGGGGATTTCAGAATAAAATATGATCTAAGTTAAATCGAAGTCTTGGATTATTATCTAAAAACTACCAATGACACAGGGCTTCTGATAAAGAGAAATACCCAATGGAAGACCAGACACAAAGTTCCCAAGACGAAGTCCAGACGTTAGAAGAGACGCTAGAAGATGCCAAGAATAATAGAAGTAAGAAAGAAAGGAAAGAGGTATACAACAGATGGAGGGATGAGGGGTTACTACTTTTCCCAAGGGTATTAGTCTGAAAGTGAATATAATAGTATGACTGGAATTTGACTCGCTAACTACAATGTTGCAGTCCATCACCTTAGCCACTATGCTACAGGGACTCCCTCTCCAATATATTTGAATGGATGAAGAACAATAATAGTAATAATCCAGGGGTGAAGGGAGTTCATACCTTTCCCAAGGGTATTAGTCTGAAAGTGAATATAATAGTATGACTGGAATTTGGACTCGCTAACTACAATGTTGCAGTCCATCACCTTAGCCACTATGCTACAGGGACTCCCTCTCCCATATATTTGAATGGATGAAGAACAATAATAGTAATAATCCAGGGATGAAGGGAGTTCATACCTTTCCCAAGGGTATTAGTCTGAAAGTGAATATAATAGTATGACTGGAATTTGGACTCACTAACTACAATGTTGCAGTCCATCACCTTAGCCACTATGCTACAGGGACTCCCTCTCCCATATATTTGAATGGATGAAGAACAATAATAGTAATAATCCAGGGATGAAGGGAGTTCATACCTTTCCCAAGGGTATTAGTCCGAAAGTGAATGTAATAGCATGACTGGAATTGGAACTCGCTTACTACAATGTTGCAGTCCATCACCTTAGCCACTATGCTACAGGGACTCCCTCTCCCATATATTTGAATGGATGAAGAACAATAATAGTAATAATCCAGGGATGAGGGAGTTCATACCTTTCCCAAGGGTATTAGTCTGAAAGTGAATGTAATAGCATGACTGGAATTTGGACTCGCTAACTAGAATGTTGCAGTCCAGCACATTAGCCACTATGCTACAGGGACTCCCTCTCCCATATATTTGAATGGATGAAGAACAATAATAGTAATAATCCAGGGATGAGGGAGTTCATACCTTTCCCAAGGGTATTAGTCCGAAAGTGAATGTAATAGCATGACTGGAATTTGAGCTCACTTACCAAGATGTTGCAGACTAGCATTTTAGCCACTTATGCCACAGGGACTCAACCCTCCTCTCTGTTTACATCTATAAATATAATTATTTATCAAGCGTAGCTTAAATGTGGTACAAAGCCAGAGGTATGGGATGCCCAGTGAGAATTGAACTCACTAACAATGGTTTGCAAGTCTAGCTTGCTAACCATTACACCACGTGAAGTGTTCTACATCTATGAATATATTTTTTATATATATATTTTTAAGAAAGGAAATGAATCCGACGGTATGAGTATATATAAAAAGATATGAAAACACCACAAAAAGCTGTTAAAGTGAAAACATTTTATAACTTAGCTGATATTGAACAATATTTCGATTTTATGAAAATCGTCATCAGAACTTGTTTATAATCCGTGTTGTTAAGAGCGGAAACGAAAGTCATATGAGTTCAAAACAAAAACCTTGACATTGCAAAAAAGAAAAAGTTATACAATAATTTCGAATGTGAGCACTTCCGCTGCATTTTTCTTGGTCATCAGAATATGTATATCTTATTGTTTTGAACTCATATGACTTTCGTTTCCGCTCTTAACAACACGGATTATAAACAAGCTCTGATGACAATTTTCATAAAATCGAAATATTGTTCAATATCAGCTAAGTTATGAAATGTTTTCACTTTAACAGCATTTTGTGGTGTTTTCATATCTTTTTATATATACTCATATATATTTCTATAAATATATGTATGTCAGATCATACTGATAGATTTATACTCACCCTCCTCTGTGTTTACATTTATAAATATAATTATTTATTAAGTTTAGCTTAAATGTGGTACAAAGCCAGAAGTATGGGATGCCCAGTGAGAATTGAACTCACTAACAATGGTTTGCAAGTCTAGCTTGCTAACCATTACACCACGTGAAGTGTCTTACATCTATAAATATATGTATGTCAGATTCATACTGATAGGTTTATTTGCTGACCTCATAAAAAGGTAATTGAAATAAATATAAGTTATTGTAGTGAGTTTGGTGTTAAAATAGACATCATCAGAAAGTTCCTGAATATTTATGGCAATCATATATCCAAAAGAAACTCATAGAATATGAGCTGCACAAAATGGCTAAGATTTTCCGCAGACTTGCTGGCTCTTCTCTTTGACTTAACATTTCCAGGAATCTCTTTCTTTACAGACTGGCTGCCTATTCCATTAACAAGCAATCTAAACTGATATTCTCTTATAAAACCAAGAATTTTTATGGTGCCATCACCAAAAATGGTATGGAAATAAAGAATTGTCTACAGAATAAGGGATTCATACTGGACAATATATGCATTTATAAACCCTGACACATGAGTAGGATGTGACACAAGGTCAATTTCTTAAGTGAAGTTTCATTAGGTCACACCAACAGCCCGGATACTGATGTTTCACTATTGCCAATCATCCCTATAGGTAATTGCCCCTGGCAGGTCTTTCATACGGCATCCAGAAATTTTTCTTCTCCTTGAATGGTTGCCTAAGGTTAAAGAGCCCAGCCTGCCCTACTATTTACCCATGGCTGGAAGGAGAATAGTTGGATGCATACCTTTCCAAAGAGTATTAACACTATGTGAAATGCAGACAGCCTTGTCCAGAATTTTAATTATAGTTGAATTAGAGTCCATTTCCTAAGATGATAACCATTACACCACAAGTTCCTGGACAATAATTACAAACTGAGATGGTTATGTTCCAGTTGATTGGTTAGTTTTACAAAATGTTAACCGTTGTTGGGTTATTTAATGCCAAAGTCTTTTTTTTTTGTTTCAAGCAATTATATGGTTTCAAGTAACTATTCATTTTTAGTAATCATTTGTTTGTCTTAGGGTTTCACATATCCTTATTTTATACAAAGTAGCAAAATAAAAAAACACCCTCCGGGCGATGTAAAAATAAAATTTTGAAAGATATTGCTTGAGGAGGTGGAAGTTAAAAATTAAATGTTGGAGAATTTGAACCATAAATCATCAAATCATCAAATTTATTAAAGGAGTAAAAAAAAAAAAAAATTTGAAATCAAAACTAAGTTCTATTAACTTTGAATATCTATTAAAATAAAACAAACTATATATAAATATATGATACTGGGGATGTATCTATTAAAACTTGTTTTAAAAACAATGAAGACTGTCTAATGTTGTATGCTCAAATTTTGAGTGTATTTATTCCTCTGTTATGATGATTTTGGGTATAGTAACATAAGCAGTGACGTAGTTTTTGTTATAGACAAAAACCGGAAGCGAATCTCCATTATTAATAGATAATTTGCACACAGTTTGTATTTACCCAACCCTTTCACCGCTGACAGGATGCAAGATGAGGTCAATTTTTAAGCAGAACACAGCTGATTTGAAATCAAATTTGCAGTACCAATGGAAGAGTCCAGTCTGCCCTAGCACTTACCAATAGGTGGAGAGAGAAGAAATACAGTTATGCTTTTTCCAAGGGCATTAGCACAAAGGGAAACTACCTCATCCAGGATTTGAACCTGGACCACCATTTCCTATGACAATATCTGTTATATTGTTATATCACATTTATTTGTAAAGTTAGATAATTTCAATTATTCCCATCTAATACTAATAATTTGCACAAAATTATATAGTTTCATGTCTATGTATGGACCACAAGATTCCAGCTTTGATAATGGTCATTACCAACTCAGCACACGAGTAAGACAGGTTGGGTCTGTGTGATAAAGTGGGGAGCAGAAGGTAGGTGTGGCATCCTACCTCAAATGCAAAAAGCAATCTCCCTGGTCTAGCCCTAGTGAAAAGAGGTTTGAATCCCTCACTGCCCGGCTGATACTGACAATAGGCCACCCTGCTGATGTCACTTTTTTTTCTTAACAGGATTTTAAGTATTTAATAATAATTTTTTAGAAACAATTTTACCTTCAAGTAACAATATAAATAATTTATATACAGATTTAGAACCAAGAAATAACGAATCTCCCACCTGTTTTGAGACATAAGAGCTTACATTCCACTACATATTCTCTACATAGAGATAGAAAGACACAAGGATACGTATCCAACATCAACATCATGCTCTGTAAAGTTACATCTCCTTAAACGGGGAATAACAATGTTACACTTACACTGAAGTGAAAAAAAATTGCTGTGAGGGAAATGATAATATATGGATTCAAGTATTCCTATCTAGTACAAATAATTTTCAAACAGGTTTAATTAACCGATAAATAGAATCCTAACAGGTACTGTCTCTCAGAGTAGACCTAATGGTTTGTTTTTGTTTGTTTGTTTTGTTTTACAGCATATCAACCTCAGTGGGTCATTTAATGCCGATAAAGTTTTGAAATAAATCAATTCTTAATGGATAATACAATTTTTTTATAAATACATTTTTCTATTTAACCCATAGATGGGACCCTAACAGGTACCCACACTCCGGGTCAGAGTGGACCAGGGAGCAATGGTGATGAAGGGGTGCTCCACATTCCCCAAACCTCCAGAACTGGAACCTCACCATCAGATAGAGTTTACCATCATTCCCAGGACATGTAGACCTGCAGCCACTGCCTTCTAGCATCCATATGATAAAAAGGGGTTGGGGCTTGCCATAAAGGCAATAGGGTTGGGAAAATCATATAGGTGTTAGGGCTTGACGTCACCAGCCGATTGATCGGAGGGGGCCTCTCCGACTGCCTGTCTAGCCCAAGATAGGGCCAATGTGGAGTATTGCAAGTCATGAACTGCTCATCCACCTGGGCTCTATCCTTAAGCATCACGAATCGCCACCCACGGCCAACAGGTGGCCCCAATAGGGGAGTCTTACCCCTCTGCAGAGGTGCAGTCGGTGCATTCTAACGCCCCAGCTGACAGGGCGGAGACCTAATGGAGTAATGGCAATGAAGAGGTTCTTCATACAACCCAGAGCTCCAAAACTGAAACCTTTGCCATCACAGATGCAGTTTAGTGTCCTTACTAGGACCCCCTTTTTTAGTGAGAATGAGGGATTGGTGTCTTACTGCTCTACAATGTATGCAGCAGTTGTATTCTTAATCCTTCTGACAAAGGGCCAGTATTTTGGTTGTTGGTGTTGGGGTAAAAAAAAAAGAAAAAGAAATAGAAAGACAAAAGAAAAATAAAGAAGCTACTTACTTCTACACAGTTTTTTAAGCCTGATGAAGATGCATAATGAAGAGCTGTGTTTAGTTTCTGTAAAAATAAAAAAGTAAAAGAAAAATGTTTAGATTATTTTACAAAGAATGAGAAAAAAGAAAAGAAAAAGAAAAGTTCAATTGTCCATTTCTGGATTCTTGGCTTGCATGCATCTTTTTTTAATTTTTTATTTGTCTTTTTGAGATGAGGCTTAATATGAATAATTCTGATGTTTCAGTCCTCGTCTTTATTGTGGTATGTATAACCACAGTTTTGGCCACTGTATCCTCCGGCCTTCCTCAGGTGTTCCCTGTGTATCTGAGCATAGTAATGAACCAATCTGGGAAATCATAAGGGCAATAGAGTTGGGACAATCATATAGGTGCTAGGGCTTGACGTGACCAGCTGATTGATCGGAGGGGGCCTCTCCGACTGCCCGTCTAGCTCAAAATAGGGCCAAAGTGGAGTATTGCAAATCATGGACTGCTCATCCACTTGGGTTCTATCCCTAAGCATCACGGGTCCACCCATGGCCAACAGGTGGCCCCATTGGGGGAGTCTTACCCTCTGCAGAGGTGCAGTCGGTGCATTCTAACACCCCAACCGACAGGAGAGAGAGAGAGAGAGAGAGAGAGAGAGAGAGAGAGAGAGAGAGAGAGAGAGAGAGAGAGAGAGAGAGAAATGCAACAAATATATTAGGAAAATACAAATGGCAATTTTTTAAAAAAAAGTGTAAATCATTATAAAAGTAAATTCTTAATGAAAATGAACTCAGTTGCTGTTTCCATTAAAAATAAAAAGCACTATTAAAAAAAAATAAAAAAAATAAAGTAGATTCTATGATTTCCTTCTCTAAAGGCAAATGGGTTTATATGGAAAAATTTAAAGATCTGACAAATAAAAAATATAAACAATACCAAAATATATAAATACAATATCTGAAAATTGCTGAATGAAACAAGCCATACAGAAATATACACCATGAATAGGTATTTGAAGATATTAAGAAACTTTTATCAAGGTGAATTGATTCGGCATTAAATGACCTGAAAAGAGTTTATATGCTGGAAAACAAAACAAACCAAACCAAACATTAATAAAAATAACAGATTGAAACATGGTGTAAAATTTAAAAATCTCTATAAGATTGGTTTGGTTTCTTATTTAATGGCATATCAACACTTGTGGGTTATCAAATGCCAAAGCTATCCTTATAGAAGAACAGCAGGGATAATTTGGATTATTTGGACTATTGTCCTCATCTTTATTATTATCTGCACAACATTTTGGCTGATGTGCTCTCCAGCCTTCTTCAGGTATTTCTTGTCCGACTAGAGACCCTTCTCTTCAAACTCAGGAACCTTCTTGTCATAATCGGGAGCCTTCACAATACTTCAAACCTAACCCTTTATTCAATTCACAGGAAATAGCAGTGGTACTATATAATCCATAGCTGGGGGAATGAGAGGGCTTATACTTTTCACAAAGGTATTAGTCTGAAAGTAACTGTAATACCATGGCTGGAGCATTATTTAACCCATAGCTGGGGGTATTGGGGAGTTCATACCTTTCCCAAGGGTATTGATCCAAAAGTGAACATAATAGTGTGACTGGAGTTCAAATTTACTTACTACAATTTTACAGTCCAGCATGTTAACCACTACACCAGAGATTCTCCTTCATTCAAATTAGAATACTAATTTTATATTAGTCAGTACCAGAAAAAAAAAATGAGCAAAATAAAGATTGATAAAAATGTAGTAAAGTTTAAAAAAATGATATATGTATTTATACTTTTTCTTAACCACTGGAATTATTCAAGGGAAAATTTTTAAAACTTTTCTTTAATAATTAACATGGGAGCTTTCCAAAAATAATGTAAAGAAAATTTAAGACTGATACAAATATTTACTGTACGTAAAAAGTTCCATCACATTTATGAGCCATTGGTGGTTTCTAAAATATAAATATAGCAAATCCTATAAATGGGACAATGGCGTCTCTTGGGATAAAACTGACAGATACAGTTAAAATAATGTTAAAAAATACTCAAACTAGACACTACTGAATATTAAAACAAAAGCTCAAAGTTTCATTTGGTTGCATTTTTTTGTTGTTATTGGTAGAAAAAAATATTGTCAAGTTTATTTTGTTTCAACATTCTTCAAATAAAACTAAAATTCTTTTAGTGAATGATGAAGCTATAGAAAACAATCTTAGTAAACAAAATTTAAAAAAATATTTTTTGTCATTCACATTCTCCTCTGAATAGTATAAAATATTCTATGTAATAATAGTAATAGTAGTAGTAATAATAATAATAATAATAATAATAGTAGTAATAGTAGTAGTAATAATAATAATAGTAATAATGAGAAGGAGAAGAAGAAAATTGATGACGATGCACAAGGCACTACACCAAAGAGTTGATATAGAAAGATAGATAGTATCAAGAAAAGAAAGTGGAAAGTCTCAAACTCCAGTGAAAGACCACCAGCTAACGGTGGTGTGAAAAACTCACAAGGAATAAAATAATATAAAATATTCTATATAGAATAGTTTATATTATTATATATATTATGTTTTCTGCCCCAGCAGATCTCATAGAGCGAAGGTGAAAGAAAACAAAAAGATAGACAAATAGTTGGACATGGCCAGAGTGCTGAAAAAACTGTGGAACCTGAAGGTAAAGGTTGTAGCAATTGTAATTGTGGCCCTTGGAATAGTCCCTAAAGGGTTGGAAAAATTGGAGGAATTGGAAATTCAAAGAAGAATCAAGAACATCCAAATAACAGCATTGTTAAAATCAGCTAAAATAGTCAGAAGAGTCCTGGTAACCTGAGGAGACTTTCTGTCACTCAGCCTACAATGAACCACCAGCTTAGATGGGTGTGAAAAACTCTCATGGAGTGCAATAACTGTATAAAATATTCTATATTGTATAATAATAATAATAATAATAAGAAGAAGAATATAAAATATTCTATATGAATAAATAAAAAAATAATGAACTTAATTAGAAAAAAAATTTTTTAACAGCAACTTAAATCTAAAATATCATAAAATATGATTTTTTAATTAAAACTACAATGACCAAGAAACCATAGGGTTCTCATTATAAGCAGTCCATAATGATATTCATGCTTCTATTTAGGAAAGAATGAAGGATTTTAATTAGTATTTCATAATTTTTTCTGTCACACTGAAAATCTGAATGATAAAAAAAAACTAACATTCAGTGTGGATGCAGACCACAGAAAATTATCATTAATTAGACTGGAAATATATTAATATAGCAACAACTAAAATGAAGTCTAAGAAAATAAACTCCTGTGGTTACATTCTATTATAGAATTCATAAAAGAGAATATCAATTTAAATAAAGAGTGAAGAGGAGAGCTTTATAGTTTAACTGCTGTTTGCACATCGTTTCACAAAGGATAGGTTTGCACTCTGTTTGAATTTAAAGCATCAATATAGCCTCTGTATTTGTTCAAATTTTCTTTGTAGATCTTATTTAAACCTTCTCAGTATTGATAATCTTTTTGATAGTAGGGAAAAATAAATTTTAGCTCTTCTTTTTACATGGGATCATCACTCTTTATACCTATACCTTTGGAAAAGGCATGAATCCAACTATTCCCCATCCTGTTATGGATAAATAGTAGGTCAGACTGAGCTCTTGAAACATGGTTAAACAACTAGTCTAAGTGAAGGAAAACTCTGAATTTAAACCTGTTAAACTCCGCTTAAGAAATTTATCTTGTGTCACATCCTGCTCATATAGAGGGATTGGTAAATATATATTTAATACAAGCTATATGTAAGAGGCACTTGTTGTATAATGGTTATTGCTGTAGGAAGTGAACTTGGCTACTTGAGTTCAAATCCTGAACAAGGCTGTTTGCATCCAACTATTCTCCCTCAATCTATGGGTTAATAGTAGGGCAGACTGGGCTGAAAACTGATTATTATTTTATATATCATACAAGTTGATTTATGAATCTGTTAGATTACCATTGTAAGAGCAGTTCATGATGATACCAATGCTTCTTTATGGTTATAAACCCACACACACATACATATATCTATACACATATATACTTTTATATATATATATATATATGTATATATATACACACATATACAGACACTACAGACATACATACATACACATTCACATACAAACATGATAATTTTAGTAATATAATATACATTTTAACTTCTCAGTGGTGATTCTAATTTTGTGCTAAAACATTTCATATCAATTTTGACAGAATGAAATAAATTTGATAAATTGAAAATATATTTTATCTTGAAAATTTTACAGTAAAATTATAATATGTTTTTTTTTAATTTTTTTTAATAATGATTATTCTTAAATTGCTATTTGAAAATTTTCCATTTCATTTCATTAATATTCAAATTCAATGATAAAAATATTATTGGTGCTTTTTTTTTTTTTTTTTTAAATATCAATCTTATTTTTTTTTTTGCACATCTAAAAAGCGAGTGAAATTGATGCTAATGAGGTTGAATACAAAGATATCAAACAGCACACACTCTTAGAAGGGAAATAAAGTTTTAAATTTAAATAAGAATTTTGAAATACTTATTTTCAATGAATAAAACTCTTATTTTAATTTGTTTTCTTAGTAGAAACTGATATCTATACATATTCTCATTTTCTTTTTTCACCCCCAATGAAATACCTAACTTTATTGTGCCCTGGGTATAACAATAAACTGCATTTGATAGTGAGGCTCCAGTTCTGTAGCTCTGGGGAGTGTGAAGAACCCCATCATTGCCATTATTCTCATATCTACCCTGACTTGAAATGGTAGTACCTGTTAGAGTCCCAACTATGGGTGAAATAGATTTGTTTAGAAATTATTCATATTCAATAGGGTCGTGTGCACAAAAAAAGAAAAAAAAGAAGAAGAAAACCTCTTAAATAAAGTAACATAGAATAATGATTGACACGGCTTAACACCTGTACCCCAGCTATGGTTAGCAGAATGAGAACAGGATACCCCCATGGACTGAATAAAGGGTTAGGTTCAAAGTTCCGTGATGGCTCCCGATTATGAAAAGAAGGTTCGCAAGTCTGAGAAAGTTCCCA
Organism: Doryteuthis pealeii; assembly: GCA_023376005.1. Classification (NCBI taxonomy): domain Eukaryota; kingdom Metazoa; phylum Mollusca; class Cephalopoda; order Myopsida; family Loliginidae; genus Doryteuthis; species Doryteuthis pealeii. Next base: position 83,534,170 of record CM042159.1, on the reverse strand, counting down.
AGTCCGACAAGAAATACCTGAAGAAGGCCAGAGGGCATATCGGCCGAAACGTTGTACAGATAACAATTAAGATGAGGACATTAGTCCGAATAATCCAAATAATACTAACTATGAAGCCTCATCTCAAAAATTTCAAGAAACACTCTTAAGAAACTAGATAAAAAACGTAAACATGAATGTACAAGGAATGCAATGAATTTCCCAAACCTTTAGACATAAGATGACCCTAGATGGGTTGACATACCTTTAAAATCAATCAATCAACCTAGCTTTATATTCTAGATGGATCAATAACTGTAGCCTAATAGTGTTATATCAGAGAGAAGATATCTCTTATGATTCACAATGCTTACTCACAAAATACACCTCGCTAGCATAAAACATCAAAACTCAAGTCGGAGTCAACAAACGGAAGTGAACTCAATGGTACCCTCTCACGAAGTGACCAATTCGACGCAGTTCTGCGCATAGGCTCGGATTGAGTTACGCTTGAGAGGAATTCCAAAATAAACAAAAAATAATATTGTAAGGAATCCGGATTTTCAGCCAATAAAAACTCTCCCGCTAAAAACCCCAAAAGCATTCTGGAGCCCATCTACCAGCATATAAGCTCGGGTATTTTGAGAATCGGCAGTTGGACGGACGGCCTGGAACCGAGAATATCACCAGACGAGAGGATCAAGGAACTGCTACGCACCCACCACCACGCACGCCCTCGCCCACCCGGACACTCAGCCTTACTTCAACACCTCACCGTAGCCAGGCGACATCCTTACCCCCTGACCACTACAGCGCTACCCGCTACAACTCGCTGAGATATTCCTGACTTATTTCCCGCACCAAGTGACCGTATCCACTTACAACAGTATCCTACCGAGACGAACTCAACTCCCTCGGCCACTACTACCTTCCCTGACCATCACTATTCCACTGAGATATTCCTGACTTGGTCCCTACACCAAGTGACCGTATCAACTCAACTTCTACCACCTCACGCCTTGCACCAGGCCAAGAGAGATTCCGACGTATCATACGATACCCACACCTCACCGACCCCTCGGCCACTCCAGAGAACTACTACCGTTATCTACGGCGACAACAACAATTTTCACACTCGTTATTTCAATAAACGATTTTTTATCCAATTAATCTTGTCCATTATTCTTCCTTGCAAACCATACGCTTTATGGGATAACTAAGATATAACACTGGTGTCAGAACGGGATAACTAAGATATATCAATAGTTATTAGCTGATTTTTTATCTGAAATTTTCATTTAGTATCTATATGTAATTAATTGTAAACTAAACAGGTTAAGAGAATTTAAAATGAAGGAGATTATGTTGAAAAATATTGTGTAAAATAAATGCATTAGCCTATGAAGTTATCTGGTTGTTTTGTTTTATGGCATGTCAACCCTTTTTGGGTCATTTAATGCTATATCAAATAATTTTGATATTTGGTTTCTTAGAGTACCAGCTGTTATTAAAATGAACACCCATCCAAGTATTGAAGAGGCTCATTGCTGCTTAACTTTGGTGATCTTGCTGAAATGAGTGCTTTTAACATGACTTACTCTAAACCATGTTATAGTGAGAATTTGGAGGGTTGCATAGAACATTTTAAGTGTATTGCTCTAGTGAAATTCTTGCTATGATGTTCCATTTTTGTTGGGTTACTTTAAATATACGCTCCTACATTTGGGGCACTGGTGGTTGTCATCAGTGATGTAATCTGCAGGGTTCATTGGGAAGTTTCGGGTCTTCCAACTATTGAAGTAAGTCAGTTAGACAGTCAACAATTGGTTTGAGCAATGTGACTGGCCAAGCCTAACCATGCAGTCACTAGTTCTCCAATGAACCCACTATAACCGCTTAAATAATTACTGCCACTACTGCCAGGAAGAGTCCATTAAGCTGAGGAGGTGTTTGACTGTTCCACTGTCCAATAGTTTACAATCTGTAACAGTCATTTCCAGACTGCAGGTTCAATCCTGGCTAAGGGTGAAAGTAACACAGAATAACAATTAACAGTATTCTACATCAACATCAGACTTCCCTCGCCCTGCTGACCCTATCAGAGGTGATCAAACTCTGGAACAACCACCAACAATAACAATATATACATACAATTAGGACTGGCTTAGCTCATTAAGGCTGGCTTAGCTCAGTCGGTAGAGAATTCGCCTCGGAAACGCAAAGTTCTGGGTTCAATACTGGCCCTCAGTATATGAGTAGCACAGGGATCTGTGTAGTAAAGTGTGGAGCTGAAGGTAGGTGTGGCGCTCCACCACAGATGCAAAAACAATCTCCCTGGTCTAGTGCCAGTGAAAAGGAGATAGACTCCCTCACTGTCTGGCTGATACCAACAATAGGCCACTCCGTCGACCTATACACACAAGCATAATCTTATTATAATGGAGATTGTGTGTTTTACTGTCTGTAACCGAAACTATATTACTACTCAAGTCACAATTTCCTTAGTTATTTACGTCACATTCTCCATGATTCTATTTCTATTTAAACCTCAATTAATAATAAAACTGTTTGACATTATTAATACTGTTGGTCTTACCTAAATATTAATAACATGCAATTGTATTTATATATACAACTAAATACGAGTTTTCAGTGTAAACGTAAAGCTAATTTGCATATTGATATTAAAAAAACTGATTTTAATAAAAATGTGCTTGGTATTATTGATTTCTAATTGTTTGGTTTTATCTTAATGAATATGAGTAAAAATCTCTTCAATAAATCCTAAAAGAAATTCATTAACAAGAAGAAATAACTGTAATTTTATTCTTTACTTCCTATTTTAACTAAATAGTTAAATTAGAAAAATTTAGCATTGAAAAACGGAAGTGATGAAAGAGTAATTTTTGGTTGTTCTATTTTCCGATTATACCCCCTCCGTTTCAAATCTTTTTATTTGAATTCTTAATTTGTTTCATTAGCCTTTCTGATTTAATCTAATATTCTATTACATTTAAACTTAAATACTTGCACCCGGAGGGTGCATATATTTGCTAGTTTTATTAATATACAGATGAAAGATAGATAATAATTGGTAAACAAGATATTTTGTATGTAATTACTGACCCCTCTATCATGGTCAGGATGTGACACAAGGTCATTTTTAAGTGGAGTAAAGCTGGTTTGAATTCAGAGTTTTCTTTCTCCTAAACTTGTTTCCTAACCAAAGCTAAAGAACCCAGTTTGCCCTATCTAGCCATGGTTAAAGATCAGGTCAGGATGTGACACAAGGTCATTTTTAAGTGGAGTAAAGCTGGTTTGAATTCAGAGTTTTCTTTCTCCTAAACTTGTTTCCTAACCAAAGCTAAAGAACCCAGTTTGCCCTACCTAGCCATGGTTAAAGAGCCCAGTCTGCCCTGCTATCTAGCCATAACTGGAGGGAGAATTGGATTCATACATTTCCGAAAGGTATTAGCACCATCTGAAATGTGAACAGATTTGTCCAGGAATTGAACTCTGGTTGACAAGTCCATTCCCTATGACTTTAACCATTACACCACATGCCTCCTACTTCTGTCTAACATTTCATGCAATCTATTATCATTTCTTAAAAAAATAACTACTGTTTGCTAATTTTACTCCTAATATACTTAAAGATACTGTTAGGAAGACATAACAAAAATAGAGTTGCTCCCCTTTGATCAGTCAAAGTCGGAAGTGGGGTTTCCACCATGTTACTTGTGGATTGGCATTTGTTTATGTGTGGATGCAGCATTAGGTACTTGTTAAGACTTGAGGGGAGAAGCATTCGCTACCCTGTGTTAAATAAAACCTCGTTAATTTTACAAACAACCTGATCTTGCATCTTCCGTATTTTATCTGTATGTCAAAAACATAACAGGTACCAACAATTGTGATGTTAGACATATTTTACAAAACTAAATTACAACCCCTGAAATTACTAAATTACTACCCCAAATAAAAAAGAATGTGGAGAAGTTTTGGGGGGCAGCCTATTCGTTCTATTAACTAGAAGAAACCACTCCTGCTTACAAGGTCGAAATCTTATATATATAACATATGTATTATATATCTATTAATAATGGAGATTCGCTTCCAGTTTTTGTCTGTAACAAAAACTATGTCACTGCTTACGTCACATTACCCAAAATCTTCATAACATAGAATAAATACACTCAAAATTTGAACATGCAACATTAGTAAGGAGCTGATGGTAGGTGTGGCGCTCCACCCAAGACGCTAAAATAATCTCCTTGGTCTAGCGCTATTGAAAAGGGGATAGACTCCCTCGCTGTCTGGCTGATACCGAAATTAGGCCGCCCCGCCGACTTTACTTTTTACTTAAATTACTACCCCTGATGGGGGAGAACAAACGGATTCATGTCTTTCCAAAGAGCATTAGCACTAAGTGAAACACAAACAGTCACAAGTTGCCGATTCCATTTTCTACAATGATAACTGTTATGCAAGACTTGCCTCCTAAAGAGATATTTTGTAGCATATATATATATTTACCAGCCCCTCCACACGAGTAGGATGTGACACAAGGTCAATTTCTTAAGCGGAGTTTAACAGGTTTGAATTCAGAGTTTTCCTTCTCCTAGACCGGTTGCCTAACCTAGGTTAAAGAGCCCAGTCTACCCTACTATTTATCCATAGCTGGAGGGAGAGTAGGATTAATACCTTTCCCAAGGGTATTAGCGCAAAGTGAAATGCAATTAACACGTCCAGGATTTGAACTCGGGGCGAAGAGTCCATTTCCCATGACATTAACCATTACACCACGCGCTTCCATTTTGTAGCATATAAGATATTCAACTGAATCCAAAAAGCAAATAAATAAACAAAAGTAAAAAAAAACAACAATTTTCATAATATATTCAAAATTGTCCAAAATTTATGAAAATGTCATATTTATAATATGAGACTAGGTAAAACTTAGTAATATTTTCTTTAGAAAGAATTTTTACATTTAAAAAAGAAAAAAAGATGGTGTTTTCACATTTTTTTTTTAAAAATATCTTCACCTGCCAACTTAGTAGGAGATTAATTGTATCTGTTTAAGAATTGCTTTAACTGATGTTTTTAACATTCTGAAAATTTAATTTTTCTCTACATTAAGATCTATAAAAGAAATACAAAAATGAAAGAAAAACATATAATTTATTTACTGACTTAGGTGTACAAGACATGTATAAATGATATACATCTTTCTACATTTTTACAAGTGTTATATACAGAAGATTCTTAGTCATACATAATTACATGTGCCTATATATATATACATACATATATATGAGGAGTGAAGGATTTGAATAAATCTGATAAAATGTGGATGAGAATAGAAAAGCTTCAGCCAACAATGAGGCGAAATATCAACTGAATTCAGCTGTCTGTGTTGTTATATCCACACTTTCCTCTATTCTCAACCACACACACACACATATACACACACACATATATATATATACATACATACATACATACACACACGCAGAATTGCATAGACAAGAAACCGAGTTAAAAGCACAATTGACTTTATGACTTTGCTACTCTAACTCAGATATACATGCTCTATCGATATTGAGCATATATATATATATATATATATATATATATATATATATATATATATAAGGAGTAACGGATTGGGTAAAAATGTGATTGAAAATTGAGGAAATACGGATAAAACACAAAACAACTTCATTCAAATGGTATTTCACCTCGGTATGTAACAAAGCTTTGTCAGCTTTATTTGTGACACAGAGACTACAGTCTGTTTATATGTTAAAGAAGGTAATTGGGAGGGGGAGAAGAGGAGGGTAGGGTGAGTGCATTAAAAGGTGTGAGGAGAGATAAGAAAAAGAGGAAGGGAGATTTGTCAACAGGGCTGCTGTAGTTTATTGAAATAAAGTTAGCAGTCTGATGAAACTCATAGATATACACATATGCCTATGGGTAGAAATAGATCTATAACCACAAAATTACCAATTTTTAAGTCTTTTTCTTTACTAATTATATATCTGCTATAATGGATACATCAATTCTCCCTCCAGCTATGGGTAAATTATAGGGCAGACCAGGCTCTTTAACCTTGCTCGGTTAGGCAACCAGTGCATGAAAAGGGAAACTCTGAATTCAAACCTGTTAAACTCTGCTGAAGAAAATGACCATGTGTCACATCCTCCTCCTGTGGATTGGTTGGTATATATATATATATATATATATATATTAAAAAAAATTTATACACACACACACACACACACACACACCTAAAAAATGCACAATGTTTCCTTTCGATACACACACCTTCACCGTCCCATACTCACGCCATAAAAGAGAATATTTGACGTCATATTTCAAAACCGTCCCTTTTTTCAAACCTCAAAAATTTTAAAACAGATTGAATATCAATAACTACCACTCGCTTTTCTCGTTATTCTGTGATAAATAATTTCTTATTACCTTCCATATACCAACAAATGCCCTGAAGATGATCTAATTAATAGATCAAAACACTGCAGCGTCGGCCAATAAACTCACCACTTAAACCATTTAAACCTGTGTTTTTTCATTTTTCTTAATATACTACATATATATATATATATATATATATACACTCATTCATTGAGAAGGAAAATAGAACATTTTCTTTAACAAAACATGCTTCAGTATATTATTTTTATCATAGGCAGTGCTAGGTTCTTCTACTAGTCTATGTATATATATATATATATTTATTTATTTTACAATGTTTTCATAGATCAATGTTCATTATCAACGACCGCGGTTTCATGCTAAAAGCAATCATCAGGTTGAGGAGCAAGATCCAATGGTGTTTGTTGTGGTTCTTTACTCAAAGTCACATTTAGGATTGTAAATAACGTCGGTTAATTTTTTCGAACGCTGTTATTATTTTTAAAAAATTTGAATTTTTTTGAATTTTTGAACAAACACCACTGGATCTTGCTCCTCAACCTGATGATTGCTTTTAGCATGAAACCGCGGTCGTTGATAATGAACATTGATCTATGAAAACATTGTAAAATAAATAAATATTAGCTCTTACAAACTGTGATTGAGCACTGTATTTTCTTTGTTTCATCGCAAAAGAAATTTTGTTTTTACATATACCTATATATATATATATATATATATATATATATATATATATATACACATACACACACACATGCTTATGGTTGTCATCATAGGAAATGAACATGTGGACTCAAGTTCAAATTCTGACAAAGCTGTTTGTATTTCCCATGGCACTAATACTCTTGGGAAAGGTATACATCCAACTATTTTCTCTCCAGCTATGGGTAAATAGTAGGGCAAATTAGGCTCTTTAATCTTGGCATGACAGAAGGAAAAACTCTGAATTCCAACCCGTTAAACTCTGCTTAAAAACTGACCATGTCACATCCTGCTCGTGCGGAGGGGTTGGTAAAAACATGAGTATGTAAAATAAATGTGCGTGCATGTATAAAATATACAGGTACTCATTTTTTCCCATATGCATGAGTATATGTATAAAGATATCTTTATCTGTTTCACATACAATCACTCATTATTGATTAATATCTTTAGGGAAAACATCAGTTTTAATTAGATAAAAATATTTTAACATTGTTAAGTTTCTCTCAAAGATTTTATTTAATGCTAAAGGAAGGTATTCACAAAAGGTTTTGTTTCTTCTACAGTTTTTTGATTCTACAGTTTCTCTCAGATACTTTGAAAGATACTGTGTCAAAGAGTTCCTCTAACAACTAAAATATCAAAAAGATGTTTAAAACAAAAAAAAAAAAGGAAAAAATAAAAAAAGATCTTTGCAATCTACATTTCTCTTCTTTTATTTCAAGATTCCTTATTTTAAGTGCACAATTGGGAAGAAGAATTAAACTTCTTAAATGAAAACTATAAAAGCATATATAAGAAAAAAACAAAAGAAAAATCATTTTTCTTTAAACTTATTTATATATTTTTTGGTTAAAGATTTGTCAATCATTATTATTAATCTTTTTAACTAGTATTTTTCTTCTTTATAATTTCAGTTGCTTTTTTTTTTTTTTTTTTTTTTTTTAAAAATCGAAACTCATGTTGCTTTTCTCCTCTCCTCCTTGAAGCAAAAAAGAGGACACGAGTTCAAATCTCACCTGGAGCTTATCTTTTATTATTGTTTCTAATACGTGCTGTTCCCTCATTGTCAGAAAGATAACAACCCAAGTGTGTTGTGATTAAAAGAAAAAAAACAATCAAAAATTAAAATAAAGTTAAAAAAGATAATCTAAAAAAAATGTTCTTTTAAGAAAAATAATGGAGTTTGTATTGTAATTCAAGTATCATAGTTAACAGAAAAATAATAGGAAGAAAAAATGATATTAAGAATATGAGGAAAAGGTTTATAAGCAAAGATACAAGGTGAACAGAGTAATTAGCAATTGCTACATTGAATTAACAAGTTCTGTGAGATGTTATTGTTTCTCTCTTACAAGTTATTGTCAGATATTATCTATAGGAAAAACAGAGGATTCCATTCTCATTATTTAGGTACTATATGACAGTTTCTATCTGTAAAAATGAGTCATGACTTCCTATAAAAATCCTATAAAAGAGTTACATTTTTACGTTTCTTGTTAAGACAAGGAAGGTAAATAATTTCAATTTTAGCCTGCGTTTGAAATGATTCTTCTTAGATTAATTGTTAACTCTTTTAATGGTAAAGGTCCTACATAATATTTAAGTGAAATTGAGAATATCTATATTGGAAGGAGTTTGGCTTGTCTTCTTTATAATCAAACTAAGTTCCAATTACCGTCGAATTGTAAATAACAATGCAAACAGAATGACACTCCACAATATCATTGCAGCAGAACTCAAGGAAATGATTCTTGATTTCTACAAATACCAACTGTCTTGGACACAGTTGTGCTTAGCTATGTTATTCAAACCTGACTTCATATTGAGCTTTATAATATAAAAATATGTTGTTTCTTCATGGAGTGAGATAGGTCTCTCACAATAAGCAATAATATGAATATCTCACAATGAGCAATAATAGTTACTGCAAGACATAATGATACAGAATTTAAATTTCCAAACTTGAATTAATAATTATTTTACTAATTATGGGGGGGGGCTTTAAATATCCGCAGTCGTCAAAATCCGCCGGGTTTCGGGTCTTCCAACATCAGACTTCCCTCGCCCTGCTGACCCTATCAGAGGTGATCAAACTCTGATACAACCACCAACAACAAAAACCGCTAAAAGACGTTTGACTTTTGAGAAATTTATGGATGGTAGAACTAACCCATTCAAATACAAAGCACCGAGCATCTGATTGGTTGTTAGTAACAGCCAATCAGATGTGCGGTGCCCCATATTTAAATGGCATACGTAGCCAGAAACACTTTTTTTTCGTACGGATTACGAGGCAAAGGTATTAGCACTATCTGAAATGTTATCAGCCTCATCTGGAATTGAATTTGAGTCACCATGTCCATTTCCTTTTATGGTAATCATTACACATGATGGGGTGCCAACATGCTGATAAAATGTAAAGTTAACAGTCAGAATTCTGCATAGAGGCCTGTGCTCCTTCCTTGTATATATTAACAGTCACTATCAACACTGTAAAACTGCACCACTTGGACTCTAACAAAACACTTAGAGAAAAAGCTAGATGAGATCTACACAAGGATGCGTCATGCATTTTTAAAAAATCTTGGAAGCAGCACCCCTCAAGAAAGGCTACTTGCCCAATAAGTAATGTTCTCCAGTGGACACCTACACATGGACACACCAGTGTAAACCAACCAGCAAAAACCTATATCAATCAGCTCTGTGAGGATTCTGGATGCAATGCAGAGGAACTCTCAGGGGTGATAACCCATAGGGATGGTTAGAGAGAGAGAGAGAGAGAGAGTCATGGATGTCTGTGCTGCCAGCATGATATGATGATAATTTTCAAAAGTACTTGTACAGCTCACAAACCATCCAAGTAAAATGGTTAAGACAGGCTGGACACTGCTGGAGAAACAAGGATGAACTCATAAGTGATGTTCTCCTATGGACACCTACACACCAGTGTAGCCTGACCAGCAAAAACCTATATCAATCAGCTCTGTGCAGATCCTGTTTGCTGGGCAGAGGACCTCTCAGAGGCAATGACCAATAGGGATGGTCAGAGAGAAAGAGTCATGGATATCTGTGCTGCCAGCATCACCTGATGATGATGATGATAATAATTTTCAAAAGTACCTGTACAGCCACTTGCCCCCTATCACACAAACCATCAAGTAAAATGGATAAGACAGGCTGGATCCTGCTGGAGAAACAAAGATGAACTCATAAGTGATGTTCTCCTATGGACACCTACATACCAGTGTAGCCTGACCAGCAAAAACCTATATCAATCAGCTCTGTGCAGATCCTGGATGCTGGGCAGAGGACCTCCCAGAAGCAATGACCAATAGGGATGGTCGGAGAGAGAGAGTCATGGATATCTGTGCTGCCAGCATCACATGATGATGTTGATGATAATAATTTTCAAAAGTACCTGTACAGCCACTTACCACCTATCACACAAACAATCAAGTAAAATGGCTAAGACAGGCTGGACACTGCTGGAGAAACAAGGATGAACTCATAAGTGATGTTCTCCTATGGACACCTACACACCAGTGTAGCCTAACCGGCAAAAACCTATATCAATCAGCTCTATGCAGATCCTGGATGCTGGGTAGAGGACCTCTCAGAAGCAATGACCAATAGGGATGGTCGCAGAGAGAGAGAGAGAGAGAGAGAGAGAGAGAGTCATGGATATCTGTGCTGCCAGCATCACCTGATGATGATCATCAACAACTTGTTAGATCAGCTGTTTTATCCAAAGCGCTCATTTTTGTTGTCCTTATTTTTTTGTTTTTTTTTGTTTTAAATGTTCAAAAGATTTTGTTGTGCATTATTAAGATTTCTTATTCATTTTTGATTTAAGGAATGAACATGTGAGGTCATGACTGTTTAAATCCCACAATGCAATTTGGTCTCATTTGCTTCTATTCATAAGCTTTCACTTTCACTTTCATTCCAATTGATTTTTCTATATTATACACATTCTATTAATCTTTGGTTTTCCTCTTGATTTCCTCATTTTTTTTCTTCTTCTAGAGATCATTTTTTCCACATTACAAGGTTTCATCCATTAATAGCGCAAATACAAAACCAACAAATTTCTCCCTTTCTAGTCAATAAATTCATTGTGTTCTATCTCTTCAATAGTTATTTGACAATGTCCGACTTCATTAATAAGCCTTGATTTGATTTGTATGAATATGAAACTAACCTGATGATATACTCTGCAACAATCAACCCATGTTTGAGACTTTTCTATATCCAAAACCGTAGCAGGTATATAAAGACAAACATTCTATTAGAAAAACAAAAAAAAAAAATAGAATGGATATAGGCGTTGGGTTAATACAATTCTAAGTGACATCTCTAGGCTGCAGGTTCAATCCTGGTCAAGGGCGACACTAACATAGAATAATAATTAACACAGCTTAACACTTGTACCCAGTCATTGTTAGTGGTATAAGAACAGTATACCTCGAATAAAGGATTGGGTTCAAAGTTTTGTGAAGGCTCCCGATTACGACAAGATTCCCAAGTTTGAAGAGAAGGTTCTTGAGTTCAATGAGAAGGTTTCCAAGTCCAACAAGAAATACCTGAAGAAGGCTGGAGAGCACATTGGCTGAAACATTGTGCAGATCATAAAGATGAGGACAATAGTCCAAATAATTAAAATAATTTTAAAAAAAGTTTGCTTTTATTTGTTTGTTTAATGGCATATCAACCTTCATGAGTTAACTAATGCCAAAAAAAAATCCTTGTAGAAGAACAGTAAAAGTAAAATAAAGCAGGCAGAGTGGCCTATTGTCGGTATCAGTCAGACAGCAAGGGAGTCTATCCTCTTTTCACTAGTACTAAACCAGGGAGGATGTTTTGTGTCTGAAGTAGAGTGCCACACCCACCACCAGCTTCTCACTTTACTGCACAGATCTGAGATGTGCTACTCATACACTGAGTTGGCAAGAGCCAGTACTGAACACAGAACATAGTGGTTTTGAGATGGATGCTCTACTGAGCTAAACTGTCCCTTTCTTCCAGCTTGGGGGGTGGGTGGGGTAAAGGGGTTCATACCTTTCAAAAGAGTATTAGTCCAAAAGTGATCAAAATAGTGTGACTGGGGTTTGAACTCGCATTTTATGATGTCGCAGTCCAGCATGTTAGCATGTCATATTTTATATATAAATAGATATATATGAAAGAGAGATGTTAAAGCAGTTTATTTATTTATTATAGAAAAAAAAATCTTAAAATTGGAAGTTCGGAAATTATCAATAAATGTAATGTATAAACAAATTCAGCCAAGAGCCTCAACATCATGCTGACAGCACACATTCCCATGGCTCTCTCTTGCCACTCATCTGTATCGATCCTCACTCCTGGCAAGTCCTACTCATGACATCCAGTATCCAAACACAGCTAATAGGTCAATAGCCAGGATCAAACAGTTGTCAGGAAAACTACTACTACTACTACTCATCTTGAATGGTGGCATCTTTTACTGAGATAACAAAAACAACTACCAATAGATGACACTCAAAAGATTGATTAATTGAAACATTTTTTCTAGATGACAAGTCCTAACTAAGCAATAATACTATGCAATTATTTGCTATCTCCAGATTGTTAGTCCTAACTAAGCAATAATACTATGCAATTATTTGTTATCTCCAGATTGTTAATCCTAACTAGGCAATAATACTATGCAATTATTTGTTATCTCCAGATTGTTAGTCCTAACTTAGCAATAATACTATGCAATTATTTGTTATCTCCAGATTGTTAATCCTAACTAGGCAATAATACTATGCAATTATTTGTTATCTCCAGATTGTTAGTCCTAACTAAGCAATAATACTATGCAATTATTTGTTATCTCCAGATTGTTAATCCTAACTAGGCAATAATACTATGCAATTATTTGTTATCTCCAGATTGTTAGTCCTAACTAAGCAATAATACTATGCAATTATTTGTTATCTCCAGATTGTTAGTCCTAACTAAGCAATAATACTATGCAATTATTTGTTATCTCCAGATTGTTAGTCCTAACTAAGCAATAATACTATGCAATTATTTGTTATCTCCAGATTGTTAATCCTAACTAGGCAATAATACTATGCAATTATTTGTTATCTCCAGATTGTTAGTCCTAACTAAGCAATAATACTATGCAATTATTTGTTATCTCCAGATTGTTAGTCCTAACTAAGCAATAATACTATGCAATTATTTGTTATCTCCAGATTGTTAGTCCTAACTAAGCAATAATACTATGCCCTAACTAAGCAATAATACTATGCAATTATTTGTTATCTCCAGATTGTTAGTCCTAACTAAGCAATAATACTATGCAATTATTTGTTATCTCCAGATTGTTAGTCCTAACTAAGCAATAATACTATGCAATTATTTGTTATCTCCAGATTGTTAGTCCTAACTAAGCAATAATACTGTGCAATTATTTGTTATCTCCAGATTGTTAGTCCTAACTAAGCAATAATACTATGCAATTATTTGTTATCTCCAGATTGTTAGTCCTAACTAAGCAATAATACATTGTAGTTCTCTCTTTCTCTTGTTCTCTCTTCTTTCTCTATTACTTTTTTTACTCTGCTTCTCTTTTTTCTCTTTCTTTTTTCTTTCTCTATTTCTTTTTTTTACTCTGCTTCTCTTTTTTTCTCTTTCTTTTTTCTTTCTCTCACTCTTTCTTTCTTCCTTAGTCTTTGCTTTCTCTTTCTTGCTTACTCTAGATTACCATGACTAGAAACCAAACCAAACATTCAAACCACATCACCCTTCACATGGATCAACAAGGGGCACATTCTGCTGAGGTTATAACTCTGGCCCAAGTATTCAAAAAAATCAGCTGCAGGGCCCAAAACACATAGACAAAACAAACTTACTCAGGGAAAAAAAAAAAAAAAAAAAATCAACATAGCAATTTCTAATGTTCCTAAGTTTATATGTGAATTAAATAAATTGTAACTTAACAAGAATACTTTACAAAACATTGCAAATGTAAATCCTATCCTTCATATTGATGTCAAGTTATAATGCTTTCTTTATATTTCATGATAACTCAAATAGAAATTATATGATTTATAGATAAACATGGATTGACACTTCTTTCAACAAAATGCACATGATGTTGCCAAGAACAAAAGAAAATGTTTTCCCTCAATAATAGGAGCTGGGAGGATGGCATAAGAACCATCTGAGTACAACTGTGTATACAAATAAGCAGTCAAAAAATAAGTACACACCATATATATATATATAATATATATATATATATATATATATATATATATATATATACTATAGTGTGGGGTTGTCATTGTTTCAGCTTTTACTGGAACAGCTTGTCAAAATGCAGTATTATTGGAAGCGTGCTCAATATAAAAATAGAGCTTATATACATATATATATATATATATATATATATATATATATATCGCCACGAGTTCAAATCCTGGATGTAGTAATTGCATTTCATTTAGTGCTAATACCCTCGGGAATGGTATGAATGCTACTCTCCCTCCAGCTATGGATAAATAGTAGGGTAGACTGGGCTCTTTAACCTTGGTTAGGCAACCAGTCTAGGAGAAGGAAAACTCTGAATTCAAACCTGTTGAACTCCGCTAGATAAATTGACCTTGTGTCACATCCTGCTCGTGCGGAGGGGTTGGTGTGTGTGTGTGTGTGTGTGTGTGTGTGTGTGTATATATATATATATTTATATAAGTCGTCTGGGTGGCCTAATGTCGGTATCAGCCATGCAGCGAGAGAGTCTATCCCCTTTTTAATAGCACTAGACCAAGGAGATTATTTTAGCACCTGAGGTGGAGCCCCACACCTACCATCAGCTCCTTAATTTACCGCACAGATCCCTGTGCTACTCATACGCTGAGTTGGCGAGGGCGGGTATCGAACTAGGAACCTTGTGGTTTCTAGCCGAACGCTCTACCGACTGAGCTAACCCATATATATATATATATATATATATATATATATATATATATATATTTGTGTATATATATATATATATATATATATGTATGTTGTAAGATAAATGGAAAGAAAATGTTCTATGGATAAAAATGATTTATTGGAATGCTGACACGTGTTTTGAACAAGAGTTTGTCCTTGTATACACTGTATTCTATTTATTATTATTTTAAATACAAAATACAATAAAACAATAATAGAGAAAACATACAATTTAAGTATACAAAAAAGCGGGCAAAATATTTTGATATTTATTTTATAAAAATATAATGAAGGTTTGATTTATATTCATGAAGATAATTAAAAAATAAAATTTAAATAGTAACAGCATGGAATTTTTGTGCATTTTTTAATATTTTCTTTTCAGTGTAGCACCGCTATGACAAAACTATGTTATGGGTTATGTCTTTTTTGATTTATAAAAAAGGAAGAAAAAAAAAATTATTGACTAGTTGGAAGTTTTTTTGTTTTTTAAATAGTTTAACTTTGAGTTTCTATATATTAGCAAAAATATATTAGCAATATATTAGCACTCATTACCTTCATTGCCAGAGTAAAAAGATTTAGGAGAAATACATTTCTCATGAGATACTACCTCATCTACTTCAGAGTATTCATTACTTTCATCACCATTTTACATTTTCTGAATTGTGTTTGGTCACTATCTAATTAACTATGCACTTAATTAATTATAATTAACTGTGCATTTTTTTTTCTAACGCTGGATCAATGCGAGATCTTTTGTTACAATTAGATTTTGAATTGAAGTTTGTTGAAGATAGGAGGGTGTTATATTATTGACAGGTAATGATCTTTACTTGACCCCCCCTTCAACTTCCGCCAATGGGAGGGCATGAGAATATAAATTAGAGTTAGCAGATTTTGGCCATTAGTCAGAAGGAGCAGATGTAGGGGTCCTTTGCTCCTAGGATGTTGACTTCTCACTACACAATTAGAAACCCTTTTGGGCGGTGGGTTTTTAATAAAGAATAAGAAAAACAAAGTCTTGCTTAATTATTCCAACAAAGAAATGAGCAGACACCCAGCCCAGAAGGAGAAAGAAGAATCAGCCCAGAAGGAGAAAAAAGAATCAGCCCAGAAGGAGAAAAAAGAATCAGCCCAGAAGGAGAAAAGAATCAGCCAGAAGGAGAAAGAAGAATCAGCCCAGAAGGAGAAAAAAGAATCAGTCCAGAAGGAAAAAAAGAATCAGCCCAGAAGGAGAAAAAAGAATCAGCCCAGAAGGAGAAAAAAGAATCAGCCCAGAAGGAGAAAAAAGAATCAGTCCAGAGCCCAGAAGGAGAAAAAGAATCAGCCCAGAAGGAGAAAAAGAATCAGCCCAGAAGGAGAAAGAAGAATCAGCCCAGAATGAGAAAAAAGAATCAGCCCAGAAGGAGAAAAAAGAATCAGCCCAGAAGGAGATGGCAGTGACAAAGTTAGAACAAGTAAGAACCCATCTCCTCTCCTCTCTGTTCACTCCCGATTATATACCTGATACATAAAGGCGTATATAACACTTTTTTATGTAGGGATTTTAATGGGGCATCCTGCAAGGATTCAACTCATGATTCAATAATAATGGATCTGCACGACTAACTTTTCCCCACCCCCTCTACACAGGCGACACTGAGTAGCCGCTTCTAGTAAAGTAATAAAGAAAAAACTACTTATATGCAATTATCTTCTTCTTATTATTATTATTATTATTATTATCATTATCATTATCATTATACTCTGTTCTGTTTCCTATTCTAAGGCAATACTATACAATTTTCAGCTACAGAAAAAGCTATTTATCAAATAGCTTTTTCTGGAAACTGTTGGAACCATGTCTACCAAAGTGTTAAGTAAGAAATAGCAAAGATTCTATTTCTACAACACTGCTAACCTCAACATGTAAAGTTCAGTCAGCCTTGAGGAAAAATATTAACAATGTTCTCTCATTGAATGTCCATCAATAAAAAAAAAAAAAGAAAGTTAATCTGAATCTTAACACTTTACAATTTAGTTTATTCATTTCTTTTGTCTTTTGCTCTATTAGACAGACACACTCAACACCAGAAACAGACAAGTTTAGGGCAAACAGCATTCTCGACAGCAAAAAAGTTGCCTTGAGGCAGTTAAAAACAAATGAGCCAATATTCTTGAGCTACCAAGAGCCAAACTGACAATGAATCGACCAAAAAACACAATTAGCAGGTAATTCTCTATTCAGCACATCTATTCACCTTTATCTTTGACAAATGTTGAACTAAACACGTGGAATTCAGAGCAACTAGATAAAGGTTGGCCAACAGGATCTTTGTGAGATAGCTTAAATGAGTTTTTAATACTCTAATGTTCTTGATAACAGGATACCAACATCTAATAATCTTACATTATATACTAGGCTAAGGACTATTGCATATTTCATCCAAATTTGATTGACTGATTGATTTAATGGCATGTCAACCAATTTAGGGTTATTTTATTCCACGAAGTTAGAAAATGAAGTTTATTGGACATTTATATGCACATTTTTTACTATTTCTCTGAATGTTTGAGATGAGGCTTGATTATTAGTATTATCTGCGTTATTCGGACTATTGTCCCTATCTTCCTTGTTATTTGTACAACGTTTTGGCCGATATGCCCTCCAGCCTTCTTCAGGTATTTCTTGTCGGGCTTGGGAACCTTCTCAGATGCGGGAACCTTCTTTTCGAACTCGGGAACTTTCTTGTTGTAATCGGGAGCCATCACGGAACTTTGAACCTAACACTTTATTTAGTATCGGGGGTATCCTGTTCTCATTCCGCTAACCATAGAAGGTTCCCGAGTTCGACAAGAAATACCTGAAGAAGGCCGGAGGGCATATCGGCTGAAACATTGTACAAATAACAATGAAGATGGGGATAATAGTCCGAATAACGCAGATAGTACATTTTTTGTATAGTTGTTTTTTAAGAGTATCTTTTTTTATGCACACAGTCTAATCAAATACAAATAATTTTCCAGCAGATCTATTTGACTTATAGATGGGACTCTAACAGGTACAACCACGTTTGGTCAGAGTAAACCTAAGAATAATAGCAATGAAGGGGTACTCCATACTCTCCAGATCTGGGTCCTCACCATGAGATGATAAAAAAGGTTGGGGGTTAACCATAAAGACAATAGGGTCAGGAAAATCATATAGGGGCTAAGGCTTGACGTGACTAGCCAATTAATCAGAGGGAGCCTCTCCAACTGCCCGTCTAGTCTAAGTAAGAGCCAAAGTGGAGTGTTGCATGTCATGGACTGCTCAGCCATCAATATTCTATTCTTAAGCATCACGGTTGCTACCCATGGCTAACAGGTAGCCCCATTTTAGGGATTTTACCCCTCTGGAGAAGTGCAGTCAGTGTATTCTTCTGCCCCAGCCAAAAGGGCGAATTGATAACAGGATAACAACATCTAATAATCTGACATCATATACTAAGCTAAGGACTATTGCATATTTGGTCTCATTTTCATAGCCCAATTCTATTGCAGACTGACTGATTGATTTTAAAGGCATGTCAACAAGTCTAAGGTTATTTTATGCCTTAAAATTGATAACAGGATAACAACATCTAAAAATCTGACATCATATACTAGGCTAAGGACTATTGCATATTTGGTCTCATTTTCATAGCCCAATTCTATTGCAGACTGACTGATTGATTTTAAAGGCATGTCAACAAGTCTAAGGTTATTTTATGCCTTAAAATTGATAACAGGATAACAACATCTAAAAATCTGACATCATATACTAGGCTAAGGACTATTGCATATTTGGTCTCATTTTCATAGCCCAATTCTATTGCAGACTGACTGATTGATTTTAAAGGCATGTCAACAAGTCTAAGGTTATTTTATGCTTTAAAATTGATAACAGGATAACAATATCTAATAATTTGACATCATATACTAGGCTAAGGACTATTGCATATTTGGTCTCATTTTCATAGCCCAATTCTATTGCAGACTGACTGATTGATTTTAAAGGCATGTCAACAAGTCTAAGTTATTTTATGCTTTAAAAATTGATAACAGGATAACAACATCTAATAATCTGACATCATATACTAGGCTAAAGACTATTGCATTATTGATCTCATTTCCATTGCCCAATTCTACTGCAGACTGACTGATTGATTTTAAAGGCATGTCAACAAGTCTAAGGTTATTTTATGCTTTAAAATTGATAACAGGATAACAACATCTAATAATCTGACATCATATACTAGGCTAAGGACTATTGCATATTTGGTCTCATTTTCATAGCCCAATTCTATTGCAGACTGACTGATTGATTTTAAAGGCATGTCAATAAATCTAAGGTTATTTTATGCCTTAAAATTGATAACAGGATAACAACATCTAATAATCTGACATCATATACTAGGCTAAGGACTATTGCATATTTGGTCTCATTTTCATAGCCCAATTCTATTGCAGACTGACTGATTGATTTTAAAGGCATGTCAACAAGGCTAAGGTTATTTTATGCTTTAAAATTGATAACAGGATAACAACATCTAATAATCTGACATCATATACTAGGCTAAAGACTATTGCATATTTGATCTCATTTTCATTGCCCAATTCTATTGCTGACTGACTGATTGATTTTAAAGGCATGTCAATAAATCTAAGGTTATTTTATGCCTTAACATTGATAACAGGATAACAACATCTAATAATCTGACATCATATACTAGGCTAAGGACTATTGCATATTTGATCTCATTTTCATTGCCCAATTCTATTGCAGACTGACTGATTGATTTTAAAGGCATGTCAATAAATCTAAGGTTATTTTATGCCTTAAAATTGATAACAGGATAACAACATCTAATAATCTGACATCATATACTAGGCTAAGGACTATTGCATATTTGGTCTCATTTTCATAGCCCAATTCTATTGCAGACTGACTGATTGATTTTAAAGGCATGTCAATAAATCTAAGGTTATTTTATGCCTTAAAATTGATAACAGGATAACAACATCTAATAATCTGACATCATATACTAGGCTAAGGACTATGCATATTTGGTCTCATTTTCATAGCCCAATTCTATTGCAGACTGACTGATTGATTTTAAAGGCATGTCAATAAATCTAAGGTTATTTTATGCCTTAAAATTGATAACAGGATAACAACATCTAATAATCTGACATCATATACTAGGCTAAGGACTATTGCATATTTGATCTCATTTTCATAGCCCAATTCTATTGCAGACTGATTGATTGATTTTAAAGGCATGTCAATAAATCTAAGGTTATTTTATGCCTTAAAATTGATAACAGGATAACAACATCTAATAATCTGACATCATATACTAGGCTAAGGACTATTGCATATTTGGTCTCATTTTCATAGCCCAATTCTATTGCAGACTGACTGATTGATTTTAAAGGCATGTCAATAAATCTAAGGTTATTTTATGCCTTAAAATTGATAACAGGATAACAACATCTAATAATCTGACATCATATACTAGGCTAAGGACTATTGCATATTTGGTCTCATTTTCATAGCCCAATTCTATTGCAGACTGACTGATTGATTTTAAAGGCATGTCAATAAATCTAAGGTTATTTTATGCCTTAAAATTGATAACAGGATAACAACATCTAATAATCTGACATCATATACTAGGCTAAGGACTATTGCATATTTGGTCTCATTTTCATAGCCCAATTCTATTGCAGACTGATTGATTGATTTTAAAGGCATGTCAATAAATCTAAGGTTATTTTATGCCTTAAAATTGATAACAGGATAACAACATCTAATAATCTGACATCATATACTAGGCTAAGGACTATTGCATATTTGGTCTCATTTTCATAGCTCAATTCTATTGCAGACTGACTGATTGATTTTAAAGGCATGTCAATAAATCTAAGGTTATTTTATGCCTTAAAATTGATAACAGGATAACAACATCTAATAATCTGACATCATATACTAGGCTAAGGACTATTGCATATTTGGTCTCATTTTCATAGCTCAATTCTATTGCAGACTGACTGATTGATTTTAAAGGCATGTCAACAAGTCTAAGGTTATTTTATGCCTTAAAATTGATAACAGGATAACAACATCTAATAATCTGACATCATATACTAGGCTAAGGACTATTGCATATTTGATCTCATTTTCATTGCCCAATTCTATTGCAGACTGACTGATTGATTTTAAAGGCAATGTTGCATTATCATGCAACGGAAGAGGAAGCTTCCGGCAAAAAGACAAAGAGAAAGATAAAAATATATATTTAAAAAAAAGGGGTGAACGGAAGAGAGGTCTTCCATGTCAAGAAGCAGGGAGAAGATGAAGAAATAGATAAAAGAAAAAAAAGGAAAACGGAAGACTCCTCTTCCGGTGAAAAGGCGGAGAGAAAGATAAAGAAATATATAAAAAATGTACATTATCAGATCAAAAGTCATGAATTCAACTATGCGGAAAATAGAAGAGTCAACTGAGCTCTTGAGCCTTGGTTGGCAACCAGCTAAGAGAAGGATAACTGATTTCAAACCAGATTAACATTGTGCTCGAAATGTACTTGCTATTAAAAATGCAGCACCTTCACTGATGTGGGGAAGTTGGTGTCCTATTGTTGCATATCGTGCGACGGAAGAGGAAGCTTCCGGCAAAAAGACAAAGAGAAAGATAAAAATATATATTTTTAAAAAACAGAGAACGGAAGAGAGGTCTTCCGGTCAAGAAGCAGGGAGAAGATGAAGAAATAGATACAAGAAAAAAGGAAAACAGAAAACACCTCTTCCGGTGAATAGGCGGAGAGAAAGATAAAGAAATATATATGTCCATTATCAGATCCAACAATAAAAATGCATGGGCATATTTATTGTATATAAAGGCCTAGTGGAAGAAGGGTCAAGTCAGTCCCCAGCGAGCAGCCGAGAAGGTAACCTTGTCGTCTCCTGTATCAACCACCCTTGGAAGTTCATTGTGAACACAGCGCTCTTCACCATCCTACCCTCGGGCATTTTCACTGTGAACACTCGTCGCCCCTCACCACCCACACACCGAAGAAAATAAAGACGGGTCCTATTTTTATATATACGTGTCTGTGGTTTTATTGAAGTCCAGTCAAGCGGCTATACAACAGCATGTTAATAAATCTAAGGTTATTTTATGCCTTAAAATTGATAACAGGATAACAACATCTAATAATCTGATCATATACTAGGCTAAAGACTATTGCATATTTGATCTCATTTTCATTGCCCAATTCTATTGCAGACTGACTGATTGATTTTAAAGGCATGTCAACAAGTCTAAGGTTATTTTATGCCTTAAAGTTAGGAAATGACTTATTATATGTACATTTTTTGTATAGTTGTTCCTTTTTTTTTTTGCATATAGTTCTATCAAATGCAAATAATTTTCCAACAGATCTATTTGACCTATAGATGAAACCTTAACAGGTACTACTATTTTGGGTTAAAGTTAACCTAAGAATAATAGGGGTACTCCAGGTCTCCAGAAGTGTAGCCTCATCATCAGATGCAGTTTAGTATCCTACCCAGGACATGCTTTTTTTTGGTGGGTATTCCTCTGCTGGGAAATACAATAAGTGTATTTTAAGTCCTACTGACAGGGTTACTTTATCACTGAATTTATATTATTTATTTTACAATTTTAAGAAAACATAATATAAAATGGAAGAATTATGTGTCATGTATAAAAATACTTTTAATACACCCAATTATCATTTCTGCCTGTTTCTCCCTAACACACACACTTACATGAGGGCACATCAATAAATCTATAACCTGAATAAGTTGAATTTTGATCAATAATTTTTATTGTATAATGTTCAATCTATATGATAAATGACTTTTGAGTGGTGCATGCTAACATTGGTGCCATTATCATATACTTGGAGCAGATGCAGGAGTTATTGCTCCAGCTACATAATCCAGCGAATACCACCTCAGGAAGAAAACTATCCACTTCTCAAAGCCAGTGAGGAAATTCAGTTGCTACCCAGAGTGTGCCTATTTACTTTAGCCCCAGACTTGGCAAGTGACAGTTGGTTGGATTTTACAGCATGTCAACCTTTGTTGGGTTATTTTATGCCAAATGTTTTTGTTTTATTCATTCTTGTTGGGTATTCAATTTTTTTAAACACATTTTTTAAAACTCATTTTTTAAAACTTATTTTAAAAAAAATCTATTTTACTCTCAGAGGCCAGAGTGGACCTGAGAGTAATGGCAATAAAGGGGTACTTCCCATGCCCCAGAATTGTAAACCCACCACTAGACGTAGTTTAACATCATACCCAGGACACACTGGCAACTGAGAGTGGATATCAGAAAACAGTTAACTTTTGGCACACTGTATTCTGTATTCTTTTTGAGTGAATAAAAAACATGAGCACCAACTGTTTTGAAATATTCCTAACTTTCTTTCTGTTGTGTGTACAGGTTCGATTTTTTGTGTACTAATAAAGGAATGGAGTAGTTATATATTTGACAATATACATTATGTTTGTATGTATGCCTTGTCCCCCACCCCACAAAAAAACGAGTTGACAGACTTTTATCACACTGTCTATAGAGTTCTGTGGTGTAGTCTATCTTGTAGTTTGTCAGACTGTGGTACCCCTGGAAGAAGGGGTATTGGACAAAGTGCTAAATTGCATTCTGCACACAAATTGGGTTTGGTGGAGTTTCTGGTCTTGGTTTGAGCATACAGCAGAATCTAGTTAAGAAGGCCTGTCAGATTTTAGGTGCTTGTGGTTAATGATAAGGTGGTGTTCTATTAATACCAGCATTTTTAGTGGGTCTTCTGTCCTCCTACCTTTCATGTGAGACACACCTAACTGGTAGCCTTCAAGTAGAGAATGCACAACTCTCAGCCTGAACTTTTCGGAATTGACCTGGCAAGCTGACTTGGCTTTGCAGGTCATTGTAGAAAATATAAATCAAAAAGGTAAAACCACTTGGTACATCTGTCCAGCATCATTTAGTATGTTGTCTGCTTGTCAACTCTGTCTACCTGCCTCCAATGTGCTGAGAGTAGGACTGCATAGCACAAGGTTTATTATTCGTTATTATTAATAATTGTGACTAGTATTATCCTTTATCTTCCTAATTATAGAATTTGTCATAGAAATGACGACCCGAGTAAGCTGTGATAAAAAGCAACTGGAATTAAGATGAATGATGATGCTAATCAGAATTATCAATAATAATTATTGATGAAACTTTCTAAAAATAATTTTTCAAATCTTGTAAAAATACATCTATAAGATGATTGAGGGGGAAGTCATCAGCGTTGTTATATCCTTGGGATCATTGGAAATTTCTGGTCTTTCAACAATGAATTTCCTCGCCCAAGGGACCAATCGGGGTTGATCAAACCTCGACCCTTCCCCCTCAGCAAATGACCTTGCCTCCTGATGACCATAGTTTTATAGTACTGGTCACCTGACCTCCAGCTCTCTTAATTTATATCACAATCATTTTATTACTCGAGTTTGGTCTTACTACCAGGAAGAACGGTTGTTGTAAGTTTTTTCCCCCTCTTAGTTGATTTTTTTGTTTTTTAAATTTTAGTATTTTTTATTTCCTATTTATTTATTTTCCTTATTTACAAGAGAGGGGTTTTCTCTCTTTGTTGATTTTTTTTTGTTTTTTTTTAAATTTTTACTATTTTTAAATTCCTATTTAAAAGTACTCTTAATACAACTATTACTGAAATATTCTAATGGAAATACACACATTCTGCACAAAGAAGAAAATAAACAAAAACTCCAAATACTAGAAGCTCTATACATAAAACAATACAAAGCCATCCTTAAACAAAATTAATTTCCAATGCAGTACACACATTTTAAAATGCCTATAACACCTTTCTCGTTAATACAACTAGTATATAAAGCAATAAAAACAAAGATGGTGCTGACTAATCAAAGATGATGCTATTGAGTGGTTTTATAGGTGTTATTTGGACTTCTGTTATACCATGCTTTTGTAGCTTAGATGGTAAAGCAGCTAGAACCAAGGTTCCATAAGACAAAAGGGAACATTAGTTTGAGTCTCAATGGTTAACGGAATGAGAACAGTTTACTCTTGTGGATTGAATAAAGCGTTGAGTTTGAAGTTCCATGAAGGCTCCTGACTTCATCAAGAAGCTTCCTTAGTTCAAAAAGAAGGTTCCTAAGTTCTACAAGAAACATCTGAAGAAGGCCGGAGGATACATCGGCCAAAACGTTGTGTATATAACAATAAAGATGAGGGCAATAGTCTGAAAAATCCAAATAATACTAATTATCAAGCCCCATCTCATAAATTCAGATAAACTGTTAAAATGCTTAAAAACTGACCTTGTGTCACATCCTGCTTGTGTGGAGGAGGTTGGTAAATATATACAATTAAACATTTAGAAATTAACCAAATTTTGGCTTTAAATAATCCACAAAGAGTTGATATGCCTTTAACAAATAAACCTAAAGACCCTTCACATGTACCTAGACAATTGAAAGAGAAAAAAAGAAAAAAAAAAAAAGGATGACAGTCAAAAATGATTACAAACTGAATTTACTGAAATCAGTAAAGCTTGATTTAAAATACCCAGTAAGAATCAAACTCAGTAGTAATGATCTGCTAGTATGTCTTGTTAACCATTACACCACATGAGGTGCTCTTAAAACTATAGTTTAGTTTTGGCACAAGATGAGTAGATGACCTTGTGTCACATCCTGCTTGTGTGGGGGAGGCTGGTAAGTATATACAATTAAACATTTAGAAATTAACCAAATTTTGGCTTTAAATAATCCATAAAGAGTTGATATGCCATTTAACAAATAAACCTAAAGTACCCTTCACATGTACCTAGACACACAACACCTGATAACAATCACAGTTATATTGCTTCTTATATCTTCTAAAGATCCAACACAAAAGTTTTCTTTATGCTAATGCCATTAGTAACCAAACACTTCAAACTTGCTTAATTCTATTCAGTAAAGATCTGATATTGTATGTCTAATAAAGTTATTCCTAATGGGATTATGTAAAGCCATTCACTGCAAATCTTGTCCACTGTGTCCGCAGGGGATGGTAGTACAAGAAACCATCAACCCCACCCATCATATATCAAGAAATGTGACAAGCCTAGCTGTTTGGTTTGGTTTCTTTGTTTAATAGCATATCAATCTGCATGGGTAATTTAATGCCAAAGCCATCCTTGTAGAAGAACAGTAATTGAATTATTTAACCCATAGCTAGGGAAATACGAGGTTTATACTTTTTCAAAGGGTATTAGTCCAAAAGTTAATGTAATAGTAAAGACTGAAGTTTGAACTCACTTACTATGTTGCAATCCAGTATATTATCTATTATACCGTGAATACTCCATTGCTGTGGGGGAGAGTCTAGTTCATAAAATAGACTAGTACAAAATAAAAAACACCCTCCGGGCGATGTAAAAATAGATTTTTTAGCTATTATACCGTGAATACCCCATTGCTGTGGGGGAGAGGCTAGTTCATAAAATAGACTAGTACAAAATAAAAAACACCCTCCGGGCGATGTAAAAATAGATTTTTTAGCTATTATACCATGAATACCCATTGCTGTGGGGAGAGTCTAGTTCATAAAATAGACTAGTACAAAATAAAAAACACCCTCCGGCGATGTAAAAATAGATTTTTAGCTATTATACCGTGAATACCCCATTGCTGTGGGGGAGAGTCTAGTTCATAAAATAGACTAGTACAAAATAAAAAACACCCTCCGGGCGATGTAAAAATAGATTTTTTAGCTATTATACCGTGAATACCCCATTGCTGTGGGGAGAGTCTAGTTCATAAAATAGACTAGTACAAAATAAAAAAACACCCTCCGGGCGATGTAAAAATAGATTTTTTAGCTATTATACCGTGAATACCCCATTGCTGTGGGGAGAGTCTAGTTCATAAAATAGACTAGTACAAAATAAAAAAACAACACAAGGTCTATTTCTTCAGAGGATTTTGACAGTTTTGAATTCAGATTTTTCCATCTCCTAGACTAGTTTCCATGCCGAGGTTAAAGAGCTCAGTCTGCCCTACTATTTACCCATAGCTGGATACAAAATAGTTGGATTCATACTTTTCCAAAGGGTATTTGTGCTATGTGAAATGCAACCAGCTTTGTTCAGGATTTGAACACTTGTTGCCGTGTCCATTTCTTATGATGATAAATATTACATGTACTAGTACAAAAATTTAAAAAAACCTCCAGGCGATGTAAAAATAGATTTTTGAAACATATTGCCTGAGGGGTGGGAGTAAAAAATTCAATGTCAGCGAGTTTGTACCCTAAGTAAGTAAAATCATCAAATTCATTAAAGGATTAAAAAATAAAACAATTTTAAATGTAAACTTTAAATATGTATTAAAATAAAACAAACTATATATAGATATATAATACCAGTCATGTATTTATTAAAAACTTGTTTTAAAAAAACAATGAGGACTGTCTAATGTTGCATGTTCAAATTTTGAGTGTATTTATTCTATTGTTATGACGATTTTGGGTAATGTGACATAAGCAGTGACGTAATTTTTGTTACAGACAAAAACTGGAAGCAAATCTCCATTATTAATAGATAGTGTTAAGGGTGTGGCATCATTGAATATTGCTGTTTGAGATCTATAATTCTAATTTTATAGTTCTTGAGCAATATAATTACAAATAAGGATATTATCAATAAAGTAAATTCAGATAATAAAAGACTTTCATTATGGAAGCAGAAAAATGAATAATAATTGTAGAAATACTTTTAATTTAAAATAGCTGCAAAAAGACAATGTCTATACCAATGACATAAGATTAAAACACACACACACACACATATCCCTGAGTCCATAAATACCATGGAGTCCGGGGTGTGATACTAAAGTGCATCCAGGAGTGAGAGTGAAGTTCTGAAGCTTTGTAGCTCTGAGAGTGTAGAATCACCCTTTTGTTACCATTACTCCCAGGTCCACTCTGACTTACAGTAGTAATCCTTGTTAAGATTCCTATCTATAGGTCAAATAGATCTGTTTGAAAATGATTAGCATTAGATAGGAATACTTTAAACCATATATCAGTTTTGAAGATTTGGGGAGTGTGGAATCACCTCTTTGTTACCATTACTCCCAGGTCAACTCTGACCCAGAGAGGTAGTCCTTGTTAAGATTCCTATCTATGGGTAAAATCGATCTACTTGAAAATTATTAGCACTAGATAGGAATACTTGAAACCATATACTGTATTTGACAGCTAATAAGACACACCTTGACAAGAAGGTTCCTGAATTCGACAAGAAACACCTAAAGGCCAGATGGCACATTGGCCGAAATGTATATATAAGAAAGATGACAACAGTCCAAAAAATCTAAATAATACAAATTACCAAGCCTCATCTCTAAAATTCAGACAAAGAAGTAATTTATTATTAGCATTTGATATTTATTTCCTTTGTGAAATTATAATATCAAATAGAATTAACTGAAGATATTGCATTGTTCTGCATATTCTATCATATCTCTTTGAATCCCTTTTAGTCTTCTCATTTTGCTAACTATGGCAGAATACTTAACAGAGCTTAATACTATGTTATTATCGCCCCTGGTCAGGATTGAACCAGCAACCTACAAATGATTGTCACTTAGTATAGTATTAAATCAACCCCTATATCCATTGCGCCATGTACCCAACTTGACAAAAAGAAAAATATTGTATACTTAATCCAGCATCAAATTAACAAACATTAAAATATGATTTAAAAAAATTTAAATCAAAAAGTTAATAATGATAACAATTCTTCAAATTCAGTGTTGTACCAGCTTCTTTTAAAAGGAGTCAAATTTTTGTGTATAAAAGTTTTGTCATTTTACAACATTCAAGGGGTTGACATACCATTAAATCCAACCAACCAACCACATTCAAAGATTAAGTTCAATTTTAATAACTTGGTGTTTCCATTTGTTTAGGTTTCTAATCAAAAAGTCAATGATATCAAAATGAATCATTTAAACAATATTGAATTTTATGTTATTTTCAAGAAATACATGAAGAAAATTGCAAAAGAACCTGAGTATCCTCGCACACATCAGGATAACTCTGTCAAATATGGTTCCAATATTCAAAAGTTATTGATTAGAATTAACTGAAGATATTGCATAGATATCAAACAGAATTAACTGAAGAATTACATAGTATCAAACAAAATTAACTGAAGATATTGCATAGATATAGAATAACAGAATTAACTGAAGATATTGGGTATCAAACAGAATAACTGAAGATATTACATAGGTATCAGAACAAAAAATTAACTGAAGATATTGCATAGATATCAAACAGAATTAACTGAAGATATTGCATAGATATCAAATAGAATTAACTGAAGATATTGCATAGATATCAAACAGAATAACTGAAGATATTGCATAGATATCAAACAGAATTAACTGAAGATATTGCATAGATATCAAACAGAACTAGATATTACATAGGTATCAAACAAAATTAACTGAAGATATTGCATAGATATCAAATAGAATTAACTGAAGATATTACATAGATATCAAACAGAATAACTGAAGATATTGCATAGATATCAAACAGAATTAACAGAAGATATTGCATAGATATTAGATATCAAACAGAATAACTGAAGATATTGCATAGATATCATTCAAACAGAATTAACTGAAGATATTGCATAGATATCAGAATTAAAAGATATTGCATAGATATCAAACAGAATTAACTGAAGATATTACATAGATATCAAACAGAATTAACTGAAGATATTGCATAGATATCAAACAGAATTAACTGAAGATATTGCATAGATATCAAACAGAATTAACTGAAGACATTGCATTTCTCTTTGTATTCCATTCAGTTTAATTCAGTTCAATTTTAATAACTTGATGTTTGCTTTCTAGTCAATGACATCAAAATGAATCAGTTAAACAATATTGAGTTGTATGCTATTTTCAAGAAATTCAAGAACAGGTCTGCAAAAAAGCTGACTTTGATAATGTTGTTAAGCTTGTTGCTATTAAACTGGACATTGTTCCAAATGCCAAAGAAAAATTCAAAGGTTATAAAGTTGATGACCAGACGAACAAGTCTTCATTCAGTTCAGAGTGAAAAGTTAAAGAATCACCATGTCTGCCATGAAGAAATTATGTGGAGAGAACAAAACGTCCACTGAAAGAGGTTAGTGACAGACAACAACATCAATGATTTGTTGCTTTAATGTCTTCTTGGGCGCAAGAAGAAAATATATCTCCAAGGAAGATTTATGCTTATGGGCTGAAAACTAAATACCTCGATAATAAAAAAAGTTGCCAATGTTGGTAGGCGGATTCTAAACAACAGTCCACAAAAATGAACTCATTTACCACTTCAAACTGCTTCAGCCATCTTTGAATGTGATTGGTTGGTTGGTTTTTTTATGACAGCAATGAAGTAAGAACAAGTAAAAACAAGCAGACAAGTAAGAACTTTTCTCTGAATATTGAGATGACGATTAGTATTAGACTATTGTCCCCAAAACAAAAATACCCAAGAAACAGATGGGACAATAGTCTGAATAACACTAATAATACTAAGTAAGAACTTATATCCCTTACTCTCTCTCTCTCCCAATTATATACCCATCATATGAACAGGAATATAAACCCCTTTATATAAACTCACAAGGAAAAAAAAGAAAAGAAAAACTGACTGGTTCTTTATTTTCTCTTTAAGAGTTCTTAAAAAGGGAATGCATGTGACACTTCACAAAATATGTCAACCCCTTGAATGTGGTAAAATGACAAAACTTATGTGCATAAAAATTTGACTCCTTTTAAAAGAAGTTGGATCAACACTGAATTTGGGGATTTGTTATCATTATTAACTTTTTGATATAAACTTTTTAAAATCATATATTTTAATGTTTGTTAGTTTAATGCTGATTTGAATATACAATATTTTTCTTTTTATCCAGTTGGATACATGACGCAACAGATATTGAGGATTGAGTTAAAACAGTGACACTCATCTGTAGGTTGCAAGTTCAATACTGACCAAGGGCGATAACAACATAGAATACTTAAAATAGTTTAATACCTGTACCCAGTCATGGTTAGCAGAATAAGAACACACCCTGTCGATCGAAATTGAAGGCTCCCAAGTTGACAAGTAACACCTGAAGAAGGCCGAAGAGCCCATCAGCTGAAACATTGTGTATATAACAATAAAGCTGAGGACAACAGTCTGAAAAATCCAAATACAATATTTTTCTTGTAGTTAAATGCCTTTCCTCCTCAGTAATGTTGAAAGCACTGGTTTCCACTAAATCACCAAAGTAGTTGAGCAGCCTATTCAATACTTTGGTGACCATTTAAGAAACAGCAGGTACTGTAGGCAACTTGATTTGGCATTAAATAACCGGAAAGGTGTTAATATGCCATAAAACAAAACAACCAAACTTATACTTGCATTTCACTTAGCGCTAATACCCTTGGGAAAGGTATGAATCCTACTCTCCCTCCAGCTATGGGTAAATAGCAGGGCAGACTGGGTTCTTTAACTATGGCTAGGTAACCAGTCTAGGAGAAGGAAAACTCTGAATTCAAACCTGTTGAACTCCGCTTAAGAAATTGACCTTGTGTCGTATCCTGCTCATGCGGGGGAGTTGGTAAATATATATACTTTCTGTTCTCAAACTGTTTGCCTGTTTCCTTCAAATTAGAGAATAACATTTTTACTCCCAGAATTTTGGTAGTTTTGATCTCAAGAAAAGACTCATCATTACATCCCCAATCAGGCCTCAACTTCTATTAGAACATTATTTTTAAGGAAATGAAGTTTAGAACATTATTTTTAAGGAAATGAAGTTTAGAACATTATTTTTAAGGAAATGAAGTTTAGAACATTATTTTTAAGGAAATGAAGTTCAAAATCAGCATCCTCCAGGTAAATTAGGGGTTTTGGGCCTCAGACCTCTAATTATTTTAAAATTTTGCAGCATGTGTATTTTATAAAATACCTCTGAACAATTTCTTTTCAACTTCAAAATTTTGGATCTTGTTGGATATACACCCCAAAAATTGCCACTTTTTGGATATGCCTCAAGCCAAAAATAAAAAATAAAAATACTTATTTTACTTATTACTTCTAAAACTTTAGCCATTTTTAGAAGTATCAGTGAATAAATAAAATCCTATTATAAATACAATAGTGTAATATACTTCTTCCCATTGTACAAGATCCAAATTGTTTGCCCTTCAGTATTTCAATTGCTCTTCATAATGTATTGCAGTATTGTAATTGTAAAACTCCAATAATTTTTTTTATTTACAAGATTTTTATTCTATAGTCTAAAGAAGATTCCAGCTGTAAAGTGTTAATACTTGCAGATAAAACTCCGACAAGGGTTGATAGACAAAACATTTTATATACACAGCACAAGAATTAAACAGGGTACATAATACATAGAGATGTACATAAACATACATACAAAAGTAGAGATAATGACACATTCATGAATGGAAAAACATAAAAGCAACAGACATGAGACTAGGAATAGTCCATGCTGTATGAATCACTTACAGTAATGTAAGGGGGGGGGGCAAAGCCCCAACAAGAAGGGGGTAGACCAGAGTCTAACCCATAGTGGTGTCTCGTAGATCGAGCAACAGGAAAAAGAGAGAGAGACGTTCAAACCAGCCGCTTAAATATCAAAGGCCCTAGCGGGAACCAGCGAAACTAGACGGGCAGACAACTACCCAGGCAAATCCGAAAATAACGCCTACACAGCCAAAAGGTTTAAGCAGCAATGACCCTGCTTAGCACTCTGATGGGTGATTCCTGAGAGTAGGTACTGTAAGCAACCTGAAGCCTGTGTATCAGAATAACCAACAAAAGAAATTTGGTCCCACCACTCCAAAGATGATGATACTGGTAAAAAAAAAAAACCCAAAGTTACTTCATAAAAAATAAGTTAAAAAACAAACTTACTTCATCTTGTGCTGCCAAATCAACTCTTTCAATTTGTCCGTCTTTGAGAACAGCTCCTCGCCATTGTAAGATGAGGTTGAGACAGTCACACCGACGTTGTCGTACTGTGTAATACTGGCTGTTTTTTTCCTGACATACATAGTGGAGGGCAGTTTCTTGGCGAGAATTGGTCTTATTGGGGTTCCCTTGGTGATTGTGAAGAAATATTCTGCAAAAAGAAGTAACATAAAATAAAATAAATAATATAGAAATGATATAAAAAATATATATAAAATAAATAATAGAAATAAAGTAAATATAAAAGAATAATATAAAGATAAGCAAAGGGAAATAAATGTTGCAAGAAAAAATATTGAAAAGAAAAAAAAATGATGACAGTCAAAAATGATTATTCACTGAATTTCTACTGGGTTTAAATCTGCAGATGTCATTTACTAAACTAAGCTTAACTTAAGAGTACCCAGTAAGAATCAAACTCAGTAGTAATGATCTGCTAGCATGTCTTGTTAACCATTACACCACATGAGGTGTCCTTAAAACTATAGTTTAGTTTTAGCACAAGATGAGTAGTATAGAACACCAAGTGAACACATTATTTGGATATCTATATATTACTACAATTCATATATAATATATATATATATAGTCGGATCTTAGCCCTGAAGAGCACTTAGCGAAACTTTTAGTAGGTTTGTCTGACTCATTAGGTTTATCTTTATTATTGGCTCTACTTAGGTATTGAGCACTTTTTACTTATTAGCTTTAGTTTCCTGGCGGTTTTATATATATATATATATATATATATATATATATATTGGGAATAAAAGGCCTTAAATACCATGGGTATCGTGGTTATACCCATGGTATTTAAGGCCTTTTATTCCCAAATAACTTTGCTCTGTTTACAATAATTAAACATTGAGCTCTCATACGGAACCTGAACTCTACAACAAACTACTGCTAGAATCACCTTGTACCAAGAAACTTGGTACCACACCAAAGTATATATATATATATATATATATAAATAAATTGTTTTTTCTTTGGGCCAAATATTGTACCAATAGATTATTTTTGGTTGGTATGATTATCTTGGTCTTTTCTTTTTTCCCCAGGTAATGTTTGGTAGGATATTTTTACAATCAAACTATTTGCTGTTTTTTTTTTCTCACCACAAGGACTTACCAACAAGTTTGGTATATTAAATTATATATATATATATATATATATATATATATAGATAGATAGATAGATAGATAGATAGATAGATAAAATGATATGAAAAACACAGATGTTGGTCGATTGAATTTATTTATTTCTACCATGTAGAAGTGTGTATGAGTGGATAGAGAAATTTAAAAGTGGCTGGCCCAACTGGATGCATGAAGAGGGATTAGGATGCCCATCAACCTCTTACACTGATGAGAAGATTCAGCAAGCTCGAGAGACAGTATGGTGAACTGAGGAATTATTACCATTATTTTTGTAGATTAGTCATGGTTCTCTGCCTATCAAATCATCCCTGATGAACTCAGTTTCTATGAAACAAGAGTGTGGACAATTTTTGAATTTTTTCCCTCTATTGAGGTCAGTAAGTCTACTGTTGGTTTGAATAACAGCAGCTAACTAAGTACAACTTGAGCAGTGTCCAAGACAGTTGGTATATATAGAAATCAAGAATGACCCATTCATGAATTTGGGTGATTTGGGTCATTCCATTCCTTGAGTTCTGCTTGACTGCTTGATTTGAATGACATTGTGGAGTCTTATATATATCCTATCATTCTGCAGTAGACTTTGTGACATTTCGGGTTTGTATTTAAGTTACAATCGTTTGTTGCCTTGTCTTCCCAGTTTGACGGTAATTGGAACTTTAATTATTCTTCAATAATCCTGACTGTTAGGAGAAATCTTTTAGAATTAAACTCCAATTAACAATAATTAAACTCCAATTAACAATAATTTTCTAAAAGTTGGAGTAAATAACTTTAATTAAATAATTAATAATTAAATAATTATTAAAATTAATAATTTAATTAAATTCTTAATATATAGGTCAAGTAATTATTAATTATTAAAATATACTTTAATTAAATAATTAATAATTAAATAATTATTAATATATAGGTCAAGTAATTATTAATGATACTAGTATATTATTCTTAATATATAGTAATTATTCTTAATATATTATATATTAATAATATTAATATTAATATTATAATATATTATAATTATAATTATTCTTAATATATAGGTCAAGTAATTATTAATTATTAAAATATACTTTAATTAAATAATTAATAATTAAATAATTATTCTTCAATAATCCTGACTGTTAGGAGAAATCTTTTAGAATTAAACTCCAATTAACAATAATTAAACTCCAATTAACAATAATTTTCTAAAAGTTGGAGTAAATAACTTTAATTAAATAATTAATAATTAAATAATTATTAAAATTAATAATTTAATTAAATTCTTAATATATAGGTCAAGTAATTATTAATTATTAAAATATACTTTAATTAAATAATTAATGGTCAAGTAATTATTAATTATACTAGTATATTATTCTTAATATATAGTAATTATTCTTAATATATTATATATTAATAATATTAATATTAATATTATAATATATTATAATTATTCTTAATATATAGGTCAAGTAATTATTAATTATTAAAATATACTTTAATTAAATAATTAATAATTAAATAATTATTCTTCAATAATCCTGACTGTTAGGAGAAATCTTTTAGAATTAAACTCCAAGTGCAATGCAATGGTTAATATAAAGTTCAAAACATTGTTACAATAAGCAAAAGGAAGAAAAATAGAATTGGAAAAACAAGACAGTAACAATTTTTAAAAAACCAAAAAGAAAACAAAGCCCAAACAGGAAATTAGAATAACATAAAGAAAATAATTACAAAAGGTCTTGTTTGTCATGAAGATTAAAAAAAGAGCTTGTGGGGAAAAACTAAGAATTACAACAGTTCAGTCATTCCAGCAAAAATAAGATACGTACTTTAGCAAAGAATTGTGGCATAAAAGATAGAATTTCTCAAGAGTCTTGAAGGATTTCCTTTGATTTGTGACATTTGTCAAAGATATAAGAGAAGAGAACAGAACCCAAAGTAATGGTTGGCTTCTTATTGGCTACTGTCTTTAAGAAAGCTGTTGCCATGGATTACAAGGATAGTCATGGATATAAGATTCTTCTGCTTGACCAAATACAGTATAGTTGTGAAAATACATAACAAAGAGAGCAAAACAATTATTAGTGAAGTATTTAAACGCTAGATTTAATATTTTGATTCATCGAAGACAGAAGTGACAACCTAAAGCACATGAAAATATTTCATCAGCAAATAAGATACAAAAAAAACCCCCAAAAAACAAACTTTTTGTTAGTGATTTTTAAAAAGTGGGATAGATAATTGATTTTAATAAATTTCATTATATATTATCATCAATTTATAATGTTAATGAATCTCCCTCTTACAACTGCTGAACATATTGATAAAAATTTTAAGAATAGTTTAGTAGCAACCATCCTTTCTCAAACAAGCAAACTGAAGTTGATCCATTCATAAATGATGTTACAGTAGAGTTTCCCTAAAAGGGATCTTAGGAGTTATAAGAGGACAGTGACACACCTAAGTATATTGTTTGATGGTGGGGGAGGGGTCTGTTTTTTTCTTATCTAATACAAATAATTTGTGCAGGTATGATTTCAAGGGGCCAGGTTAGTTCAGTCGGTAGAGCGTTCGGCTAGAAACCACAAGGTTCCTAGTTTGATACCGGTCCTCGCCAACTCACCGTATGAGTAGCACAGGGATCTGTGCGGTAAAGTAAGGAGCTGATGGTAGGTGTGGCGCTCCACCTCAGATGCTAAAATAATCTCCTTGGTCTAGCGCAATTGAAAAGGGGATACACTCCCTCGCTGATTGGCTGATACCGACATTAGGCCGCCCCGACGACTTTACTTTTTATATGATTTCAAATATTTTTATCTAATGCAAATAATTTGTACACAGTTATATGATTTCAAATATTTTTTATCTAATACAAATAATTTGTACACAGTTATATGATTTCAAATATTTTTATCTAATACAAATAATTTGTACACAGTTATATCATTTCAAATATTCTTATCTAATACAAATAATTTGTACACAGTTATATGATTTCAAATATTTTTATCTAATACAAATAATTTGTACACAGTTATATCATTTCAATATTCTTATCTAATACAAATAATTTGTACACAGTTATATGATTTCAAATATTTTTATCTAATACAAATAATTTGTACACAGTTATATAGTTTCAAGTATTCCTCAGTAATATCAATATTTTTCAAGCAATTATATGGTTTTATGCAACTATTTCTATTTAATAAAAATAATAATTTGTTTGCATAGTTACATGGTTTCAAGTATTCCTATCTAATACTAATAATTTTCAAACAGATCTATTTGATCCATAAATAGGAACCTAACAGGTACTGACACTTTGCCATTACTCCCAGGTCCACTCTGATCTAAAGGAGTGACTGCTCACACCTCAGGGGATCAGAATTGGAGCCTCACCACTAGATGCAGATTAGTATGTCATACTCAAGACACCACTTCTTTGTCTTATGTCTCTACGGGGGGATACATTTGGAGTATTCTAATCTATGCTAACATGACTTTCTGTATTATGTGATCACCTTACCAGCTTTGAGAGACATCTCTATTAATGAGATAATTAGAGATAATTTAAACGCTGAGCATTCTGCTAGGAATGCTTACATTGCAAGTGAGTCTTTCAAAAAAGGTTGAAGAGAGCATTAATACATCAAATTTGATCTGCTTCTTCTGCTAAAAATATTTTATAATGGAGACTTAGCGTATTACAAAAGAAATGAACCTGGAAGGTGGTATGGGAAGCAAGACAAGTATTGGTCAAACATAGTGGTATATATGTGAGGGTTGAGGCTTTACCTTTGTCATCTGATTCATTATTCTTCAGATAATGGGCAATTACTTAAAGCAGGATCCTCTGCATATTTGGTGAATCGTGACAAAAATAACGATAATGAGAAGAAGACTGGCCAAGTGGAAGTCTTTACGGAATAAGATGACGTGCGTGAACACCATGAATTGATGCAAGATGGTCAGAATGATAGTAAGAGAGAGAGAGAGAGAGAAGAGAAGTTAGTTAGTTAGTGACCAGAGAGAGAGAGAGAGAGAGAGAGAGAGAGAGAGGTCATAACAGGTAGAATGCCAAGAAAAGTCTTTAAGTTATCTGACTTGCCAAACCCAGGCCGAATGATAAATTGCAAATTGTCAGCAGATGAAAGTAAAGTGAGAAATTTACAAATCCTCAATAGAACTGAAAACCCACAGACGTATATAAATACAAGACGATCCATTAAATCCATTGGGCTCCAATTTCAACAGTAGTCCATGATTTTTGTGTGTATATATATATATATATATATATATATATATATATATATATATATTGTGTGTGTGTGTGTGTGTGTGTGTGTGTGTAAGATGAACAAAAAGTGATAAGAAAAACAGGAATATTTATTTTATGTTGTTTATTTTTTTCAACTAGTTTCATCAGGAGAAAATTTCTTGTGAAAGAAATTGTTTTTAGAAAGTTTTAAAAATTTTGACAAGCAACTATAATCTGGGCAGAGAAATGTATTAGAAGTGGCGAGTCCATCTGTTCAGTGAAAAACTTCTTTATATATATATATATATATATATATATATAAATTAATCCCTCTGCACAAGTAGGATGTGACACAAGATCAATTTCTTAAGTGAAGTTTGACGGGTTTGAATTTAGCTTTCCTTCTTCCAGATTGTTTGCCATACCAAGGTTAAAGAGCATAGTCTGCTTTCATTTTTACCCATAGCAAGAGGGAGAATTGTTGTATACATACCATTCCTAAGGTATTAGTATGATGTGAATTGTAAACAGCCTTGTCCAGGATTTGAACTCTATGAATAGAGCCCATTTCCTACAATGATAACCATTACACCATGCACCTCCATCATGATATTCATATTTCTATTTAAAGCAAAGAAGGAGAGGTAAAATATTTGAATTTCAGATTTTTAGGATCTACATAAGTATAGTAGCTAACAATGACATATCTTTTGCCTTTTGCCAATCTGGACTGTGGTGGTGGGAGTATATATTGACCCAATCCCTCCACCATAGGCTGAATGCAACACATGGTCAATTTTTAAGTAAAGCATACTTTGTTTTGAATTCAGAGTCTTTCCTTCTCCTAAATAGGTTGCATAGGCAGGATATAACATGGTCAATTTTTAAGCAGAATACACTTGGTTTGAATCCAGAGTCTTTCCTTCTCCAGAATAGGTTGCTTACCAAGGATAAAGAGCCCAGGCTGCCCAACTAGCTGGTGGAGAGAAGAGATGGATTCATGCATTTCAGAAGAGCATTACATTTTTAAGTAAAGCATACTTTGTTTTGAATTCAGAGTCTTTCCTTCTCCTAAATAGGTTGCATAGGCAAGATATAACATGGTCAATTTTTAAGCAGAATACACTTGGTTTGAATCCAGAGTCATTCCTTCTCCAGAATAGGTTGCATACCAAGGATAAAGAGCCCAGTCTGCCCTACTAGCTGGTGGAGAGAAGAGATGGATTCATGCATTTCAGAAGAGCATTAACGTAAAATGAAATAGCCTCATCCAGAATCAAACTTTAGCCACAGAGTCCATTAACATAAGATGATAAACGTTATGCCACACATTCCTGTTATTGGAAGTAATGGCAACTACTTTCCATTACACAGCCAGTCACGAATAATAAAGAGAGTCGTCAAAAGTATCCAGGCAGTGGAAACTTTGGCAATGGTGAACCTTGTGTGTTGTATAAAGCATTCCTTTGTGAATTGCTTTACATTAATGATTTAACTAACATTCCAGTGATTCAGAAGACTGATAACTGTGCAGTGGATGGTTCTACTCATTCATCCACTCAGATCTTAGACAGAAAGGTTAAGAACTGAGATAGCCATCCTCAAGGAGATGTCAAGTATAAGGGAAATTAATGAGAATCTTTAAGTTTCACAAGATTAAAAAGTGGCTGATATTTTGACTAAAAGAAATGTCCCGTCTTTCAAGATATTCAAGGAGGACACAAGAAAAACTCTTCTCTCTTATTATAATAATCCCATTCAACCTCTTCAAAAAAAGAAACAAAGAATTGCTAATAATGATTAACTCATGCTCAACTGATTACATTTAAAAGTTGGTGAGATTTAGGTTTGGTTTGTTTTTATTTGTTTAATGGCATATCAACTCTTTATGGGTTATTTAAAGCTGAAAATGTTTGATTTTGGTAGATGATAATGAATAAAAAGGCAAGTGAGGAGATAATAAAAGATAAGTAGTAAAATTGGAGTAAAAGAAGAAAAGAGACAAGAGAATATTAGAGATATAAAATTATATAATATTACACACACACACACACACACACACACACACACACACACACAACACACACACACACCACACAGAGAGGGGTTTTAAAAAAAAATTGATATAATTTTGTAATCTAATAACTTGACCAATTCTCATTCAAATGATCTCAAATTTTAACAGTATGTATAAAATAACTACAAATTCTTTATGTTATTCATGTTTTCTGGTATATAAATACTATTCACTGGAAAATAAAAGATGTTTAAACATTAAACATAGAATTTGAGTTTTTTCTACACATGCTGATAAAATTTGAGATCATTTAAATGAAAATTGGTCAAGTTATTAGATTACAAAATGAAATCATTTTTTCTGAAATACCTTTTTATATATATATATATATATATATATATATATAAATAAAGGTCTTCATATTCCCTTTATTTAAAATTTTATTTTATAATAAAATATTACCCCCCTACATACATATGATTCCTCCACTTTTAGTATTATATAAGTTCTCCTGTACCAAAAATCTATTCATATATATATATATATATATATATATATATATATATATATTCTATACTAAATCTACTCTACTAACATATTGAGAATTTTATATTCTTTATAACACTGACTTATTCAGTTAATATTTGTATCAACCTTCAATATTGAGATTAACTCAATATTTTTTCCCCTGGTAAGTCATCTTCTTTATTTTATATATATATATATATATATATATATATATATATATTGAGAACAAAATATGAAGAAAATTGTAGCAGTGAATAAAGAATAAAGAACAAATATGAAATGAAAGAAAAAAATCAAGATGGTAGAAAAGGTTGCTTATGAAAATAAAAAAATGATGAAAAAGGGAAAAGAATTTAGTTAAAGAAAGTAAAATACAACAGGTAGACAGAGGAGAAAAAAAGAAAAAAGAATGAAAAAAAAACCAAGTAAGTAGGAGATAAAAAAGAAAGGAAAAAAAGAACAGGAAGGTGGAGGAAAGAAAGAATGAAAGAAAAAAGTAAGATAGAGGAGAAAAAACAGGAAGGTAGAGATGAACAAGGAAGGCAGGTGAGCAAAAGAAAGAAAAAACCCCAGAAAGATAAAGGAAAAAAAGAAAGGAAAAAAAGAACATGTAGGTAGGAGAGAAAAATAATAGAAAAAAGGTTGAAAATAAAAAAAAGAACAGAAAGGTAAAGGAAGAAAAAGAAAAACAGAATATTAAGGTAGAGGAGGAAAAGAAAGGAAGGAAAAAAAAAGAACAAGAAGGTAGGAGAGAAAACAGAAGGGGAAAATAACAGGAAGTTAAAGGAGGAAAAAAGAAGGAAAACACAACAGGAAGAGAGAGGAGAAAAAAGAAGAAGGAAAAACAGAACAGGAAGAGAGAGGAGAAAAAAGAAGAAGGAAAAAAAAGAACAGGAAGAGAGAGGAGAAAAAGAAAAAAGAAGAAAAAAGAACAGAAAGAGAGAGGAGAAAAAAAGAAGGATAAACAGAACAGGAAGAGAGAGGAGAAAAAGAAAAGAAGAAAAAAAAAGAATAGTAAGATTGACGATAAAAAAAAAAACCCAGGAAGGTAGAGATGAAAAAGGAAGACAGTTGAGAAAAAGAAAGGAAAAAAAATCAAAAAGACAAAGAAGTAGAGATTCAATAATAATAAAGAAGAAGAAAAAGCAAACTGATAATCTTTAAACATAAACCAGAATACAATGACTTTTATTTCTTTAGATAAAATGTAATTATTTCTGCTGCTCTAAGAAAGCCATGGTCATTTCCTATGCTGATCCAAATAAAATGTCAAGAGCAAATCGCATTAAAGCACATTTTGGCTGTCCTTTTCTGTCCCCAAAGGCAACATAATACTACATCATCCATTGAAAGATGACAAACTGGGTAATTGCTGTTCTTATTCTGAAGACAATATAAAAGTCTTGTATATATTTCCCAAGTAAGAAAAGACTCAAATAGCTCCAACGTTGCTTTTACAAAAGGATATATCTATATAAAATAATACCACATTCCAAGCTTTCTTTTTTAGACGAGCATTTGTCATCTTTTTGTTGACATCACAATGTTTTAGAATAGAACTTGTTGAAATCTTTCCTCTGCACATAAAATATATTTTTCCCTTTGCTCGTCAAAAGTATATATCTATCTCTTAATAACATGAAAGCACTGAAAAAGGGTCTTAATAGAGTTATGGACTATTAGTAATTACTTTAAAGATCTTCCTACAATTAAAAACTATTTCTATGTAATGGGGAGAATTTAAAAATA
This sequence comes from Doryteuthis pealeii, assembly GCA_023376005.1. Lineage (NCBI taxonomy): Eukaryota > Metazoa > Mollusca > Cephalopoda > Myopsida > Loliginidae > Doryteuthis > Doryteuthis pealeii. The sequence goes on along the minus strand of CM042159.1, from coordinate 83,491,235 downwards.
TTTTTAATGAATGATTTAATCGTACTATAATTTTAATGAATGATTTAATCGTACTATATTTCACAAAATGTCTTTTCTGTTCATCTGTAGCGATTGCCTTATCTTGGGGGATGGGGTTGATAGTGGAAAAGAGTTATCTTCCCTTGCCGCCAGGACTTGCCACTAGATGGTACTACTACCTGGCTATTTGAACTCAGCCTGGGAAGCTACCTATCTGCCTATCTTTTCATCTGGCATCAACAATGATGCCGTAGACAAGTTGTGTCTGTCTATCAAGGTTGGTGGGGGGGGCCTTTCCCCCCCAACTATAGACTTGTATCCATGTGCTTACATAGCGCTTTATGGACCCTAACCCTGTGTGTTGTACACAGTAAGTGACTCTTCTATTCTATAAGAATTCTTTCTTTCATCCTAACTGTTCGTATCTATGTTATATATTTCATATGCTCAGACAATAAAGTCTGTATTATTGTTATATGTACCTCTTTGTTGGATTTTATTATGTATATATTCACCTAAATATTCAGGTTTCTCTTTCTAATGTTTATGTCTGTCAAGCTAGCTAAACTGAATCTATCTTTTTGTTTAACTGTATAAAGTATACAGTTGATGATAACCACTATATCACCTGGGCTGTCATTGTCATATATTTACAGGTAAATACTATGTCATTGAAGGTAGATTTTAACTAATTCTTCCAAGGTGTAGTTGTATATACATTATACATATTTACCAACCCCTCCACACGTATGACACAGGATAAATTCCTAAAGCATAGTTTAACAGGTTTGAATTCAGAGTTTTCCTTCTCCTAGACTGGTTGCCTAATCAAGGTTAAACAACCCAGTCTGACCTACTATTTATTCATAGCTGGAAGGAGAATAGTTAGATGCATACCTTTCCCAAGGATATTAGCACTATGTGAAATACAAACAGCCTCATCCAGGATTTGAACTCATCTTGCCATGTTCATTTCCTACAACAATAACCATTACACCTCACAAATGATATGGAGTGGTAGCACTAATCTATGTATCAAACAGATCTGTTTGAAAATTATTAGTATTAGATAGGAATACTTGAAACAAATAACTGTGCAAATTATTTGTATTAAGAATAATTACTTTAAGCTACAATTATTTACAAATGATTATTACTATTATTGTTATTAAATAGAAATTATTTCTCTGAATGTTTGAGATGAGGCTTGAAGATTAGTATTATCTGCGTTATTCGGACTATTGTCCTCATCTTCATTGTTATTTGTACAACATTTCGGCCGATATGCCCTCCGGCCTTCTTCAGGTATTTCTTGTCGGACTCGGGAACCTTCTTTTCGAACTCGGGAACGTTCTTGTCGGGAGCCATCACGGAACTTTGAACCTGACCCTTTATTTAGTCCACATTTATACCCCCATTGACTAAATAAAGGGTCAGGTTCAAAGTTCCATGATGGCTCCTGATTACAACAAGAAAGTTCCAGAGTTCGAAAAGAAGGTTCCCGAGTCCAACAAGAAATACCTGAAGAAGGCCAGAGGGCATATCGGCCGAAACGTTGTACAAATAACAATGAAAATGGATACAATAGTCCGAATAACGCAAACAGAAATTAGATTTGAGTTTTTGATTTTTGTTCATGAAGGCAAAACAAAGCTGAAGAAATAGTTTTTTTTTTGTGAAAATAATAGATGAAGAAAATGCTAATTGTTTGAATCCACCCTAAAAAAAATAACTTCAGTATTAAATAACCCAATGAGGATTAACATACCATAAAACCAACCAACCTGCATCTAAATGCAGAGAATAGAGAAACTAAATTTGATATTGATATCTCTAATAATGTACAATACTAAAGATTTTCTTGCAAAATGGTTTAAATTTCAAGTTTTTCAATATCATCTTACTACAATCTCATAGTAGAAAATTATTAGGCAAATTTGTTCCTCCATAAAACTCTAAAGACGAAGAAAAGCATTTGAATGAATCATTGCATGTTATTAAAACTGACAGATATTTATGCACAATAAGCAAAACTATTTTCCTTGCACAAACAAAATTTGTCTCAAAGAATTATTTGCTTGATAACTATTAGCTCTCCCTTTATACGCACATCTGTGCTGATTTTACAAGCATGCATGATTGTTATTGTTAGCCTTCATGTAATTTTTAAATCATATGCAAGATATAAAAATGACCAATGATTAATTAAACTTTATAACTCAAGAAAATCTACATTCAAAAAAAGTAAGCGGGCAATATTTAATTTCAGCAAAAGATTTTGAGATTGGGTATATAAATGGAATTTGATAATTTTAATATTTACTAATTTCAAGTTTATTATATAACATTTTAATTGCAAAAAAAACCAACATTTTGGTTAATTTATTTAACACAATCCAGATTTTTGTATTCATTATTTGTTGCTCAGATAATACTCCATCCTTTTTGTAAAACAATAAGTTCTTTGCTGTTTTTACTAAATTTGTTTTTTTTATAAACTATTTTTGGTATTAACTATCTTATTTTTATATTAACTATTAACTATATATTAACTGCAATTTCCTTTATGAAAGGTTGTTTTCCCAGATTAAGTTCTGTCTGTAATAGACAGCTGTTACCATTTGACAGTGAATTCATATTGCTAATTCTTTCATCTTTTTTACTTTCTTGTCATGATTATCATGCAGCGGAGAAAGAAGATCCAACAATATTTATGAAATAGTCAACATAATAGAGAAAAGAGAATTAGTTTTCTTGCAGGCAATTCTACTTTATTTCACTATTGTAAAATCTCTTCTTGTTTGTCAAGAAAGAATAGCAACAAAATCCAATTTGTTTTATTTGAAGCTGCTACAAAGTTAAAAATTGAAAAAGCAAACACTTTAAGATGAATATTACTTTCACAATGATATAGATTTTCCCGCGAGCTATTTCCAAAACTGTGACTAAGACAGATCCAACCAATATTTATGAAATAGTCAACATAATAGAGAAAATAGAATTAGTTTTCTTGCAGGCAATTCTACTTTATTTCACTATTGTTTGTGTTTTTAAATAACCAAATGAAATGAAATAATGATAATAGAAAAATGTAGAATGTTCGCACACAAAGAAAATTTGACATTCAATCAGAGTAAATCCTTATTTTTTACCTTCATCAGAGTAAATCCATTTGAATTTTTTTACCTTCATCAGAATAAATCCTTATTTGTTTTAAATGAATTCGTTGTAAAGCAGAAAGTTCATGCATAAACTCCTGACCGAAACACATGTAAGTAAAATGGATTTAAAATATCCAATTTTATCCATTCTATACTTTCTTTCCTTTATTTCTTTTTTCAACATACCGTCGGATTCATTTTCATTTTCCACACACACACACACACATATATATATATATATATATATATATATATATATATATGTATATAGGAGTAAAATGAGGAAATCAATCCGACAGTATGTGGACAACTGTATACAAATACGAGATATTATATATATATTGTCAAGAAAGAATATCAACAAATCCAATTTGTTTTATTTGAAGCTGCTACCAAAGTTAAAAATTGAAAAAGCAAACACTTTAAGATGAATATTACTTCACAATGATATAGATTCCCGCGAGCTATTTCCAAAACTGTGACTAAGACAGAACAAAAAAATCAGTTCATTTAGTTCTTGGAAGGATTTGACATCAGCTGTACAGCCACTTACCAAGTCATTGCTGCAATAGCCTAGAGAAGACAGTAAGCTGCATTGGCCTTTATGTGAACTCAGATAAAATGGGGTTCATGGGTTTTAAACAAAATAGAGATATCTGCACACTACATGGCAAGAATCTGAAATTAGTAGACCAGTTCACATATCTCGGCAGTAATATCTCATCCAGTGAAAGCAATGTCAATATACACATGGGAAAGCCAGGGACTGCTATTTATAGTATCAATCATATAGAAATTTTATCTCTTTAATAAGATAAAGTTACAATTCTTCGAAACTGTAGCCATGTTAGTATTATATGGCTGCACCACTTGGACAGACTAACAATTTCTTTTTTTGCCTATACAATGATTAGACTATATATATATATATATATATATGTTGTTCTGGTTCCAATGGGAGAAAATTCAATATTTTATAAAAAAAGAAGGTCCGCAAAATGTATTTTGTTCTCGGAAAAAATTTTTAAAATTCTTTTTGTTTTACATATGCAACACGTGTTTCAGATCTTCTGGTATCTTCTTCAGGCTTTGATTGATATATATATATATATATATATATAGATATAATAGAAAAGTTGCAGAAACACACACAACCTATCAAATATCGGACATATTCTGCCAAAATAATAACTCAATGCCTGAAGAAGACAACAGATCAGAAACATGTGTCACGTATGTAAGATAAAAATATTTTTTTTTAATTTTCTGAGAACATAATACATTTTGCGGACCTTCTTTTTTTAAAATATTAAATTTTCTCCCGTTGGAACCAGAACAACATTTTATTATATATATATATATATAATATATATATATATATAAGTTAAAGGTAGCATGGCCAACCAACTTGGTTTGAGAATTGCATAGCGAGAAACTGTCAGTAACCAAGCACTGTTGACTTCGTGTCCATGCTATCCTAACTTAGATACACATGCTCTATTCACAATACTAAGCAAAATTACTCATAAATATAGCACACACACACCACATATATGTATATATACAACCACACAATTAAAAGCCAATAGTTTAAAACAGACCTACTCGAGTTTCATGTGGATCATGACTCTTCAGGGGTTAAGACCATTTACTTTTAATCATATATTTAGCTCTTTTTATTGCTAAAAAAACCCAAAGTATTCAAGTTTTTAATTTATTTACCTTTTCTGGATTTGAATCATCACTACGGTTTATATATATACTATATATATATATATATATATATACACGTGTATTTGGGCAGCATTTTTTCATTTATGCATGTTGAATTAAACAAAGACGCATCTCCTGTTTAACAATTTTATTTGTGATCATTTCAAGTTTTCTGGACAACTTTTTATATTTTGGGTGGAATTCGTACTCGGGACCTGAACTTTGGTGGACTAATCCACAAATTCCACCCAAAATAAAAAAGATGGCCAGAAAACTTGAAAAGATCACAAATAAAATTGTTAAACAGGAGATGTGTCTTTTGTTTAATTCAACATGTATATATATGATATATATTATAATATATGGGGAGTAAATATGGAAATTAATCGACAATATAAAGAAATTTGAAAAAACAGTGTTCCGAAAATAAGATGAATTTTAATTATTTATTTAGTTATCATCTCCACTTTGTTTCCCTATGTCTCTTAAAAATATCAGTCCATTAATACTTTTTTCTCGTCTTTTGCATTTCTTTAAGTGGCGTCACACGTCATGACACCTTCGCGTGAGTAGATCGCGACTTGCCTTCAAAATAAAACGCTGATCAAATACAGTTACATAACTAAAAAGATTTTCATCTCTGTCACATATAAAACATCCATCATTTTCTTCACCCCAAGAGACATCCTGATGAAGGTTCAATGTAACCGAAATGTTTTAAACATCGATTATTAAATTCATTCCCATTTTTGGAACACTTGTTTTTTCAAATTTTCTTTATATATATATATATATATATACACATACATACATACATATAAACTTAATGAGAATTTTAGTAATATATGAATAGATAAAAAATGATGATTAGTACAAATGCAGTCTCCTCAAAATAATCATTCAGTTGTAAATTCAACTGAAAATTGCTTGACACTCAAACTCAGAGTATTAAAGCAGTATTGCTCTCATTAAAAAAAAATCTTGCTACAATGTGCCATTTTCACTTGGTTACAGTTACACACAAATATAATGAGAATTTTAAGTAATATATATGTAGTTAAACAAGATCCACTTATAACACTAACATTTCAGATATAGAAACTATTGAAGTCAGTTAGTCTACTGTTGGTTTGAATAACAGCAACTAGCTAAGCACAACTGAAGCAGTGTCCAAGACAGTTGGTTTTTGTAGAAATCAAGAATGATCCATTCCTTGAGTTCTGATTGGCTGCTTGGTTTCAATGATATTGTGGAGTTTTATAAATACCCTGTCATTCTGCAGTAGAATTGCAACAAGACGGGTTTGTATTAAGTTACAACAGTTTGTTGCCGTATCTTACCAATTCGACGGTAATTGGAACTTAGTTTGATTATTCTTCAGAAACAAGTTCAGGCATCAGGTTCAGAAATATACTACTCCAAACTTTCAGATAAACTCTTTTATTTACTTCTAAGAGTAAGGCTACTTGTAAAGAGAAGAAAAAGGACATGATATCTAAACACAACACATATATCTAAACATTTTAAAATCTGTTATTGATAACAAAACAACTATTGATTGGCTCACTAAAAGTTTGAGCCTTTACATTACTACCCATTTCAAATGTTTATTTATTTTTTAGGATAGAAACAGGAAATGTATAAGTTATTTTTAGGTGAAGAGGGGTGCCCAGTATATTGATGGAGGAGAAAAAATGAAGATAAGAGACAAAATGTTTTTGGTGAAATAACTGATATATATTCTAGTGAGATTCTGTGAATACAGAAATGTGAACATGATATATAGATACACAACAACAAGAAAAAGAATTTTAAACAAATAAAAATCCTGATTAGTTTCTGAAAGTTTCTACACAATAATTCTTGCGGTTCAATTTCTTTTGCAAATATCTAGTTATTTGCAAACCATCAACAGGGGTCATGTGAAAAAACATGGACCTCAACTGGACTGTATTACTATTTATATATACTAGCAAATATATGCACCCTCCGGGTGCAAGTATTTAAGTTTTAATGTAATAAAATATTGTATTAAATTAGAAAGGCTAATGAAACTAAATAAGAATACAGATAAAAAGATTTGAAACAGAGGGAGTATAATAAAAGATTTGAAACAGAGGGAGTATAATAAAAAATGCAACAACTGAAACTTACTCTTCCATCACTCTCGTCTTTCATTGTTATTTTTTCTAATTTAAGTATTTAGTTATAAGAGGAAGTAAAGAATAAAATGACAGTTATTTTATCTTGTTAATGGATTTCATTTAAGATTCATTGAAGAGATTGTTGCTTATATTCATTAAAATAAAACCAAACAGTTAGAAATCAATAATACTAAGCACATATTTATTAAATTTGATTTTTTAATATTAATATGCAAATTAGCCTTCCCGTTCACATTGTAAAGCGCTATTTTGTTGTATATATAAATATAATTGCATGTTGTCAGTATGTATACATAGTTAACAGTATTAATAATGTAAGACAATTTTATTAATAATTGAGGTTTAGGTAAAAATAAAATCATGGAGAATGTGATGTCAATAACTAAGAGAATTGTGACTTGAGTAGGAATATAGTTTCGGTTACAGAAAGAAAAACACACAATCTTCATTATAATAAGATATCTACCAACCCCTCCACACGAGTAGGATGCAACACAAGGTCAATTTCTTAACAGGTTTGAATTCAAGGTTTTTCTTCTCTTAGATTGGTTGCCAAACCAAGATTAAAGAGCCCAGTCTGCACTACTATTTCATTTTGGTGGTAGTATTGGTATTGATAAGTACCTCATCATAAATTATTCGGTCCAGAATGTTTTTAATTGGGCCATGGTGTTAGCCTGATTCCAAAATGGTATGATATGTTCGGCTACAGCTTCTAGGAGTAAAGTTGAAAAAAATGTGACACACTGACATTCACATTTATTATTAAAGATGTAAAAATACCAAGACCCTTTTGCAATTAGAATCAGAAGGAATAAAAGAATAAAAAAACCAAACAGTCTGAAGAGGAAATACTTTGAAGGAGTCTAAGCTATCATTGCCCTAGGTAGGATATTTTTGGTAATTTATGAGGAAGTGCATCCCGGTCTCCAGCCTAAAAAATTGCTACCCGGTGACTATTAAAATAACGACCCAGCTCAGTCTATTCAAAACTATCCATCTTCATATCTATCTATCTCAATTTGTTCATATTTATCTATATTACTTTAAATACTAAGATTTTTTTTTATTCATGTTTGTTTAATGTCTTGTTTTTAGTTTAAATAAACAAGAATTACGACAAAAAAAGATGCGACCCCCCCCCCAAATACATTTACTTGTCGAAAATATCTATCTATCTTCATTTTGTTCATCTCATCTATATTATTTTGTTTGTTTATCTATCTATCTCTCAGTCTATTCCAACTATATATCCATCTTCATATCTAAACAAGAATTACGACAAATTATGAAAATAAACAAGAATTACAACAAGCTGGGGTCGTTATTTTGATAGTCACGGGTAGCAATTTTTGAGGCAGGATACCGGGACACACTTCCTCATAAATTACCAATTATTTGTTAGCAAGCTAGTCTAGTAGAACATTACTAATGTATTAGTTTGTTCACAAGGGGTGCTTTATATTTGAAGCCTTGTGTCAGACTAACTATATGTTTGTTTGTTTGGGTTTTACGGCATGTCAACCCCTTAGGTTATTTTATGCCGAATATGTCTATTGGTAATTTGGTATTCAAAAATGTTTAATGCCCACAAAGTTTTGAAATAATTTCATTTTTAATGGATAATACAATTTTGTTTATGAATACATTTTTCTATTTAACCCATAGATGGGACCCTAACAGGTCAGAGTGGAGCTGGCTGCAATGGTGATGAAGGGGTGCTCCACATTCCCCAAACCTCCAAAACTGGAACCTCACCATCAGATAGAGTTTAACGTCATTCCCAGAACATGTAGACCCGCAGCCACCGCCTTCTAGCACCCATATGATAAAAAGGGATTGGGGCTTGCCATAAGGGCAATAGGGTTGGGAAAATCATATAGGTGCTAGGGCTTGACATAGCCAGCTGATTGATCAGAGGGGGCCTCTCCGACTGCCCGTCTAGCCTAAGTAAAGTTCTAAGTGGAGTGTTGCATGTCATGGACTGCTCATCCACCAAGATTCCGTCCCTAAGCATCATGAGTCGCCACCCACAGCAAACAGTCTTACCCCTCTGCAGAGGTGCAGTCGGTGCATTCTAACGTCCCACCGACAGGGCGGCAGACTAACTTTAGTTTCCTAAATACTTATTAGTAATTGTGGTAGTAGGTAAACTGAATTTTAGTTTAAAATGTTTTGAAAAAGAAAAAGATAATTAAGTTTTGCAGAATATAAAAGGCTCAAAATAAAAAGAAATAATCAATAAATCACACACACAATAAATTTACTGCTAATTCTTAAATATTTCTCAGACTTTGTATGCATTTATCTAACCACTCCACACGAGCAGAGAGTGACACAAGGTCAATTTTTTAAGCAGAGTTTAACTAGTTTGAATTCAGAGTTTTCCTTCTCCTAGACCGGTTGTCATGCCAAAATTCAAGAGCCCAGTCTGTTCTATTTACTCATAGCTGAAGGGAGAATAATTGGATATATACCTTTCCCAAAGGTATTATCACTGTAGGAAATACTACCAGCCTTGTTCAGGACTTGAACTCCTGTTGGCATGTCAATTTACGACTATAACCATTACACGACCGGCACCTCAACTTTTGTATATACAATGATCAAACTCAAAGTAATACCCACTATTTTATTATAATGTGCTAACATCTGAGGCAGATGTTGGTGTTATGGTAGTAGAGGTTGAACCATCCCACAAATAACTCAAACATTTTATTCTTGTGACAGATAAAAGCTGAGCTTCAGACTGGCAACATGGTATCTGATATAAAAGTGCAGACAAAGCAGAGACAAAAAAAAAATTGCACCTGTCGACATTTAGAGACACCTACTGAATATTTACAGAGACTAAACAGTGAATGCACAGTTAGGCTGAGGGTAATGCATTTGAGGAATGGTGACAGTCATATTAGTGACACTCTATGATCTAGGTAGCCATGTACAGCTGTTAACCCACAAAAAGAATGACACCTCAAATCAGCTCATCCACATGAATTAGTAAATTACAGTCAAGGAATTGTGTATGGAGTTGAAGATTAGTAGGTTGGTTGGTTGGTTGGTTTTTTAGAATGTTAACTCTTTTTGGGTAATCAAATGTTTGGTTTGGTTTATTAATTTAATGGCATATATATATATGGATTTTTTTAAATAGTTTGTTTGAAGCATTGTACGTATGTGTAAAATAGAAATTAGAAGGCAATTGACAATGAAATGGAATAGGTGTTGAAAATGATGTTTATTTACCTTTTTTCCTAAATATTTTCAGGATAAATCCCATCTTCAGAGGTTTTAGAAGTACTTGTGTTTTTTTTAGTACTTATCTTACGGTGCTGGCGTAAACGTTTGTTGTTTATTAAGTTAAAGAAAGGAATGCCGGATGTTTGAAAATGTTCGGGTTTTTCCATGGTGATTTGTCGGCCCGTTCATTTTATTTTATTCTTATTTCACAACGCCTGAGCGAGGCTGAATTTATAGTAAAAAAATTAAAGGAATTTTGAAGAAACTGCACGCGCACGAACAGGCCGATGAATCACCACGGAAAAACCTGAACATTTTCAAACATCTGGCGTTCCTTCAACTTAATAAACAACAAACGTTTACACCAGCGCTGTAAGATAAGTACTAAAAAAACACAAGTACTTCTAAAACCTCTGATGATGGGATTTATCCCGATAATATTTAGGAAAAAAAGGTAAATAAACATTATTTTCAACACCTATTCCATTGCATTGTCAATTGCCTTCTAATTTCTATTTTACATATATATATATATATATATATATATATATATATATACACCACTTCCTCTGCATGAACAGGTTAAAGAGCCCACGCTGCTCTATATACTTATAACTGGTGGGAGGATAATTCGATATATAACAGGTTTTAATTCAGTTTTCCCTCCCCTAAATTGGTTATCTAGCCAAGATTAAAGAGCCCAGTCTGCCCTATTTAATGGCATATAAGCTCCTGGGTTATTTAATGCCATGTAATTCACTTGTAAATGTTTAATCATAACTATATTTTCAATGTTCCATTGATTGTTTTAAATTGCTACTTTTTAATTACCTGTAAGGATATATTTGTACACAGTTATATCAAGTATTCCTATCTAATACAAATAATTTGGACACATATGTTTTCAAGTATTCCTATCAAACACCAATAATTTGCAAGCAACTAATTTCATGTAACTATTAATAATAATCCTTAGTAAACAATTATAGCACAGTTATATGGTTTCAAGTATTTTCATCCAAGACAAAATTTTCAAATAAATCTATTTGACCAATAGATGGAACCCTAACAGATATTATCACCATGGGCCAGAGTGGACCTGGGAGTAATGGCAATGAAGGAGTACTCCATGCTCACAAAATCTCCAAAACTGAGCCTAGGACCCTTGTTTATTTTTAAGTCAGACTTTTTTTTCAAGCAGTTATATGGTTTCAAGTAACTCTTCTGAATACTAATAATTCATGTATAATTATACATAAGTAACTTCCTATCTGATGATATGTAAAGAATTCTGAGGTAGGGGTTATCGTCCTTGTCTACGAGCCTCTCTATCGAACCAACCAATCATGAGCCAGCATACTTTGGTGGCAAAGCCGAAAAGGCAAATTCTTTCACCCTCTTTCTGATTGACCAGCACCTGAGTCGGACGTCAAAATAGAATGTCTATCATATCCAGCAGAATTATCAGATGGCCGTAGCTAAGGGGCTTTGATAACCAGCCCTACCTCAGGAATTCAGTTAAGTGGACAAATTGTAAACATTTGTGCAGATAAACCAAAATGTCTGCAAACCTATTGTTTTATGTCTGTAATAAATGTCTTTTATTCCAATTCTAGTTGTTTGGTTATTCTTTAACTCTTAACCTGTCTGCCACACTTGGCAAACTTTGTTAAAACTCTTCTTCTTTATAGATAATCATTTGTTATTTGGTTTCAAGTATTCTTATTTAATACAAATAATATGAATACCATTATAAGATTGCAAGAATCTATTGCTAATAATTTTCAATCAGATCTATTCTTCCCATAAATGGGACAATAAGAGGTTTGATCTGTTAGACAAAGTGCACCTGGGAGTTATGGTAATAAAGGTGTGGAGTCTACAATCCAGAACAGGAGCCTCACCACAGGATGCAGTTTAGTGTCAAACCCAGGACAACATTTTTTTTTGGGGGGAGGGGGATCTTATCTTTCTGCAAGAGAGGCAGTTGGTTTATTCTTGGCTGAGCTATGTTAGTATATTGAAATGTTTGTAGTTTGTTGCATTCACTCTTCCCTGTAAGCAATTTGTAATTTGTCACCAAATCTACATAACACATATACTTTTGCTAACACTAATAGCTCCTTTTCTTGTGCACATTTTTGGTTTCAACAAGAAATCTTATCACGAGATAGTACATCTCATGTACTATTTTGTAGCCATTTGCCTTAATGTGAAGTCACATCCTACTGATTTTACATGATCAATTGCAAATAAATAAATAAATGATAAGAACTAGCAGAGCTACCAGGCATTGCCTGGGATTTAAAAACTTAAAAATAAATCCCTTATCTTTATTTATTTATAACTTAATAAAAACTTTTTCTGTATATTTTTATTATCTTTACATTTTTTTAAGTTGTCTATTTTTATTATTATTCTTGTTTGTATTTTAGTCTTTCATTTGTTTTATTTTTCATTATTTTATTTCATTTTTTCATTATTTTTTAAATTAATAATTTAATATATCATTGATTTTATACCCTTATTATATATTTTATTTAGCTTTACTTGTGCAAAATGGATGGTAAAAGGTTGTTTTTAACCTCCTTTTGGACAAAAATAGGTTGTGGATTTTATTAAATATTGATCTTTCCTGGTCTCCACATACAGGTCTTGTACATACAGATATACAGAATCTTTCTTTTATATATATATATATATATATATATAATATATATTATATTATATACCAACCCCTCCGCACGAGCAGGATGCAACACAAGGTCAATTTCTTAAGCAGAGTTTAACAGGTTTTAATTCAGAGTTTTCCTTCTCCTAGACCAGTTGCCTAACCAAGGTTAAAGAGCCCAATCTGCCCTACTATTTACCCATAGCTGGAAGGAGAGTAGGATTCATACCTTTCCCAAGGGTATTAGCGCTAAGTGAAATGCAATTGCCACGTCCAGGATTTGAACTCGGGGCGACGTGTCCATTTCCCATGACTTTAACCATTACACCACGCGCTTCCTACTATATATATATATATAGTCCCCGCTACGGCTGTCAGTGGACGAGGGGATAAGATATCGGGCTACCATACAGTCAGTCTGAGTTTGACCCTAGCAAAGATAGCTGTGTCTAGCCACACTAAAGAGGCGTGAAGTGCTGAAACACGTGTCTGTGGATGACTTATTAATATATGCTCCCATAAATTTGGTAATGAGCTCTCTAATTCGTAATTTAAATTAACTCTCACTACTAAGCATATAAGCAATGATCGTTTCCCCGGAAATTTGATCTCTCAGTGACTGTAAAATACACAAACAAACCTATGTACTTAATAGTTTAAAAACACCAGTCCCCGCTACGGCTGTCAGTGGACGAGGAGATAAGATATCGGGCTACCATACAGTCAGTCTGAGTTTGACCCTACCCAAAGATAGCTGTGTCTAGCCACACTGAAGAGGTATGAAACGCCGAAACACATGTCCGTGGATGACTTATCAATATTTATATATATTATATATATATATATATATATATATATATATATATATATATATATATATATATATATATATATATATATTACTTTAGAGAAATTATAATGATTACGATGAACATGAACCCAGAACCTTCACAAATTAGCATAAACCCAGGCCCTGTATTATTAGCATAAAAGGCCCTGTATTATTAGCATAAACCCAGGCCCCTGTATTATTAGCATAAACCCAGGCCTTGCATTATTAGCATAAACCAATTATTAGCATAAACCCAGGCCCTTGCATTATTAGCATAAACCCAGGCCCTGCATTATTAGCAAACCCAGGCCCCTGCATTATTAGCATAAACCCAGGCCCTGCATTAGCATAAACCCAGGCCCTTGCATTATTAGCATAAAACCCAGGCCCCTGTATTATTAGCATATAACCCAGACCCCTATACTATATGTATGAAATTGTAAATTGGGATTAGAAACTGCTGTATTCTCTAAGTTAAAGCACCTTTTCATTATTTCATTATCAAAACTCTTCCTAGGATTTACTATTTTTTGCAATGTTATGGTAACATACAGAAATTGGGTTGTTATAACATAAATTCAGGAAACTTAAAGATTATAAAAGAAAGAAAGAAAGAAAAAGAAATATAAGATAAGAAAACACAAGAAAATAATAACATTTACTCCCTCTCTCCTTATAAAGATAGAATTGTTCAACATCTCCAAGAATTGGATTGTTGTTGGAAATTTAATCTACCAAAAAATTAATGTGGGTTTATTTATATCTAACACATAGCACAGAGCAATGCTTGTCCCAAAACACAAGTTTCAGAGATATTTCCTGAATATGATTTGGTTTTAAAGGTGGCACAAACCAAAACATGTCTATATCTATTCTTAAGTGGTTTTTGATACTCTGAAGTATTCTCATTAAATGAGATTTGTGCAAAACATATCTTGAATATCTCTAGAACTGGCTGCATGGCCTTCATGTAACTTAGCAACAAACTAGAGAGGACCTTACTGTACACACATAGAAAAACACACTCCTATACGGTTGCTTATTTAGCAGTAAGATAGCACTGAGTGAGCTTGAGCACTGGGTGATCATTGTATTCATAATGACCAAGAAAGTATGCATTTACCCAACATAACAATAAAGATGAGGACAATAGTCTGAAAAATCTGAATAGTACAAATTATGAAACCTCACTTCAAAAATTCTGATAAATAATCACAGAAATAGTATTATCTGCGTTATTCGGACTATATGTAGATATTCTAGCCAAATCAAGACATTAGGTTTATAAGTTCCCAAAATTCCCACTCAATTGTCCAATTGGACACATGGTAGAGTGGATAAGGCAGTTAGGTTAAGACAGTTCTAAGTGACAGTTATCTCTGGAATCCGAGTTCAATCCTGAGTGAAAGCAGCTAGAAAAATAATTAATTAACACAACTCCTACCCCAGCTATGGTTAGCGGAATGAGAACAGGATACCCCCGGGGAATAAATAAAGGGTTAGGTTCAAAGTTCCGTGATGGCTCCCGAATACGACAAGAAAGTTCCTGAGTTCGAAAAGAAGGTTCCCAAATCTGACAAGAAATACCCGAAGAAGGCCAAAACGTTGTACAAATAACAATGAAGATGGGGACAATAGTCCGAATAATGCAGATAATACTAATCTTCAAGCCTCATCTCAAACATTCAGAGAAATCACAGAAATGTTTATTGTTTATTGTCAATGATGCTTACATCATTTTAAAGTTTGAACATGTATCTATTTTTCTATATAATTGCCATTTTGGTTTATACATTTTTGTGTTGTTGTGGCAGAATGCAACACAATGTTAATTTTTAAGCAGTTTAACAGGTTTGAATTCAGAGTTTTCCTTCTCCTAGATCAGTTGTCATACTAAGGTTAAAAAGCCCAGTCTGCCCTACTATTTACTCATAGCTGGAGAGAAAATAATTAGATTCATACTCCTCTCAAGGTTATTAACAATATGTGAATTGCAAACAAACTTGTCCAGAATTTGAACTCTGTCAACAGGTCCATTTCCTATTGAAGAATAATTAAAGTTCCAATTACCGTCGAACTGGGAAGACAAGGCAACAAACGATTGTAACTCAAATACAAACTCGAATGCTACAAAGTCCACTGCAAAATGACAAAGTATATATAAGACTCCACAATGTCATTCAAATCAAGCAGTCAAGCAGCCAATCAGAACTCAAGGAGAGGAATCACCCAAATCACCCAGATTCATGAATGGATCATTCTTGATTCCTATTTATACCAGCTGTCTTGGACACTGCTGGAGTTGGACTTAGTAAGCTGTTATTAAAACCAACAGTAGACTAACTGACTTCAATACCTATGATGATAACCATTACACTATGCACCTCCATAATGACCAAGCAAGTAGATTCTGTGATGCTGCTTTTTTTTTTTTTTTTTGTTTTTTTTTTTGCAAAATATAACACTGCTCAAACCAGTCAGCCTCTCCCTATGGTCCAGATATGGCACAGTAGGATTTCTGTCTTTTCTTAAAGTTAAATTGAAATGTTTAAGAGTAACACAAGGCAGCTTATAGAAATCCCGAGAGTGGACTCTGCTAAGACACAATTTTCCTAAACAGACTATTTTTTAATAATATTAAATACCTGGATACTTTCCAAAAACTGTGGAGGTGCATGGTGTAATGGTTATTGCTGAACGAAATGGACTGGCTGACATGAGTTAGATTAGATGAGGCAATTTACATTTCATTTAGTGCTAATATCCTTGGGAAAGGTATGCATCACATTATTTTTCTTTCAGTTATGGGTAAATAGTAGGGCAGACTGGACTCTTTAACCTTGGATAGGGAATCAGTCTTGGAGAATGAGAACTCTGAATTCAAATCTGTTAAACTCCACTTAAGAAACTAACCAGATGTCCCGTCCTGCTCATGCATAGGTGTTGGTAAATACGTACTCTGTGGGTGGGTGTGTGGATGTGTGTGTGTATATATATATATATATATATATATATTAACATAAAGGTACACGGTATTACCCTACTCGGGTTTCACCATAAGGATCTTCAGGGTTAAATCTACTGGATTAATCAAGATATTGATTCACTTTCATTTTCACCGGTAAGTCACTTTTTTCCACAAATACCATACATATATATATATATATATCGGCTCAATATCAAGATCAATAGGGCAGCAGAGCGGCAATGTCTTTTTTGCCATGCACTACAGAATGCAGATGGAAATTTCCCTTGCAATGTGTGTGACTGCATCTGCAAGTCCAGAATTGACTAATTAGCCACCAGAGGGTCCACAACTGATGAACGACATGGAGTGACATCATTGTCATCTATGGTGGACTTCTAAAAGGAAAAGGAATATGACATAAATAATACCTAATAATATCCATTTTGATTGTATGATGTTTCACTAGAAATAATAAAATCCTGGTATATTTTGACTAAAAGAAAACTAACTTTTCATGTAAAAATAGATACGTGTATACTTATTTATTGAATATTTACATATAAAACTACAGATAGAGATTTTTAAACAAAAAGTACAAAAATAATACATCTCTTTCTCATTTTGTTTGGAAAGTAAAAAATGATACTGGCAGATCCCATTACTGGATATAAAATGGTCAGTAGTAATAAAAAAGACATTAACGTACAGGGGTGGCAAAACTGTCTGCAGACTGTGCATAGAATAAAAACTGTATTCTGGGATTCACAGACCAGGATAGTTTGCTAAACAAGACATTTAGAACTGATAACAAAGTGTCAACATTGTAATAAATGGTTGTTGTGTCATTTGCTTCCAGATTGTGTTATGATTTATGCCTGTAATTTATGATACTTTACTGGAATACTTGAATTTTATTGCTTTCTTTCTTTAATGGCATATCAATCATCATGGATTATTTAATGCCAAAACCATCCAGTAGAAGAACAGTAGTGGTACTATTTAACCCATAGCTGGAAGAATGGGGAGGTTTAACACTTTCCCAATGACATTGCAGTGAGCTGGTATGACATGGGCAGATAAAAACTGCCACAGTACCAACAAAAAATGCATTGAGTGACTAAGTAGAAAAATAGATACATGTTCAAACTTTAAGATGATGTAAACATCACTGACAAAGGTTTCTGTGATTTTTAAATATTTTGTAGACCTGACCTTTGGAATTACGCTCATGGCCGAGTTAGCTCAGTCGGTAGAGCATTCGGCTAGAAACCACAAGGTTCCTAGTTTGATACCGGCCCTCGCAAACTCAGCGTATGAGTAGCACAGGGATCTGTGTGGTAGAGTAAGGAGGTGTGGTGCTCCACCTCAGACGCAAAGACAATTTTCTTGGTCTAGCGCTAATGAAAAGGGGATATACTCCCTCACTGATACCGACTTTAGCCCCCCCCGATGATTATATATATATATATATATATAATCACTAGCTAAAGTACCCGGTCCATGACCGGACTAAAATGAAATTTGGATCACCAGGGAGTGAGAGAGAAAGTGGAAGACAGTAGTTAGAGAGGAGGTAAGAGGAAAATAATTCTTGAAACTAAAATCATTGAGAATTTGTATATTTCAGGATTTGTATTTTCTGTTTTATAGTTTAAA
Source organism: Doryteuthis pealeii (assembly GCA_023376005.1). Taxonomy (NCBI): domain Eukaryota; kingdom Metazoa; phylum Mollusca; class Cephalopoda; order Myopsida; family Loliginidae; genus Doryteuthis; species Doryteuthis pealeii. Next base: position 83,472,829 of record CM042159.1, on the reverse strand, counting down.
ATTATTTCATATTATTTATACAACAAATTGAAAGTATTCGTTTGTATATTTGTTTGTTATTGTTTAAATTTTTTGTACATGACAACAATTCACATTTAGTTCTTAATTGCATGTTGAGTTTAAAAAGAAGCTGAGAATCGAAAATTTAAATTCTTCGTATTGCAATATCTATTTTTGCTAAAACCTAAGATAGTATTATAGGGACCACCAATTGATCAGTTTAGGCCATCTTGAATAAAACGGAAATATTTTGTTATTATTTATAATTAATTGATTTTTCATAGAATTTAAAAAAACTCTTATCGTAACTTGTTTTAGCTACGTTAATTTTCAGTTGATTTAACAGTGCAAAAATGAAAACGTTTTTCAATCATAATTTTCATTATTTCCGTAAGCTGAAAAAAAGTTAAAAAATCATCAGGAGTTTATTTAATGTTTTTTCTTTCAAATGGAAAAATCTTTTTCAAGAAAATATTAATTTTTCTGCAAGTTTCATAGTGTTAAATATAGGGGGGGGTAAATTTCACAGGGTAAAATTGGTGGTACCTAGTATTTTAAAACATTGTTTAAAAACGTTTTGGTGGACCTGATTATCTGGACTCCCCCCCCCCCCATCTATTTTTTTTCCTTCAGTTGATTATTATCGATTACACACCAATCTATCAGATTGAAAAAAATTCTTAAAAGTTCTTTATTATTTGAGTATTCACGGGTGCTCATTTCCTCGTATAAGTTTATAGTAAATTGATCCCCATATCGGAACCGCTTGAACGGAACCCAAATTATTTATTTATTTTCCATTAAACTAACCCCAACCCCTAACCCTAACCCCTAACCTCCCCCCCCTAGTTAAAATTAAGTTTTATTACAAAATTTGTATTAATTACAAAACATCAATTTTCATAAAGTTCAAATGTCACCTATGAAATCTCTATTTAAACATGCCAATTTTTCAGAACTGAAAAGTTGCACTATAAACTCAGCGATGTTTATTGACTTCACAATAAAGAGTAAAATCATAAAACTTAAAATTTAATTTGTAAGGCAAATTATGAGGAATATTTTAAATTGTATTTTGAATAATAATTTAAATGTTGGTTGTTAGTTGTTTTGTTTTATCAACTTTTCGGATAATTTACTAACGAATCATGTCATTTTGATAAACAAAGCGCTTTCAATTTTTTGTACTTACATATAAAATTTTTTTGAAATGTTCCAATAACTGGATGTTGTCGGATAAACTTGAAATAAACTTTGTCTTACAAATAATTGACTACTTATCTCCAGTCGGGCCTTCGACTAAAGATAAAACACCGGATTGTGTCCGTATTAGTAACCTTTGTTTTTTTGTTTTTTTTATCGTTGTTTGAGAAAATAATTAGTTAACGAACCAAAAGAAAAACAGTTTCTAAGGAAATTCGTCAATCTTATTGTTATTTTTAACCCTTTAAAACTCTAACAATAAAAATTAATAAATAAATTAAAGAATTAAAAGTCATTTTATTCGAATGAAAATCTTAGTTTAATTTATACAAATATGAAACCGTACTTACGACGTAAACTGATTTTCATGATACTGTTATTTACGATTAAACTATTTTTTAAATAACGTAACCGTAAAGCGTACATTTTGATTTTCTACAATTTCTATGCATTACAAAAATTAAAATTAAAATGAGTCTACTGTACAATTTAAGAATATGGACAAACTTGCTGTAAAAAATAATTTAATCTATAAAAACACATACAAATTACATATTCAGAAAGACTAAGAGAATCTGAACTGCCTTATTCGTATTATCGCCTATACGTAGTATTTTTTTTTTTTTTTTTTTAACTCGCTGTAAAAAAAAAAAAAATCTATAAAAACACATACAAATTACATATTCAGAAAGACTATTTCATCTTATTACTAAAGATATAAATATTTTAAAGATTAAAATCCTAAATAGGTAGAGATTCCGATCTGACTGTTATAGACTGCACTGCTTGTATCGCAATAATCATAGGCAGCGTGGCTATCCGAAGCCATTTTTTAATTTTTTAACTCGCTGTAAAAAATGATTCAATTAATAAAAACTCACACAAATTACATATTTTGAAAGAGTATTTTCTTATCTTTCTAACAATATAAAATTATTAAAGACTGGACCATAAATAGGCCATAAATTCGGAGCTGAACGGCTTAGACTGCAAAATTAATTCATTAAAATCAAAACTTCGCTGCTGTTATCGCTTTAACAATAAGCAGGCAGAGACAATATTTTATTATCAGGAGGGGCTGATATACGGACAGTTCCGCAAATTGGGTGATTTTGGATTAATTAATCGATTAAATCCCTTAATCAGTAAAAATCAATAACCAAATTTGGAATTTTTCTTAGTTAGAACGATATCAATGTGTATGCAAGATTTTGAATCTGAGTGACCTCCCGTTTTTTTGTTATACGTCGACACGTACATACCAAAATCTCTGTTTTATATATTAGATTAGGTTCAACTTGTTTATCTTTTCTGTTGATTTTTATCACATTTTTTCAAACTTATGAAATTACCTTTTGAGAATCTGGAATCATGATTAATGTGTTGCCTATAATGGACTGTCATCTGAAGTATGGCATATAGTTTCAAATCTTATCAATTGGTATTTCTTTATTCTGATATCTTACAATACGTTTTCACTTTACAAATTTAATGTATGGAGCCTATACTAACCATTATTATTCTTCCAGCTATGGACATATAAGCATTTATCTCAAGGGGCTGTACCCTTATCACACACACACACACACACACACACACGTAATGTATTGCACTTAACAGTATGGTCAGGGTCAATACCTGAAATATCCCAAAGGTTTGCCAAAGGAACTGAGTAATTTTTGTCTATATGCTTGAGGGTCCCCACTTGAAACTTGACCTAATGTCACATTACATCATTTTGGAGTAGTGATTAAATCCCATTATTATTATCCTTTGTTGTCTAATAATATTTTGCCATAACCTTACTTGACATAATTAAACATGAAAACAGCCAGGCTGCTTCTCTGTATTAATCTGGGTTGTTGAGTAGCTGGTTTCTCTGTTCTTACTCTTGCCTTGGGATTTCTTGTTGGATTTCTTGGGTTTTTCATTTTGATTCTTGTCTTGTGTCATTACTTGTTTTTTTTATTAACGAACACAAAACTTGCTGCTTTTCATTAGAGCTCTTTATTCATTTAATAAAACCAAGTTAACTCAAACACACATGGAGAAATTGGCCTCGAACGGGACACACCATTTTTCATCCATCCTGTCCAGCACTTAGCCAAAAACTGATTTTCTAAACTAAGTTTTTCACATTGGCTCTGTCCAATGAGAGACCAGGTCAAGAAAATCTGTCAATCAACTTACTGTATTTTTCCATGAAACCATCATTTTAATTTTTACTACACTACAGTACATAATTGATAGGAAACCTATCAATTATGCAACAATATATATATATATATATATATATATAATTATATATTAATGATTTGAAGGCAATTACAATGCAAATAAAAACTAAAAACAAAAAGATGTTTTTCTGAAAATCATCTCTGAAGATAAAGTTTACTTTGAAATCAATAAGACAAAAAAAACATCTTTTTGTTTTTATTTTTTATTTGCATTGTAATTGCCTTCAAATCATTAATATATAATAACATACTTAACAATGCTTCAAGCAAATTACCAATTACTTATATATATATATATATTATATATAATATATATATATATATATATATAGTAATTTTGTTATTTTTAAAACATTTTTTGCACTAGTGGAAAAAGAGATTTATCAAAATGACAGAAATGATATCTTTGAATATTTTTTAATTTACTGTTACCTAGCCTTGTGGATGAAAATGTGTCCATAATAAAAAAAATTATTTGGAAAACTTTATTTTTGTTCCTTGTAAAATGCTGTCTTATATGAAAAAAAATGATTGATGGATGGTTGAAAAATATTGATGCTGAAAATTTTCTTTTTTTTTTGATGCACTAATAGGGTTTCATGTAACCAATGATTTGAGTCATCCATAAACAATGATAGATTCAAGAAACTATTTCCAATTCTATACATATATACATACTTATATGGCTACAAGTAACTATTCCTATTTCTCTGAATGTTTGAGATGAGGCTTGAAGATTAGTATTATCTGCGTTATTCAAACTATTGTCGTCATCTTCATTGTTATTTGTACAACGTTTTGGCCGATATGCCCTCCAGCCTTCTTCAGGTATTTCTTGTCGGACTCGGGAACCTTCTTTTCGAACTCGGGAACTTTCTTGTCGTAATCGGGAGCCATCACAGAACTTTAAACCTAACCCTTTATTCAGTCCACGGGGGTATCCTGTTCTCATTCCGCTAACCATAGCTGGGGTAGGAGTTGTGTTATGCCTTCACTCAGGATTGAACTCGGGTTCCAGAGGTAATGTCACTTAGAACTGTCTTAACCTAACTAGCTTATCCACTAGGCCATGTGTCCAATTGGAAACGTTGTACAAATAACAATGAAGATGGGGACAATAGTCCGATTACGCAGATAATACTAACTATTCCTATTTAATAATAATCATTTGTTTGCACACAAGAATATAAAAAAATGATATTTAAACAGATTTTAAATAGATGGGACTTTAACAGGTACTACTACTCCAGGTCAGAGTGGACATGAGAGTAACAGCAATGAAGAGGTGACTTCAAATTCTCCAGAGCTCCAGAACTGGAGTCTCACCACCAGATGCAGTTTAGTGTCATACCCAGGACACCTTAATGTATTTTAAGCCCCACCACCAGAGTGTGGCCACAGTCTGAGTATTTACAATGAAAAGCAATTGAAATTAAGATGAAAAAAAATTAGACAAAAATGGTTGACAATTCTTCATCAAATAAAAATTCTAAGATTACTACAAGTAGAGTCCCATCTATGGATTAAATAAAAAATATATTTATAAAAAAAATTGAGTATCCATTTAGAATCAATTTATTTCAAAACTGTCTGCATTAAATGACCAACCAAGGTTGATATGCCATAAAACAGAACAAACTACAAGTAGATTTACAGCCAAGACATACTTAGAACAGATCACCAAAGTTAAGCAGCAATGATTCTGCTCAGAACTTAGATGGGTGACCACTTAAGAACAGCAAGTAATATACACAATCTAAATTATGTGTGCCAGATTATAGAAAGCTTAGTATATTCTAAAATTATTACTAGTAAAACCATCCTGAGACACTCCATCATGGTGTAATGGTTAACAAGCTAGCCCTGCAGATCTGTTACTACTGAAAAGCAAGTTTGATACACACAGGCTGCCCCATACTTGTGACCTTGTGTCACATCTTACCAGTGGCAAACAGGTTGGATAAAAAGTGTGTCCCATCATGGTGCAATGGTTAATAAGCTAGCCCCACAGATCCATTACTACTGAAAAGTGAGTTCGATCCTCACTGGTTGTGTCACATCCTACCAGTGGCAAACAGGTTGGATAAAAGAGTGTTTCATCATGGTGTAATGGTTAGCAAGCTAGTCTTGCAGATCCATAACTACTGAAAACAATTTGATCCTTGCTGGATGCCCCATACTTGCAACCTTGTGTCACACCCTACTCGTGATGAATGGTTTGGGTAAATGCCTACTCGTAAAGCTTTTTTTTTGTTTACAATTGTATAACAATGATACAGACTAATTTCTAAAATAAGAAAACTTTAGTCTTTTATTTTTTTTTTTTTAACTTTTTAAAATTTCATTATAACTTTAAATAAAACAATGGGAAAGGAGGTTGTTGTATAGACTAACAATGCATAACAAATAATTAAGGAAATCCTGTAAACTTTTCTATCACACCTGTCATTTTATAGACTTCTATAAATATTCTAAGACGAGAAGTTTTTCAGTTTGGAATCTAAAGAACCAAAGATGTTATTTTGACCATTCAATGAATTATTAAATTATTCAAAGGTAGACACTCTAGAGAGGAAAAGAGGAGATTTTGTAGGCAAGAGAGAAGGAGTGAAAGTGATAATGAGAAGCAATAGAAAAAGGGAAAGAAGCAAAAAAAAAAAAGAAGGTATAGATAAGGATTAATAAATAAATAAATAAATAAAGAAAGAAAGAAAGAAAACAGGATAAAAAAACCCATCATCCAACTTACACAAATTGTTGTTAGAGATTATTCTAAAAACAGTTCCATCAGACAATTTCAAAACATAAATGGTGAAAATCATGATTTACTAAATTAAGCTTAGTTTGGCACAAGGTCAGAATATCGAGCATCTACTGAGAATCAAACTCACTTTGAATTGAACACACTAAGTTATTTCTGTAGCCTAGTATGGCACAAGGCCAGAAGTACAGAGCACATACTTTGAATTGAACACATTAAATTATTTATTTAGCTTAGTATCGCACAAGACCAAAGGTATAGAGCACATACTTTGAATTGAACTCACTAAATTATTTGTTTAGCCTTGTATGGCACAAGGCCAGAAGTATAGAGCACACACTTAGAATTGAACTCACTAAATTATTTATTTAGCTTAGTATGGCACAAGACCAAAAGTATAGAGCACATACTTTGAATTGAACACACTAAATTATTTATTTAGCTTAGTATGGCACAAGACCAAAGGTATAGAGCACATACTTTGAATTGAACTCACTAAATTATTTGTTTAGCCTTGTATGGCACAAAGCCAGAAGTATAGAGCACTTACTTAGAATTGAACTAAGTTATTTGTTTAGTGGGGAGCACAAGGTCAGAAATATTGAGCATGAACTCAGAATCAAACTCACTAAGTTATTCTCAAAGTTTAGCTAACAACTCCCATGAGCCTTCAGACCAGAAGAACCCCCCGAGTATGTGCAAAAAAAGGACCCACTTCCGACCCCCAAGATAATCTCTTGACCACTCTGACTTAGACCTTAACTGGGACCACACACTATTTCTGGATGGGCAGAATTTTCCCCATGTGGTGGCTATGACCTGTGAATAAAGCCTAAATCACAAAACTACCTTTTGTCTTTTTTTTTCCTTTTCTTTCCTTTAATTCCTTTTCAGTGTGACCAACAAATAAGATGAGATTAAAAGTGAACCCTGTGAACACGCACAAGGAATAACCACAGCCATCTTTAAAGCTAAAACATTAAACCTCTTGTCACCCCACAACATACACACCAACTGCTCTTTATATATATATATATATATATAGATTTCTATAACACACTCAGAACAGGGTCATTAATATCAGCATCATTTATCATAACTTGCTCTAGGTAGACTACTTTTTTTGTTAATATTAAATTGATGCATCATTTCTGGATATATCTCATACTGATTATCAACATGTATGCTTTCCAGACTTATTTTCATCCTTTATAACACGCCAGTTAAAATAATATTGAAATATTGATTTACTTCTCAGCAACATGCAATATAACTTATTTATGATATAATATATCCACAAGCACTTTGCCAGTGGGTCCTAGAATATACAAACTGTATACCCAATAAAGGAGTAATGACCCACCCTTGCCAAAAGGGGTATTCTGGGTACGACATTAAACTGCATCCATTGGTGAAGCTCCAGTTCTGGAGCTCTGAGGAATGTAGAATCATCCTTTTATTGAAACTTCCAGATCAACTCTGACCTGGAGTGGTAGTACCTGTTAGCGTCCTATCTATATGTCAAATAGATCAGTTTGAAATATATTACTATTAGGTATTTTAAATCTTATAACTGTATAAAAATTATTAGAGTTGAAATCATAACTGTGCAAACAAATAATTATCATTAAATAGGAATAGTTACTCAAAAACCATATAATTATGTATAAATTATTAATATTAATTACAGTTATTTAAAGCTATAATTGTTTACAAATGATTCAAATCATATAAGTGCTTGAAAAAGAACAAAAAACAACAAAACTGATTGGCATTAAATAATCCAATAAGAGTTGACATGCCATAAAACCAACCTATCAATTGAAACCATATAATTGCTTGAAAAAAATTACTTCAGCATTAAATAACCCAACAAAGTGTAGTGTAGTGTTGTCACTGATTACTGCTATATTGGTTATGGCTGTTGGATGGGGAGGGAATAAATCATCTTAAACTAAGAGGAATTACGGATTTAAGGGGGGGGGGGCCCTCTTAAATCTGCCAGTTGTAGGCAAATTGTTCGACGAAAGAAGACAAACACACAATGGAAAATTAATACATGTATTGACAAATAATACAAGAACTTGTTGCAAATTTTATTGGCATTTGCTACTAGACTTATCTGTGAGGTGAAATACTGTTCATTGGAGAAGTGGCACTAAAAAGGGTATTCTGATCACTGGTTGTAGAGTTCTGTAGAGACACGTACATTTTGTCGGTTCTCGTCCGATAAGTAAAAGTAGGGGATGCTATTTTAGAAGCTTCTCGCCTGGGTCACTGTTCTTTTAAATGATGGTGGATGGGGCCCTTTTAAAGTAGACTATTTAGGTCCTCAGCCTTCTGATAAGTGTGCTGTCGAAACTGCCTTCAGAAAGTATGCTGTTAAAAAACGCCTCCGTCCAGGTCGATGGCCTGCAGACAAGTCAGCCCTTTTTATGGGCAAGGTGATGAGAGTGCTTATTTTTGCATCTCTCCTTGGTAACTGCTCCCTGGTAAGAAGAGGTTTGGATTTGGCGCCAACTTTCTCTTGGCGATTCGCCCTCTAGCAGCAGGGGAAGATAATTCTCTATCAGATTTCCGATAAAACATTAGGACCCTATTTCATTATTGTCTCCTCCATTCAGTCTATGAGGCCATGGAAGCAAAAAGAAATAGATAATGGACACAACGTACTGGCCAGCCTCTTTGTTCATTTAGGAACTGAATCTTCTCATATCTTTGATTCATTCCTCAGGTTCTGTTCACATCAATGTTTGACTTTTTGTATTCCAAGAATCCAAAAGAGAAAAACAGGTAGAATCATGAAATCGGTCATCTTATATTGGGGTTCATAGAACACTTCACCTCCACTTCTGCATCAGGTGGGTGACATCCTCAGCCAGAACCCCCATCACTACTTAGATGGTGACCTCTGCAAGACCTGTGCTAAATCAAGCATATCTTGTTACACCAAGCCCACTGAATAAAATTTTGAACTTTGTCAACTCCTCTTTCTTCTGATTGCTGGCATTTTTGATAACTTATCTAATCGCACCACAGTACCATATATGCTGTAAAACCAACCAACCAACCAACATATCCACCTAATAGTACTAAGATTCATTGTTTTAATTAACATTATGTATAAATTATTAATAATTAACAGTTATTTGAAGCTATCATTGCTTACAAATGATTCAAATCATAAATGTTTAAAAAATATGATTGTTGTTTCTTTATTAAATGGCATATCAATCTCGATGGGTCATTTAATACCAAAGCCATCCTTGTAAAAGAACAGTAGTGGTACTATTTAACCCATAGTTGTATGATTGTTCTGTAAACAACTAAAGTTGATATCTTCAGAAGGACATGGAATAGAAAGAGTAATTTTCTTGTTTATTCAATGATTTGCTTGAGGAAAATGTCTGGAAATGTCTATTTCTTCACTAGACTACACAAGAGATTATTATAGAGAGACTAAATCTCAGAAGATATAATCCATGCTTTGATGGAGGAGAGCATGCAATACTAGTTTTAAGTCACAAATCATTATGACTGACAACTGTATCAGTGTTAAAGTAAACAAGTTACTGAAGACTATATAAAAAGTTAAAGCACACAAGTAATACTTCTATGATATATTTTAGGCCGTTTTTGCTTTATTGAATAATTTATATAAATTGGCTAACTAAATATAATCGTATATAAGGCACAAGTCAATTATAAACACGAGAATTTGGATTCAAATCTTCTAAAAAGTTACTAAAAATACGCTGCAGTTTATTTGGTTTCCTTGTTTAATGGCATATCAACCTTTCGTAGATTATTTAATGCAAAGGCCATCCTTGTAGAAGAACAGTCATGGCAGAATTTAACTCAGAGCTGGTGGGATCAGGAGGTTCATACCTTTCTCAAGGATATTAGTTAAAAAGTGAATGTAATAGTGTGACTGTTTTTTTTTTTTAACTCACTAAAATATTGCAGTCCAGCATGTTAGCCACTATGCCACAGAGACCCACCCCACCCCCACTCATCCAATTTATTTAGACTCAAGTTGGAGATAATAAAAAAATAGACAGATATTGGTTGGTTTTAGAGTATGTCAATTGGACAATGATTTTTACTATAAAAATGCATTGGAAATGATTTTTACTATAAAAATGCATTGGAAATGATTTTTACTATAAAAATGCATTGGAAATGATTTCTACTATAAAAATACATTGGAGATAATTTCTACTATAAAAATGCATTGGAGATAATTTCTACTATAAAAATGCATTGGAGATAATTTCTACTATAAAAATGCATTGGAAATGATTTCTACTATAAAAATGCATTGGAAATGATTTCTACTATAAAAATGCATTGGACAATACTTTATTTAGACTCAAGTTGGAGATAATAAAAAAAGAGACAAATATTGGTTGGTTTTAGAGTATGTCAACCCTTGTTGGGTTATTAAATGCTGAAGACAGTTTCTTTATTTAAAAAAAAAAGGTAATTTATGAGGAAATGCATCCCAGTTTCCTGCCTCAGAAATTGCTACCCGGTGACTATCAAAATAATGTCCCCCAGCTATGTCGTCTCGGCGGTGTTACTTGAAAGAAAACAACCAACTTAGGGCGTTAAATATATTTTAGAGGGGGGTGGGGCTTCTCTTTTTTGATATGAACAAATGGAGATGGGTGGATAGATATATAAACAAAGTAAAAAATGAACAAATTGAGGTAGATAGATAGATAGATAGATAGATATCCATCTTCATATCTAAACAAATTTCTATAAATAAACAAGAATTACAACAAATTTCTATAAATAAATTTCTAAACAGATTACGATAAATAAATAAGAATTACGACAAAAAAGAGAAGCCTCCCTCCTCTAAAATACATTTCATGCTCTAAGTTGGTTGTTTTCTTTCAAGTAACACCACTGAGACAACATAGCTGGGGACATTATTTTGATAATCACCGGGTAGCAATTTCTGAGGCAGGAGACCAGGACGCACTTCCTAATAAATTACCAAAAAAAATTATATGGTTTCAAGTAACTAATAAATTTGAATCAGTTGTAAACAATTATAGTTTCAAGTAAATATTCTTGATATCAATAATTCATGCAAAATTATATGGTTTCATGTAACTATTCTTATTTAATGATAATCATTTGTTTGCTCACAGTTATATGGTTTCATATATTGCTATTCAATTCAACAAAATCTATAGTTGGAATCCTAATAGGTACTACCACTCAGAGTCATAGCAAACCTAGGAGCAATGGCAATGAAAGGGTGATTACACACTCCCCAGAGTTCCAGAACTGGATCCTCACCACCAGATGCAGTTTATTGTCATATCTAATATTGAAGTCAGTCAGTCAACAATTGGTTTGAACAATGTGACTGGCCAAGCACAACTGAACCAGTGTCAAGACAACTGGTACTTATGGGAATTCAGAACAGTCCACTCATGGATTTGGGTGATTCCATTCCCTGAGTCCTGATTGGCTGCTTGGTTTGTATGATCCTCTGAGGCTCCATAAATCCTGCCACTTTGCAGTGGTCTTTACAGCATACCAGAATCGTATTGGGTTATGACTGCTTGTTGTCTTGTCTTGCCAATTCGATGGTAATTGGACTTAGTATGATTATTCTACACCTAAGACATAGACTGGGCAAATTTCTTACCCTCTTCTGATGAAGATACAGTTGCCATATTCTAGGTCACACTGACAATGTAGACAATGAAATGGGCCAATAAGTAATAATATTAATACATAAAAAAAGAATTTTCCTTTTTCCTTATAAAGTATTCAACTGATAAGGACTGGAGAATAGATTGTCTGAAACACTTAACAAGATCAAAAATACAAAAAAAAAAGAAAAGAGATTCAATTGTCTGAACAATTTCTGGTATATTGATGAATTTGCCCATGTTCTCTGAGATTATACTTTTTGCTGCTCTGTGAACTCTTTAAAGCCATGTTGTATGTGACCATAAGTTGAACTCTTCGAACCATGTGCAATTATATTCTAATTTCATGCTACATTCCATTTGCTGGTCATTTTTTTGCTAAAGAATGGGGATACTAAATAGACCAATCCGTTCCAGCAGCAAAAGGTCCACCAAGTATACAGAGAATTCCAAATTGTATCCAGGTTCTGAGATTATATATATTTATCCGCTGTGTGCATCTCATAATTATTTGCGTAAAAAACACTCTTTTTCCAGATTTTTCAGCCATAAAGTAAGGGCTGCATATTATAAACAAGAACTATATAATCAACTTTTTTTCTGGTCACTTAGCTCTCCATATTCAGGATGAAATGAATGAAAGTAGATTATATCAATAGTTCAAACCAATGTGTTTTACGCCAATACAGACAAATATCCACAGAAATGTGTTTGTTTATAATTTTGTTTCTGCTAACACGAGCTCAATTTTGCCACAAACTTGTTGCATTTTTATGTGAACAAGTCTATGTGTTTGCCCTAGATACCATGTAAATTTTGTTTTAAGACATAATGTAAGTAAAAGTAAAGTCGTCAGGGCGGCCTAAAGTCGGTATCAGCCAATCAGCAAGGGAGTCTATCCCCTTTTTAATAGCGCTAGACCAAGGAGAATGTTCTGGCATCTGAGGTGGAGCGCCACACCTACCATCAGCTCCTTACTTTACCGCACAGATCCCTGTGCTACTCATATGCTGAGTTGGCAAGGGCCGGTATCGAACTAGGAACCTTGTGGTTTCTAGCCGAACGCTCTACCGACTGAGCTAACTATTCCTATTTAATAATAAGTATTTGTGTTATATACCCTTTACTTTACTTCTTACTTCTATTCTTCTTCTTCTGTTCTTCTATTGTCTGGTCTTCCATTGGGGATTTCTCTTTATCAGAAGCCCTGTGTCATTGGTAGTTTTTAGATAATAACACAAGACTTTGATTTACTTAGATTATATTTTATTCTCGCGCTGAGTTGGCAAGGACCGGTATCGAACTAGGAACCTTGTGGTTTCTAGCCGAATGCTCTACCGACTGAGCTAATCCGGAATTCTTATTTCTAGTCAGTATGAACAGATAAAAAGTTGTACAAATGCTAAATATACAGGCAACAAGTTCTAAAAGGTCATTGCATATTATACACAAGATTTTATTTTTCCAGAATTTTGTAGTCCAAAACTCCCAAAGCATATTGCATATGACTGTAGAATTCCTGTCATGTCGAGGTGCATATTTAACTAACCCATTTGCCACAAGGTTGCAAAGTATTAGGCATCCAGCAAGGATCAAACTTGCTATTCAGTAGTAATTGATCTAAGACAACCTTACTAACTTGAAGCGTCATGAGATGCTTCATGTCTAAGTACAATTTAATTTCATACTACATTTTTGTCAAAAAAATGTGGCTCTAGGAGCTACTGAAAAATTGTAAAATCCAGCAGGGAAAGGTTTATACACCTGATGAAGACCAAAGAATGGATCAACCGAAACTCTTCCCAAAATAATTAAGTGTTTAATTTTAATTTATTTGGTTTTCTTATGTGCTAATCCAAGTGGAAAGGAAGGGACTACATATTTACCCAACCTATTCACCACAAGATTGTCAAATCATCAGGGCCATGTCACCCACCCACTTCAATTTTTCTGAAATTTTGTACAGGTGTAGAGTAGGGTAAAATTAGAAAATCCCCCAAATTTGAGCTTCCAATTTGAAATATTTGCCAAGTTATATCGATTTTAAACTCAAAAAAATTTTTTTGGGGGGCGACATTTGTATAGCTCCCCTACTCCTAAAAATTGTTTATGAAGTTTTTTAGGCCTGAAGAATCCAAAAATGTTATCAGAATAGGCATAAATTAACCCTTTTCACGTTATTAATGATTTCTGATTTTTTCAATGCAAGATCAATAAGTGAAAAAATCACACTGTGGCACTACATATAATTATGCCTATTTTGATAACATTTTTGGATTCTTCAGGCCTAAAAACTTCTATAAACCAATTTTTAGGAGTAGTGGAGCTATAGAACACATTTTATAGACAAAAATAGATTACAAAATGTCACCCCCCCCCCAATTTTTTTAGTTTAAAATCGATATAACTCTGCGAATATTTCGAATTGGAAGCTCAAATTTGGGGGATTGTCTAACTTTAACCTACTCTACACCTGTACAAAATTTCAGAAAAATTGAAGTGGGTGGGTGACAATTTTATTTTTTTCCTGATGATTTCACATGGAATTGCCCAAGTATTAAGTATCCAGTGAGGATCAAACTTGTTATTCAGTAATAATTGATCTAAGACTTATCTTACTAACCATTACACAATCATGAGATGCTTCATGTCCAGATATAGTTTAATTTAATACTACATTTCATTTGCTGGTCATTTATTAAAAAAAAAAAAAAAAAAAAAAAAAAAATCGGCACTAGGAGCTACTGAAAAATTGTAAAATCCAGCAGTGAAAGGTTTATATATCTGATGAGGACCTAAATATGGTTCAACCGAAACATTGTGTTGACAATATCAAAAATACAAAGAAAAAGTTCAATTGTCTGAATAAGCATTTGGTATGTTAATGATTCTTCCCAAAATTATACATAATTTTATATCTTATTTAGGTTGAATCCTAAATTCCCAGCATCTGCTTTTATCCAATGTTTGGGCATTTCACATAATGTAGTGATTAGCAAGCTAGGCCAGCAGACCATTGTTAATTTGATTTTTGTTGTATGCCTCATACTTCTGGCCTTGTGCCATGACTAATCTAAGCTTAGCAAATAACTACTAACAATATTAAGGAAATCATAGAAGTGTCAAAGTTTACTCAACTATTTATTGCTTGTGCATGCATCCAATTTACAGTGTGCAAGGTATGATTGTTATGTTGTAGGGAATGGAATTGCATTTTCATTGTTATTTGTACAACGTTTCGGCCGATATGCCCTACGGCCTTCTTCAGGTATTTCTTGTCGGACTCGTGAACCTTCTCAGACTCGGGAACCTTCTTTTCGAACTCAGGAACTTTCTTGTCGTAATCGGGAGCCATCACGGAACTTTGAACCTAACCCTTTATTTAGTCCACGGGGGTATCCTGTTCTCATTCCACTAACCATAGCTGGGGTAGGAGTTGTGTTAATTATTTTTCTATGTTACTGCCTTTAAATAACAATGAAAATGGGGACAATAGTCCGCATAATGCAGATAATACTAATCATCAAGCCTCATCTCAAACATTCAGAGAAATTGTGTTGGTTTAGTTGGTTGGTTTTATGGCTTGTTGTCCCTTGTTGTTATTTTATGCAGAGGTCAGTTTTAGTTGTTTTTTTTTTACAGTAACAATACCTATTTTTTTTGTGGGGGTGTGTGCAAGTAACAATGCCTATTCAATAATAATAATCTTTTGGCACACAGTTATATGGCTTCCAATATTCAGATCAATTACTTTTAATTTTCAAATGGATCTGTTTGACTCAGATTGGTCACCTTCTGACAATCATTTGTTTTGCTCTATACAACACTCCTCTTGAATCAGCAGTTCCAAGAAGTTGAAATGAAAAATCATTCAGAATTCAATCAAAAGTGGAATTTGCTTGCCGAACGAAAGTTCATTTGGGTCTCAAACCCAGCCAGGGGTAGCTGTTAAGGTATAACCGCACTGATGAGAGGTGATACCTTGAAACACGTGTCTGTGGATTACTTTATATATATATATATATATATATATATATATATATATATATATATAGATAGATAGATAAATAAAGAGGGTCCACAAAGTCCGTGTGCACTTTAAATAAAATTTATAAAGTGCACACTGACTTTATGAACACCTAGTGTATGCGTATGTGTGTATATACATATACATATACATGTGTGTGTGTGTGTGTGTGTGTGTGCTGGTTCAGTGGAAAAGAGAAGGGACATTTTCAGGACAAAGTAACCAAAAAAATTAAGGTATACAAGAAAGACCCTAATAGATAGTACCACTCGGGGTCAGATTGTATCTGAGTAATGATAATGATAGGGTACTCCACACTCCTTAGAGCTCACTACTGGTTGTAATTTAGTATCATACCCAGGCCATCCTTTTTTGTGGAGAGGCAGATGTCTTACCCCTCTGAAGGGGATAGAGTTTGTGTATTTTAGGCTCCGCTGACTGGACAGTCATATGTAGTTTTTTTCCCCCAGATTTGTTATCTTCTACCATTTGTTTTTCTCCACACAACACTCCTCCTTTAAATTAAGGTGGCATCCATGGTGTAATGGTTACCATCGTAAGAAATGGACACAGCAACACCAGTTCAATTACTGGATGAGACTGGTAGCATTTCACATAGCACTAATAACCTTGGGTAAGATATGAATCCAACTATTCTCCCCTCCAGCTATAAGTAAAGTCGTCGGGATGGACTAAAGTCGGTATCAGCCAATCAAGCGAGGGAGTCTATACCCTTTTCACTAGCACTAGACCAAGGAGAATGTTTTTTGCATCTGAGGTGGAGCGCCACACCTACCATCAGCTACTTACTTTACCGCACAGATCCCTGTGCTACTCATATGCTGAGTTGGCGAGGGCCGGTATCAAACTAGGAACCTTGTGGTTTCTAGCCGAATGCTCTACCGACTGAGCTAACCCGGCCTTACATAAGTAAATAGTAGGGCAATAATTTTCTATCATTTTTGTGTCCTGGATAACGGTGAGTCTGGACATCTTGAGTACCCCTTCATTGCCATTACTCCCAGATCTACTCTGTCCCAGGGTGGTAATACCTGTTAGGGTACTATCTATGTAAATAATCTGTTTGAAAATTATTCTTATATTTGATAAAACCGTGTGCAAAAAAAAAAAAAAAACATTCTCAAAAAACAACTACACAAAAAATCTAAATATGAATGTGCAATAAACATATTTTCCTAACCTCTAGGCACTGAGCATCATTTTTTTAATCATCAAAATTCTATATATAATTGAGATATAACTATGAAATACTAATTAGAATCCTTCATTACTTCCTAAATAGAAGCATCACTATCATCATGGACAGTGGGTTTATGAGTCATCTAATTTCTTAT
This sequence comes from Doryteuthis pealeii, assembly GCA_023376005.1. Taxonomy (NCBI): domain Eukaryota; kingdom Metazoa; phylum Mollusca; class Cephalopoda; order Myopsida; family Loliginidae; genus Doryteuthis; species Doryteuthis pealeii. The sequence continues at coordinate 83,455,568 of CM042159.1, read as the reverse complement.
TAAAACTAGAAATAATGAGTATTTACACTCTATATTTATCTAAATTACTATGTTTTACAAATATATAGGGTTAATCTGGTAAATTGTAATTTTTCCTCATGAAATGAAAATTGTGATTTTGCCAGTGTATGGCGCCAAAATATCTTTTGTTTTCTCTAAAATACCCAGCGCTAACATGCAAATGCTAAAATATCTGGCACCAAAATGTCTGAGTGTGCTAATGAAATTGGCTAAGGTGCATCATGTATTATAGAATTCTTTGAAATTAATTTACCAAAAACAGTTAAACCAAATTCACGTACAACACCTAATCAAGATCAATTTGAAAATCTATGGTTATTACATCTCTGTGCATTATAATGAAAATCTTTAAGAATGCTACGAGACTATCGAAGATCTTAGTTCCAAGCCAGATGATCATAGGTCAAGTGAGAAGATCTTGTATGTGCCAATGTGTCCATGAATACTGAGGTCAGATGCAAAGGGTCAGTGCATTTTGCTTTGATCCGTGGTTATCTGAAGATCTCTATTTCATTACCTGTCATTCATTTCAGCATGGACAGTTTGAACTCACTATCAAATGGACATTCAAGGAGAAAAAAAAGAAAATAAAGTAAAACTGGATTTTAAAACTTGTTGGTTAGTTGGTTGGATTTTATGGCATGTCAACTCTTGTTGGATTATTTTATGCCAAAGACATTTTGTTTTATTCATTCTTAATGGGTATTCAATTTTTTACATTTTTTTTTTATTTAAATTTTTAAATTTTTTCTATTCAACCCATAGATGGGACTGCAACAGAACTTAAGTTCCGGGTAGAACCACCTAAAGTGGACAGGTTGGTTTGCTGGTTGGATTTTACGGCATATCAATCCATGGGTTATTTTATGCCCAAGACATTTTGAAAATCTATGGTTATTACATCTCTGTGCATTATAATGAAAATCTTTAAGAATGCTACGAGACTATCGAAGATCTTAGTTCCAAGCCAGATGATCATAGGTCAAGTGAGAAGATCTTGTATGTGCCAATGTGTCCATGAATACTGAGGTCAGATGCAAAGGGTCAGTGCATTTTGCTTTGATCCGTGGTTATCTGAAGATCTCTATTTCATTACCTGTCATTCATTTCAGCATGGACAGTTTGAACTCCCTATCAAATGGACATTCAAGGAGAAAAAAAAAACAAGAAAGTAACACTGGATTCTAAAACTTGTTGGTTAGTTGGTTGGATTTAATGGCATGTCAACTCTTGTTGGGTTATTTTATGCCAAAGACATTTTGTTTTATTCATTTCTTAATGGGTATTCAATTTTTTGTTTTGTAACTCAATCTTTTTTTAACTCAATTTTTTTAAAAACTTATTTTTTCTATTTAACCAAGGGGTTGGCACAATCATGTAGGTTCTAGGGCTTGACATGACCAACTGATTGATCAGAGAGCCTTCTCTGACCACCCATCTAGTCTAAATAAGGGTCAAAGTGGAGTGTTGCAGGTCATGGACGGCTCAGCCACCAAGAACCCATCCTTATGCATTACAGGTCACCACCCATGGCTAACAGGTGGCCCTATTGGGAGATTCTACCATTCTGTTGGTGGTATTCTTCTGTACCAGCCGGCAGGCAGTTTAAAAGTTGTTAGATGGATCAAGTATTGAAAATAAAAAGATCATTGATCAATAAATGATTGAAAATCTACTTAATGAAAGCTGTGACTATATAATATGTAGGTATTTACCAAACCTGTTCGCCACTGGTAGGATATGACACAAGGTCACAAGTATGTCATATCCAGCAAGGATCAAATTTGCTATTCAGTAGTTTTTTTATTTTTATTGAACTTTGGTCTTTGCTGGTCTTCACCAATTTTCCTTTATAAAAGGACGTCCAATTGCGCATTTTACAAGCAGACTTCTTTCTTTTGTGTGTATGTATAGAGAATAAACTAGATGGGAGCTACACAAGAATGCTGCGGGTGATCATGAACAAGACGTGGAAACAGCACCCTACGAGAAAACAGCTGTACGGCCACCTACCACATATCACCCAAACCATCCGAGTAAGACGGACAAGACACGCGGGACACTGCTGGAGAAGCAAGGACGAACTCATAGGCGACGTCCTCCTGTGGAAGCCAGCACATGGACAAGCCAGTGTGGGCCGACCAGCAAAAACGTACGTTGATCAGCTCTGTGTGGATGCGGGATGCTGCATAGAGGACCTCCCGAGAATGATGAGCGATAGGGACGGATGGAGAGAGATTGTCATGGATATCCGCGCTGAAAGCGCGACATGATGATGATGATACATATATATATATATATAAAATGGAAGTTTGAAGGCAATTGACAATGCAATGGAATAGGTGTTGAAAATTATGTTTTTTTATTACCTTTTTTTCCTAAATATTTTCGGGATAAATCCCATCATCAGAGGTATTAGAAGTACTTGTGTTTTTTAGTACTTATCCCACGGCGCTAGCATAATCTTGTGAGTTGGTTGGTTGTTTGGTTTTATGGCATATCAACAGTTTTCAGGTTATTTAATGCCAAATCAAGTGATTTTGATATTCGGTTTATTACAGTACCTGTGCCCATCAAAGTATTGAACAGGTATATAGCTGATTATGTTTGATGATCTAGTGGGAAACGGTGCTTTCAGTGTGATTTGAACACAAGCAGATCTTGTGAGACTAGCTTGCTAACCATTACACTACAATGGTACACCATACATAATATGGATGTGTCCGATAGAAAATGAATGATCCATTCTAAAGTTGCTTTATTCTCAGTAACCATTTATCTTATGCCCCCTCCCCCACCATTTTTCCCCCCGTCGCGGTGGCCTAAAGTCAGTATCAGCCAATCAGTGAGGGAGTCTATCCTCTTTTCACTAGTGCTAGACCAAGGAGATTGTTTTTGCATCTGAGGTGGAGCACCACACCTACCATCAGCTCCTTGCTTTACCACACAGATCCCTGTGCTACTCATCCACTGTCCTTTTGCCAAATTATTGATCTTGTAATTAGACCTGTAGGTCAAACTGATTATTTTCAGCTCACTTTTATAAGTACATATTTACCGCCACAAACAGGATGTGACACAAGGTCAACTTATAAGCAGAGTACAGTTGGTTTGAATTAAGAGTTTTCCTTTTCCAAGAGGGGTTGTATTACCGAGGATAAAGAATCCAGTATGTCCTATTATCTACCCATAGCTGAAGGGAGAAGAAAAAGATTCATGTCTTTTCCATTAGCATGAAGTGAAACATACACAGATTCACCCAGGATTTGAACCCGGGTCACCAATTCTATTTTCTACAACAATAGCTGTAACACTAAGTGCACCTTCAATTTCATAACTAGCAGAGCTACCCGGTGTTGCCCAGGATTTGAAAAGTTAAGAATAAATCTCTTATCTGTATTGATATATAAATTAAAACTTATTTTTCTATATATTTGTTTTATTATACTTTATATATTTTTGTTTTAAGTTGTTTATTTTCATTATTATCATTTTGTTTGTATTTCATCTTTTATATGGTTTTTATTATATTTTATGTTTATGTTTTATGTGTTTGTTTTATTTTTTAATCATTTTTAAATTAATTTTTAATATATCATTTATTTACACCCTTATTATATTTTTATTTAGTTTTCCAGATGAAAATTGAGGTGTAAACAGGTTTGTTTTTTTTTTAACCTGGAAAAGTTTAGGATGTGAATTTTATTGAACTTTGGTCTTTGCTGGTCTTCAGCAATTTTCCTTTATAAAAGGATGTCCAATTGCTCATTTTACAAACAGACTTCTTTCTTTTGTGTGTATGTATATATATATATATATATATATATATATATATATATATATAGTTGAATGAAGTGACAAATAAAAGTCTTAGCTTTTATTCATTTATTTGGGAACGATATTATTACCAATGGTTTCCTGCTAAAAGCATTCATCAGGTATTTTTTTAAAATGACAGAAATTGTGTAAATGGTTAAATGTGTGCTTTTTTAACTGTATTCTCGTGTTGCATGTTTATGTGTTTACGTGATGTTGAATGTTCTTTTTGTTTGTATGTGTGCGTATTTTTGTTTGTGTGTATGTATGCGCGTGGAAATGAGTGAAGACAGAGATGATATGATTGTGTGTGCGTATTTTTGTTTGTGTGTATGCGTATGATGTCATATATATATATATATATATATATATATATATATATATACATATATATATATATGAGTGTGTGTGTATACACACAGATGCTGATAGGTATGTGTCCTGCGTCCCTGACGCATAAAAATCTAAAAGGACACAGTAAAATCATATCCATGCATCCCAGTGTTTTTCTTTTTTCTTCCTTCATCATTTCAAGCTAACTGTAAATACATTTCAATAGTCTCTTAGAAACTAATTACACAGGATAGGTTACAAGGTAGGAGTTTGAAGGCTTTAATTGTTCCCCAGATGATAAATAAAAACCCTTCAATTTATTAGGAAACTTGAGTTGGGACTCATTCAAAGCAAATATGTGTGTCCCAGGACACACTAAATCAAAACACTATCAGTATCACTGTATATATATATATATATATATATATATATATATATATATTACACTTCAATCAAACATTTAGCTTGACAAAACTGGTGACTATGCAATTAAATATCCACTTGTATAAATATATATACAAAATAAATATAATGTAATATTTGAACACAATTAATCTTAGAGTGATGTGTAGAAAAATCAGTATTTTCACAAATAAGTCCAGTTTATTCAATTGCATTGTAAAAATTTACAGCTGATATTAATTTGGCTTCAAGATACTTGTCTTTAATTAATGGAAAAAAAAAATTATTCTCAATTAATGATCACAGCAATCAATTTTTACCTTTTAATAATTAATTTGACAAATACTGAAATAATAATACCAATTATTTAATTCCTATACTTAAATGAAGTATCATAAGCTTGAATAATGAACAGAATACATGTTGATAGAAAAAAATGTTACCAATTTCAGTAAATTAATACTTCAGAAGATGATCTTTTTCTCAACTGGCATTCTTAATAATAATAATAATAATAATAATAATCTTATTATAATGGAGATTGTGGGTTTGTCTATCTGTAACCGAAACTATATTACTATACAAGTCACAATTCCTTTAGTTATTTACATCATATTCTCCATGATTTTATTTTTATTTAAACCTCAATTATTAATAAAATTGTTTTACATTACTTACACTGTTGACCATATCTACATACTAATAACATGCAATTGTATTTATATATACAACAAAATAGAGGTTTACAGTATGAATGGGAAGGCTAATTTGCATATTGATCTTAAAAAATTGATTTTAATAACTATATGCTTAGTATTATTGATTTCTAATTGTTTGGTTTTATCTTATTGAATATGAGCAAAAATCTCTTCAATAAATCTTAAAAGAAATCTCTTAACAAGAAGAAATAACTGTAATATTATTCTTTACTTCCTATTTTAACTAAACAGTTTAAATTAGGAAAATTTACCAATGAAAGACGGGAGTAACGGAAAATGATGGAAGTGTTAGTTTCAAAGTTGTTCTATTTTTCAATCATACCCCCTCTGTTCAAAATCTTTTTATCTACATTCTTATTCAGTTTCATTAGCCTTTCTAATTTAATATCATATTTTATTATAAAATTTAACTAAAATACTTGCACCCGGAGGGTGCATATATTTGCTAGTAATAATAATAATGATGATAATTGGTGGATTTTGCAGTTCCAGCAGATCACAGGGTGAAGCTAAAGGAAAATTAAAAAATGGACAAATATCTGGACCTTGCCAGAGAACTGAAGAAGTTATGGAATATGAAAGTCAAAGTTATACCAATTGTAATTGGTGCACTTGGAACGGTCCCAAAAGGATTGGAAAAGGGTTTGGAAAGTTTGGAAATCAGAGGAAGGATTGAAAACCATTCAGAACACTGCACTGCTGCAATCTGCCAGAATACTCAGAAAAGTCCTGGAGACCTGAGGAGACTTGCTGTCACACAGACTCCAGTGAAAGACCATCAGCTAATGCTGATGTGAAAATTCAAAAGGAGTAAATGATAATAATAATAATGATGATGATGATAATAATTGGTGGATTTTGCAGTTCCAGCAGATCACAGGGTGAATCTAAAGGAAAATGAAAAAATGGACAAATATCTGGACCTTGCCAGAGAACTGAAGAAGTTATGGAAAGTGAAAATAATACCAATTGTAGTTAGTGCACTTGGAACGGTCCCAAAAGGATTGGAAAAGGGTTTGGAAAGTTTGGAAATCAGAGGAAGGATTGAAACCATTCAGAACAATGCACTGCTGTAATCTGCCAGAATACTCAGAAGAGTCCTGGAGACCTGAGGAGACTTGCTGTCACTCACACACCAGTGAAAGACAATCATCTAACACTGATGTAAAAACTCAAAAGGAGTAAATAATAATAAGTTACATGATTGATGTTTCTCTCTTGTGTGACCACATTACCCTGTTAGCGGAGTTTAGAATACACTGACTTTATGCTCCTGCAGAGAGGTAAGGAGGCACTTGGATATGACACTAATCTTCATTTGATGGTGAGGCTGCACTTCTGGAGTTCTGAGGAGTGTAAAGTACTCTTTCATTGCTGTTATTCTCAGGTTCTCTCTAACCTGGAGTAGTAGTACTTGATAGGGACCCATCTACGGGTCAAATAGATCTGTTTAAACATTTTGTATTCGATAGCAACACACATACACACACATATATATATATATATATATATATATATATATATATACACACACACACACACACACAACCTTGAGGTTTGTTTCGATGTTGTTTATCGCAAAAGATTTATACACACACACGCAACCACATACACAAAACACCTAAAAATGCACAGTGTCTTCTTTCGATACACACACTCTCACACTCACACCGTAAAAGAGAATATTTGATGTCATATTTCAAACCGTCCACTTTTTTCAGCGTCCTTTCTTCAGACTTCAAATTTTGAACTCACACATACAAGGTGTGTAAAAAATTATCAAGATTTTAAACATGGTACTTTTTTTACACACTTTATATTCTGAAAAAAATTAATGAATGGAATGAGTTTTTTTTTTTTTCAGAATACGGGGTGTGACAAATAGTACAAAAAAGTATCGAAACTTTTTTGATATGCATTGGATATGTACACACATGTACACATCCACACATATATACATACACTCACATATTTACACCCACACACCCTACACACATACATATATCTATATCTATCGACCTCTATCTATCTATCTCTTTCTATAAATATATTATATATATATAATATATATGTGTGTGTGTATGGTGGACTCTCCTATCGTGACTGATAGATGGGATATATATATATATATATGTGTGTAAGTGTGTGTGTGTGTGGGTGTAAATATGTGAGTGTATGTGTATACGTGTGAAAATAAAAAAAGAATAAATAAAAACCTTTAAGAAACAACTAGATAAAAAATGTAAATAGGAATTTATAATGAATATGATTCCCTAACCTCTAGGTATAAACTAACCCTGGGTGGGGTAACACGACATTAAAATCAATCAATCAGGTGATAATAATAAGGAAGTTGAGAAAATTGACAATTACTCATATAAGTATGATTTTGATTTTTCGGACTGTTCGTCCTTATCTTAGTATTATGGTATATAAAATCATCACATTTCAGACGCTGTATCTATCGGTCTTCCTCAGGTGTTTCCTATATATCCAAGCATAACAATGACTCTGTTGGCATATTTGGATATAAGATGTGCTCTAAATACCCACCTAGATTTATAGACTAGCCAAGGTCACGTGATTGACTCTTGTAACTAATCACTAGCAATACTACTGGTCTGATAGAATACTTAAACCCCCTACATTGGGCATAATTAAAACTGCACTCTTTGACGATGGACAGACATAGGATTGCCAGATGTTTACCAATACTCAGGAAGGACTCTATACCAGTAACTGAGAACACTTTAGTAACCAAAAGGATTCATTATCGAGGGACTCTTTATCAAGGATCCAATTCGACTGGATAAGTGCTTCTGCTTTAAGGCCAAGGAATGGCCCTTAAAAACGTAACAGACTCAACCTGATGCTCCTCATGACACCTATCAGAATGATAGGTGGCAAAAACAATGACGTCATTATTTGAATGAGGTCTTCAAAAGTTCTTCAATGCCTTGTTTGATCAACTGTAACATTGTCGTATATCTGGTCACAGTACCCAAAGCGTATATACGTAATGTGGCGGCGGAGGTGGCGATATATTCACGGTACTAAAAATGTCTTCTGCACGTGGGGGTCATCTTGTTGATAAAAATTACAACGTGAGAAATATGTAGTCACAACTGCTAGCCTTTATTATCGTGCTCGCCTTGTGTGCTGTATCGGAGAGGAGGAAAGGCAGAGAGAAAGAGAGAGAGAACACTACTTGATTACTGTTCCACGTTGTTCCACGTCACCACGTGACTTCCGGTTCTGGTCAACACCCGACTTCCGGTTGACACTCAATTCTCCATTCGGGGTCACGCTACAGTCAAACCATCGTTCATCCTGTTTTGCTCATCACTATTTTTTAAACCTTTATCATCTCTCACTTATTCCTTCTTCCTCCTTTTCTAATATAGTAGTTCTAGCTCACAAAAGTCAGGATAATATCCCCATCTTGCTACACAACAGTCAAACTAGTCAAAATGATTTCACAGGTTGGGTCATTACTATGCTCGGATAAACAGGAAACACTGAGTAAGTCTGGAGGATACAGCAGCTGAAACGTGATTTTACATACTACAATAAAGATGAAGACAACACTCTGAAAAATCAAAATTATACACCTTGCGCCTCGTCTCAAAAACTCAGACAAATAATACTCATGCAAGGATGTGGAACTTAGAGAAAGAGAAGCAGAGATGAATGGGAGGAGACATATTCCCCTACAAATATGGGTAAATAGTAGGGCAGACTGGGCTCTTTAACTGTTGTTAGGCAACCAGTGTAGGAGAAGTAAAACTTTGAAACTGACCTTGTGTCACATCCTATTCTTGGTTACAATCATAGGAAATGGACACTGTAAGACAAGTTAAAATCCTGAACAAGGCTGTTTACATTTTACATAGACCTAATAACCTTTGGAAAGGGTATACATTCAACTATTCCCCTAAAAATATGGGTAAATAGTAGGGCAGACTGGCCTCTTTAACCGTGGTTAGGCAACCAGTCTAGGAGAAGTAAAACTCTGAAATTGACCTTGTGTCACATCCTACTCGTGCAGAGGGGTTGGTAAATATGTATACGACTTATTATGATATATTTGTATATTCATGACTGTGGAAAAAAAAGGATAATGGGTTAATAATAAGCAGAAGAAACTTAAAGTTAATTATTTCACAATAAAAGACTTCCTACTATTCCAAGAGTATTAAAACTAGATATTATTTACATATTGATATATCTATATTAATGTGTAAATATATATTCAAGTGTATGTTCCTTTATTGATGTTTATTTTGATGCCTCTTCAAATAAATGAGAAATAGAGAAAGAAAATTTATTTTTCTTCAAATATATTTGAAAATAAGAATTGAGTAAATTAAATTATGGTAATGAATCGAATAATTTTTTTTATGAAATAATTTAAAATATTTATGCTTATTTTCAAACATCACTATTCTTATTTCACAGTCTATCATATTGATTCCAGAATATCAAATTAATTAAGTTTTCATCATACAAAAGGTATATATATATATATATATATATACCTTACACATTCTAATACTCACCCCACAAAAAAGAATATTTGACATCATATTTCAAACTGTTCATTTTTTCAACGTTCTTTTTTCTCAGACTTCAAATTTTAAACAGACCGATAAACAAGGACTATTACTCGCCTTTCTCCTTATTCTGAGATAATAAATTTTTTATCACCTTCCACATACCAACAAAAGCCCTGAAGATGATCTAATTAATAGATCGAAACACTGCAGTGTCGGCCAATAAACTCACCACTTAACTCATTTAAACTTGTGTTTTTTCAATTTTTTTTATTATACTACATACCGTCGGATTCACTTCCTTTTATTCACACACACACACACACACATATATATATATATACACACACACTCTCTCTCTCTGAATTCAAACCAGTTAAATTCTGCTTAACAAATTGACCTTGTGTCACATCCTGCCTGTGCAGAGGTGTGCGTATATGTGTATATATATATATATATATATATATATATATACACACACACACACACATATATATATGCACATATATATATATATATATTACACACACACACATTACATCTAAAGGCAGGAAGCAGGCGATATCCCGCAGAGACTATTACAGATGTGAACTTCTTGCAAATACACCTGCACAAGCTGAATCACTGCTCCATAGCCTGGAGAAGACAGCAAGGAGCATCAGCCTCTATGTGAACTCTGATGAAATTGAGTTCATGTGTTTTAAAAAGGAAGGAGGCATCTGTACACTGGACAGTAAGCCTCTAAAATCGGTGGATCAGTTCACGCATTTAGGCAACAATATCTCATTTTATACACATACACACACATTATATATAATATATTATATACAGGAATAAATAAAATACAAATACAATAATGATGATGATGATGATTATGCTGATAATTACATTCACACATTTTATGTACTTATTTGCTTATTTTATGAATATACATAAAGATAAATTGAATCTGAAATTGACAACAATGGCAGAAAATTGGATGCAGAGCTAAAACTACCCTTTAGATTTAGAGTATTTAGGTGCCATACCATTATCTGGTTGTTTTTCAACTATTTCCATTTATTCTCAAAGAAAATCTATAGCAGATTATAAAATTACTTTATTTGCTTATTTCTAGAGACAAGTTAAAAACAAACACCGCATACAAATAAAGACATTTTTTTTCAGTTCACATTAATTGAAGATATATATACATGGAGGCACTCATCATGTAATGGTTATCAATGTAGAAAATGTACACAGCAACCTGAGTTCAAATCCTGGTTGAGGCTGTTTGTATTTCCTATACGGCTAATACCCTTGTGAAAGGTAAGAAACTAACTCCTTCCAGCAATGGGTAAATAGCAGAGCAGACTGGGTTCTTTAGCCTTGGATAGGCAACTGGAGAAGGAAAAATCGGAATTTAGACCTGATAACTATGCTATTGAGTTTGTGTCACATTGTGCCCATGCCAAAAGGTTAATTATATATATATATATATAAGTTAGTGAAGACATAAATTCAACAGTGCTTGATAACTGTCAGTTTCTCACGTAAGGTATTTTCAAACAAACTTAGTTTGAAAATTGCATAGGCAAGAAATTGACAATTATCAAGTGCTATTGAATCTATGTCTTTGTTACTCTAACTTATACTTATATTTATTAATATAGCAAATTATATATATATATATATATATATATATGCAGTGATACTGATAGCTTTTTTTATCTAGTGCATCTTGAGATGTACATATTTGCTTTGAATGAGTTCCTGAGAAAATTTATTAGTCTCAACTAAAACTGTTAAACTACTCTTGTAACCTATCCTGTGTAATTCGTTTCTAAGAAACTATTGAAATGTATTTAGCTTAAAATGGTAATGTATAACTCAACTCTTCTCTATAAGGAGGAATGGAGCACTCTGTGACGGCCTTTACACACAAAGTGATGTGTGTATTAAAACAGTTAAAATCCCCTTCCCAATCTGTAGGGGAAGACAGCCTAATGGTTAAGGTGCCGGACTGACACCCAGGCGACCGGAGTTCAATTCCGGCTGTAGGTAGCTTACAAAATGTCTAGCCACACTGAAGAGACTTGAAAAGTCGAAACATGTGTCTGTGGATGACCCTATATATATATATATATATATATATATATATGAAGCGCGTGGTGTAATGGTTAAAGTCATGGGAAATGGACTCGTCACCCTGAGTTCAAATCCTGGACGTGGTAATTGCATTTCACTTAGCGCTAATACCCTTGGGAAAGGTATGAATCCTACTCTCCCTCCAGCTATGGGTAAATAGTAGGGCAGACTGGGATCTTTAACCTTGGTTAGGCAACCGGTCTAGGAGAAGGAAAACTCTGAGTTCAAACCTGTTAAACTCTGCTTAAGAAATTGACCTTGTGTCGCATCCTGCTCATGCAGAGGGGTTGGTAATATATATATATATATATATATATATATATATATATATATATGGTACCTCTGAAAAAATGATGGTTTATTCATGTATCTGGAGCATGTGATATTTCTGCAACCACTGAAGAAAAGAAAAGTGCTTATTCTAAGACATTCTAAAAAGTTTGTAATTAGATTACATTATATTTATAT
>CM042159.1:83388129-83440629 GCA_023376005.1 Doryteuthis pealeii | reverse complement strand
ATGTACTGTATTGGAAATTAATTTTGTTTAAGGATGGTTTGTATTGTTTTATGTATAAAGCTTCTAGTATTTGGAGTTTTTGTTTATTTTTTTCCTTGTGCAGAATGTGTGTATTTTCCATTAGAATATTTCGGTAATTATATATATATATATATATATATATATATATATATATATATATATATATACACACACACACACAACTGTACTAGAATGATAAACAAGATCAAATACATATAAAGAGCATTATTTTACACAACAAATATTTTTCAACATAGTTTCCTTCCTTTTTAATGCACTTAATGCTTGACAACAGTAGTGATTTTTTTCCTAATAGGGCTCACTAATTTGCATATATTGCTTTGAAAATCAAATTATGATCATTCATTTTCATTCTTATGATACATTATCAAGTTATTTGTTTTTACAGCATATCAACCATGGTGGGTCATTTAATGCTGGCAAACTTTTGAAAGATTCATAGCGATAGTTTTGAAGAAAATTTTTAAAACTCAATTTTTTTTTTGTAGACAAATTTTCTATTTAACCCATAGATGAGACTCTCACAGGTAATACCACTCCGGGTCAGAGTGGACCTGGGAGCAATGGTGATGAAGTGGTGCTCCACATTCCCCAGACCTCCAGAACTGGAACCTCACCATCAGTTAGAGTTTAATGTCATACCCAGGGCATGAAGACCCTCAGCCACCACTTTCTAGCACCCATATGATAAGAAGAGTTGAGGCTTGCCATAAGGGCAATAGGATCAGGACAATGATATAGGTGCTAGGATTGGAAATGACCAGCTGATTGATCAGAGGGGTCCTCTCCAACCACCTGCTTAGCCTAAGTAAGGACCAAAGGGGACTGGCATGTCATGGACTGCTCAGCCACCAGGGTTCCATTCTTAAGCATCATGGGTTGACACCCATGGCCAAGAGGTGGCCCCATGGAGGGGTCCTACCCCTCTGCAGAGGTGCAGTTAGTGTATTCTAAAGCTGCAGCCAACAGGGCTATAATCAGGTTGTGCTGACAGTATGGATTCCTATGACTCTCTCTCACCACCCGTCCCTATAAGTCATAGCTCCTGGCAAGTCTTCCCGCACAACCTCCAATATCTGTACAGAGCTGACTGATGTAGGTATTTGTTGGTCGGCCTACCCTGGTGTGTCCATGTGTAGGTGTCCATAGGAGAACATCACTTATGAGTTTGTCTTGCTTCTCCAGTAGTGTCTAACTTGGATGGTTGGTATGATAAGAGTTAAATGACCGTACAGCTGCTTTTTTGTAGGATGCTGTTCCAGGATTTTTTCAAAACAATATGCATGCATCATTGTGTACTTCCCATCTAAAGTTCCTATAAAAGCTAGATGGGAACTTATGATAAATAACTTTTATCATTTTTCAATCATATTCATGTAATAATAAGTCTTTTTTTAAATTTTTATAATGAATTATTTGATAGTCTTTATAATTATAGTATTTGACTTTGGGTAAAAATAAAAAGGAATTTTCTTTCAAGTTTATGCTTAGAAGTTTGTGCTTTTTATTACTATGTATATATGATCCTTAGCTGCTATCTTTACACTTTAAACCAGAACCTTCCCAACCCTATTGCCTTTATGGCAAGCCCCAAACCCCTTTTTATCATATGGGTGCTAGAAGGCGGTGGCTGCGGGTCTACATGTCCTGGGAAGGACGTTAAACTCTATCTGATGGTGAGGTTCCAGATTTGGAGGTTTGGGGAATGTGGAGCACCCCTTCATCACCATTGCTCCCTGGTCCACTCTGACCCGGAGTGGTAGTACCTGTTAGGGTCCCACTATGGGTTAAATAGAAAACATGAGTTTATAAAAAAATTGTATTATCCATTAAGAATTGATTTATTTCAAAACTTTATCAGCATTAAATGACCCACTGAGGTTGATAGGCCATAAAACAAAACAAACCAAACCAAACCTAAACCAGAACCAATGGCGTTCACACAGGACACCATGCTAACCTAAAAATTCTTTGAACACAAAATTGATCCAGCCCTCCACAACACAAGAATACCTACATTCTCAAAATTTATATAGATAGTTGAAAGTAACCCTACTTGTACTACATAAAATAAATACATATTTTTAGACGGTAATGATAGACTATTGATCTACCTATGTTCTTTTCTTTCATCTTTTTCTCTTTCTTTCTTTCTTTTTTTTCTCTTTTTTCATTTTTTTCTTTTCTTTCTTTTTCTTTCATTTTTTTTCTTTTTCTTTCTTTTTCTCTTTCTTTTTTTTCTCTTAAAAAATAAAAAATAAGTACATATATCGTTTTTTTTAAACAGTTTTTGAATTGTCTATAACCACAGTTGTGACATCTCATTTGCCAAAAAGAGAAACTGAATAAAAAGCTAAACACCATATCCTTGTCTGTCATTTTCAATATAACATGCCAGCAAGATAATCTGCTGCCTAAATATACAACATATATATATATCTCAACACCTCTACACAAGTAGGATGTGACACAAGGTTAATTTCTTAAGGGAAGTATAACAGATTTGAATTCAGAGTTTTCTTTTTCCTAGAATAGCTGCCATACCAAGGTTACAGAGCCCAGTCTACTATTTACTCATAGCTGGAAGAAGAATAGTTAGATTCATACCTTTCCCATGGGTATTAGCGCTATGTGAAATGCGAACAACTTTGTCCAGAATTTGAACTCAGGTCATTAAGACCATTTACTATGACAATAACCATTACACAACAAGTGCCTCCAAATGTATATGTTATAGAGAGAGATGTAGCAAGCTTGTTCACAAAACTTTTCATATACTATATATATTTTTTTTTAAATACAATAGCACTTCATTTTAATACCCTATCACACAACCTTACACACCTCAAATGCATTTTAATAGAACACGCATTTCCAACAATGCAATCTAGAAAACAATCAGAAACTAAATGGATTCTAAAATTACAAACACACGTGAAGGGATTGAACGCAGACATCGGAATTCTCCGTTATTATAAATATTTCACAGACGCTGCCGCTGTCGATAACAACAGACAAAAAAGCCGTTAAACAGGAATAACATTCATTTGATAAAGGGTATCTAACGAACCTGAAAATTTATGACAAAAAATAATAATAATAAAAAAATAAGTGAATCCAATACTCCATAATATCGAGTTCATTCATTTATATATTTTTAATGCTTCATAGTAACGCCCAACTTTTAAAAAATATATACCGAGAAAAGCATACGGAGACCACCTAAAATACAACATTCATATATATATAAGAGAGAGAGAGAGAGAGAGAGAGAGAGAGAGAGAGAGAGAGAGAGAGATTAAATCACTTAAAATTCAAGTATTACATGTCAGGCTACAAATTTATTGACACATTCTTTTAGTTATGCCAAGCCTAAAGAAATAATTAACAATTATTTTCAAGTAATGAGCAACATTTAGAAATTTTTTAGTCATTTTATTAGATGTTAGTAGAAAGCGATCAAAATTTCTAATTAATTACAAACTACCATTAAGTATTAAAGATCAATATGGCATTTTTAATTATTATTTATGAGTTATATGATTCCTATTTACATATATACAATACAACAAAATTAATTAAATATATTAAACTGTTAAAAAGAATAATTTACCTATTTAAAAAAAAAAAAAAAAAAAAAATTGAAAGGAAGAATTGAAGATTCAGTCTTGTGAAGTAAGAAGCTCATTTTCATAAGTAAATATATTTATTCTATTTTTCAGAAAAATTTTGTTGACTATTTGGGTGGGTGGTTTGATTTATAACTAAGCTTTCCAGTTCTACAAAAGAATTTCTTTAAATTTTTTATTTTTTTAACCTAAAGTCGAAGTTGATGATACTATAATTATAAAAACTATGAACAAAACAATTCTATTAAAAAAACAAAACAAGCCACACACACACACACAAAAGAGATTATTAGATTAAAAGATTATAAAAGATAATTATCATAAGAATGAAAATGAATGATAAAATATAGTTATTTTTCATAATTTGATTTTCAATGCAAAATATGTAAATTGGTCAATCTCATTAGGAAAAAAATCACTACCTAGGTTGATATATATATATATATATATATATATATATATATATAACAGGCTACTCATAACCTTATTTGATATAGGAAGAAGCAGTTGCTTTGGTGACAATTTTTTGTAGAAGGAAAACTTAATTCAAACCTTACAAATGTTACAGTAACCACGCCTGATAATAAGGTAAAATTGATTATTTATTATACAAAATTCAAAACAACTAACCTCATTGTTTGCAACAATTTCTCTCCCCAGACAAGTCGGCTTAATGAGACCAATGTAGTATACAGATTTAAGTGTCCCCTAGGAGATTGCAGTGTCCCAGAAAATGAAAATACATACATTGGATTCACCTCAACCACATTGTCACGTCGTCTAACCCTCCATTTAACAGATAATAGCTCCATCTCACAACACCTAAAATTACATTCATGCCCTCCACTCTAATTACTGAAATATTCTAACGGAAAATACACACATTCTGTACAAAGAAAAAAATAAACAAAAACTCCAAATACTAGAAGCTCTATACATAAAACAATACAAACCATCCTTAAACAAAATTAATTTCCAATGCAGTACACACATTCTAAAATGCCTATAACACCTTTCTCATTAATTCTTCTCCTTCCAGCCTCCACATTAATATATATATATATATATATATATATATATTAAAAATTTAAACAGGTTTGGTTGAACACAGAATATTTCTTAATGATTCTTAATTGCTTAAATTCAAGCCCTCATGTAATTTTTCTTATATAGAGGTCCAAATGGTAGGGTTGTCCCATATTGTTTTCCCAAACGTTTTCGATCATGCCCATGGTATTCAACCAAACCTGTTTAAATAATAATGACTGCCAAATATAAGTCTATGTATGTATTTATGTATCTAGGTAGGTAGGTTTTCAGCAAATGTTTATAATTCAAGATTGATTGCAACATAAATATTTGCATGCAAACTTTTATATAATGAAGACAGAATATAAAATTAATAAGACCCCCCCCACCACCAACCAATCCTACGGAGAAAGTGTCACGAGGAAATGAAGACAATTGTTTGCTGCTCTCTGTGGTTTACTTGGGCAATTGCTATCCAAAGCTGGCCTGCCAAACTTGTCACAGCTGATTTTGAATTTGTCATTCTCATAGACTGGTTGCCATACCAAGGCTAGAGATATCTGCTCTACTATTTGCCCTTTGCTAAGGAAAGAAGGAAAGGATTCATATCATTCCTAAGAATATTCATCATCATCATCATGTCGCACATTAGCATGGACATCCATGACAATCTCTCGCCAACCATCCCTATCACTCATCACTCTTAGTAGGTCTTCTACACAGCATTAAGTATCTGCAGAGATAGTCTATATAGGTCTTTGCTAGGCAGCCTAATTGGGTGTGCCCATGTGTTGGTTTCTATAGCAGAACGTCACTTATGAGTTCATCCCTGCTTCTCCAGCAGTCCAGTATATCTTGTTTGCCTCACTCGGATGGTCTGTGTGATAGGCGACAAATGAAGTAAAATGCAAACATCCTCCGCTAGAATTTGGTTTTGGTTGTTTGGCTGTTACTAACAACCAATCAGATGTGCGGTGCTTTGTATTTAAATGGGTTAGAGTTCTACAACCATCCAAAAAAAATGTCTTCATTGTCAAAAGTCTCTTAGCGGCTATTGTTGGTGGTTGTACCAGAGTTTGATCACCTCTGATAGGGTCAGCAGGACGAGGGAAGTCTGATGATGGAAGACCCGAAACTTCCCAATGAACCCTGCGGATTACATCACTGACAACAATTACCAGCGCCCCAAATTTAGGAGCGTATATTTAAAGAACTTTGTTCAATGAATCCATTTTCTAGAAAGATAACCATTACACCACCCATTCCTCTAACAATTATTCCTATATAAAGTAAAAATATGTACGTAGGTTATGCACATACTCACAATAAAGTTAGCCATCAAGAATATATATTTCTCAGTTTCAGTCTATTGGTACAAAGTCTTATCAGATGCTTACAAATCACTCAAAGAAAACATTTATATAATGATATAAATATATAATTACCAAAGTATGTATCATATCCAGATATAGACATTGTATTTCTCAATTAGATA
This sequence comes from Doryteuthis pealeii, assembly GCA_023376005.1. Taxonomy (NCBI): domain Eukaryota; kingdom Metazoa; phylum Mollusca; class Cephalopoda; order Myopsida; family Loliginidae; genus Doryteuthis; species Doryteuthis pealeii. Next base: position 83,434,434 of record CM042159.1, on the reverse strand, counting down.
TTCTATCATGATAAAACAGGTCTTATCAAAATATCGAGGCAATCCTTTGCTCAATGGTTGTTATAACAACATTTAATCATGAATTGTTGAATCGAAATGTCATAAAACAATGAACAGAAGAGATTTGGTTTTAGACTTTAAGAGGATTTTATTGGCAAATGTATGGAAGTCAGTTTTCTTGTTTACAAAGAAAAGGCATCAATGCATTTGGTCTGAGTGAGTGTACAACTTGAGGATGGATATTGTTTTCTACTTTAAGTAATTCATTACATAAAGCTATAAAGAGAAAAAGAAAAAAAAGAAAGAAAATAGCACTCTTACATAGTGAAACTTATTGTGTTATGACTAATATTCCACCTACACATAATCAATATATACAGAAAATAGCAGTATGAAAATATAGACATTAATTACATAATACTGAATTGTAAATTGAAACACTAGATATGGAGATAAAGACAAAAGGACAAAAAAAAAAAAAAAAATATATATATATATATATTCATGCGATTATATACAGGGTGGTCCGAAAGTCTTGTCATCCTCTACATATTGTTTTAACTTTCATTATTTTTTGTTTTATTAATATAATGTATAAGTTATGTAATTATTTTACCTCTAAAAGAAAATATCTTTAAAAATTAGATTATTTTCTAGAATTTCGGTATGTAATCATTTTGTCTCTAAATAAATATGTATGGGTGACAAGACTTTCGGACCACCCGGTACAAGCATATATTCAGACATTTCACTATGTTATTAGTAAGATAATTTCAAAGATCCTTAATGCTATAGTGAAGTTCATCTACACTGACGAGCTAAAATTGGTAAATACTCTACAATCCATGAACCTATTGGATTCCCATTGTTATGAGAATATTAATATTTCTATTTAGGAAAGAGTGAAGTATTATAATTAGAATTTCATAGTAATCTCCATAATATTGAGAATTTGGATGATTAAAAAATGGCATTCAGTATAAATACTGTCCTCTACAAAATTATAATTCAGTGACAAATTGTACTGGAAATTACTTTATTCGATAATCAAGAGGAATAGTCTTAATATGTTCCAATAAAAATGTTGTTATAATTGCTAGGTTGCATCACATACAATCTACACACAAACATAATGAGAATTTCAGTTATATAATATATATATATGAGAAGTAAATACACAAACAATGTGTTTTGATATCGCTTTTTTTAGCCGACAATTTTTGGGAGAATATGTGCTTAATTAAAATCGTACCTAATTTTGAAAGTTAATTAATTAATAATTAATTAATAGGCGGGCAAACCTATTCAAATGTAAGGCTAAAAAAATTGAGAAAAATCAATCTCTGTATGTACATTTTGGCCTATTAGGCCTCATCAGCAGAGCTATAGATAGGAAGACCGCCTTGTGCGTGATTCGAACCCTGACTGTCAAGCTGACAGGCGAGGACTGTAACCCCTACACCAACCGGACCTTTTTAGATTTTTTGTTTTGTTTAGATTTAGGTTTTTATTCCTCTTATAGTGACTATATATATATATATATATATATATATATATATATATATATATATATATAGGTGGATTGGAGTAAATCCAACAGAATGTGGTAAAGAATAGAGAGAAAATGTGGACAAAGGAACAACTCAGACAAGTCATGCTCAATGCACAATGAAATATATCTCCCACATACACTTGTCTGAGTTGTTTTTTTGTCTACATTTTTCTCTCTGTTCTTTACCACACACACACACACATATATATATATATATATTACATACATCATACACACACACACACACACACACACACACAACAGAAGTTAACAACCTAGGTTTCATCAAAAGGATTTTCAGGATAATTATGAGGGTTAGAATTATTCTAAAGATCCTGTCAGTGAAACCTGGGTAGTTAATTTCTTTCACTAATTAGGTTCCCTAAAACAATAACATAACTTTTTATTTATACACCTTTTGTATCTTTTTTCCCCTCACATCTTCTGGTATTCTAAACATATACATAGACACCATCATTGTGATTTCAAACAATTCTTTAAACAAAAAACAACAATGGTAGTCTTAATTTTTCTGAATGTATGTTTTCCCCCGCATAAAAATGAATAGATATCCAGTCTCAAAATATTTTTAAACACAACCAGCACTTTTTTCTCATTTTAATTCTATATTTGACTTTTGTCCTGCACACATAAGATATAATTTATTATTTAAAGTACAATAAATTTTGACTATGTTTTAAAATCAAAACAGCTTTGGTTATATTTACCAACCCCTCCGCACAAGCAGGATATGACACAAGGTCAATGTCTTAAGCGGAGTTTAACAGGTTTGAATTCAGAGTTTTCCTTCTCCTAGACAGGTTGCCTTACCAAGGTTGAAGAGCCCAGTCTGCCCTACTATTCACCCATAGCTGGAGGGAGTATAGTTGGATTCCTACCTTTCCCAAGGGTATTAGCACGATGTGAAATGTAAACAGTTTCATCTATGATTTGAACTCGGGTCGATGAATCAATCATCCTACAACTCTAACCCATATGCCTCTAAACAATTTGATATAAGTCTATAAAAGGTGGGGCTCCTAGGGTGTGGTAAGAAATTACCTGAATATATACTTTATATATTACAATGGGTATATAGCTCAAAGACAAAATATATAAAGAAAGACCTTTCCTTTTTATTTAGGCCAAAATTAGAATCAACCTATACATGAGTAATTAGGTTTTGAATTCAAACCTTAAGGGTAAGGAGCAGTCCCCTAAACATACACACACCTTTGCTTCGAAAAACATTTATGACTTTGTGACCATAAATCAAATTCCTCCTGGGCGGGGTTCAACCTATACACACAATTAATATACATATATACATGAGACATCTCCACACTGGATGGTAAGCCTCTCAAATTAGTAGACTCATTCACATACATAGGTAGCAATATCTCATTTACAGAAAGCAATATCAATACATACATAGGAAAGATGGACAGCTATAGGCAGGAAATCTGATCTTACTGATGAGATAAAGATGAGAATTCTTCCAAGCTGTAGCCACGTCAGTGTTACTGTATGGCTGCACCAATTGGACTCTAATGAAATGCCTAGAAAAAAGCTAAATAGAAACTACACAAGAATTCTGCATGTTGTCCTGGAAAAATCTCAGATGCAGCACCCCACAAAAAAGCAGCTGTATGGCCACTTGCCCTCTATCACACAAACCATCAAAGTAAGATGAACAATACATGCTGGACACTGCTGAAGAAGCAAGAATGAACTCATAAGTGATGTTCTCTTGTGAATACACCAGTGTAGGCCAACCAGCAAAAACATATATCAATTAGCCTGTACGGATTCTGGATTCTGTGCAAAGACCTGCTAAAATCCATGGACTGAGAGGGACGGGTGGTGAGAAGGAATTATGAGTATATATGCTGTCAGCATGATCTGATGATAATGATGAATTGGCTGTACAACACCCAACAAAACCACAATAGGAATAATTAGTTTTGGTAATCCTTAACTATTTCCTTGTAAATTCCTACCATAAAATAAACTAAACCCTCATTTTATGTCGTGTTTAAAACTAACCATTCTCACAAAATAAAAACTTTTAGAATATACACATTGAAGTGAATATTAAAATAATAAATAAAATATATTTAGTATTGTAAAATAACGGGTGCAAGAAAAATAAAACATTTATTGCAAAAACACGGACATAAAATGAGGGTTCAGTTTATTTTATGGTAGGAATATATGAGGAAATAGTTAAGGATTACCTTAGTTTTTTCCTTATTGAATTGCATCTATGTTAATATTTTCTTCCTAAATTGACAGCTCATAACTGTTAAAATTTAAGTGCTTTGAAATCTTCACTATATTCATTCACAGTTAAATAAGTATTTCAAAAGTTCAGTGCTTTATGCTGAGGAAGAATAAGAATAAAAAAAATAAAAGCTAATTTTAGTGTGGTCTTGTGCAAGTCCAAGGAAGACAATCATGGAAGCCTAATTGTTCTACAGAAAGAAAGTCAGGTAATTTGGTAAAAGACACAAGAACAGACAGTATGAAAATAAATGCAACATAAAAAAAACTTTGCTAGAGACACTTCACAAAGTACCAAAAATGTTCTGTCATATTTTATTGTACCCAGTAAAAATGTCTGTAGATGTCTCATTATTCCCCCCCCCTCTCTATTTTTATCACACCTGGATAAAAAAAATAAAGATAAAAAAAACTTTGTAAAATTGTTAATAAGACCAGAGAGAAAAATTCTTCCATGAAGAAATATAATTTCTTATATCATTACCAGTGTAGGTTATATATCTTTCAGCATCTTTACAGTGACAATTCAATTTTTGTATGACGAAAGCTTACCTAGGAAATGAGATCCTTTTTAAGCAGAAAAAGTACAAATGAGACAGAAGGATTTTTCATGCCCCTATTAATAAGATACAGTTCATAAAATATGTGCTTTATAATAAGCAATTAACAATGAGAACAATGTGTGTTTGGGTTAAGAATTTACCAACCTCCTATAAAGAAGAAGCCCATGGTGTAATGGTTAGAGTCGTAGGAAATGAACTTGTTGACCAGAGTTCAAATCCTGGATGAGATTGTTTGCATGTCATATAGTGCTACTATGCTTGGGAAAGGTATGAATCCAACTATACTCCCTCCAGCTATGGATAAATAGTAGGGCAGACTGGGCTCTTTAACCTTGGTTAAGCAACTGGTCAAGAAGAAAGAAAGCTCTGAATTCAAACCTGTTGAACTTCGCTTAAGAAATTTACCTTGTATCACATCCTGCTCATGTGGAGGGGTTGGTAAATATATATAAAGAGAAAGTCCTCCCACAAAGTGATAAAAATCCTCCAAATTTGTCAGTACTCCCTCTTAGAAAGTTGATTAATTGATTTTAACAGCATATGTTGACTTTCTTTTATATATAAGGTGTGTGCTAGATGCCCGCTTTTACTTACAGACTCAGCAAGAACCATGTGATCTCTCTTGGCTAATCACTGGCAGTACTCTGCTGCTGATACAATACTTAAACCAACAGTACTGGCCATGACTACTTTGACTTTCATGGACGACGGACATAGGATTAACTATACGCAGGATAGGACTTATTCGCTTACCAAAGGATTCCATAACTCAGGACTTACTTACTTTAAGCCCTTTTCAACTGGTCAAGAATGGCATTTAAAAATTTTACAGCATGTCAACCAGTATAGGGTTATTTTATGCTTAGAAGTGTTGATTTTACATTCATATTTACATTTTTTGTGTGTAGTTGTTTCCATCATAACCTCCCACCCAGGTTACCTTTTTTTTAAGCATATATAATTTTGGGTATACATATTTACCAACTCCTACATACAAGGTTAATTTCTGAAGCAGAGTTTAACAGGTTTGAATTCAGATTTTTCTTTCTTATAGACTAAAATGCCCAGTCTTCCCTACTATTTACACATAGCTGGAGGGAATAGTTAGATTAATACCTTTCCCAGGGGTATTAGCGCTATGGGAAAACAAACAGTATAGTCCAGGATTTGAACTTGTCTTGCAGTGTCTGCCCATTTCTATAACAATAACCCTTACACCAAGCGCCTCCAATAATTCTGGAGCACCTGAGTATAAGTTTATCAAATTTATTAATAATCAGTAGTCAAAATTTCTTGGATGAAACATTTTCATAATATCTAATTCCAGACTAGTTTATCTTTCATCTCATTTTTTGTTGCTTTTTATTGCAAGATTCTGGCTATTTTGCAATTTACATACAAAGTGAAATTTTGAATTAAAAGAAAGAAAAAAAAAACATCAAGATCTAAAGTTGCACTTCATATCCTAAAGATTTAAAAGATATTAAATTAATTTGTATCGCTCATATTAAATTATACTAATTAATATTAATATATTATATCTAAGTAATTGGAATCTATATATTATATATAAGTGTATAAATGATTTTATACACAGAAATAATTAAATATATTGGAATCTATATATTGGAATACTAAGTGGAATCTATATGTTATATATAAGTGGGTAATATATTACCCACTTATTATATAGATATAATAATAATATTAATATATTGTTTTTCATTAAATTATATATTGCAATTAATTTCAGACAAGTTTATTTTACATCTCATTTTTTGTTGCTTTTTATTGCAAGTCCTGGTTATTTTGAAATTTACATACAAAGTGAAATTTTTAATTATAATAAAAGGAAAAAAATCAAGATCTGAACTTGCACTTCATATCCTAAAGATATTAAATTAATTTGTATTAATTATATTAAGTTATATTAATTAGTATTACTTTAAAATTTTGTAAAATACATCTATAAGATGCTTGAGAGGGAAGTCATCAGCGTTGTTATATCCTTGGGATCATTGGAAATTTCTGGTCTTTCAACAACGTATTTCCTCGCCCAGGGGAACAATCAGGGTTGATCAAATCCCGACCCTTCCCTCTCGGCATATGATCTCGCGTCTTGATGACCATAGTTTTATTGAACTGGTCACCTGACCTCCAGCCAATGGCAATAGAGCTCTCCTCATTTATATTACATTCATTTTATTACTCGGGTTTGGTCTTACTACCAGGAAGAATGGCTGTTGTAATTTTTTTTTTTTTTTCCTTTTTTTTTTACCCCCCCCTCTTTGTTGAATTTTAAATTTTTTAAAAGGTCTCCAGGACTCTTCTGAGTATTCTAGCCGATTTCAGCAATGCAGTTGTCTGGATGGTCTTAATTCTTCCTCTGATTTCCAGTTCCCTCCTTAGGGAGCTTTTAGGCACCAACTCTATTCAACCTGTTGAACTCCGCTTAAGAAATTGACCTTTGTCAAATCCTCATATTCCAAAGCTTTTTCAATTCTAAAGCTAGGTCAGGTATTTTTCTATTTTTTGTTTTCCTTCATCTTCACCCTGTGATCTGCTGGAACTTCAAAATTACCAGTTGACAAGTTTCTTTTTTTTTGTTTTGTTGTTAATTGATACTAGCTATCATCTGTAGATCTTGAAATCTCAAGACTAACATATTTCAATTATTCACCCGTTTGTTAAGTCTATTTGTCTATTGACCACTATCAGCATTAACAAAAAAACAAAAAAATTTGATGATAAACTTGGAGAAAGAAGAAATAAAATTATTTAGTTAGATACTTTACTTGTGCAAAAATGTTTCAAAAGAATCCTTCATCAATTCCATTTCTTTCAGTATTAACTCATTTTAAATTCTTAACAAATCCTGGCTCAACTTAAAGCAACTAACCCACAATGCAAACAGCTCATCAATTTAGTTCAAATAATGGTTAATTCTGAATCAAACTGATCAATTGGGAGATAAAAGGAAAAAAACAGCAGCAATGTTGAGCTCAGATTGTTTTCTAAAAACAGTTTCAAATTTCACAATTGGACTGAAAGGCAATTGAAAAACAAATGCAACAAAACTGACCTTTCAAAAAAAAAAAAAAAAAAAAAAAATTTTCAAAATTAACTAATTATATAAATGTTGATTACCAAGAGATTTGATTTCAAATACAAGGTGTTTCAGAAAAATTCATATCATTTCACAATCTAATAACTTGACCAATTCTCATTCAAATGATGTAAAAGCAACTCAAAACTCTATATTTAATTTTTAAATGCTTTTTCTTTTTACAGTGAATAGCATTTCTATAACTGAAAAGAAAAAAATTATTTCTCCACATGCTGTTAAAATTTGATATCATTTCAATCAGAATTGGTCAAGTTATTAGATGACAAAATTATATAAATTTTTCTGAAACAGTAGTGTAAAGTAAAGTGTCGGGGTGACCTAAAGTCAGTATCAACCAGAGAGTGAGGAAGTCTATCCCCTTTTCACTAGCGCTAGACCAAGGAGATTGTTTTTAACATCATAGGTGGAGTGCCACACCTACCATCAGCTCCTCACTTTACAGCACAGATCCTTGTGCTACTCATATGCTGAGTTGGTATCGAACCAAGAACCTTGAGGTTCCCAGCCGAGCACTCTACCAACAGCTAAACCATCCCTAAAGGCCAGAAGGTATACATAGTACATCTAAAAAAATATCATTTTTTTTTTAAACACCCTTTATATTCAGTAAAGGAGTGAATTTGCTTTATCTATTAGGTTATTTCATCTAATGCTATATCAACCTTTATAGGTCATTTAATGCCAAAGCCATCCTTGTAGAAGAACAGTAGTGGTACTATTTAACCCATTGGGTAAAGAGGAGCTTTATACCTTTCATAATTCTGTATTAGGCCAGAAGTGAATGTAATACAGTAATCAGAGTTTGAACTTGTTTACTACAATGTCACAGTCCAGCATGTCAGCCACAACATCATGGGGAGACCCTCTTATTTATTTAAGTATTAGAAAGGTGACCAAAATGTTATAAATAAAAAAAGAGAGAGAAAATGTAGCTATATTAAATGGTATATATCTCATAATATTAAGCCAATCAACTGTATTTTAGTTCTTTGGTCCCATAACAGTTGTTATATCACAAGGCCGTGGAGTAGTGTAAAGTAATTAAAAGTCAAAGTCAAAGTCAAAAAGTCGAAAGTAATTAAGGGGTCACTGGTGTCAAAGTCGGAAGCAATTAAGGAGTCACTGGGGTGGGAGTTGGAAAAACTATACTGACTGACTCCAAATGAATTTATACTTTATATGGCCCTAGTTTAGTCTGTAAAGTTATACAGTGCACAGTCCTTATAAATAGATTATAAAACAAATCATGGTTTTATAAAGGGCCGGGTTAGCTCAGTCGGTAGAGCGTTCGGCTAGAAACCACATGGTTCCTAGTTCGATTCCGGTCCTCGCCAACTCAGCGTATGAGTAGCACAGGGATCTGTGTGGTAAAGTAAGGAGCTGATGGTAAAAACAATCTCCTTGGTCTAGCGCTAGTGAAGAGGGGATAGACTCCCTCGCTGATTGGCTAATACCGACTTTAGGCCGCCCCGACGACTTTACTTATGAATTGTAATCACTTAATTATATAAAGAGAAGTTAAAGCCAAAGGTGCCAAAAGTCTGACAAAGCTTTTGTTTTCCAACTCCACAGCCCTGGTATAAAATTTATATACAAATGTAACAACTATCATCCGACAGAGGTAGTAAAATTTTTTAATATGTTTTTAGAATTAAATAAAAAAAGATTATAGATTCTTAAAACTACTTTAACAAAACAATTGACAATCAATAAAGTAACTTATGATTTAAAAGTGGCCATTTTAAAAATGCTTTTAACACTTGGAAAAGAAATGACATCTCTTAACACAAGACAAAATACAGTTAAACATTTTAATTTTCTATAAATTAATAATATTAAAATACTGGACTTTTAATTTTTCACCATTTCTTTCTTGACAATGGTTAACAACAATTGAAAGAATTTATACATCTCTTTATCATCAGGGCACTTTACCTGGTGTAATGGTTAGCGAGATAGATTAGATTGTTAGTGAGTTTGATTCTCACTGGGTGCCCCATACTTCTAGCCTTGAGCCAATGTAAGCTAAGCTTAAATAACTACATCTATGAACATTATTTAAACAATTGTTGTATAATTTTATTTCTACATTAAGACATCAAATTCAAAGACAGAAGAAGCTCCTCACTTTACTGTGCAGATCCCTGTGCTACTCATACGCTGAGTTGGCGAGGGCCGGTATCGAACCCAGAACCTTTCACCAATTAATATCAGTAGTTATTTACTAAGGCATAGCTGAGATTTGCAAGAAAAACCATGATTATAGACCATTTAGTGTAGATCAAACTTACAACTCAATAGTAATTGATCTGCGAGACTGGCTTCTTACTTATTACATCACGACAAGTTGTATAGCAGTTAATAGACTATAAGGCGAATTAATTGCCTCATTTTCTTTCCCTCAGAACTTGAGATTACTCTTACAAGAAAGGCCTATCAACAAAATTGGCTTATCACATGCATTTAGAACTGATTTACAACCATAATAGAAACAACTAGTGGTCTATTTTAGAACTTCGATAAGCCTGTAAGCAAAATTTTCTACAAAATGAAAAGGTTGGTTAGATTTTACGGTATTTCTTCCCATTGGGTTATTTTATGCCAAAGAGGTTTTGTTTTATTCATTCTTTATTAGCAGTCAATATTTTTTTCAAAACATTTTTTAGAACTTATTTGTTCCATTTTAACCCTAACAGGTACTAACATTCCACAAAATGAAATGGGAGTATTTATCTTCTCAGTCAGTAGAGCATCTGCCTAGGAACAAGGTTCCCGGTTCGATACTAGCACTCACCAACTCAGTGCATGAGTAGCACAGGATCTGTGCAGTAAAGTGATGAGCTGATGGTAGGTGTGGCACACCACCTCCAACACAAAACAATCTCCTTGGTCTAACACTAGTGAAAAGGGGTATAGACTCCCTCGCTGTCTGGCTGATACAGACATTAGGCCACCCCGTCGACTTTACTACATGCCATAATGCATGATATAAGCAAGATCTATCTTTAAAAAAAAATGAAAAATTAAAAAAACGTGTACATATATAACTGTTTCTGTCTTTAAATAAAACACTATTTGGATTAACTCCTCTGTTCTGTATCTAAAAGCTAACTCTTAAAAATTTATTTTTTAAAATTGTATTTCTTATGTGATAGTTCTTACCCAATCAGAGTACAGCTCTCTACCAAAACCCTATCTTATTTAGTTTCTATGGTGGAATGTCACCTATGACCCCCACTGTCAATCACACTCTCTACTGAATTCTCCTACAAGTGCAAATGTAAGAAAGTAGCACTAAATAATATTTAACAAGAAATCACACTATATTAGTTATCCCTATTAAATGAAAACCACTAAGTTGACTAAGATATACAATGTATTCTGTTTGATAAGATAAATAGTCTCCAAAATAACCCCCCATTGGCATAAACCAAAGTTATTTGGATGCCAGTATTATTGATCTAAATCTTTATAAAACTTCAATAGCTTAGACACTCATAGGAAGTGATTATTTTCTTTGGTTATTGTTGCCATGAAAAAATTCTTAGAAATAAAAGAAGGTAATTTCTTAAATTTTCTTTGTTAAGATATATTTGATATCTTAATTTTGATTAGTTCTTTGCTAATGGATTACATACCAAATACTAAGTAGTCATAATTTATCATAAACTTCATCAATTGTCTTAATATTTTTTTATGCCAGCTGTATGTTTTTTGGGTGGGTGGGTGGGTGAGTTCAATATTGTAATATATGCACAGACACACTAACAAATTATATGTGTGTGTGTGTATATATATATATATATATATATATATATATATATTGTTAAATAATGCAGCCATTTTCTGTCTGCAAGTTGTACGGTTTCAAAAATACCTTGAAGATGGCCCACGATAGGGCAGAAAGTACTCGGTCTATGACATATGGCGAATACATCAGCCAATTCTCACCAGATATTACAAAAATAATCCGGCAATACGAAAAAACAAAGGACAAACTTGCAGACAGAAAATGGCTGCATTATTTAACAATATATGCCTACAAGAAAAAATGCTGCCTAAATACACACACACACACACACATATATATGAGGAAAAATGAGTAAAGAAAAGAAAAGTAAATGGATAAAATGAATTTAATCGATCACTTACACATGTGTTTCGGTCAGTTTATGTGTGTGAAAATATTTCACATGTGTAAGTGATCGATTAAATTCATTTTATCCATTTACTTTTCTTTTCTTTACTCATTTTTCCTCATATTGTCGGATTCAATTCCTTTTCCATTTTTACATATATATATATATATATATATATATATATATTTCTTCCTTGACCACCAATTATATAAAGAAATTGGTTGTTTTGGATATTGGTTGGCTGGTTGGATTTTACAGCATGTCAACCCTTAGGTTATTTTATGCTGAAGATGTTTTGGTTTTAGTCATTCATGTTGGTGATTAAAATTTTTAAAAACTTTATTATTCTTTTAAAAACACATTTTTTAAACTCCTTTTTAAAATCTATTTAACGCATAATGAGACCCTAACAGGTACTACTATGTGGGGTTGATAGACCAGGAAGCAATGCCAATGAATAGGTATTCCACACTCCCCAGAGATCCAGAAGTAGAACCTCTCCACTAGACCAGGACAGTTTAGGATATAAGTAATCATTTAAGAATAAAATAGCCAACACAGGTTATTGCATTTCACTTGGTGGCTTTGTTACACTTTATTAATTTTCTTAACAGATACGAAACAATGGCTGTCTATCCATTAACTGACTTTGTCCTTACAACTTCTGAACAGTTCTTGAAAATCTATCCCTATGTTTCTGGGTCTGATTCTACTGTTTTAGTCATTGCCAATGATTTCACACCACAACTATTGAGTTCTTCTGTAGAATCCAAGAGATATAGTAATATTGATCAGATACTTAAGCAATTGACAAAAACAAAATGTCTGTGTGATCATGTGGAACAAAGGAAGAAGGGAGTTAAGTGAAAGACTGTGAGGTGGTGAGGACACAAAGCAAAGGAAATTGTAAACTTTCCATGATTCAGCATAAGAATCTCTTGTAATGTTGTTATTGTTGTTAAGGCAGCTGGTTTCCATGACTACTTCAATCATTTAATGTGCCTGTATCCCCATCTCATTAACACTATCTATTCCCATTCCTTTCCTATTTATCTACAGATATATTTATGATTATTAGTCAACAGTCTTTTCAATTCAAATCTCTACTTTACCTAGCTCATTCTTGGTGGATATTTTCTTTCTGTTCTTTTATCTCTTTTTTTTCTTCTCTCTCTTCCTTTTCACCATTTCTTTCTTTTCTTCTTTTCTTTTTTATCCTTTCTTTCTTTTTATTGTTCTGTTCTTTTCTTTCTCTTCAATTTCATTCCTTTCTTCTTTCTTTCTCTTCAATTTCATTCCTCTCTTCTTTCTTTCTCTTCAATTCATTTCATTCCTCTCTTCTTTCTTTCTCTTCAATTTCATTCCTCTCTTCTTTCTTTCTCTTCAATTTCATTCCTCTCTTCTTTCTCTTTCTTTCTCTCATTTCATCTCTCTTCTTTCTTTCTCTTCAATTTCATTCTCTCTCTTTCTTTCTCTTCAATTTCATTCTCTCTTCTTTCTTCTCTTCAATTTCATTCCTTCTTCTTTCTTCAATTTCATTCTTTTCTTCTTTCTCTTCAATTTCACACTTTTCTTCTTCTCTTCTATTTCATTTTTTCTTCTTTATTACTTTTCCCTTTCTTTTTATATCTCTTCTTCCGTTTCTTTCCCTCTTTTCAAACCCATGCCTCTGCCTTCATCACTTGCCCGATTCTCTTTCATTTATTTCCCTCTTTTCAAATCTTTTTCTCTTGTGTTCCTCTTCTCACTTTATCTTCAATTCTCCTCCTTTCATCACATCTCAATTTCTTTCAATCTTTTTTCAATTCTTTCTCTCTCAACATCTTAATCAATACCTATCTCTATTTTCAATAAATCCTTCACTTTTTTCTCCCTCCATTTTATCCAGACATAAACCAATCTCTCTGAAAAATCTAATGAGTTGTGGTCTATGAAATATGACCAAGTGAATAATGATTCATATTCGGCTATTCTATGCAACTATCTGTAATTAAGGCTTAAACCTCAAAACTTGGACACATAAGAAATGTACATAAAAAACTTACACAACAACCACTATTCACATACATACATGTACATATATATAAAAATACAGACACCCACTATATACACACACACACATATATATAAATACAACCCCACTATTCATACATATACACGCATATATATATATATATATATATATATATATATATATATATACACACACACATATATATAAATACAACTCTCCACTATTCATACATATACACACGCATATATATATATATATATATATACACACACACACACATATATATATAAATACAACCCTCCACTATTCATACATATACACATGCATATATATATATATATATATATACACACACACATATATAAATACAACACTATCATACATATATATATATATACACACACACATATATATATATATGTGATATATACACACACACATATATATATATATATACACACACATATATATAATATGTGTGTATATATATATATATATACACACACACACACACATACACACACACACACACATATATATATGTGTGTGTATATATATATATTCCACTATTCATACATATACACACGCATATATATATATACACACACATATATATATACACTATTCATACATATACACACGCATATATATATATATATATATATATATACACACACACACACATATATATAAATACAACCCCACATTCATACATATACACACGCATATATAATATATATATATATATATATATATATATATATACACACACACACTATATACAACCCCCCACTATTCATACATACACACACACACACACATATATATATATATATATAATGCAAACACCCACCATTTATATATATAAATTAATAATAACAACAAATTGTGCAAAATAAAAATTAAAAAGTGCTCAATGCTATTGTAGCAGAGCAGGTTTAAAACCTAAAATATTAAATTATGATCCAGCCTTACTCCTATTATTCCAAGTTTCATCTGTCACCACAATTATCGGATAGAAAAAAAAATCCATCTGCTGTTGTCAGATGAAACTGAATGAAGGAATAATGTGATATCCTGATTATATATATCAAATGTACAATGTACAGTGCTGTACAAATATTATCAATGAAGCAGATGTAACTCTTATTCTATTCATATTTCATGAAAATTGGAAAATTCAACATTTAAACAATTTCTTAGATTTTATAAAGAAAAGTAAAGTAAACTTATATAAGTTTGGCTGAAAAGTTTTTGAATTGTTATCTATGAGGAAAAGTGGGTTGGAATGAATCTGACAGAATCAAGTAAAATATAAGGAATGAAAGAACAAAACTCAGACAAAAATGTGTAGTATATTTCGCTGGAGTTTTGAACTCTTGCTTCTTCAGCTTTTATTGAATTATTCAGATCATACAAGTGTTTTATAGAAGTAGACCTACTTTCCCCTTCTATAAAACACTTCTATGATCTGAATAATTCAATAAAAGCTGAAGAAGCCGAGTTCAAAACTCCAGCGAAATATACTACACATTTTTGTCTGAGTTTTAATAATTTCATTCCTTATATTTTACCTTATTGTTATCTATATAATTGTAAGTAAAGTCGTCGGGGTGGCCTAAAGTCGGTATCAGCCAGTCAACGAGGGAGTCTATACCCTTTTCAATAGCGCTAGACCAAGGAGATAGTTTTAGCATCTGAGGTGGAGTGCCACACCTACCATCAGCTCCTTACTTTACCGCACAGATCCCTGTGCTACTCATACGCTGAGTTGGTGGGGACCGGTATCAAACTAGGAATCTTGTGGTTTCTAGCCGAACGCTCTACCGACTGAGCTAGCAAAAATAGCACAACATATATTACTCTAATAAAAATACTCTATTTAGAGTACTGGAGGCGTCTGGTGTAATGGTTAAAGTCATAGGAAATGGACTCAGTGACATGAGTTCAAATCCTGGACTATGCTGCTTGCATTTAACATAGCGCTAATACCCTTGGTAAAGGTATGCATTCAACTACTCTCCCCTCAGCTAGGGATAAATAGTAGGGCAGACTGGACTCTTTAACCATGGCTAGATAACCATCTAAGAGAAGGGAAACTCTGAATTCAAACCTGTTAAACCCCACTTAAGAAATTGATCTTGTGGCAAATCCTACTTGTCTGGAGGGGTTGGTAAATATATATATATATATATATATATCACTTTTGATTGGATGTATCTAGCCAATCTGTCAGCTGTGGGCAGTCAGTTTTTAAAGAGTTTTCATCCACCTCGGTTTTTTAGCCTTGGTTAGTCAACCAGTCTATGGTTGACTAATCAAGGCTAAAGAACCCAGTCTGCCCTACTATTTACCTATAACTGGAGGGAGAACAACAAGTAGATTCATGTTTTTTCACAAGGGCATTAGCATGAAGTGAAACACAAACAGCCTCATCCTGAACTTGCCAATTCCATTTCCCTCAATGATAACTGTTATGCTAAACACACCTCATATCTATTAATAATAAAGATTCAGTTTCTATTTGTAACCAAAACTATGTCACTGTTTACGTTACAGCCATTTCAGGAATTAAGTAAGTTTATCAATGAGCATCTAGTTTATAGTCAGTATCATTACTACATAAAAATATTAAGATTCTATGAAAAATTAATTAATCGTCAAATTTTCACAAAAATTTCGATACTTATTCACCTTTAGATTAATTTTATGTTCAAAATAGTTTTTTTCCTAAAATATATTAAACCCCATATGTAATTTTATAAAATCCAAACAAAATATATTTTAATCATACAATTTTTAAATTTTTCTCTAAAGAATAATTAAATCAGAAATTTTTAGAAATGTTTTGGAGGTCCTTACTGCCATAAAACAAAAAATATCTCAGTGGAGTGGAATGAATATGATGCTTTTTAAGTAAGTAATTAATTTTTTAAAGATATTAAACGTTTTATTCTATTTATTTTCCCTCAGACAATATCTTTCAAAAATGCATTTTTACACCACCCAGAGTGCGTTTCTTTTGTTAGTAGTGATAAGTATCATTCCAGTGTGTATATTAAAATTTTTTTTTTTTTTTTTTGGTATTATTACTATATATTTTGGTATTATTACTGTAATCCAAGTCCTTCTGCTCAATTATAAGGAACATCATCAGCTTACAGTAGGATAGTGGTGGGAGAGCCACTGTAAGCGGCTAAACTTATTGGCTACCAAATTTCCTCCATAGCTGTACTCAATGTTCTTGGTATTTTTTTTACTCGTAAGATGGGATGTTTTAAGTTCACTATCTATTTACCTCAGAACTCATTCTAATCAAATAAAGTCCTATTATTATTGTAATCTGAGTCCTTCTGCTCAATTATAATGAACTAACCATCACCGACTTACAGTAGGATTGCAGTGGTGGGAGAACTGCTGTGAGCGGTTTAAAGTAGGCAAAAAGTTAAATAAAAATTTTGTCAACATAGTCATACTTTTATTTTATTACTTTTAACAATAAAGATTAAGCAATGTTTTTAGCATTATTATAATTTGTTTTTATTCTAAAATGATATATCCGGGTTAAGGGATATATTCTGAAGTTGGTATTTGGTATATTATCACAGTAGTAGCTGGTGCGTCGAATAGCAATACGTCTTCCGAGCAGGCGTGGTGTAGTCTAGCGAGTAACTTTAGCTTGTAGGCTTAGGTATAGGTATAGGTGCCTGTACCAACACAGTATCGACTATTTATACATGACACTGTCCAATCAGATTATAGTGAGGGGGTACCAAGGTATTTACATATTCATTACATCATAAGATAAACATGCAAGTCTATCAATAAAGAAAATCTGTGTAGTTTATAGACAAATTATTATAAATGATTCAATGTGTCAAAAGTGATTTATGAAGTTTTACACTATTCCATTGTCGGATAAATGAGCTGAGGTTGATAGCAATCAAATAAAGATCTTTTTTTTTTTAAGAATATTCAATGTTATATAATATAAGAAATAACCAATATACTGAAAATGAATATGATTATATTTTGTTTGGTCTATTTTGAACATAAAAATCTAAAGGTGAATAAGTATAAAATTTCAAACATTCAAAATTAATGCAAAAAGTTTAGTTAAATTGGTTGCTTTGATGTATGGCTTCCATATAAGTTGAGCAAATATATAAAAACATTCTGGAAGCGTGTGGTGTAATGGTTAAAGTCATGGGAAATGGACTTGTCATTCTGAGTTCAAATCCTAGATGTGGTAACTACATTTCACTTAGCGCTAATACCCTTGGGAAAGGTATGAATCCTACTCTCCCTCCAGCTATGGATAAATAGTAGGGTAGACTGGGCTCTTTAACCTTGGTTAGGCAACCGGTCTAGAAGGAAAATCTGATTTCCAGCTTATTGAACTTCGCTTAAGAAATTGGCCCGTGTCACATCCTGCTTGTGCAAGCAAATCCTAGATGTGGTAAGTGCATTTCACTTAGCGCTATATCCGTGGGAAAGGTATGAATTCTACTCTCCCTCCAGCTATGGATAAATAGTAGGGTAGACTGGGCTCTTTAAACCTTGGTTAGGAAACCGGTCTAGAAGAAAAACTCTGAATTCAAGTCTATTGAACTCCACTTAAGAAATTGACCTTGTGTCACATCCTGCTCATGCGGAGGGGTTGGTAAATATATAAAATATATCAAATCCTAGATGTGGTAAGTGCATTTCATTTAGCGCTAATATCCTTGGGAAATGTATGAATCCTACTCTTCCTCCAGCTATGGATAAATAGTAGGGCAGACTGGGCTCTTTAACCTTGGTTAGGCAACCAGCCTAGGAGAAGGAAAACTCTTAAGAAATTGACCTTGTGTCACATCCTGCTCATGCAGAGGGGTTGGTAAATATATAAAAATATTCTGGACTATATTTCCATGTTTGATTATGTAAACATAAGAAAAATATAATTATAGCCTCACCCCTTAAATTTCTTTCTATATCAATTCGTCTGATTTCTAAGTTTTATTTGGTTGAATAATTTGATCTGGAATTATAAAAAAACAAATATGGGCATAAAATGAGGGCCCAGATTATCATTATGCCTACATAGTAAATTGAACCCCCACTTTAGAGCTAAGTGAAACCGAACCTTTCTAAAAAATACAAATTAAGATGAATATCAAAATACATAAATTCAGATTGTAGTTCACAACATTTGAGCCATATACCCTCTGGCCCTCGTCTGGTATATTTGGATGAAAATATATATATATATATATATATATATATATATATTATATATATATATATATATATAGATAGATAGCTTTTCATATTTAATAATGATAATTTGTATAGTTATAGGATTTCAAGTATTCCTATCTATTAGAAATAATTTACACACAATAATACAACTTCAAGCAACTATTCTTACTCAAAAAACAACTATCATTTTTTTGCATACTAACTTTCAGAATGAACCTAGTAATAATATTTATAATGATAATAATGAACAATCAAATATTTAACTGGGAATAATAATGAATGATGGAATAATAAGTTACACACAATCATATAAAATAACAATATCTTTTTTTTTGCACTCTAATACAAGTAATACTAAGAACCCTAGCAGGTACTACCACTCCAAATCAGAATGAACCAGGAAATAATTGTAATGTAAGAGAGCACCAGATTCTGCTTAATGTTATACTCAGAACACAAGAGATAATAGAGCAATCAAAATGAAACCCCAACTAACCATACCAGAGGTCAATCTTCATTCAAAAAAGTGAGGATATATAATATGGTAGGAGTAGAATGGAATCCTCCGCAATACCAAATGATTGATTTCAACAACTACTGCTACCAATTAGAACAACTGAAGGTAACAATAGATTTTTTTAATTTCAAAGATACCCAAAATTAGTTATTCCATCAAGATAATGCTAAACCAAAATATTTCTTTGGAGTCCAGGTAAAAATAATTATTATACCTTATAAAAATATACCTTATATATCTTCTTTGAGTTTTATATACCTTATATATATATATATGATATAGAGATTTTTGAAGGCAATTGACAATGTTGTTGTGTTGAAAATTATATTTATTTACCCTTTTTTTTTTTTTAATTCTAAATTTTTTGGAATAAAATTCCATCATCAGAGTTATTAAAAGTACTAGTTTTTTTTTTAATAGTACTTATCCCACGGTGCTGGTGTAATCATCTCCACGAGCTCAAGAGCAACCAGACTGCCCCAACACCACAAAAATAACCGACTTAAACACCTATTTTTAAAATTTTATTCCGAAAATATTTAGAATTAAAAAAAAAGGTAAATATAATTTTCAACACACATTGCATTGTCAATTGCCTTCAAAAATCTCTATATTACACATACACACAATGCTTCAAACAAACTATAAAACAAAACCCTTTATATATATATCTTAGTTAATTCCTTGTTAGTATTGGAGAAATGATAATAAAGTGCTCAATTACTTCTGTAAGAGCTGTATTTATTTATTTATAGTTTACAATACATTTAAAATGTATTGTAAACTATAAATAAATTAATATATATACCTTATATAGTTTTATATATCTTATAAATATATCTATCATTTATATTTATAAATATAATTTACATTTATTCATTATAAATATATTCTTTATATATATATACCTTATATAGTTTTATATACCTTATAAATACCAAAAATAATTATTATACCTAAAAATAATTATTATACCTTGGCTGAGAAGTTTTCACCTATCTGCTGTTATTCAGCAGATGATCGTTACCATTTTTGGCGGGGAGGGTTAAAAAAATTCCAACTCACTGGAAGACTGCAAAAGGCACCTCGAACTGTTATTTGCTGAGAAAATAAAAAGGTCTAGAATTATAAAGTTGCCTAAAAAAAAAAAAAATAAATAAAAAAAATGGTAGAAGGTAACAAAATTATAAATATATTAATCATTATTATTATTATTATTATTATCATCATCAATCTTGATAAGTATTATTCTTTTGTCTTTTTGAATTTTAATTGCTTCTTATTGCAAATTAAAGGGGCCAGTTTAGCTCAGTCCGTAGAGCACTCGCCTGGGAATCACAAGTTTCTGGATTTGATATCAGTCCCTGTCAGAATTTGAACCTCACCTTCAGGACATGAAGACCCTCAGCTACCACCTTCTAGCACATATGATAAAAAGGGTTAAGGCTTGCCATAAGGGCAATAGGGTTGGGACAATTATATAGGTGCTAACATATTAGGTGCTAACGTGACCAGCCGATTGATTGCCCGTCTAACCTAAGTAAGGGTCTAAGTGGAGTGTTTTATGTTATGGACTGCAAATTTAGGTCTTTTTCAAAATGATATTAATGATTGTAAATTTGATCATATCAAGTTGCTTGTTTTTACAGCATGTCAACCAAGTTTTTTTCTATCCATTTTTTTTTTTGCAAGCAATTATATGGCTTCAAGCACCTAATAACTATAATCACTTGTAAACAATTACAGTTTCAAGTAACTATTCTTAATACTAATAATTTGCACAAAGTTATATGGTTTCAAGTATTCCTATTAAATACAAATAATTTCAAATGACTAACTTGTGAATGGGTCTGTAACAAAATCAGAGTCAACCTGGGAGTAATGGCAACAAAGGGGTGACAGCATAAAAAGAGCTCTAGAATTGGAGCCTCACAACCAGATGTAGTTTAGTGCTATATCCATGACCCCCCCCCCCCTTGTTGGGGGGGGGGTCTTAACTCTCTACAAGTTGGTGTACTCTAAACCTGACCATCATGGAGGTTGATTATATAATAAATTTGAATTTATCTATTTTATTTCTTAAACCTAAGCTATAAGGCCATTTGCAGTTTGCATATGTGTTAAATATAGCCTAATATATCTTATTATAATGGAGATTATGTGTCTGTATGTAACTGAAATTATGCCACTGCCAACATCACAATTCCCTTAGCTATTTTTGTTATATTCTCAATGATTATTAAATAATCATAATTAAATCTTAATTAACATCATTTATTAAGGATTGCTCTATTAAAGTTGAGTTAGGTTTGCCTCACAACACACCATGTCATTAAAGTGAGTATTATATATCACAAAGAAATAAATATCTACAGAGTAAAAAATGTGGATAATTTGAGTACTGGTTTTAACAAAACTGGATTTAATAAATAGTTACTTGATGTTATTGGTTTCTAATAGTATTGTTTTATTGTCACATTTTTAAAAGCAATCCTAATTTTTATATAGAAATTAATCAAGATTAAATAAGAATAAGAACTATTTTTATATGCATTCTTATCTAGTTTTGTTAGTCTTTCTAACTTAATATAATATTTTATTACATTAAAACTATAATACAATGTGCCTGGCAGAAGGTGCATATATTTTGCTAGTTTATATAATATATAAACAAATACAAAAGGAGATTAAACTTTTAAAATATCAACATTATCTAGATGTTTATATAATGACTTGATTATATAACTTTCTATTTTTAAAAAATTCCATTTTACACTGAGCAATGGGTGTGTGTTAGATATTCAGTCAATTCTCCACATCAGAGTTGGGTTACAGGACCCTCATGAAAGTGAGAAAAATTTTAAATTGATACCAACCCTCACTACCACCTAAAAGTGAACTCTAAATAAGGTTGATCTTAGTCACAACAAAAAATTCAAACAATATACTGTACTGCAAAGGTATGATTTATACATTTAAAATCACATCATCAACAACAGAGGCTAATAAAAACAGAAAGACATACAGAGAAGCAATGCAATACACATACTGTATGTAATGCAACAATGTATAGTTCATAAATTTATGGTAGCCAATGATAAAATTAAATTAATAATAGACTTTGTGAACTTATGACTTACTAAAATCTTTTTTTTAGTTTCCTTTATATTTTCTAGTTTACACACATCGTCTGCAATTTTCCACAGTAGGTCACAAAAAAAAAAAAAAAAAAAAAAAAAAAAAAATCTTATTTAATTATAAATGGCATTAAAAAAAAAATCCAGTGAAACTCATGAAAGTCAAAGTTTAACTGTGATCTATAAATATTCATCATAATATACAAACAAATACAGGCACTTGGTGTAATGGTTATCGTCGAAGGAAATGGACTTGGCAACATGAGTTCAAATCCTGGACAAGGCTGTTTGTATTTCATATTGTTCTAATTCAAATATCAGAGTTAACAAAGAAATAATAGAAAGAAACATGAATGATAGGGGAAAAGGTTTACTAAGCAAAGATACAAGGTGAACAGACTAATTAGCAATTACTAGATTAAATTAACAAGTCTTGTTTTTCTCTCTGAGGTTTTGTGAGAAGGAAATGGACTTGGCAACATGAGTTCAAATCCTGGACAAGGCTGTTTGTATTTCATATTGTTCTAACTCAAATATCAGAGTTAACAAAGAATAATAGAAAGAAACATGAACGATAGGGGAAAAGGTTTACTAAGCAAAGATACAAGGTGAACAAACTAATTAGCAATTACTAGATTAAATTAACAAGTCTTGTTTTTCTCTCTGAGGTTTTGTGAGACCTTGTTTATAGAAAAACAGTTCCATTCTCATTATTTAAGTACTATATGAAACATATAGGGCAAATAAGCTAAGGAAAAATATGCATCCAACTATTCTCCTTCTTGAACTAGAGGTAAATAGTAGGATAGACTAGGCTCTTTAATCTTAGTTAGGCAACCAGTCTAGGAGAAGGAAAATTGAATTCAAACCTGTTAAACTCCATTTAACAAATTGACCATGTGTCACATCCTGCTTATACAGAGGAGATGAGTAAATATATATATAAACAAATACAAGAGATTAACACTTTGCCTACAAAATTTCCCCCACGGCTGTACAAATTTTCTTGGTATCTTTCACCTGTATGATAGGATATTTCAAGGTTCCATATCTATTCACCTCAGAACTCATTCTATTTAAATAGTCCTATTATCATTGTAATCTGAGTCCTCCTGCTCAATTATAATAATATGTTTGAGAGTAGCTGCCAGCAGCTTACAATAGAATCGCAGAAGTGGGAGAGCCGCTGTGAGCGGTTTAAAGTAGACAAAGTGTTAAACTTAGAAAATATTGATAACATTATATAGATATTTACTGGAATTGATGGTATAACTTATTGGGTTTATTTTAATTATAATTTATATTGCATATTTTTATGTATTTGTTATTTATTTCACATAGAAAAAATATGAAGCCTGCTGTTTTAACCCAGAGATGCTACAATGCGTTTTAGTGTGTGTGTGTGGGGGGGAGGGATTAAGGGAATCCTCAGTTAATCACCTTGTGAGCAGTTTTGGGACTAGATTAAAACTGAAAATCTATACATGAATTGCCAGTGGTGCTTATGATGAACTACATTCTCCCAAATTTTCTCATTGGGTTAAGTGAAAGAACAAGAACAGTAAAAACTCTCTAGGAAAAAGGTAATAGTTTAACCTATTTTAAACACAATCAAAACACATGGCAACCTATATTTGGGAAGAAAAGATTTGAATTCAAACTTATTAGTCTCTCCTTAAAAATTGACCTTGTGTCACATCCTGCTCATGCCAGAAGGGTTAGGTAAATACATACATAATATAAGTTACTGCAGATTGCCTAGTTATTTCTAGGTAAATCTAAATAGAGAATATATATATATTATTATTATTTATATTTTTGCTTGAAGGCAATTACAATGCATATATCGCATAAAATAGGTTAATTTCGCAAGGATTGTCCGTGTGTATCGTGGCCGAACTGACTAAGCCTGCTGAAGTCCCGGTTTCGATTTCTGTCGGAGGGAAATCGTTAGTATACATTGCTGATGAGACTTAATAAAGTCGAAACAGTCTGTACAATGTTCTACACACCGAACAATTCTTTGCCGAGATTCACTTGTTATGATTATTTTCTATAATTATTGAATTTTATGTGATATACGCATTGTAATTGCCTTCAGGCAAAAATATAAATAATAATATATACTTTATCAACAATGCTTCTAAAAAATAAAAAAAAATAAAAAATAAAAACATCCAAAAATCTTGTGTGTATATATATATATATATATATATATGTGTGTGTGTGTGTGTGTGTGTGTGTGTGTATGGGATAGGTGTATATTAAGAGGCAGGTAAAAATAGGTCAAAATGCAAAGGTATAAATTAAATTTCTTTCATGTATTTTCAATAATGGATTCAAATTTAGAATTACCTTATATTAATCTAATTTTAGTCAGAAACAGGTGTGGCAGGATTGACTAAAAAATAAAAAAACCTATATTTACATTTTAAAAACTAGTGATAATTGCTTTTAGTTAAGTCAATTGAGTAAACAACTACAGATTAGAAGCTGGTTTATTCAGTGTAAACCCACAATGCACACTCCCATTTCAGCTACAAGATGATTGGTTGGTTGGTTTTATGGCATGCCAACCTTTCTTGGGCTATTCAATGCTGAAGTCTTGTCTTTTTCTTTCTTATTTTCTCTGAGTAATTATATGGTTTCAAGTATTCCTATCTAACACTGATAATTTTCAAACAAACCCAATTTTCAAATTAGACCCATACATGGAACTAACAGGTACTGCCACTCCTGGTCACAGTGGACCAGGGAGTAATGTCAATGAAAGGGTAACCCACATTCCCCAAAGCTTCAGAACTGCAGGCTCACCATCAGATGCAGTTTAGTTATACCCAAGACACCTCGTTTTGGGGGAGATCCTACCCCTCTGCGGGAAATGCAGATGGTGTATTCTAAGCCTCACCAACAGGGTTGGTCACTAACTGGGTATACAGATTGTTGGATTATTTTTAGGTATAAGGTAGGCTAAAGACTACAGCGTATATTTATAGACTGTTCCAAAACAGCAGTTGCTGAATTAACCAATCAAAAACACCCAAACATATGTCTAATTTATTATTTAAAGGCGTTGATAAATTGCCCTAGAATTACTTACTGGACTGAATGCTTAAAGGAACGACCAACAGGATCAACTCTGATACAACTTTCTATTTTCAGGACAAATCAACAGACAAGGATTAAAACTGATACTACATCTTTCTACTTCAAGAAAGAATCAAACTTCATGCCACAAAGAATCTCCACTGTAAACTTGCCTTTGACTATTGCACTAAAATGGCTACACGAATCATAACACTTATAGAATACTAAGTCCAATTACTGTCGAATTGGCAAGACAAGACGGCAAACAGTCGTAACTGAATACGATTCTGAGATGCCGTAAAGACCACTGAAAAGTGGCAGGATTTATGGAGCCTCAGAGGACCCTACCAACCAAGCAGCCAATCATGACTCAGGGAATGGACTCACCCAAATGCATAGGTGGACTGTTCTGAATTCCCATAAATACCAGTTGTCTTGACACTAGTGCAGTGGTGCTTGGCCAGTCACATTGCTCAAACCAATTGTTGACTGTCTAACTGACTTACTTCAATAACACTGATAATATAGGCCAGTCTTCAAATCTGAAATTACAGGGATATTAGTTCATAAAGAAATATAGGTTTTCGTCAACAGTGACTAAAGTAACAAAAATAATGTGTCACGAAAGAAATGGGTTAATCTAAGAACAATAGGATTTCTTTCAAATTGAGTTTGGCATTGAGGGAATAAGGTGTCAAAAATAGAAAAAAAAGTATGTCATGATAAAAAGTATTAGTTTAAGAACAAAAAAAGATTTGGATTTTTCTTTTTTTTTTTTTGTTTTTTATTGAGATTATTAAAAAGCAAAGGGTTACAATCAAAAGGGTGAGAGTTAAAAAATGCAAATCATGAATCACAAGAAAGAAACAAAGTTTTAAATAAACAAAACAAGAATAAAGAGGAGAAAACAAATAAAATTTTCTGACCTAGATTTAGGTATCATTTCGAAAAGATAAGCTCTAGAAATCTAACCAAGAAAAAGACGTACTGAATTCAAAGTGAATTTAGAAGATCAAAACATAAGTGTCAGAACAGAAATAATGGATAAAAAATAAATTGTAAAGTTGGTGCAATGGCCTGTTATCGGTATCAGCGTCTATCCCCCTTTTCACAAACACTAGACTAGAGAGATTGTTTTTGCATCTGAGATGGAGTGCCAGACCTACCATCAGCTACCCACTTTACCGCACAGTTCCAAGCAGTCCTAATCAGGTACTAAGTTGACGAGGGCTGGTACTGAACTCAGAACCTTGTAGTTCCAAGTTGGATGAAACCAATTTTAAAAGAAAATAAGCATAGGTGTAGGGAATTGTTCAAAAAGGGCTTGTATCCATAAAAAGTGCATGGTGTAATGGTCATTGTCATAGGAAATGGACTCTGTGAAAAGAGTTCAAATTCTAGATGAGGCTGTTTGCATTTCATATAGAACTAATACCACTAGGAAAGGTATGCATCCAACCATTCTCCCTCCAGCTATGCTAAATAGTAGGGTAGACTGAGCTCTTTAACAATGGTATGGAATTGGTCTGAGATAAAAGCTCTGAATTCAAACCTGTCGAACTCAACTTAAGAAATTGATTTTGTGTTACATCCTACTTGTGCTGAGGACTATATATATATATATATATATATATATATATATATATATATATAGATTAGTACAATATTTTACTTAGTTTATCCCATGTTACACTAGACATTCCACACATCTTGAAATCCACTCCACCAAAAAAAAAAAAAAAAAAAAAAAAAAAAAAAAAAAAAAAAAAGTACATTTTTTTTTATCAATTTCAGATAACTATTTGAATCTACCCACAAGCACCACTGATGCTGGTCAAAGCCAGGATATGAAAAGAGACAGGTTGGACTGTATTAACATCTGCCACCTTGTTAAAATATATAGAGAGAGAGAGAGAGAGAGAGAGAGAGAGAGCAACAGAACAACCAGCCACTCTTATCCAGACTGTGAAAATATATACCTATATTACCTACCGAACCAAAGTATATACCAATCTTCACAGTGTCTCGTGTGAAACAGGTGACACAGTATATCTGGGGTTGCTCTTAAGTTTCTTTATTGCTAAGCAACAAATTCCACATCTAACTGAAATCAAGGCTATACCAAATCAGAGCCTGGCAGCTATGCAACAGGAGTCTTTCACTGTAAGTGGACATAGATTAGATTAAATTGATTTTAATGACATGTCAACCCATCAAGAGTTATTCTATGCATATCTTAACCCTGCCAACAGGGCTATCAGGTGGGAACATGGTGGCCTAAATTGCTACTAACCGACAATTCTTAGCAAGAACTTGTTTGTGATATCGTGTCATATTAAATGAAACATGTCTAAAAAAAATGTTCTGCCTATATATATATATATATATATATATATATATAATCTTAGAAAGGAAGGAAAAACTCAACACCGTAATTCCATAATAAATTTATTTCGACCAAAATTGGGGCCTTATAAATCTAAGTTGATTTAATATAGCCCCCCAAAAATCCAGTCTCATCAGATGGAAGATCAGGTTATTTGCCTGATCTTCCATCTGATGAGATATATATAATATATATATATATATATCTAATATACATATATAATCTAAAAAGTTTATTATACATTGAGCTCTTTTTAGTGATTTAAAGATTCACTGTATTTATACATACTGGATCATACAATAATAATACAGTGTGTCTTAGAAATCACATATAGAATCATCCCTTCCTACCAAGTTTTGGATACCTCTCATCTATATATATATATATATATATATATATATATAAGGGTAGGTTGAAAAGTTTGTATGATGATGTCATATTTACTGTTGATAATCAATGTGAGCCAAGCACTAATGACACCAATGGAAAAAGTGATGAACAGCAAGAGGGACTATATTGAAAAATAAACTTCATTTTCATAAGAATATCTTAGTCAGCCTATGAACTTTTCAGCTGACCCTCATATATATAAGAAAAAAATAGCAAAAAATCAGGGAATTAACTGAATTTAACGAAATTTTCAGTTCAGTTAACTTTGAACCATGTATCTTTAAGAATCTGTGTTATGCCTCTGATACATGGTTAAAAGTTAACTGACCTGAAAAATGTAAATTTTTTTCAATCAAATAATTAGTGGATTATATCTTTTATTCATTAATATATCAAGGCTGAAAATTTCATTAAATTCGGTTAATTCCCTGATTTTTGGTATTTTTTTCTTTTCAGCGGGTGACATACGATGGTGGAATTTATGTCCGTTAAGTTTGATTTAACCATCTTAGTAATTTAGACATCTGTGGCTCACATGGTGTAATGGTTAGCAAGATCATTGTTAGTGAGTTAAGTTCTCACTGCGTGTCTGATACTTCTGGCCTTGAGCAACAACTAAACTAAGTTTAGTAAATAACTACTTAGCTCAGTCAATAGAGTGTCCCATTTAGGAACAACAAGGTTCTGGTTCGATACTGGCTCTTGGCAACTCAGCGTATGTGTAGCTCAGAGATCTGTGTGATAAAGTGAGGAGTTGATGGTAGGTGTGGCACTACCTCAGACACTAAAAACAATCTCCTTGGTCTAGCACTAGTGAGGAAGGGATATGGTTTTTGGTTTGTTTTGTTTTATGGCATATCAACCTCAGTGGGTCATTTAATGAGTTTTGAAATAAATACATTCTCAATGGATAATACAATTTTTTATAAATACATTTTTCTATTTAACTCATAGATAGGACCCTAACAGGTACTACCACTCCGGGTCAGAGTGGACCAGGGAGCAATGGTGATGAAGGGGTGCTCCACAT
Source organism: Doryteuthis pealeii (assembly GCA_023376005.1). NCBI lineage: Eukaryota > Metazoa > Mollusca > Cephalopoda > Myopsida > Loliginidae > Doryteuthis > Doryteuthis pealeii. The sequence continues at coordinate 83,404,965 of CM042159.1, read as the reverse complement.
TCCCCAAACCTCCAGAACTGGAACCTCACCATCAGATAGAGTTTAACATCATTCCCAGGACATGTAGACCCTCAGCCACCGCCTTCTAGCACCCATATGATAAAAAGGGGTGGGGCTTGCCATAAGGGCAATAGGGTTGGGAAAATCATATAGGTGCTAGGGCTTGACGTGACCAGCCGATTGATCGGAGGGGGCCTCTCTGACCGCCCGTCTAGCCAAGATAGGGCCAAAGTGGAGTATTGCATGTCATGAACTGCTCATCCACCTGGGCTCTGTCCTTAAGCATCACGGGTCACCACCCACGGCCAACAGGTGGCCCCATTGGGGGAGTCTTACCCCTCTGCAGAGGTGCAGTCGGTGCATTCTAATGCCCCAGCCGACAGGGCGGGAGGAAGGGATAGACTCCCTCGGTGTCTGGTTGATACTGACTTTAGGCCACCCTGACGACTTTACTTTTACTTTACTTACATCTATGGCTCTAGCATTGAAAATGTTAATAAATCATCCTACAAGATTCTCTAACCAATTTCTTGTACATTTTGATTTAGACAAAACAGCTGAGAAATATACGAGTGAGATTAAGGAACGAGAACATGGAATATAAAATGTCACAAAGGACAAAGAGAGAAGATCGGTTGCAGAGATTTTACTACAGATCGTGTAATAATTAGAAGGCGGCTTCAAGGTTTGAGATGATCCGGAGACTTGAGCCGAAAGTAAATCCCACTGATATAGAATTTGGTGACAAAGCCGAGTCTTAATTTAAAACAGGATCCATAGATCCTGTATTAGATGCACCAAGTGCAAATACAAACTAATGTAAATAGATATACTTACATACATACTAAATTGTGCATTACCCAGAGAATTCTCCATACATATTCATAGGGCGAGAGTGTGAGCAAGAGAAAAAGCAATAGAAATACAGAATCTTGAATCTCATGAAATAAAGAAGCAAACTTGAGCTCTCATCTTATCTCGGTGACATTGAGTCAGGTATTTTGTAGAGTCATGGTAATTTAAAATGCAATCTCCAAGACCAAGCCCATTGATATTGATAGGCTGAATTAAGAGGAAGGAAGCCATTTACATAGAGATAAATCACATATAAAGTAATAATAACATGCATACATATATATATATATATATATATATATATATATATATATATACAAAATCTGTTTACCTACCATAATGAAATGGTTAATGAGCTCAACTCACAGACAAATTCACCAAGTTCAGTGAGTTTGAATTTCATGAGTGTCCTAGAGTCGTAGCTTTATGATAAACAATGCTAAAATAACTGTATATTAAAGTGGGTTGATTTTTTTGATTTTTAAAAAAATATCAAATTCTCTCAAACAGTGAAAGTTGTGCATTTATTGATAATGGAGATTAGGTCTCTATTTGTCTGTAACTGAAACTATGTCACTGCTTATGTCACATTACCCAAAATCATCATAACACAGAATAAATACACTCAAAATTTGAGCACGCATTCTTAGATGGTTCTCATTGTCTTTTAAAACAAGTTTTAGACATGCCCAGTATTTTATATATATATATATATATATATATATATATATATATATATAAGAGAGTTTCATAATAATAATAAAAAAAATACAGGTCAACACACACCACCATTGTTACCGTATTATTATTTTTTATTTATTCCAAACTGCATTGTGATGGCCTTCTAAATTAACCTCCTAACCATATATATATATATATATATATATATATATATATATATGTGTGTGTGTGTGTGTGTGTGTGTTTGTTTTATTGTAATATATTAAAGTTATCAGAACTAAGTTTCCATTTCAAATCGTTTTATTTTTTTTACTCTTTTAATAAATTTAATGTGCCAATCAAAGTTCAATTTACTAAACATAAACATATTGGGAATTTTTTTTTTATTTCAATGAAAACTAGATAAATTAAAAATAAATTTATATAAATACAAATCAAACTTAAAATGGGTGTCTAAATAAAAGAGCTTTTTGACTACATATGTATAAATGCACATGTTTATTTTGGGGTAGAAAAATAGAGGGAGACGATATAATTCTTATACATAAATGATTACTTGAAGAATTATGTACATCAAACTTAGGTAAAGTCTCTTCAAAGATGAGGTAGCAAATAAGTATTAATGCTAGGATATATAAACAGAATATAATTACATTGCGGAGGGGATGGGTAAATATATACATAGAAAAAACAACAACAACAAAAAAAAAAGAAAAAAAGATACATGAGCAGGATTCAAAAATAAGGAAGAAACAGATCTATGCAATTAAATTATGAGTATTACTCATTTCTAAAATATTCAATTTAGTTATAAGCATATGTCTTCCTATTTCTATTTAAATTTCTATTCTATTCTATATTTCTATTCAATAGGCATCTACCTTCTATATCAATTAGATACAGGATTTACAGGCATCTGCCTTACATTTCTATTCAATTTAGATATCTTATTCAATTTAGATACAGGCATCTGATTCCTATTCATTAGATACAGCATCTACCTTAACATTCCTATTCAATTTAGATACAGGCATCTGCCTTTACATTTCTATTCAATTTATATAGAGGCATCTACCTTAACATTCCTATTCAATTTAGATACAGGCATCTACCTTAACATTCCTATTCAATTTAGATACAGGCATCTGCCTTTACATTTCTATTCAATTAGATACAGGCATCTGCCTTACATTCCTATTCAATTTAGATACACATCTGCCTTACATTCCTATTCAATTTAGATTCCTTAACATTCCTATTCATTTAGATACAGGCATCTACCTTACATTCCTATTCAATTTAGATACAGGCATCTGCCTTACATTCCTATTCAATTTAGATACAGGCATCTGCCTTTACATTCCTATTCAATTTAGATACAGGCATCTACCTTAACATTCCTATTCAATTTAGATACAGGCATCTACCTTAACATTCCTATTTCAATTTAGATACAGGCATCTGCCTTTACATTCTATTCAATTTAGATACAGGCATCACCTTAACATTCCTATTCAATTTAGATACAGGCATCTACCTTAACATTCCTATTCAATTTAGATACAGGCATCTGCCTTTACATTCCTATTCAATTTAGATACAGGCATCTACCTTAACATTCCTATTCAATTTAGATACAGGCCTTTACATTCCTATTCAATTAGATACAGGCATCTACCTTAACATTCCTATTCAATTTAGATACAGGCATCTGCCTTTACATTCCTATTCAATTTAGATACAGGCATCTGCCTTACATTCCTATTCAATTTAGATACAGGCATCTACCTTAACATTCCTATTCAATTTAGATACAGGCATTCTCCTTAACATTCCTATTCAATTAGATACAGGCATCTGCTTTACCTTTACATTTCCTATTCAATTTAGATACAGGCATCTACCTTAACATTCCTATTCAATTTAGATACAGGCATCTACCTTAACATTCCTATTCAATTTAGATACAGGCATCTACCTTAACATTCCTATTCAATTTAGATACAGGCATCTGCCTTACATTCCTATTCAATTTAGATACAGGCATCTGCCTTTACATTCCTATTATTCAATTTAGATACAGGCATCTACCTTAACATTCCTATTCAATTTAGATACAGGCATCTGCCTTTACATTTCTATTCAATTTAGATACAGGCATCTGCCTTACATTCCTATTCAATTTAGATACAGGCATCTACCTTAACATTCCTATTCAATTTAGATACAGGCATCTACCTTAACATTCCTATTCAATTTAGATACAGGCATCTACCTTAACATTCCTATTCAATTTAGATACAGGATCTGCCTTTACATCCTATTTACAGGCATACATTCCTATTCAATTTAGCCTTTAACATTCTATTCAATTTAGATACAGGCATCTACCTTACTTCCTATTCAATTTAGATACAGGCATCTGCTTTACATTTCTATTCAATTAGATACAGGCATCTGCCTTTACATTCCTATTCAATTTAGATACAGGCATCTGCCTTTACATTCCTATTCAATAGATACAGGCATCTACCTTAACATTCCTATTCCAATTTAGATACAGGCATCTGCCTTTACATTCCTATTCAATTTTAGATACAGGCATCTGCCTTTACATTCCTATTCAATTTAGATAACAGCCTTAACATTCCTATTCAATTTAGATACAGGCATCTACCTTAACATTCCTATTCAATTTAGATACAGGCATCTTGCCTTACATTCCTATTCAATTTAGATACAGGCATCTGCCTTTACATTCCTATTCAATTTAGATACAGGCATCTACCTTAACATTCCTATTCAATTTAGATACAGGCATCTCTTTCCTATTCAATTTAGCCTATTCTACCGGCATCTTTACATTCCCTATTCAATTTAGATACAGGCATCTGCCTTTACATTCTATTCAATTTAGATACAGGCATCTGCCTTTACATTTCCTATTCAATTTAATACAGGCATCTACCTTAACATTCCTATTCAATTTAGATACAGGCATCTACCTTAACATTCCTATTCATACAGGCATCTGCCTTTACACATTCTATTCAATTTAGATACAGGATACAGGCATCTACCTTAACATTCCTATTCAATTTAGATACAGCATCTGATTCCTCAGGCATCTACCTTAACATTCCTATTCAATTTAGATACAGGCATCTACCTTAACATTCCTATTCAATTTAGATACAGGCATCTGCCTTAACATTCCTATTCAATTTAGATACAGGCATCTGCCTTTACATTTTCTATTCAATTTAGATACAGCATCTACCTAACTTCCTATTCAATTTAGGCATCTACCTTAACATTCCTATTCAATTAGATACAGGCATCTACCTTAACATTCCTATTCAATTTAGATACAGGCATCTACCTTAACATCCTATTCAATTTAGATACAGGCATCTACCTTAACATTCCTATTCAATTTAGATACAGCATCTACCTTAACATTCCTATTCAATTTAGATACAGGCATCTACCTTTACAATTTTTAGATACAGGCATCTACCTTAACATTCCTATTCTACAGGCATCTACCTAACATTCCTATTCAATTTAGATACAGGCATCTACCTTAACATTCCTATTCAATTTAGATACAGGCATCTACCTTAACATTCCTATTCAATTTAGATACAGGCATCTACCTTAACATTCCTATTCAATTTAGATACAGGCATCTACCTTAACATTCCTATTCAATTTATATACAGGCATCTACCTTAACATTCCTATTCAATTTATATAGAGGCATCTACCTTAACATTCCTATTCAATTTAGATACGGCATCTACCTTAATATTCCTATTCAATTTATATAGAGGCATCTACCTTAACATTCCTATTCAATTTAGATACAGGCATCTACCTTAAACATTCCTATTCAATTTAGATACAGGCATCTACCCTATATTCCTATTCAATTTATATAGAGGCATCTACCTTAACATTCCTATTCAATTTATATAGAGGCATCTACCTTAACATTCCTATTCAATTTATATAGGAGCATCTACCTTAACATTTCTATTCAATTTATATAGAGGCATCTACCTTAACATTCCTATTCAATTTAGATAGAGGCATCTACCTTAACATTCCTATTCAATTTAGATACAGGCATCTACCTAACATTCCTATATTTACAATTACCTTATTCATTCCTATTTCAATTTATATAGAGGCATCTACCTTAACATTCCTATTCAATTTATATAGAGCATCTACCTAACATTCCTATTCATTTATATAGGCATCTACCTTAACATTCTATTCAATTTATATAGAGGCATCTACCTTAAACATTCCTATTCAATTTATAGAGGCATCTAACTTAACATTCCTATTCAATTTATATAGAGGCATCTACCTTAACATTCCTATTCAATTTATATAGAGGCATCTACCTTAACATTCCTATTCAATTTAGATATAGGGCATCTACCTTAACATTCCTATTCAATTTAGATACAGGCATCTACCTTAACATTCCTATTCAATTTAGATACAGGCATCTACCTTACCATTCCTATTCAATTTAGTTATGAGTATCTGCCTGACATTCTCTATGATATTCAATTATATACATCTGCCATCCAATTTTTATTTGATTTAGTTATAGGCATCTGCTTTAACATTTCTATTCAATTTAGATACAAGCATCTACCTTCACATCTCTATTCAATATTTTTTAAGGGGTCTGTCTTCACATTTCTATCCAATTTACTTATAAGCATCTGCCTGCCCATTGCTACAATATCTAATTTAGTTTATGGGCATCTGCCTTTACATTTCTATTCAATAGTTATGGGCATCTGCCTTCACATTTCTATCCAATTAGTCACATGCATCTGCCTTCACATTCTTCCAATTTAGATCAGACATCTGCCTTCACTTTCTATTCTATTCAATTTTAGTTATGGGCATCTGCCTTCACATTTCTATCCAATTTAGTTATTGGGGCATCTGCCTTCACATTTCTATCCAATTTAGTTATGGGCATCTGCCTTCACATTTCTATCCAATTTAGTCACATGCATCTGCCTTCAATTTTCCTCCAATTTAGATACAGGCATCTGCCTCACATTTCTTATTCAAATTAGTATGGCATCTGCCTTCACATTCTATTCCAATTTAGTTATGGGCATCTGCCTTCACCCTATTCTATCCCAATTTAGTTATGGGCATCTGCCTTCCCATTTCTATCCAATTTAGCACATGCATCTGCCTTACATTTCTATCCAATTTAGATACAGGCATCTGCCTTCACATTTTCTATTCAATTAGTTATGGGCATCTGCCTTCACATTTCTATCCAATTTAGTTATGGGCATCTGCCTTCACATTTCTATCCAATTTAGTTATGGGCATCTGCCTTCACATTTCTATCCAATTAGTTATGGCATTTCACATTTCTATTCAATTAGTTATGGACATCTGCCTTCCCATTTCTATCCAATTTTAAAAACTGCCTGCCTTCCCATCTATCCAATTTACTATAGCATCTGGCTGTCCATTTTTATGATATTCAATTAGTATGGACATCTGCTTTCCCATTTCTATCCAATTTAGTTACGGACATTTGGTTGCCCATTGATATGATATTCAATTTATTCTCTGAACTGTAAACATCTCCTTCTCACACATTCCTCTACAAAACTGACTCTCAGATTAAATTTATTTTCAGTGTTTTTAGACACAGAAAATCCATCATGGGTATTGATCAAATTTTGTTAAATCTTTCCGAGGCTTCTCGTCAAAAGTTATATTACAGTACGTGTTTTCATTTTTAAAAGTATTAATGTAAAAATATAAAATCAATACAGTGAAAGTAGTGACATCAATCAATTGATAATTGATCGTATAACACATGTATATGCAAATAAGCATATAAAATACATGTCTGCCATCTTTATATTTCTATAATCTCAAAGATAACAAGTATTAAAAATATTCACATAAGAGAAAATAAATCTTTTTTAAATTCAAAAAAAAAAAATCATTTCACCATTTTTAAAAAAAAGAAAAAAAAAAAAGGAAAAAAAAAAAAAAAAAAAAAAAAGAAAGAAAAAGAAAAAAGAAAAAAAAATCCTAGCATTGGATAAAAGATTTTGTTTTCCATTACCAGTAGATAATATCCTCTTTCTCTCTCTGTTTTTGACCTAGATAAAGATATATGTATTTATATACAGAGTGGGGCATAAGTAACAGGACAGTCGATAACAATTATAATAGGAAGTGATTATCCTATTATCTCTGCTCCACTTTGTATTTTTGTAAAGTTTAAATTTTTTCAGATCCATACTTTTTTTAAAAAAAAAAAAAAAAATACAGTGGTAAAATGACTTATGAGTGCCCTAACTTACAAGTTAAAACATACATAATTCATTTCATTCTATTATATTTATATAATAAAGTGCTATTTTTTTTTATTTAAAAAAACAAAAAAACAAACAAAACAAAAACTAGAGTGTTTTTGACAACTGGGGGGTGGATAGAATAGATAAATGGCATTTCAGTTTATCTAAATGGGGAAATTTGGTTTGATATACAAGGAAATAGAGTTAAAAGTAAGTCGTCGGGGTGGCCTAAAACACCTACCATCAGCCAATAATCGAGGGAGTCTATCCCCTTTTCACTATTATCCCTCCATCTATCTCAATGGGTATCCAAACCATCTTTTGTAGAGAGAAGGAAAAGAGTTTACTGAACTTTCCCTCTGTAAATTTTTTGTTAAAAAAAAAAACAGAATTTTTGATTGTAATTAAATAAGAAACATAAATATTAACTTTGAATGTATGCATATAAATAAGGAAAATATAAGTAAAAAAGTAAAGTCGTCGTAGTGGCCTAAAGTCAGTATCAGCCAATCAGCGAGGGAGTTTATTCCCTTTTCACTAGCGCTAGACCAAGGAGATTATTTTAGGGTCTGAGGTGGAGCGCCACACCTACCATCAGCTCCTCACTTTATCGCACAGATCCCTGTGCTACTCATACGCTGAGTTGGTGAGGGCCGGTATCGAACTAAAAACCTTGTGGTTTCTAGCTGAATGCTCTACTGACTTAGTTAACCTGGCCCTCTTTCATTCATTAAGGTAACAAAATATTTAGTTTCTTCAATAGAGAGTTGGCGAGGGCCGGTATCGAACTAGGAACCTTGTGGTTTCTAGCCGAAAGCTCTATCGACCGAGCTAACCCAGCCATTAAATAGATTTATAACGGAACAAATTAAACTCATAAGTTAAAGTATCATTGTATATAAAATGATTTGCCAAATTCAAATTCTGGACATGGCTGTCTGCATTTCACTGCCCTTGAGAAAAGAATGAATATACCTCTTCTCCCTCCAGCTATGGGTAAATGGTAGGGTAGACTAGGCGCTCTAGCCTTGGTCAAATCAACTGTTCACATCATCCTCATCAAAGTGTGCTGACAACATAATGAATTAATTCTATATAGATATTTACTAACCCCTCCGCACAAGCAGGATGTGACACAAGGTCAATTTCTGAAGCGGAGTTTAACAGGTTTGAATTCAGAGTTTTCCTTCTCCTAGACCAGTTGCCTAACCAAGGTTAAAGAGCTCAGTCTGACCTGCTATTTACCCATAGCTGGAGGGAGAGTAGGATTCATACCTTTCCCAAGGGTATTAGCGCTAAGTGAAATGCAATTACCACGTCCAGGATTTGAACTCAGGGCGACAAGTCCATTTCCCATGACTTTAACCATTACACCACGCGCTTCCTAATTAATTCTACATATGCATGTGAGTGTGTGCATAATCAGCACAGTGAGGATTAGGAATATTTATTGCCATCACGAGCCAGATGTTCTGATATTTCACTCAGGTGAAAGGTTGTCATCAAATTCTGTTAATGCAAAAAGGTGTTCATCAAAACTGGATCAGTGAGAATCCTTATTTAATAAAGACAACCAGATGACATGATTATGACAATGCACAACAGAAAGCAATTTCGATATTATACTTGCATGTATGGCTTGGTGATAGAGCACTGGAGTAAATGAAATGAGGTCGAGAATTCCAGATCAAAAACAAAACTAGAATATGTAATATAGTTTCAAAGGTTGGCCATTTCTTTATTGTTAAGCAGCAATGAGATTTCTCAATATTTAGGGTACTGTAAGAAACCTGATATCAACAGGATTTGATTAAATTAAAAGGGTTGAAAAGCAATGTGGATATTATTATAGTTGCATGTATGGCTTGGTGATAGAACACAGCAGGAATTGATTTTGTTTGTTTTTGTTTTACAGCATATCAACCACAGTGGGTCATTTAATGCCGGCAAATTTTTTAAATAAATTCATTCTTAATGGATACTCAATTTTTTTATAAAAACTTTTTTCTATTTAACTCATAGATGGGACCCTAACAAGTACTATCACTCCAGGTCAGAGTGGACCAGGGAGCAATGGTGATGAAGGGGTGCTCCACGTTCCCCAGACCTTCAGAACAGGAACCTCACCATCAGATAAGAGTTTAACGTTATTCTGAGGACATGAAGAACCTCAGCCATCACCTTCTAGCACATATATGATAAAAAGGGCTGGGGCTTGCCATAAGGGCAATAGGGTTGGGACAATCATATCGGTGCTAGGGCTTGATGTGACCAGCCGACTGATCGGAGGGACCTCTCCAACTGCCCATCTAGCCCAAGTAAGGGCCAAAGTGGAGTGTTGCATGTCATGGACTGCTCATCCACCAGGATTCATCCTTAAACATCACAGTTCACCAACCACAGCCAACTGGTGGTCCCATGAGAGGAAGTCTTACTCCTCTACAGCAAGAAATGGTCTACAATTCCAGATTTAAAAAAAGCTAGAATGTGTGATATAGTTTCAAATTTTGACCATTCCTTTATTGTTAAGCAGCAATGAGCCTTCTTAATATTTAGGGTACTGTAAGAAACCTGATATCAACAGGATTTGATTCAGCATTAAATGACCCGAAAAGGGTTGATATGCCATAAAACAAAAAGAACCAACCAACCTTTATTGTTATAGTTATCTAGCCCCAGTGGAGCATAATGAATAATCTTAGCTTCAGGGAACTGTACCCTCGGGCAGCACATACTATTATCTACTGGCCCCCAGCACTAAAACCTGGAAACCCAGAAGAAATATGGAGGGTTGATGGAGAGGTGACACCTACTGAAGGAATCCTAAGAAAGTCTGGGTTTTGAGTTTTAGTTAGTTGCAATTCTGGTAGACTACAGGGCAGATATGTTTTTGAGGTAAAAGTAAAAATTGTAAAAGTAAAAAGTAAAGTCGTTGGGACGGCCTAATGTCGGTAGCAGCCAGACAGCGAGGGAGTCTATCCACTTTTCAGTAGTGCTAGACCAAGGAGATTATTTTAGCATCTGAGGTGGAGCGCCACACCTACCATCAGCTCTTTACTTTACCGGACAGATGTCAAAAATTTTGTTTTTTATGTTGTTTTTTTATGAACAAAAAATTTACAGAGGGAAAGTTCAATAAACTCTTTTCCTTCTCTCTACAAAAGATGGTTTGGATACCCATTGATATAGTCGGAGGGATAATAGTAGGATGCATACTTTTCTCAAGGGTAAAGGCCTCCCATAATGTTGTAATCCTACTCGGGGTGAATGGTTGGGTAAAAACCTACCTTTCCCAAGAGTATTAGATCTATATGAAATGGAAACAGCATTGTCCATGATATGAACTTGAAAGGTTGCCATGTACATTTTCTACAGTGATAACCATTACACCATGAGTACCTCCTTGACTTTATTATATAAATTGCTCAGCTACACATACATCTTCACTTAATTTTTTAGCTTAAAGCTTCAGTCTCAATACTTTTTGATCACACCTTATATGATAGATATTAACATAAACACTTTTTTTTTTTTAAGAGTTAATCGTTATTGTTGTAAATGCTTGACTTTATGTAAAATTACATTGGCAATTTATCATAATGGATGTTAATGAGTAATTAAGAATTACACAAGTTACTGAATTTAAATAAAGCCATCACATTAGATGAAAAAGATAAATGGACCACCAAACTCATTATTCTTATAATACAGCAAATTAATTCCTAAGTACCAACAATAACAATCTATTAAAAAAGAAAGAAAGAAAGAGGATTATCAAATTAGACAACAAAAAAAACATAAGGAAATTTTCTATAATGTCTAAAGTTAAAATAAAAAACTAAGAAAAAAAAAAAAATTAAAGAATTGGTTTATGGCAATTTTCAGCTAATTAATTAAACTAACGACTCTTATAAATTATTAATTTTTTTAAAAAGTAATTATGAATAGTGATTGAGAAGACAAACAGGAATTGATGAGTACAACTAAAATACTATATTTTCTCTAATGAGAAAAATTATATGAATTTTACATTGATTTTGTTGAATGAATACACATGATTAGAATATGTTCATTGGTGACAAATGTACCATTTATCAATGGATGGATTATAATTTCTGGAATATGAGATGCTGCTGAAAGTTCTCAGCCCAACCAATAAGAGCCATGAAACATACATGATATTCACTCATACTTATATTTATCAAGACACTTGTTAAGTTTCTTTAAACTTTCAATAAAATTCTTTCTCTTCTTGATTAGATCAAGAACTTTTCAGCCCCACTTCAAATTACACATTTATATATTAAACATTAAAATGTTTTTTTCATGGGCAAACATTATACTTTGGATACTATATATTTATATATATATATGGAGAAATGTAGACAAACATGGGATGTTACAAGGGATGGAAGTTTATTACTGGTGATAATGCCCACCCATTGTAACATACCATGTATCTTACATTGATCAGCTATGTATGGATACTGGATGTTGTGGTGAAGAGTTGCCAGGAGCAAAGACCAATAGGGATGTGTGATGAGTGAGAGTCACAGGAATCCATGCTGATCCTGTAAAATTTTCAGTCTAATACTTAAAATCTTAAAATTTACAGTCTTTTAATCTGTTTGAATATTGCAATATTTAACACATGGTGTTAGAATGCAACACAAGGTCAGTTTAATGAGGGAGCCCCACAGGAATCAAGCCTCCTGGGGGATGGCATTAAAATTAGTGCAGGTCAGTTAGCATTCCCCCTTTTGGGTCACCTCAAATACCAAGCAATAACCCCAGCCCTTAATCATTTTAGATGAAAAGGCAGGTGCTGCCTGTGGGTGGGGTGGGGCCCTGAAGCTGAGCCAAACAAGATTAAGTAATTTTAAATTTTAAAGCATGAAGCTTAACCACAGGTCAGTTATAATTGGTCAGTTAGTCTGCACCACAATTGCTATGCAAATTAGTCAACAGTTGTCATCCATTTTGATCATCTGCTTACTCCAAACATCCAATTATCAAAGAGGGGATAACTCACAGAAACTTTTGGAAAGAACATTAATTAGTTAACATTTAAGACTAAAAAAGAAAAAAAGAATGAATAATAATAACTCAAATGTAGAATATGCTATAATCAAAAGAATTTCTGAAAAAATAAAAAAAAATAAAATAAAACTAAGTAAAAAAAAATAAAAAAATTTCTGGATCAGCATTAATTATAACATTTTCCGGATCAGTTTTGTCTTTTTTTTTTACTGGATCACTTAATTAGAACTCATCCCAAATCAATGAGAGATTTGAATTTCTTTGAGTTGTCCTTCTTGCTTTCATAACTATAAACAGTAAAAACAATTTGCCCATGAATAAAATTGGCTGGTTTTATGACATGTTAACCCTTCATGGCAAAGTCAATTTAACAATTATTTACCAAACCCTCCGCACGAGTAGGATGTGACACAAGGTCAATTTCTTAAGTGGAGTTTAACAGGTTTGAATTCAGAGTTTTCCTTCTCCTTGGTTAAACAGGTTGTCTAACCAATGCTAAAGAGCTCAGTCCATCCTAATTTAATAATTATGGTCTCCAATTATATGAAGTTTGCAAAATAGATGTTTTTTAATGGAGAATTAATTAGGGGTTTCAAGTATTGAAACATTGAACACCCTCTTCAAAGCATGCCAACCAATTATAGTCATAGTTGAATTTACATTTTTTTTAAATAGTCATAGTTGAATTTGCTTTAAAAAAAATAGTCATAGTTGAATTTGCTTTTTAAAAAATAATCATAGTTGAATTTGCTTTTTAAAAATAGTCATAGTTAAATTTGCTTTCAAATAATAATCATAGTTGAATTTACTTTTTAAAAATAACTATTGTTTTCTTTTTAGATAACATAAGAGTTATTAGTCCTTTTTTGGGGGGGGTTTGTTTTTAACAATTTTTCTAAACAATACTTTTCATTTGATAGTATTGAAAATTTTCACTAATCTTTGGTAAACAGTTTATACTGGATAGATTTACTGGTTGGTCAGACTCTGATTTGCATCCCTCTAGCTGAATACTACTTTCTCATCCTTTATTTCATGCACATATGAAATGATAACTTTCCCAGTTGGAGGCTTCGGCTTTAATATCTTGCTGATGTTAACACCAACCGATGGCTTCCAATATCCAGACTGGTATTATTCATTGGCATTGTAATTAATATAATAATAATGAATATAATCTCAAAATTCAGTTTGATGCCATGTTTTTGGCAGTTGAGGACAATGGTGACTCCAGTATATTGTCTTTTACTTTATTTTGTATGGGCAGAGGATTTTTTAAATAATGAATTCCTAGTTTATCCATTAAAAAAGAATGTATCTTCAATCATTTTAATCATGTAAACACTTCATACTTAGTAGTAATATCAATATTTTAAGAGCCAATATAGTTTAAATTCATTTCAAAGAGATCTATTTGACCCATAAGTAGGACCATAACAGAGATGACCACTCTAGGTGAGAGTGGACCTGAGAGTAATGGCAAAAACGTGACTCCATATTCCCAAGAACTGGAGACTCACCACTGAGTACAGTTTAGGTTTAGTTTCTTTGTTTTTAATGGCATGTGTGGGTTATTTAATGCCAAAGTCATTTTTGTAGAAAAACAGTAGGGGTTAAGGGTACTATTTAACCAATAGCTGGAGAGATGATGGGATTCATACCTTTCCCAAGAGTATTAGCCTGAAAGTGAATACAATAGTGCAACTGGAGTTTGAACTCACTCACTACAATATTGCAGTCCTCTTACTCCCTGGATGCAGTTTAATGTCATACCAAGAAAACAAAAAAAATAACAGTGAAACATTTTGAATTTGCTTCATTTAATAATAAACATTTTCTGGTAAAAATATTGTGAACTTTTTCTTTAAAAATGATTTGAATATCTATATTTATGATGGAATCATACAAAACACTTCCAAACAGTGGAAAGAGGGTGGGATTTTTTTTTTTTTTTTTTACCAGGAGACTATTTCACCTTTGATGACCAACAGAAGTTCTGAAAATCTAATTATAAGTCTTGGCATGGCACTGACTTACCAAGTTCCTCTAAAAGAAAGAACTAACTTTTCCAAAGACATTTTCTCATCCCATAATATTTGCCTAAAGGTTATTAACTTTCAACAAATTCAAAGAACTTTGGACCGATCGCCTAAGCCTTGATGAATAAGAAGGGCACAGCAATAAGTAATATACTTGACCACAGGTGGTCAAAGAGGCTAAAACAAGGTAGGGTTTTCTATTTAATAAGTTAACCCTTTTGGCGCAATGAATTAAGAAACCATTCCTTCAATGAAAACAAGAATCAATGAAACCAAGTGCAATTCAATCTATTAATAATGGAGATTGGGTGTATTTCTGTCTGTAACCAAAACTACATCACATCACAGCTTATGTCACAATATTCTCAATGAACTAGACGGGAGCTGCACAAGAATGCTAAGGGTGATCATGAACAAGACGTGGAAACAGCACCCCACGAGAAAGCAGCTGTACGGCCACCTGCCACATATCACCCAAACCATCTGAGTAAGACGGACAAGACACACACGGGACACTGCTGGAGAAGCAAGGACGAACTCATAAGCGATGTCCTCCTGTGGAAGCCAGACCATGGGCACGCCAGTGTGGGCTGACCAGCAAAGACGTACATTGATCAGCTCTGCGCGGATACAGGATGCTGCATAGAGGACCTCCCGAGAATGATGAGCGATAGGGACAGATGGAGAGAGACTGTCATGGATATCCATGCTAATCAGCGCGACATGATGATGATGATGATTAATGAGTATTTAATTTACAGTCTAAATTGTTAAAACTGTTGTGATGTGTAGTTTCGTATTCCTTGGTGTAGCCATAGTAGTAATTCTCTGAGCGTATCGTAGCTCTATCTCTTAGCTTCTCGTAACTAGTTCTCCCATGTCCTCTAAACTGTCTATATATATCTCCTGCTGTAATACACATATGTAAATGAGATAACACGCCATTGGCCATCTCACTACAAAAACATAGAATGAAAACAACACTGTGTTATATGCACTCAAAATTTGAGTAAGCAATTTTAAAAATTGTTGTTTTTTTTTTTTTTGTTGTTTTTTTTACTCTCACACACTTTTTTTTCAGTAACAAGAAGTTGACTAAAAGATTAAGAAATAAATAAATACCTATGATTTTGTGTAAAATTTATGTGCAAAATAGAGACAAATAGATCTGTTTGAAATAATGAAGTGTTTATCTGTTTAAAATGATTGTGAAGATACATTTTTGTGCCATATATAATTAGAGACCATAATTGTTAAATTGACTTTGGCATAAAATAACCCAACAAGGGTTGACATGATACATTTTTGTGCCATATATAATTGGAGACCATAATTGTTAAACTGACTTTGGCATAAAATAACCCAACAAGGGTTGACATGATACATTTTTGTGCCGTATATAATTGGAGACCATAATTGTTAAACTGACTTTGGCATAAAATAACCCAACAAGGGTTGACATGATACATTTTTGTGCCGTATATAATTGGAGACCATAATTGTTAAATTGAATTCAGCATAAAATAACCCAACAAAGTTTGACATGTCATAAAACCAATCATCAACTAAGATAATAGTAAGGGTTGGTTTAGCTCAGTCAGTAGAGCATTTGGCTAGGAATCAAAAGGTTCCTGGTTTGATACCGGCCCTCACCAACTCAGTATGAGTAGCACAGGATCTGTGCGGTAAAGTGAGGAGCTGATGGTAGGTATGGCGCTCCACCTCAGATGCTATAGGATAGACTCCCTTGCTGTCTGGCTGATACCAATATTATGCCACCCCGACAACTTATATCAATACTGAACATGGTGAAAAGCTTTGCTTTTAAATAATAGTCAGAGTTGAATTTG
>CM042159.1:83380629-83385629 GCA_023376005.1 Doryteuthis pealeii | reverse complement strand
AACTTATGTTCAGCATGAATGAAGAAGCCATAACATTATAATTCAGTTTCAAATTAGACTGGAAATTGCTTTATTCTCTCAGAGCATTTTAAATGTATTGCTCTAATAAAACCATACAAATAAGTTCACAGGTCATCTAGTAGAAAATTTAAAAAAACATGATATTTCAATAAGTTAAATAAGACAATCAAGGATGTACTTAAAATAATGAAAGTACAATGCTATTTCTTCAAGCAATCAAAACCATCTCCTCCTCCCCACTACTCCCCCTCCTCCTCACATACAATATTTGGAATAAAATCCGACAGTATGAGAAAAGGAATACAATATGGAAAATTAAATTGACATGATTCACTATAAGGATAGCTTCTTAAAAGAGAGAGAGAGAGAGAAAACAAAAAAAAAAGCTTTACAGTGAAACCTTTCAATTTAATTTTCCATATTGTCTTCCTTTCCGCATATATATAATGTCTGTACAAACATATGCATATGTAAATAAAACATATGAGTGTATAAGCAACTAAAAACAAACAACAACAACAAAAACACTATGCACAAATGCGTAAACACTTATTTATGTATATCTATGTCTATACATAACTGAATGTATATATATGCATAAAAAGGTACACATGAAATATATTTTTAGTAGACACATGTACTTATGTGTAGTTATGTACATTCTGTTCCCCCCCTCTCTCTCTCTCTCATATACATATATATATATATATATATATATATATATAATCATATTATATTTATCATATTACATATATAAAATCACTCAGAACTGAGTGATGTAGAAATACATATTTATTTTGAAAAAAAAAACAGCATTTTTGGAATATTGTTCAACATCAATTTTCCAAGTTTAGATGGCCTACCTGTCTGTCTTGAAAATCAGCATTTGAAATCCAGGTGATTTATCTATGTTCATACTCTAACCACTCATATTGATGTGAAATAGACATTTACCAAACTCCAATATAAATAAAATGTAAAGTCGGTGGAGTTGCCTATTGTCGGTATAAGCAGTATCTGTTCAAATTTATTTCCATTTTTCTTTTTTATATTTATATATTCACCTCACCTGGATGGTTTGTGTAATAGAAGGCAAGAACAAACTCATAAATGACATTCTCCGATGGACATACTACACACGAACACACCAGTGTAGGTCAAACAGCAAAAACCTTAATCTCTGTAAGGATTCTAAATGCCGTGTGGAAGACCTACAAGGAACAATGACCAACAGGGACATTTGGCAAGGAAAGTCATGAAAATTGATGCTATGGATGATATGTATATTGTTTTTGCTGTTCACTGTCTTGTTCTCTTTTTTCCTTTCTTTCTTTTTGGTGCAAACTTTATCAAAAATGATTCAAAAATTTTTTTTTTCGAACATTTTTAAAAATTCTGTTTTGTTTCCAACGGATTTTTCTCTACTCAAAAAATAAAAAAATTCACTCTGATGAAGGTCGTAAAAAAATCTCTGTGTACGGAATATTTTTTCCTATTATTATTATTATCATTATTTCAATTTCATCTGATTATTTTAATAATAATAATAATAGCGTAATCCGTATACATTTTGATAAACGGACCGAAACACATGTGTAAGTGATATCGAGTGATATCGAATTCATTTTTATCTATCTACATTTCTTTTCTTTACTCATTTTTTCCTCAAACTTTATCAGTGCCAACCATGATATCAAATTGAATTGGTTGCCTCCTCAGTATCTCTATTTCTGTTTGATGATTGTTGTATCCTTTGCATGAACTAAGCCACAGTGTGAAAAATTAGAAGTTTATATTTTAATATCTTAGTTCTTTTTGTGGCTGTCTTTGTACATTGATCAATTTTACATTTTCTTTTTTCACTGTTGCAATTTACTTGTCATTTTAATAACATTTTGTTGTTTTTCAAGTAGAATTCCATGCTGATGATATACGTGCACAATTATTTAAGAAGCAGTTCTTCATATAGAGACAAAAATATAGATTTGAATCGTGATTGTCACACAACATCAGCTCACGCATCAATGGCCAATGCCAAATTCGTTTAAATAATACAACAAACAAATATGGAAAGAAAAAAAGAAAGCCAGTTCACACTATTTTTCAAATATCTAGAGACAATGAAAATCAACCTTGTTTAAAACAAAAACAAAAAAAACAAACAAATTGTAACACTCTTGAAAGTGGTTGATGATATAACAGAAAGTTCTTGAAACTGAATTTTTCAGATAATTTCAACATTCATTCAGGGAGGGGGGATCTCTATGGTATCATGGTTGGTGGGTTGAATTTTACGGCATGTCAACCCTTGTTGGGTTATTTTATGCCGAAAACATTTTGTTTATTCATTCTTAATGTGTACTCAATTTTTTTTAAACACATTTTTTTTCTATTTAACAACATAGATGGGACCCTAACAGATACTATCACTCCAGATCAGAGTGGACCTGGGAGTAATAGCAATGAAGGGGTACTCCACACTCTCCAGAGCTCCAAAATTTGAATTTCCCATTAGATGCACTTTAACGTCATACCCAGGATGGTGGCAGAGTGGCTAACGTACTGGACTGCAACATTGTAGTAAGCAGTTTTGAACTCCAGTCATTCTCTTACATTCCTTTTTCGGACTAATACCTTTGGGAAAGGTATGAACCCAGCAAAAGGTTGAATCGTCCCACAACTGCTCTTCTACTGGCTTTGGCATTATATAACCCATTAGGGTTGATATGCCATTAAACAAAGAAATTAAACCAAACCTACATTCATTTGATCCAGATTTATATTCCCTTGTTCATAAACAAAAGAAAAAACTGTAAAAAAATTCATACAATCTTCCTTTTCAGTTCTTTTCAACCAAAACATGCATTAACAAACCACTGCCTGCCCAAATTATATGCATATATGATAAATGCATTCATGGTGTAA
Source organism: Doryteuthis pealeii (assembly GCA_023376005.1). NCBI lineage: Eukaryota > Metazoa > Mollusca > Cephalopoda > Myopsida > Loliginidae > Doryteuthis > Doryteuthis pealeii. Next base: position 83,382,683 of record CM042159.1, on the reverse strand, counting down.
TGGTTATCATCATAGGAAATGGACTCATACAATCTTCCTTTTCAGTTCTTTTCAACCAAAAACAAAAAACTGCTGCCCAAATTATATGCATATATGATAAATGCATTCATGGTGTAACAGTTATCATCATAGGAAATGGACTCGGTAAACCAAGTTCAATTCCTAGACAAGGCTGTTAGTATGTCGTATAGTACTAATACAGTTTGGAAAGGTATGCATCCAACAATTCTCTATCCAGCTATGAGTAAATAGTAGAGTAATTGATATCTTTAAACTTGGTTAGGCAACCAGTATAGAAGTAAACTCTGAATTAAAAAAACTGTTTAACTCCACTTAAGAAATTGATCATGTGTCACGTCCTACTCGTGCAGAAGGGTTGAAAAATATATATATATATATATATATATATATATATATATATAGAGCTATAGTGTGGGATTGTCACCGTTTCAGCTTTTACTGGAACGGTGTGTCAAACGCAGTATTATTGGGAGAGTGCTCAATATAAAATAGAGCTGTTATATAATATAATAAAATAAATATACAAATGTTTTACATATCTATTTATTTGGTGACAAAGGAACAGTCACCAAATAAATAGATATGTAAAACTTTTATATATTTATTATATATTATATATATATATATATATATATATATATATATTATAAATGCATGCACCAAAACATATATATAATCTGCATATATGTAATTAAATATAAATGTATATATGTATAATCATTTGCAGAATGGATCATATAAGTACATATAAACAATAATCCTTTGCATTTGAACATGTGCAGAATGTAAGTATGACTAATGCATATAAACAAAGTTGATCTGCAGCTTTTTAACTATCTGAAAGATTTATGAGACGTTAGATACGAATGGTAGAAATAGAAAAATACAGATTATAGAAATAATTTGTGAAATGCATTTGTCTATTTCCCCTTCTTTCTATTCAATAATGTCATTTCCATAAAGTATCATTATATATATTGGATAGATGGATGTGACTATAAAAATTATCACAAAAAATCTTTCACCTCCCCTGAATTATTGTTAATAAAACATCTGCAACTGACCAAAGGACAGAAAAATACTGTTAAATCAATGTACAGGAAAAAAAAAAATCTTACATGTGTTGACAGTTTAAAAAATTACAATTCTTCATGATTAAGCATCAGATGACCAAAAGACATTTGATCGCACGCTCTCACTCACTCACTCTGGGTATCCTGACACTCACTTTCACTCACTCTGGGTATCCTGACACTCCCTTTCACTCACTCACTCACCCTGGGTATCCTGACACTCTCTTTCACTCACTCACCCTGGGTATCCTGACACTCTCCTTTCACTCACTCACTCACTCTGGGTATCCTGACACTCCCTTTCACTCACTCTGGGTATCCTGACACTCCCTTTCACTCACTCTGGGTATCCTGACACTCCCTTTCACTCAGTCACTCTGGGTATCCAGATATTTGCTCTCACTCACTCTGGGTACCTTACACTTGGTCTCCCAACACTTGCTTTCACTCATTCACTCTGGGTATCCTGACACTCACTTTCACTCACTCACCCACTCTGGGTACCTGACATTTGCTCTCACTCACTCTGGGTACCTGTCACTTGGTCTCACCATTTGGTCTCCCAACAGTCGCTTTCACTCACTAACTCACTCTGAGTACCCAACACTCACTTGCACTCATTGTGTACCTAACACTAACTCTCACACAAGGTAATACAATCAACAAAGGTAGTTTGAAAAGTTTCTTCCTTTTCTCTTTAATCAACATACACTCTCCTCAACCTGCAAACTCAGACTGTTCATCTCCATCAGCCATGCTTGCAGACAGAACACAGGAAAAAATAAAAATTAATAAAAGAAGATGAGGAGCCTGGTTGTTGTAACACTGGACATGGAGACTGCGGCTATTTTCGGCCTCGCTCATGCATATGCACATGGCCTCCCTCAGTTAAACTGATCACATGTCACCTATAACAACCCAGAGGGTGTAGTTAACCATACACACCAATTTGATGTTCTT
>CM042159.1:83373129-83378129 GCA_023376005.1 Doryteuthis pealeii | reverse complement strand
TTAATGGATAATACAATTTTTTTTATAAATACATTTTTCTATTTAACCCATAGATGGGACCCTAACAGGTACTACCACTCCGGGTCAGAGTGGACCAGGGAGCAATGGTGATGAATGGGGTGCTCCACATTCCCCAAACCTCCAAAACTGGAACCTCACCATCAGATAGAGTTTAACGTCATTCCCAGGACATGTAGACCCTCAGTCACTGCCTTTTAGCACCCATATGATAAAAAAGGGGTTGGGGCTTGCCATATGGTTATGAGATTATAGATCGGCAACTGCACGTGCGGCAGGTTTTCCTACTTCATAATACTGATTTTGTCTAAGGAAACGGTAGGTACTATACAACTGTTACATAGTTTATGAGCAGTCATAATTTATGAACATGCTTGTAGTTAGAATTTGAATTAGGGCCGTTAACTTAAAAATAATGGGGCCCCTTGGAAAATTACCGGTGACAGTTAATAAACTTTGACCCATTAAAAGGTGCGCAATTGGACGCATAGGAATAGTTTCTAGTTTAGAGCAGTTTGAACCTGGCTTTCAAGGAGTGTAGACGTTGTTTGTTAGCTCTCGGGTCCATCTCCCTTCGCAGCGGAATTATGGTCTAAGAAATAAAACTTGATCAAGAAACACTAATTCTTGTTATTAATTGAATATTAAGACAATGACCAGTCAAGCCCACCTATAAGAAGAATTAATAAAGAAAATCAACATTGAGCAGAAGCCTTGTGATATATCCAGGTTAAGGGATATATTCTGAAGTTGGCATTTGGTATATTATCGCAGTAGTCGTTGGTGCGTCAAATAGCAATACGTCTGCCGAGCAGTTGTGGTGTAGTCTAGCAAGTAAGATTAGGTTGTAGGCTGAGGTATAGGTGTAGGTGCCTGTACCAACACAGTGTCGACTATTTATACATGACACTGTCCAATCAGATTATAGTGAGGGGGTACTAAGGTATTTACATATTCATTACATCACCTTGAATAAAAGTCAGCCCAAAGAACATGGCAACCGAGGTAGAGTCAACAAGCAGAGTAAGCAAGTAAGATCACCAACTATCATCCTTATCTCTAATCTATCTTTCTGTCTCTCTCTTATATACCAAGAGAACTCTCCATTATATACACCTGAGTAAAAGGGTATATAACACAACTTGGTCTTAATACGGTTGCAGGAGTTGCCACAATTATCAAAGGGACTCCAGTTCTTAGTTTTTGCCACTTAATCATGACAAGTTACCCTTCTAAGCCGGTAGGTGTTTGAGCCCAGTCTATCCTACTATTTACCCAAATCTGAGGCGAAAAGAGATGGATTCATGCCTTTCCCAAAGCATGAATCCATTATACATGATAACAACCATGATGTTACTTGAGCTTTCAAAATCTGTAAAATCTAAAAAATCAGTTTTTAATGAACTTATAAAAAAAGAAATACGAACCATCACTTTTCTTTCTTGACTTCCTTCAAACAAGAAAAAAAAATGTCTTTAAGACAAAATAGTCATCAAATGTGATGCAGAAAACAATCATCAAGTTGAAATGTTAAAGTTCTACCTGTGAAATATTCTTTAAACTTTTCATATTTTCCAACAATCACTCATTTTGATCCATAAAACATTTCTTGTCTGATTAATAATTCTAACAAAATTAACATCTTGAAGAATTCATCAAATCAAAACCCAAACAATCATTTTTTTAGGAGGAAATACAAAATCTAATTAAAAAAATAGCATGAAGGTATAAGAAAGAAGAAAAAAAAAAAAAAAAAAAAAATATATATATATATATATATATATATATATATATATATATATATATTAAATTTTACTTGAAGGCACTTACAATGCATGTATCGCATAAAATTCGATACTTTTTCTTATAGAAATAAGAAAAAGTATCGAATTTTCTTATAGAAATAAGAAAAATAAGAAAAATTTTCTTATAGAAATAAGAAAAATAAGAAAAATTTTCTTATAGAAATAAGAAAAAGTATCGAATTTTATGCGATACATGCGTTGTAAGTGCCTTCAAGTAAAAATTTAATATATACTTTTTCAGCAACGTTTCTAAAATAAACAAACATCCAAAAATCTTATATATATATATATTTTAATGACTGAATAATAAGGTTATGAAAGATCAATGAAAAATGACATACATATAGAGGGTAAGACCCCCAGGGTGAGAACATCAAATTAATGGGTAACTCATCCTTACAGACTGCCACAAAGCCTATTATTTCTAAAATTTGTGTTTATGATATTGAAAACTCAAACTACAATATTCATGAAAACAAGGATAACAACTTTAACATTCATTGCTTTGAAAAAGAATGCCATCTACCATTTTAAAAGTTGGATCATGTTGCTATTAACAGGATTGCGTACATAACTTTGTATTTGGCTTAAATTCTTCTTTAACTTCTTCTTCTTGTAACTATTCTCCCCCCCCCCCCACTCTAAAGAGTAAAATCTGATCCATAGTAATTTAATGTCCTCTTCAGCAGCCACTACTTGAATCCTGATTACTATTTCTTTTTTTTAATGATAATGGTATGTAATAAGACAAGAAGTTTTACATAGCTGGTATTATGGTTAGATCAAATAAAAACAATGTAGGTGACATGATCATTTCCCTTATAACTTGTCCCTTTCATCTGCACATGGATTCTGTTATAGTTGATATAACCTATTGACATAAATGGAATGCGCCGACGGCTACTATAAGTACCAGGAACAATTGTGGCTTGACACAAAGCAAATGCGAGTCAGCTCATAACTGTATTGGTCGGACACAATCTCTACTTTCTTTGCTGTAAATTTCTACTCCTTTTGTTCAATACATTTGTATACATTGTTACCAGTTGTTTGTCTTATTTTTGACCCTTAAAACCCCCACAACAGATTCTTTTTCTTTTTTTAAATCTCAGAAATAGACACTTTAATGTACAACAAGCACATTATTGAAAAATGGTTTTCTAACTTTGTGTATTCTGTCATTATATTGACCAAATCATGAATGATGAAAATATTTATCAATGTTGGCGTTTTTTGGGATATAAGGCGTGTGTCAAATGACCACTTCTACTTATAGACTCGCCGATAATCATGTGACCAACCTATTGGCCAACCACTGGCAGTGCTCTGCTGCTGATATTATTATTTATACTGGCTGTTCTGATCTTAGCCACTCAATTGCCTTTGAGCCTTCGTGGATGACAGAACATAGGATTATACCACTGGACCTTTGACACTACGTAGGATTCCAAAACTTAGGACTTATTCACTTACCAAAGGATTCTATAGTTCAGGACTTAATTACTTTAAGTCCTTTTCAACTGGCCAAGGATGGCAGTCAGAAACTTAACATTTATCAATGAGACAAAGTCCCAATGTTAGATTGGATTCTTTATGCCTTTTTAAATAAAATTAACCATTGTAACGTGATTATGAAGGTCCACCGGAGTTTGATAGTGGAAATAAAACTGTGGGCGGACTGCTATAGAAAGAGAGGAAGAAGAAATAAGAGAAAGTAAAGGTTAAAAAAAGGAGGAGTGGACACAACGGGTTGCCGGTAATTTGACCGAGGTATGACCCCCGGAAGTCGGGTGTTGACCGGAAGTGGAAGTCACGTGGTGACGAGGAACAAGAAACAAGAAAATCAGTCTCTTTTGCTTTCCGGCAGCATAGAGTTCGGACGGGGGCTGCTGGGCCCTAGTTTGGGACAGCGCGATAGTTGGTACTATGTTAAAAGGTACAGGAATTTAACAGTGTCCTCTCTTTCTTCCTTTCCTCCTCTCCGAACAGAGTCCACGACACAAGCCTGAAAATAAATGCTAAGCCCTTGTGACGATATATCTCACGTGTTGTACCTTTTTTATAGACAATGACGACCGCCACGTAACAAATACCTTTTTAGTGCCGTGAATTTTAAGGCACGTTGACAAGCCCTGCTACCTTACACCATTTCTCAGCATTATTTCTTAATTTCTCTAAATTCTTCAAATTTGTCTCTTTAATAGAAATAAGTTTTTCTTTTTCTGTGGATGACTTAAAATTTCTGCTTTTCTTTTTTTTTTTTTCTTTATATATCATTGACCCAAATCAATGTTGCTTAATTTTGTCAGTCCAATATAGAAATTTTTTTTTTCTTTTGCTATAAAAACTAATTTGGCTCTAGGAATAAATTTCATAATAGAGTTCAGAAGTTTAAGTATTATTCTAAATTACAGAAAGTCTCAGGATTAGGAACACTCAAGTTATGTACAATTCATTGCATTACTTTTTGATATTCATGAAAACATTGCAGATCATAGGTTTAAGGAAAGAGAATACCATCAAAAAGTATTTTCATTTTCTAATCAACTGCACGTTGTTTTTTAAAGTTTATATAATACTCTCTATATATATCATGGCGTAATGGTTATCATCATAGGAAATAGGTGAATAGAGTTCAAGTCCTGGATGAGGCTGGTTTGCATTTTACATAGTGCTAATACCATTAGAAAAGGCATGAATCCAAGTATTCACCTTTGAGTAAAGCAGATTGGCCTTGTATAGCAACAAGTTTAGAAGAAGGAAAACTCTGAATTCAAATCTGTTAATCTTCCACTAAAAAATTGACCTTGTGTCACATCTTGCTTTTGTAGAGGGGTTGGGTAAATATATATAGTATCTTTTGAATTAAGCTCTTCTGAAAATTTTTGAGTGTTGGAGTTCAGCTCTTCTCTATCTTGAAGAATAATCAAACTAAGTTCCAATTACCGTCGAATTGGTAAGATACGGCAACAAGCGGTTGTAACTTAATACAAACCAGTCTTGTTGCAATACTACTGCAGAAGGACAGGGTATTTATAAAACTCCACAATATCATTGAAACCAAGCAGCCAATCAGAACACAATGAATGGAATCACCCAAATGCATGAATGGATCATTCTTGATTTCTATAAATACCAACTGTCTTGGACACTGCTTCAGTTGTGCTTAGCTAGTTG
>CM042159.1:83363129-83368129 GCA_023376005.1 Doryteuthis pealeii | reverse complement strand
AGTAGTTTAAATTTATTTATTTTTTATTGTTATCAAACACAGACAGATAAGTGAATGAACCTGTTTGGTAGGATGGTCGACTCATGAGTGCATAGTCAAATTCTTAGTTGAATTTCTGGTGTGCAAATATAGTGAAATTTCACATTTTTAAAATTTGCTTTTTGCTGAAAAATGTGGTACAGAAGTCTTAATCATGAATTAGCATATCTTCTTATGTTTGTTTTGTTTTGTTTTACGGCATATCAACATCGGTGGGTCATTTAATGCCGACAAAGTAGTGAAATAAACTCATTCTTAATGCATAATACAATTTTGTTTATAAACTCATGTTTTTCTATTTAACTCATAGATGGGACCTTAACAGGTACTACCAATCCGGGTCAGAGTGGACCAGGGAGCAATGGTGATGAAAGGGTGCTCCACATTTCCCAAACCTCCAGAACTGGAACCTCACCATCAGATAGAGTTTTACGTCATTCCCAGAACATGTAGACCCTCAGCCACCACCTTCTAGCACCCATATGATAAGGATTGTGGGTTGCCATAAGGGCAATAGGGTTGGGGCAATCATATAGGTGCTATTATCAGAGCTGAGAGGATTTGTTTGTCTTCATTGTTTTGATGGCAGATTGTAGTTTCCAGAAGAATAATGGTTGAGACGTCTAAGTAATAGATCTTGTGTCACATCCTACTCTTGTGGAGGGGTTGGGTAAATACATGTTGTATTTAAAGTAGAATCCCACCCTGTTTGAGAAATTCTGCATGGATGTTATCAGAGCTGAGGGGATTTGTTTGTCTTCATTGTTTTGATGGCAGATTGTAGTTTCATGAAGAATAATGGTTGAGACGTCTAAGTAATAGTCTTGTGTCACATCCTGCTCTTGTGGAGGGGTTGGGTAAATACATGTATTTAAAGTAGAATCCCACCCTGTTTGAGAAATTCTGCAATGGATGTTATCAGAGCTGAGGGGATTTGTTTGTCTTCATTGATTTGATGGGCAGATTGTAGTTTCAATGAAGAATAATGGTTGAGACGTCTAAGTAATAGATCTTGTGTCACATCCTGCTCTTGTGGAGGGGTTGGGTAAATACATGTTGTATTTAAAGTAGAATCCCACCCTGTTTGAGAAATTCTGCATGGATGTTATCAGAGCTGAGGGGATTTGTTTGTCTTCATTGATTTGATGGCAGATTGTAGTTTCCAGAAGAATAATGGTTGAGACGTCTAAGTAATAGATCTTGTGTCACATCCTGCTCTTATGGAGGGGTTGGGTAAATACATACATGTTTTTATTTAAAGTAGAATCCCACCCTGTTTGAGAAATTCTGCATGGATGTTATCAGAGCTGAGGGGATTTGTTTGTCTTCATTGATTTGATGGCAGATTGTAGTTTCAAGAAGAATAATGGTTGAGACGTCTAAGTAATAGATCTTGTGTCACATCCTGCTCTTGTGGAGGGGTTGGGTAAATACACATGTTTTTATTTAAAGTAGATCCCACCCTGTTTGAGAATTCTGCATGGATGTTATCAGAGCTGAGGGGATTTGTTTGTCTTCATTGATTTGATGCAGATTGTAGTTTCATGAAGAATAATGGTTGAGATGTCTAAGTAATAGATCTTGTGTCACATCCTGCTCTTGTGGAGGGGTTGGGTAAATACATGTTGTATTTAAAGTAGAATCCCACCCTGTTTGAGAAATTCTGCATGGATGTTATCAGAGCTGAGGGGATTTGTTTGTCTTCATTGATTTGATGGCAGATTGTAGTTTCCAGAAGAATAATGGTTGAGACGTCTAAGTAATAGATCTTGTGTCACATCCTGCTCTTGTGGAGGGGTTGGGTAAATACATACATGTTTTTATTTAAAGTAGAATCCCACCCTGTTTGAGAAATTCTGCATGGATGTTATCAGAGCTGAGGGGATTTGTTTGTCTTCATTGATTTGATGGCAGATTGTAGTTTCATGAAGAATAATGGTTGAGATGTCTAAGTAATAGATCTTGTGTCACATCCTGCTCTTGTGGAGGGGTTGGGTAAATACATGTTGTATTTAAAGTAGAATCCCACCCTGTTTGAGAAATTCTGCATGGATGTTATCAGAGCTGAGGGGATTTGTTTGTCTTCATTGATTTGATGGCAGATTGTAGTTTCATGAAGAATAATGGTTGAGACGTCTAAGTAATAGATCTTGTGTCACATCCTGCTCTTGTGGAGGGGTTGGGTAAATACATACATGTTGTATTTAAAGTAGAATCCCACCCTGTTTGAGAAATTCTGCATGGATGTTATCAGAGCTGAGGGGATTTGTTTGTCTTCATTGATTTGATGGCAGATTGTAGTTTCAAGAAGAATAATGGTTGAGACGTCTAAGTATTTGAGTGGACACTGGGGATGTATTTCACGATATCAGTGACAGATTTTGAAGGATGATTGAGCAGGTTGCAGAAACTTACATCAAGTTTACCCAATAGTGCAACAACAGACAGTGGATTTTTAGACTCTACACAATGCATGAAGATAAGGATTTTGAACAAATGTAAATAAGAAATACAAATATAGAGCAGGTAGACTCTTGTTGGGTTATTTAATTCCAATGTCAGCTTAAAATTATGGACCACAATTATATTAAGTACAAAAATTTTATTTATTTATTTTTTTCTTCTCCCACCATTTCAAGCTAACTGTAAATACATTTCAATATTTTATTGGAAACAAATTATACTGTATGGGGTACAAGGTAGGAGTTAGACTGCTCTGCATCACCTGGACCCTAACAAAGCGCCTTGAGAATAAGCTAGATGGGACCTGCACAAGAATGTTGCGTGCAGTCCTGAACAAGTCGTAGAAGCAGCACCCCACAAAGAAGCAACTATATGGTCCCTGCCCCCCATCTCGCAAACCATCCGGGTGAGACGGACTAGGCGTGCAGGACACTGCTGGAGAAGCGAGGACGAACTCATAAGCAACGTTTTCCTGTGGAAGCCAACACATGGACATGTTAACGTAGGATGCCCACAGAATCATTTTAAACAGGTAAACATTTCTGTTTCTTGGGAAAGGCATGAATTTCAAACAGATCTATTTGACCCATAGATAGGTTAGATTTTATGGCCAGTCAAACCCTCGGGTTATTTTATACAAAAGACGTTTTTGTTCCAACTTTGTGCTGTATGGTCATTATTTATGCATTTATTTGCAGGTATTATTTCAGGTATTACTTCTGTTAGTAATTGACCTATAGATAGGACCTTAACAGGTACTACCACCCTGTTTCAGAATAAACCTTGGAGTATTGACAATGAAGGGGTGACTCCAAACTCTCCAGAATCAAAGCCTCAACAGGAGATGCAACCAATGTATTCTAGGTCCTACCAACAGGCCAGGGCCTTGTTTTTAAAATAGCATTAACAAATAAACAGGAAGCTCATTTATAAGTACTAGCAAAATAAGAAACGCCCTCTGGGCAACGTAAAATAAATATTGCCTGAGGGGATGGGAGTTGAAAATTTAATATTAGAGAGTTTTTATCATAAGTAAAATCATCAAATTTATATAAGGAGTAAAAAATAAAATAAATTTATTAAAGGAGTAAAAAATAAAAAAATTTGAAATGGAAACTTAGTTCTGATAACTTTAAATATATATTAAAATAAAACAAACTATATATAGATAGATAATACCAGGTATGTATTTATTAAAACTTGTTTTAAAAAACCAATGAGGACTGTCTAATGTTGCATGCTCAAATTTTGAGAATATTTATTCTACGTTATGATGTTTTAGGTAGTGTGATGTAATCAGTGACGTCGTTTTTGTTACGGACAAAAAACGGAAGTGAATCTCCATTATTAATAGATATAAATCCACAAACCATTATAATATAAATGGGTGGTTTCACTGGTCTTTTCATAGCCACTGAATGGGCTTTCATTCTTGCTTTTTTTAAATTATGTACAATTTATAGCTGTTTTCAACGCGAGTTCAATTCCTGGACGAACATGTTGGCATTTCACATAGTGCTAATACCCTTGGTAAAGGTATGAAACCAATTCTCCCTCCAGCTATGGGTAAATAGTAGGGTAGACTGGGCTCTTTAACCTTGATCAGGCAACCAGTCTAGGAGAAGGAAAACTCTGAATTCAAACCTATTAAACCCCGCATAAGAAATTGACCTTGTGTCGCATCCTGCTCGTGCGGAGGGGTTGGTAAATATATATAGCTATTTTCGGTGACCACAAAAAGACTACTGTGAAAAAGAGCAAAATAATATTAATAATGATGATGATGATTGGCAAGGCTTCATCTGCAAATAACTAAAATATGCAAACTTTACATGTTACATAAACAAAGGTGTTTGTGATGTAATGGTTATTATCATAGAAAACGGACACAGTGAACAAAGTTCAATCCTGGATGAGTTTTTGCATTTAACATAGTGCTAATACCCATGAGAAAGGCATAAATCCAATTATTCCCCAACCAATTAATAGAAGGGCAGACTGGGCTCTTTAGCCTTGGTGTGGTAATTGGTCTAGAAGATGGAAAATTCTGAATTCAAACCAGCAGTATTTAAGTAAAATTGATCTTGTGTCACATCCTGCTTGTGGTGGATCTTTTCTCCTCCCACCTATTGGTAAATAGAAGGGCAGACTGGGCTCTTTAGCCTTGGTATGGCAACTGGTCTAGTAGAAAGAAAACTCTAAATTCAAACCTGTTACACTCCGCTAAATAAAATTGACCTTGTGTCACATCCTGCTCATGCAAAAAGGTTGTGTAAATACATAAAAGGATTATTGTGATGACCAAAAAAAAAAAACAACAATTGTATTTGCAATATGAAATTAACTAAAGATTTCCAGTATTATGCCTTAAAAATCAGGTCCATTACATATACAAGAACATGCATGACAGAAAGCTTTTAAAGAAAATAATACCATTCCGTAATTTGTCTAAGACAATGAAGATTAAGAAAATCTGGCCATTGCAAAAGCAATTCTTT
>CM042159.1:83295629-83360629 GCA_023376005.1 Doryteuthis pealeii | reverse complement strand
TAGAAAGAGAGAGAAGAGAGAGAGAGAGAGAGAGAAAGAGTGAGAAAGAAGAGAAAGAGTGAGAAGAGAGAAAGAGTGAGAAAGAAAGAGAGAAAGAGAGAGAAAGAGAAAAAAGAGTTTGCTCAGCAATATTTGATGATTGTTAGTATTAAAACTACAAATACTTAATGACCGTCTTACAACAAACACTTGACTCGATGATGAAGTGATCATAGTGAAAATATATGAAATGGTATGGCCTGTTTATTTTGAAAATTAACAAAGCAAGCAGGACAAAAAACCAATAGTTTAGCCTGATCAAAAAAATATACGTTTTAAGTACCTCTAGGTATTTATGTTCTTATTAGCAGAGTTCTGAAAAAATGATGGTATTATTCATAAATGGATAGCCACTTCTGCCTATGACCAGTATAGTGTAGTATATGTTCAACCTAGGATCAAAGTATTGTAGGAATTACATTCCTTACTTACTATGTTTCTATTTTATGCTAGGGGACATGAGAGGTAATTTCCTTACATTTCTTCTAGTAGGCACAGCAGCCTTATAAAACCAAAAGCACCAAAGTAAAATTCTCTTTGATCTTCTAGTCTCAACAAAGCAAATCACCTGTCTACAAGACTGGGAAAGGAGACTTATTGCCTGCAGTAACCTCGTATTGCACAGCATACAAGAATATGCTCAATATGTAAGTCTACATTTTCCTTTTTACTAGGACTCAAGATTTTCTCTTCTAAAAGACTATTTTCCTATTAGGACATTTCCTCCATACAACTCTTTACATTCCTAATGTCATTCTTCTGGGTTTATTCAGGAAATAAAATTGTTTTTGTTAATTTGTTGTGAATTGTTTTTTTTATATATATCTACAAGATGATATATCATATTACACAAAACAATTTAACATACAAAGACAACCTTTAGTTGTTAAGACCCTAGCTCATCTGCTACAGTACCACGCCCTGGCATTTCTGCTCCGCTGTTTTTAGACCGGGATTAAAGTGTGGTATCTGTTCTTGTCTTTGGATAAGACATAGCTTATTTGTAGTGACCATGGTTCAGAGATTCCAACCCTGTGGCTACACTTTTCCTAAAGCACCAGAAGAGAAGGTCAAAAGCATTCGATTCTAGCATGACAGTGGTTGTGGGGGTATGGGACTCCTTGTTAAACTATGTGTGATAGACTCTCCTGTCGATCGACGAATGAGTGTTGATATAATGAACATCCACACAGTGATTTTTTTATAGTGGTGAAGGCTTGTGTTGGACCATCCACACTTTTTGGCACAGTTGATAGGAAAGAATTGGTGCATCAAGGGTTGCCACAAACCCAATCAATGACCGACCTCAGGAATTTTGAACTCAGAGTTATCCCTCTTCTAGACTGGTTACCTACCCATGGCTAAAGGGCCCAGTCCGCCCTACTATTTAACCCATAGCTGGAGGGAATTTTGAATTCAGTTATCCCTCTCCTAGACTGGTTACCTACCCAAGGCTGAAGGGCCCTGTCTGCCCTACTATTTAACCCATAGCTGGAGGGAATTTTAAATTCAGAGTTATCCCTCTCCTAGAATGGTTACCTATCCAAGGCTGAATGGCCCAGTCTGCCCTACTATTTAACCCATAGCTGGAGGGAGAATATATGGATTCATACCTTTCCCAAGGGTATTAGCGTTATGTGAAATGCCAACAGCTTCATCTAGGAATTGAACTCGAATCAACGAGTCCATTTTCCACGACTCTAACCACTAGCCCACACGCCTCCAAACTTTGTGTAACACATCACATTCAAGGAGCTGCAGTTAAATAAAGGGTCAGAGCATAGCACCCAGCCTCCTCCAAACAGCTCTTGGATAGCCACTTCTGCCTATGACCAGTATAGTGTAGTATATGTTCAACCTAGGATCAAAGTATTGTAGGAATTACATTCCTTACTTACCATGTTTCTATTTTATGCTAGGGGACATGAGAGGTAATTTCCTTGCACTATGTGGTGTAGTAAGCAGCCTTATAAAACCAAAAGCACCAAAGTAAAAGTCTTGATTGGGTCTTTTGCCCAACAATGACATTTCATGCATTGAGTACATATTAAATTTTATTATACTTTGAACAATATTTTTCAAACAGCAATTTTCATCAAAACAATAATATAATATAATTTTGTCTAGTTGGAACTTATTCCAAAGTTGCATGATAAACAACATTTTAGGTTTTCCCATTTGGGGTCAGTAAAATAGCTTGTTTCCACCCCCCCCCCCAAGTCTTGAACAACCGGCATAGAAACAATTATTCCTAAATGTATTTCCAACATATAGAAATTGTTATTATACAAAAGAATTTGTCTAAACCCCCCCCCTAAAAAAAATCCCAGAAAACAATCACAGTAATTAAAAAATTTAGGAATCCAAAATTCCAGGCTTGCAGGTCCAGATTCGGCCAATGAGGTTTTTTAATTTGCTCACAAAGTCAGCCTGATACCAAAATGGTATGATATGTTGGGCTGTGGCCTCTAGGAGTAAAGTTGAAAAAACATGCCAAACTGACATTCACATTTATAAGATATATATATCTTATAAATTATATTTAGATGAATTAGCTTTGTCAATGAGTCAACTGCTGGCCTGGCATTTTTTTGTTAATTACTTATCTATACACATTCCACAACCACTTCTGTTTTGCATTGTCTTACAATATTACAAATGTTTATGTCAAGATACATGACAAAGGAAAGTAACTGAAAACTGACACATGTCAGTCACAGATGATTGATTCCAGTAGCAAAGATATCACTTTTGTTTGTTTAGTTTTAAATCTTCCTTTATTTTAACATTCTATCTTTCATATCATAAATGAACATTTTCTAGTCTTTCTTTATTTTTCCTGCACACTGATATCCTAATTTCAGATTGTTTAAATTGATAAATCTAGAAATGCAAAACATGTTGGGTATCTTGGTAAATTCTTGCCCTCTGAGATTCAAAGAGACTTACATCATTTCTTATTATTCATTTCCTTTCATTTCTTTATTATTAAAACTTTGGAACCAATGTAAAAATGCTACCAAAAAACATTTTCTGTTTTTAGACTTTTCTTGACATTTAAATTCCTTCTCATATCTTAATCTTTGGTTATCATTTTTTTCTTGTAGACTGATATCCTAATTTCAGGTTATTGTTTAAATTGATAAATCTAGAAATACCAAACATATTGGTATTCTTGTTGGGTATCTTGGTTAATTCTTATCCTCTGAGATTCAAAGAGACTTAAGTAATTTATTGTTCCATAGTTTTCATTTCTTTATTATTAAAACTTTGGACCAATATAGAAATGCTACTAAAACATCTTTACCATAAAACCTTTTTCTATTTTTTAGGATTTTCTTGAAATTTAAATTACTTTTCATTGTATTTCATAGCTTGATTTTCTGTCATCATCATCACTTGCTATCTCATAATCACAGGTGCAAACTGTTAACACCAAGTACTTTTTCGGTATTTTATAGTTAATTATTTGCTAACTTAAGGTATTTGCCTCTCACCCCACTTATGAGGGTCTGCATTTGATGTTAAGGCTCCAGTTCTGGAGATTTGTGGCATATGAGTACCCCTTTATTGCTATTACTCCCAGTACTGACCTGGAGTGGTAGTACCTGATAGGGTTTCACTATCTGTCAAATAGATCCATCTGAAAATTATTTCTATTTATAGGAACACAATTACTTAACTCCTAGACATAAAATAACCCTACAGAGGTTGACATGTCATTAAAACCGATCAATCAATCAAACTATGAGCGCTAGAGAAAAACCGAGGATATGTAAAATGACAGGAGGTTATGGCAGAGTATGCCAACACCACTTTATTCACAAGGATTCAATGTCTTGTTTGGCATGCAGCAAATTCAATATTTGCTTTTTGGAATTTTTCCTGGAATCTGTGGCTGGTTTAATTTGCAGATGTGAAACATAGAGACATTGATAGTGCACTTAAACCAAATGGGATCAACAATGAGAAAAGAAATGTAACACTCTTGCTTGGTTTCACATCCTGATTCTCTTGACCTCTCAAAGACATATGAACACAAACCTGAAGCCAGAAAAATTAAACTGGAACTAATTTAGTGCATTATATAATAATTAGCATAGTTTCCGTAATAAACAAAATATTCATTAACATACTAGCAGAGCTAGCCAGCATTGCCTGGGATTTAAGAAGTTAAAATTAAATCTCTTATCTATATCTATAACTAGATTAATAAAAATGCCTGGTTGAATAGAACTTAATGGACCGAAATTCCACCATAATATGTCCCCTTGCCGACCCCCCCCCCAAAAAAAAAACCCCCAGGGAATTAACCAAATTTAATGAAATTTTCAGTGTTGATATATTAAGGAATACAATATATAATGTACCAGTTATTCTATTTAAAAGCTTTTACATTTTTTCAGGTCAGTTAACTTTGAAACACGTATCTTTGAGAATCTGTGTTATGCCTCAAAGATGCATGGTTAAAGTTAACTGACGTGAAAAAAAAATGAAAGTTTTTAAATAAAATAACTGGTGCATTATATCTTTTATTTATTAATACATCAACACTAAAAATTTCATTAAATTCAGTTACTTCCCTGATTTTTGGTATTTTTTTCTTTTGGCGGGGTGACATACAATGGTGGAATTTAGGTCCGTTAAGTTAGATCTAACCAAATGCCTTTTCTATATATTTGTTTTATTATATTATATTCTAATATATTATATTTTATAATGTTTGCACACAGTTATATGGTATTATGTTTTTCTATCTAATACTAATAATTTGTACAGAATTATATTGTTTCAAGTAAGTTCTTACAAACAATTAAATGTTTTCAACTATTCCTATCTATCATTAACGATTCTATTTATTATATAGTAAATGGACACAGTCATCTGTTTGCACGGTTATCTGATGTCAAGTATACTATCCAACTAATAAATTTCAACCAGACCTATTGGACCCATAGAGTGGACCTGGGAGTAATGACACTGAAGAGGTACCCTCCACTCCTGAAAGCTCCAAGATGTAAACATCACCACCAGAGGCAGTTTAATATTTACTATATAATAAATAGAACCGTTAATGTTAGATAGGAATAGTTGAAACCATTTAATTGTTTGTAAGACCCCCTCTCAAAAGGGGTATCCTGGGTATGACATTAAACTGCCTCTGGTGGTGATGCTTACAGCTTTCAGGAGTGGAGGGTACCTCTTCATTGTCATTACTTCTAGGTACACTGACCTGGAGTGGTAGTACCTGTTAGGTTCCCATCTACGAGTCCAATAGATCTGTTTGAAATTTATTAATGTTGGATAGTATACTGACATCGGATAACTGTGCATACCCAGGATACTCCTTTTGAGAGGGGTCTTACCTTTCTGTAGTAGATACACTCAGTGTATTCTAAGCCCTACTGACAGGGTTAAAAGACTAAGTAGACTACTTAGTTCCTCTCTTTTTCTTCAAGTAATGTCATGTGCTACCATAACAATGAAATGTTTATATAAAACACAATATAATTTATAAATAGATTTGTGTCACTACAAGATTGTAGCTATGTTTAAGATTTTTGTATAAGCAAATCAAATTTTGGTAATTCTGAGAAATGCTTTTTTGTTTATCCTGATAAATTTGAATAATCTTTTAATTCTTTAAGTGACTCCATCTATTGCAAAGTTATGTTTTGATGTCATAACAATGGAATCTTGGTCTGTTCCATAACAAGTGGAACTTAAAAGATTTTCAGAATAAACATTATCTTATTATAATGGAGATTGTGTGTTTTTCTGTCTGTAACCGAAACTATATTCCTACTCAAGTCACAATTCTCTTAGTTATTGACATCACATTCTCCATGATTTTATTTTTTATCTAAACCTCAATTATTAATAAAATTGTCTTACATTATTAATACTGTTACCTATGTCTACATACTGACAACATGCAATTATGTTTATATATACAACAAAATAGCAGTTTACAGTGAGAACGGGAAGGCTAATTTGCATATTAATATTAAAAAATCGAATTTAATAAATATGTGCTTAGTATTATTGATTTTTAACTGTTTGGTTTTATTTTAATGAATATAAGCAAAAATCTCTTCAATGAATCTTAAATGAAATCCATTAACAAGATAAAATAACTGTCATTTATTCTTTACTTCCTCTTATAACTAAATACTTAAATTAGAAAAAATAACAATGAAAGACAAGAGTGATGGAAGAGTAAGTTTCAGTTGTTCCATTTTTTATTATACTCCCTCTGTTTCAAATCTTTTATTATACTCCCTCTGTTTCAAATCTTTTTATCTGTATTCTTATTTAGTTTCATTAGCCTTTCTAATTTAGTACAATATTTTATTACATTAAAACTTAAATACTTGCACCCGGAGGGTGCATATATTTGCTAGTGTTTATAAATGATTTTAGAATCATCCAAATAGAACTGTAATGAACAGATTTCTGTTTATTTTCACTATAAAAATAAATAAACAAAAATAAAATAAAATAAACAAACAAAAGTAAAAAAACAAAATAGAAATTAATCAAATTAGCAAAAAAAAAAAAAAAAAGAAAAAAAAAAAAAAAGTCCTCTGGGCAGTGTAAAAATTAATTTTTGAAACATATTTTCAGATGGAGGTGGGAGTTAAAAATTCAATGTCAGAGAGTTTGTACCAGTTTGTAAAATCATCAAATTTATCAAAGGAGTAAAAAAATAAAACAATTTGAAATAGAAACTTAGTTCTGATAACTCTAAATATATATTAAATAAAACAAGCTATATATAAATATATAACCTAATAGTTTATTAAAACTTGTTTTAAAAAATAATGAAAACATAAGGTTGCATGCTCAAATTTTGACTGTATTTTTTCTATGTTATGATTTTGGGTAATGTGACATATGCAGTGACATAGTTTCGATTACAGACAAATAGAGACCTAATCTCCATTATTAATAGATAAATAAATAAAAATTAAATAATTAAATCCAAATAAATAAAACAAAAATCATTGTAGGATTCACTTGAAGCTTAAGTATTAAAAAAAAATTGCATGTCTCTTACATTATTATTTACATGATTCAGGCTATTGTACTCATTATGGGAGCTGCACAAGAATGCTGCGAGCAGTCCTGAATAAGTCGTGGAAACAGCACCCCACAAAGAAGCAGCTGTATGGCCACCTGCCTCCCATATCACAAACCATACAAGTAAGGAGGGCTAGGCATGCGGAGCACTGCTGGAGAAGTAGGGATGAGCTCGTAAGCGACGTACTACTGTGGAGGCCAACGCATGGACATGCTAACGTAGGCTGCCCAACCAGGACCTACATTGACCAGCTATGTAAGGATGCTGGATGCTGCGCAGAGGAGCTCCCAGAGTCGATGAATGATAGGTTATTGTAATCATTGTGGTTATACTTGTAGTATCTTGGTATAATTTTGATATGGGACATTTACCCTAAGGACACAGGCATGAGTAAACACTGCCTATAGTATTATTGTTGTAATAAATATTAGTAATAGATCCACCAACTTGTGGTTTACATGTGTTGTTATTGGGTGAGACTTAAGAGTTAATTTGTAGCTAACTTTGAGACAAATAGAAGATATTACACTACACTACACTATTTCAACCGCTGTAAACTTCCACCTTCTTTAGATGTCTTTTGTTATAATTGGACTATCCTTAAAGTAATGTTCATAGAACCCACCAAATGTGCATGTCTTTAGAATTGATCACCTATTTAGTGGATATTGTGTTTTGACAACATTTTTCTTTTACCATTTCATAAATTCCAAAGTCACTTTATCTAATTCTGATCCTCTTAGATCTTTAGTGCGTTATTATTTCTAATTGTTCATTTTCTTTCTGATTTGAAATTTTCCATATTCATTAAATCTCTACTTATTTTCTCACCACTACTCCAATAGTTTTTAACAGTATACAAAGTTTTATTCTTCATATTAGCTTTAGCAGATTTTTCACTGTTATCCATTTCTCTGTGAATGATAACCAATACTGGAGCCTCACCACTGGATGCTGTTTAGTGTTGTATGTTGGAATTATATTCTGGATAGACATTTACCCCAAAGACACCAACAGAAGTGATCACCAATTGTTATAGTAAATATTAATATTAGATCCACCATCTTTACATGTGTTGAAAATCTTTTAAGTTCCACTTGTTATGGAACAGACCAAGATTCCATTGTTATGACATCAAAACATAACTTTGCAATAGA
This sequence comes from Doryteuthis pealeii, assembly GCA_023376005.1. NCBI lineage: Eukaryota > Metazoa > Mollusca > Cephalopoda > Myopsida > Loliginidae > Doryteuthis > Doryteuthis pealeii. The sequence continues at coordinate 83,352,349 of CM042159.1, read as the reverse complement.
TGGAGTCACTTAAAGAATTAAAAGATTATTCAAATTTATCAGGATAAACAAAAAAGCATTTCTCAGAATTACCAAAATTTGATGAGACTTTGAAATTTTCCATATTCATTAGATCTCTACTCATTTTCTCACCACTACTTCAATAGTCTTGAACATTATACAAAGTTTGATTTTTTATATTAGCCTTAACAACTTTTTTCTAATATAGTCACTGTTATTCATTTCTCTCTGCCTGACAAGCTATACTAAAATTTGAAGGTGGAAGTGTGTAGTGAAATCGTTAGAGTCATTGGAAATGGACCCATCGACCTGAGTTTGAATCCTGGACGAGACTGTTTGCATTTCACATAGTGCTAATACTCTTGTGAAAGGTATGCATCCAACTACCTCTCTCCAGCTATGGGAAATAGTAGGGCACTGGGCTCTTTAACCATGGCTAGGTAACCAATCTAGGAGAAGGAAAACTCTGAATTCAAATTTGCTTAAGAAATTGACCTTGTGTCGCATCCTGTTTGTGTGGAGAGGTTGGTAAATATATATACTGAAATTTGGTCTCTTTCCTTCAAACATGTTTATTTTGGATGGCATGACTTAATCATTGTTCCTCGTTGCTTGATATAAGCTCCTTCCAGTTGAAAGAAATGAACAAACATGCATTTATGGCTTGGTTCTAATGTTTATTAATATTTCAATAATTCAGGCTGGCCATCTCAGTGATTTTCCAAACTGTCTTTCATAGAGAGAAGAAAGTATTTGCATTTGCTAAAAGGAACTTCTAAAACATTTATAAAAAAAAAAAAACTGCTCTCTCATACTGCTGGACTGCAACTGCTAAACTCAAAACAAACATTCTCAAGTCTGTTTCAGTTGAATTGACCTCTAACCTCTCACCCATCTATCAAACGCCTCCATACTTCCACTGACAAGTTGTTTATGGTGGGAGTACATTGCATAAATTCTTCAATAGCAATCTTCAAAAAGCCTATTATTTTCAATATCAAATGTATAAGCATGATATTTAAATATATATCTACACTAAATAAATAAAAAGTGGACATTCTTTCACGATTACTCATTTTTGATAACAACAACAATAATAATGATAATAATAATAATCTAATATTATAATGATATGGATTTTGTATATTACTCTAATGGAGCAAAACTAAGACATAGTAATATTTTTGTGAGCATAATTGTATCAAAATGTTCTAACATTGAATAAACCCATTTCTCATCCACTTTGCAACATCATAAATATCAGGTCTGCATTCAGACTCACCCTATTCCTTATAATTTTTTTTAAGAGATAACTTTAAAATGGATATATTAAAATACTTCCTTTTATTTATATATCTAATTTAATTTCTGATTATAGCATACATTTGTAAAAATATTTCTCCACAAACTGGAAATTTACTGTGATTTTAAAAACTAAGTCCATTAACCAATTGGATTTTTTTGCTAATAGTAAAAAGTAAAGTTGGTGGAGTGACCTACTGTCAGTATCAGTTGAACAGAGGGAGTCTATCCCCTTATTGCTAATGCTAGATCAAGATTTATTTTGCTGAGGTGAAGTGCCACACCTACCGTCTGCACAGATCAGATTACCCAAGCTGTGCTACTCATGTGCCAATTTGGCAGGTACCAGTATCAAGCCCAGAACCTTGCGATTTCTAAGTGGATACTCCACTGAGTGAGCACCACACCTTCCGTCAGCTCCTAGATGCTTTACTGCACAGATCAGATAACCTAAACTGTGCAACTAATGTGCTGAGTTGGTGAAGAATGGTATTGAACCCAGAACCTTGCAATACCTAGATGGATGTTCTACCAACTGAGCTAAGCCAAACCCTTACAAACATAAATATGCCTTATCTTTATGAATTTAGTTTTGGACACATAGCGTAGTGGATAAAGGAGTTGGATTAAGACAGTTCTAAGTGACAGTTATCTCTAGACTGCAGGTTCAACTGGTTAGGGACAGCAGTAACATAGAATAATACTTAACACAGCTTAACACTGGTACCCCAACTATGGTTAGCAGAATGAGAACAGGATACCCCCTGGAATGAATAAAGGGTCAGGTTCAAAGTTCCATGATGGCTCCCAATTACGATAAGAAGGTTCCAGAGTTCAAAAAGAAGGTTCCTGAGTCCGAGAAAGTTCCAGAGTTTGACAAGAAATACCTGAAGAAGGCCGGAGGGCACATCAGTCGAAATTTTGTACAGATAACAATGAAGATGAGGACAATAGTCTGAATAATCCAAATAATACTAATTATCAAGCCTCATCTCAAAAATCCAGAGAAATAATTTTGTTTTCCTATAGAATTGAAAAACTTCCATTTTAATGTAGATTATTGAGTACATTCTTTGAAAGGTTCAACTTTAACTGTGATTTCTTCTTAAGTACATGACATTTAAATGAGATAATAACTTCAATAATGTTGTGATAAAGATGATAAATAGATGTCCGATTGCACCAAGAGGCATTTTCAGTGATTAGTCACTTAATAAAAGATACTTTGGCTAAATTGCCATCTTGAAAAGGAAATAGTCAAGAAGAAGGAAGAGGTAATTGGAAGGAGGAGGGGGGAGGAGAAAAAAGGGGAAAGGTGGTAGGTGGCCTGAGGGGTAAGTAGCATATCATGAGATTCCAATACCACTTGCGTGAGTCAACAGAACCCATTTAAGGGGCACAATTCAAATTAACTTTAGGGACTGAATAAAGGACATTCTGGATATGTTCATGATGTAAGAAATGTGGTAAGAGGAGGAGCTGACAGGGATTTGGGGAGGGGAATAAGGAGATTGTGGAGTAGTGGAAGAGAAAGGGCGGGTTAAGTAGAGAGATCTGCAAAAAGCTGTGAATATTTGACAGAAACAAGAAACATATAAGATGTATGAGAGAGAGGAGAGATAAAATAGAAGTGAGAGGTGAAGAATAGAGAGAGAAAAGAGCAAAGGGGAGAGCAAGAGAATAGAGAATATGACAGAGGAGAGAAAGAGAATAGGAGAGAGAGAGAGAAAAGAGAATAGAGAGAGAGAGAGAGAGAGAGAGAGAGAGAAAGAGAATAGAGAGAGAGAAGAGAATAGAGAGAGAGAGAGAGAGAGAGAGAAAGAGAGAGAGAGAGAGAGAGAAGAGAATAGAGAGAGAGAGAGAGAGAGAGAGAGAGAGAGAGAGAGAGAGAGAGAGAGAGAGAGAGAGAGAAAGAGAGAGAGAGAGAGAGAGAAGAGAGAGGAGAGAGAGAGAGAGAGAGAGAGAGGAGAGAGAGAGAATAGAGAGAGAGAGAGAGAGAGAATAGAGAGAGAGAGAGAGAGAGAGAGAGAGAGAGAGAGAGAGAGAGAGAGAGAAGAGAAGAAGAAGAGAGAGAATAGAGAGAGAGAGAGAGAGAATAGGAGAGAGAGAGAGAGAGAGAATAGGAGAGAGGAGAGAGAAGAGAGAGAGAGAAGAGAGAGAGAAGAGAAAGTGAGAGGAGAAATAGGAGAAAGTGAGAGGGAGAATAGGAGAAAGTGAGAGGGAGAATAGAGAGAGAGAATAGGAGAGAGAGAGAGAGAGAATAGGAGAGAGAGAGAGAGAGAGAGAGCAAATAGGAGAGAAAGAGAATAGGAGAGAAAGAGAGAGAAGAGAAAGAGAAAGGAGAGAAAGAGAAGAGAAAAAGAGAAGAGAGGAGAAAGAGGAAAAGAGAATAGGATAGGAGAGGGGGGAGAGAGAATAGGAGAGAGAGAGAGAGAGAATAGGAGAGAGAGAGAGAGAAAAGAGAAATGAAAATAGGGAGAAAGAAAAGGCGAGAAAAGAAAGAGAGAGAGAAAGAAGAAGACAGAGAAAAAAAGAGAGAAATATTATGAAAGAGAGAAAATTGTAGAGAAAATAAATTTAATGTAGAAGCAAAGGAGAGTACAATATCAAAAAACAATCTTGAAAAAATCATTAATCCGCACAGTAAACCCTTAACAAATAAACCTTCCTCATAACTCTTTGATTTAGTATAAATAGTTTTATGTTAACTAATTAAAGACATTTGAAATACAGTGAACTCTTTATTAATATGGGTCTTCATAGAATATAACATTTGCAATTGCAAACAATTAATGTACTGCCCAAAACTTTGGTTTTATACAGTTTTATAAAAGAGTCTGAAATCTTCATAAAAAATTATTGAACCAAATTTTAGACATGCATTATGCATGTATTTTGTTGTCTGTCCTCTCTGATGATGTAAACAATATAATGTGATAAAATGTTACAGCAAACAGCTGCCTTCCATTATGATTTATATCCAATGGCCAAATATTCTTTGTAAAAAACAAAAAATTAAAAAGATACATTTGTTGGTAATGAAGAAAAAAAATGTGAATGTAAAAATGAAAAATATGAAATTTTGAAAGTGAAATATGAAACAAAAACAAAAGATCAGTCAGAAAAGAAAAAAAAAGAAAAAAAAGAGGAAAAAAAAAGTATGAAGCCAATATAAGAGACAAAGGAAAATACTGAGAATTTTAAACTAACTGTTGAAAATTGATCTGTTAAATTTTGTAAAAGAAAAAAAAAAGTATAATGGGATATCATAATATCATATTATTTCAGTTTACTCATTTTCATGTTAAAAAATCACCTTTCCAATACATTCCTAGTAAAACTCTGATAAGCAGTGACTCATGGCTGCTATTGTCACATAGTATGCTATCATGCTGAGCCTATTACTCTGGTATAAGTATTACAAAAGAAAAAAAAAACCTTTCCAATGCATTTCCTGTAGTAAAAAAAAACAAACCTTTCCAATGCATTTCCTAGAGTAAAAAAAAAACAAACCTTTCCAATGCATTTCCTAGAGTAAAAAAAAAACCTTTCCAATGCATTTTCTAGAGTAAAAAAAACCTTTCCAATACATTTCCTATAGTAAAAAACAAAACAAACCTTTCCAATAAATTTCCAATAGTAAAAAAAAAAAAAACCTTTCCAATACATTTCCTATAGTAAAAAAAACAAACCTTTCCAATACATTTCCTATATTTAAAAAAAACAAACCTTTCCAATACATTTCCTAGAGTAAAAAAAACAAAAAAACATTTCCTATGGTAAGAAAAAAAACAACTTTCCAATGCATTTCCTATAGTAAAAAAAAAACAACTTTCCAATGCATTTTCTATAGTAAAAAAAACACTTTCCAATGCATTTCCTATAGTAAAAAAAACACTTTCCAATGCATTTCCTATAGTAAAAAAAACACTTTCCAATGCATTTCCTATAGTAAAAAAAAACACTTTCCAATGCATTTCCTATAGTAAAAAAACACTTTCCAATGCATTTCCTATAATAAAAAAACACTTTCCAATGCATTTCCTATAGTTAAAAAACACTTTCCAATGCATTTCCTATAGTAAAAAAAAACACTTTCCAATGCATTTCCTATAGTAAAAAAAACACTTTCTAATGCATTTCCTATAGAAAAAAAAAAACAACCCCTTTCCAATGAATTTCCTATAGTAAAATATAGTGATTATTGTCCAGAGGGATTACAACCATACTGAAATTTCTAATCTGATATATGATTATTATTATTAAAAATTTTCTCTGAAATTTATGGAAAATGTTTATGGAAAATAAAATTAAGTAAAGGGGAACAGAGATTGACTTTAAAAAGATATTTACATAATTTTTTCTTCCAAAATACCCTTTTCATAATTAAATTTCTTTATCAAATGAATATATCCAAATTTTCACTATGGGATTTTATAGCATGTCAATTCTTGTTGGGTTATTTTATGCTGAAGATATTTTTGTTTTATTCATTCTCATTAGGTATTCAAATGTTTTTAAACTCATTTTTTTCAAAGATTTTTTAAAAATCTTATTTTTTTATCTATTTAACCGATAGATAGGACCCTAACAGGTACTATCACCCCAGGTCAAAGAGGAGGTGGCAGTAATAGCAATGAAGGTGTACTCCACACACCCTGGAGCTCCAGAATTGAAACCTCACCACTAGATGCAGTTTAACATCATACCCAGAACACTAAGACCCTCAGCCACCACCTTCTAGTACATATATGATAAAATGGGTTGGAGGGGGGGGTGCCATAAAATCAATATAGTTGGGACAATCATATAGCTGATTGATTGGAGTGGGTCTCACCGACTGCCTGTCTATCCCAAGTTAGGGCCAAAGTGGTGTGCTGCAAGTCAGGTACTGCTCAGCTACGAGAATTCCATCCTTAGGCATCATGGGTTGTCACCCACAGCCAACTGGTTCACGACACTACCAGCCCGTCCTTTGGGATGGGGGTCCGGTGTGTTTCGGCCACTGGACCAGTCGTGTTTGAATTAATAGCATCGATCCCAGGGGGTTATCCCCCAGGCAATACCTGCCCCCTTGACTTAAAGGGGTTGGGCTGGGTTTATTGCCCAGTGCCTGAGGCACCCCCCTTGAGGGGGAATGCCGATGGGATCAACGCAATTTTTGTTCTTTCCCACCCATAAGCTTCGGCTTGTGGGTGGGCCCACGTTAAAATGAGGGCTTGTGCCCAGCCCATACAAGTGGAGTATGAGGCAAATACTCAGAGCCAACTGGTTACCCCATTGGTGGGTATCTTTACTCCTCTGCAGGGATACAGTTGGCGTATTCTACAGACCCAGCCGACAGGGCAGTTTTCACTATAAAATGAGCACAGGATATATGTTAGTAGAATGTCACTCAACTTTCAGCCTTTGTTTTTCTTACTTTCCCAGTTGGAGAGATGCAGTGCTATCTAAAAAAACAATTACTAGCCAAATGATGGAGAGAAAAATTAGTTCTTCTTTATACTTCATGATAACATTATTGCATGAAGATATATATCACTGATGTTATTGAAATATATAGAAAAGAAATCTATAATTCAAACAACCAGTTTAAAATATTCTATAAGAAATTAATTAAGAAATTAACTAAATATATCAACTAGTAAAGATGTTATCAGTACAAAATGTTTTGAAGCTCAAGTAACTGCTTTAATTAAAAGTTTATAATACTTGAATATTCTAAATAATGGTAAAAAGGTGCGGTGTCTATCAGACAGGCTTTACAGTGTGTTATGAAGATGAAGAGGCAAATAAGGTTGTAATGAAGAGATGATAATGATTTTGAGACAAAGAAAAAAAGTTGTTAATAAGTAATCACAATGAAAGATTACAAAGATGAGTAATGAAATACCAAAAGAGAGATAGAAAGAAAAAAAAGAAAAGAAACAAAATGTGAAAAAAATAAATAAATAAACCTGAGAAAATGAAATGAAGTGATGTAATATCTCATAGAAGACACATAAAAAAAGGGAGAGAATAGATAAATACTGTATTTAGTAATAGCAAAAGAAAAAGAAAAAAATAAAGAAAAAAAAACCTAGTTTTTGTAAATCAACTTAATCACTAACGCCACTCATTAAGCCTTCATCAAGAATAAAATCTACTGTCTGCCTGCTTTTTTATAACTTGTTTCTTCTGACACCAACACCTCCTTCTCCTCCTCCACACTTCTATCTTCTTTATTCTATCTCTTTTCCCACTCTTTTTCCTGTATTTCAGCCATTTTGTTTGCTTTCAGACGATTACAGACAGACTGTTGTCATTCTTGTGAGAAATCATTAAAATAACAAAAAAAAAAAGAAAACCCCAAAACAAAACTAAAAAAGAAACAAAACAAAAACGTGCAGTAATACGGATTCTTGCAGACAAAGTCAATAGAAATCCATCTAAATCAAATCACAAAAGTTTTTAATTGATAAAATGTCTAATAGGTTTGAAAATAAAATGATATAGTTTTTCAAGTTTTTTAAATTATATATATTATATATTAATAATATTTTTAGAATAAAAAAATGTTATTTTGCTGACAAGTTCATTAGATAGATTTATATAAAGATCTAAAACAACCATTAAATGAGGAAACAAACTTCGTGCATAAAAAGCTTTGGGTACATATATGATATATATAGGATAAGAGATATACGAAAAGCAGAACAATTATATTAGGTCTATAAAGCTTATATATATATATATATATATATATATATCCAACAGGTGTCACCCAATGGTAGAAAGTTGGACAATCCTGATTGTGCTGCTGCTTATAAGCCTGAAATGTTCTCGATTTTGGCATCCTCATCCAATGAATTGCAACTGGCTATACTCGAAGCCCTCCTCATCAACAGATTCCGTCCTGCTCTTTGCATACAAAAACAATTTTATACTTTACTCCTTTTCGGACATACCGTTTTTGATCCAACCAAATGAAGAAGGTAAATAGGTTGCATAATCTATGTGGTAGCATAGATTATGACAACACCGTATAATATATATATATATATATATATATATATATATATATGAAGAAGGTAAATATGTTGCATAATCTATGTGGTAGCATAGATTATGACAACACCGTATAATATATATATATATATATTATATATATATATATATACATGAAGAAGGTAAATAGGTTGCATAATATATGTGGTAGCATAGATTATGACAACACCGTATATATATATATATATATATATATATATATATATATGAAGAAGGTAAATATGTTGCATAATCTATGTGGTAGCATAGATTATGACAACACCGTATATATATATATATATATATATATATATATATATATGAAGAAGGTAAATATGCATATCTATGTGGTAGCATAGATTATGACAACACCGTATAATATATATATATATATATATGAAGGAAAATATGTTGCATAATCTATGTGGTAACATAGATTATGACAACACCGTATAACATATATATATATACATATATATCTTATTATAATGGAGATTGTGGGTTTTTATGTCTGTAACCGAAACTACATTACTATTCAAGTCACAATTTCCTTAGTTATTTACATCACATTCTCCATGATTTTATTTTTATTTAAACCTCAATTATTAATAAAATTGTTTTACATCATTAAGACTGTTGACCATATCTGCATAATAACATGCAATTGTATTTATATATACAAGAAAATAGCGGTTTACAGTGTGAATGGGAAGGCTAATTTGCATATTGATCTTAAAAATTTGATTTTAATAAATATATGCTTAGTATTATTGATTTATAATTGTTTGGTTTTATATCAATGAATATGAGCAAAAATCTCGGGGATAAATTTAAAAGAAATTCATTAAAAAGAAGAAATAACTGTAATTTTATTCTTTACTTCTTATTTTAACTAAAGAGTTAATTTAGGAAAATTTACCAATGAAAGACGGGAGTAAGGGAAAATGATGGAAGAGTTAGTTTCAAAGTTGTTCTATTTTTCAATCATACCCCCTCTGTTCAAATATTTTTATCTGAATTCTTATTCAGTTTCTTTGGCTTTTCTAATTTAACATGATATTTTATTACATTAAAACTTAAATACTTGCACCCGGAGGGTGCATATATTTGCTAGTAAGCTTTATAGACCTAATATAATTGTTCTGCTTTTCATATATATACATATGTGTGTGTGTGTGTGTGTGTGTGCTTTGCTGCTCAAACTTAGATATACATGCTCTATCAATGATATTGAACACTGTTTACTTATAAATGTCACAAATTATACTATCTATCTATCTATATATATATATATATATATAACGTATACACAGAAATGGCATCTGCAAACATTGGTTTGGCCAAGAAGGGTATGACCTAGAACTATAACACATAAATGTACTCCTAAATACTCACAACTTTAACCATTAAGAAAAAAATTCCAGCACTTCCTCACACATACAGGCAAATGTGTGTGTATAAGTTTATACTATTAGGGTGCATCCTCAGTGATGTCAACTGTCTAGAGTCATAGGAGTGTGGTGGGTCTTCCACATTAAAACCTTAGATTTAACTTCACCCTGGATTGCTTTGATTGGTCTAATTCAAAACTGCACTTATAGGACAGCAATCCAGCACAATAACCAATAGGCGACCAGAACATTGACAAATGTTTTATGATACAATAGATTCTAATTTCTATGAGGAGTTCCTTTTTAAAAAAACTTAAATGTTGCTACAAAATTTATTTAAACGAGCCCTGTTAATTTTTATTTTCAATTAAGAGAAAAAAAAAAAAAAAAAAAAAAAGATTACATAAACTAATAAAATTTCTAGAAGACACTAAAGTTTAACTAAATAATTATTTTGAAAATAAAATAAACATTTTAAAAGTAAAATATAGATAAGATTTTTTAATTTTTTAATTTTAAATCTAAAAAGGTTATTAATGAAAAAAAATTTTTTTTTAAATCTAAAAAGGTTATTAATGAAAAAAAATTTCTTTTTTAAATCTAAAAAGGTTATTAATGAAAAAAAATTTCTTTTTTAAATCTAAAAAGGTTATTAATAAAAAAATTTCTTTAAATCTAAAAAGGTTATTAATAAAAAAAAAATTCTTTAAATCTAAAAAGGTTATTAATAAAAAAATTTTTTTTAAAACAGGACATTTTTCAAGATTTAGGAAAAAGAAAAAAAAATTCAGTCTCATTAGTTTTTTAAAAAAAAGTTTTTTTTAAATGGATTTCCTGTTCCAGTTGAATAAGTTTTGAGAAGTGATAGATTAAAAAAAAAAAAATCATGATTAAAATTGTGTAGAAAGCTTCACCTTTCAAAATAAGTTCACTAATTTAAGGTGTTTTTAATTATTCAGAATTCAAAACAAAGTTTCTTAGAGAATAGACAACAGAGATTAACTGTATAACAGATGCATGCATAAATAATACTGTCATTTCTTACAGGTATTATGCCATATATATATATATACACACACAACATACATACATAATACACATGCATATATAACACACACATATACATATATTACATACATACATGCATATATAACACACACATATACATAGATTACATACATACACACACACACGCATATATAACACATACATACACACACACACGCATATATAACACACATATACATATATTACATACATACACACACACGTGCATATATAACACACACATATACATATATTAAATACATACACACACACACGCATATATAACACACACATATACATATATTACATACATACACACACATGCACATATATAACACACATATACATATATTACATACATACACACACACGCGCATATATAAACACACACATATACATATATTACATACATACACACACACGCGCATATATAACACACACATATACATATATTACATACATACACACACATACACACACGCATATATATATATTATAATTATTTAAATAGTTATAATCTATTTTCCATTATATAGATTGATGAATGAAGCTATTGTCAGAGTCATGATTCCACTTCAGATCTGATCAATCATTGCATACAGAGACTTTATATTAAGCTTTTGGGAAGTTTCTTTGTCGTGCTCTCTCTCTCTCTCTCTCTCTCTCTCTCTCTCTCCATGAGAACAGGCCAGATCTCTTAAAAACATCTTAACTGATCAATGACAAATTATAGAGGAATTACTTCGAATTCAATATATGTATTATTAAGAATATTGAATAACAAATATAATTTGTGAGATGGAATTGGAACATAATCAGATATCCTGGAATTAAAATAAATAAAATAGAAAATAATAATCTTAGAATTTATATATATATATATATATATATATATATATATATATATATATATATATATGAATGACTTTATAACAAAAAAACTATCATACAATAATGATTATAACATTTTATAAAAACAAAAGGGAAAGTGAGCAAGTAAATTTAGAAGAATTGGGAGAGAGAAACATTACTAAAAAGAAAGAAAAAAAAAGGAGAAAAATATTTATCCAAGTTAGGAAGTAACAGAACTGCATAAACAGACAGTTGATGAGTTCTGTTCTCCCTGTGAGGCCCCTATACTTCTGGCCTTGTGCCAAACTAGGTTCAAGTTAATAAATGACAACAAAAATGCAGGATAATTTCAATAAGAAACAAGTTAGTTATGATTATTATAATATACAAGATAATCAAATGGTTATAAAAGAAGTGTTAAAAGAATTACTTACCCTAACACCTAGTTTCCACCATCTCTTTCAATGTACTGGGTGGGAGAAAAGTAATAGGAGAATCAATAAGAGGAAATAAATATCTATAATAAAGATTAAAAAATAATGAAATGTATTAATGACATCATATTCTGCCTTATCTTGTATTACTTTGAAGGATATGGTGGAAACTAAGTATTAAGTTATGGCTTACAAAGGGTAATGACAAAAATCTATTTTATTTGTTTGATTTTAAAATCCTCCAAACTTTTAGGCAACATTTAGAAAAAGAACAAATTTTTTTTTAAAATGGCACAGTTTATTTTTGTGAAATTCCCTCTCCCAATCACTGAGGCTGTTTTTCCCTACCCGCTTTTTCTTAGTGGAAACAAAAACTTTTACATTTTACTTAATTACAAAAAAAAAAAAAAAAAAAAAAAAAAGATTACATAAGTTAATAACATTTTCTAGAATGCTCTAAAGTTTAACTAAATAATTACTTTGAAAATAAAATAAACTAATAATAATAAATAATAATGACGTTAAACTCTATCTAATGGTGAGGCTCTAGTTTTGGAGGTTTGGGGAATGTGGAGCACCCCTTCATCACCATTGCTCCCTGGTCCACTCTCACCCAGAGTGGTAGTACCTGTTAGGGTCCCATCTATGGGTTAAATAGAAAAATGTATTTATAAAAAAATTGTATTATCCATTAAGAATTGATTTATTTCAAAACTTTATCGGCATTAAATGACCCACTGAGGTTGATATGCCATAAAACAAAACAAACCAAACAAATATAATAATTTGTTTGTACATATTTGTATAATTTCAAGTATTCCTATCTAATACTAATTTATATACAATTATAGGGTTTAAAGTAACTATTCCTATTTAATGATATTATTAGTTTATGGTTTCAAGTATTCCTTTCTAACACCAATAATTTGCAAGCAATTATATGGTTTCAAGTAACTGATATTCTTTAGTAAACAATTATAGCTTCAAGGAACTATTCTTAATACAAATAATTTGCAAATAGTTAAATGGTTACAAGTATTCCTGTCTAATATTAATAATTATATTTGACACAGTTATATGGTATCAAATATCTCTATCTAATAGAAATAATTTGCAAACAGTGACCTTAACAGGTACTACTACTGCAGGTCAGACTAATAATTAGGTTTATATTAATTAATAATTAGGTTTATATTAATTAATAATTAGGTTTATATTAATTAGATTAATCAAGGCAGAAGATGTCCCCAAAATTGATAGTATCAGAAATAGAATCAAAAATGTACGTGTACAAAAACACTAATATTTTAAAAATATAAGAACAATTTCATTATAAAAATTGTAAATGACATTTTTTTAATAACATTTTTAAAACTAATATTTTCACAAGATCAAACCCTACACTAAGAATCAAACTCACAAACAATGGTCAAAATAACTACTTTTGTAACCTTTGGGCAGAGAACTTTTTAGCAACCTTACCATATTAAACTTAATCACACCTCGTATTCATAACAGAGATAGGAAAAGCTTTACACTACAGTGATGAGTTAGCAAGTTAGATTAGTAAACCATTTTTAGGGAGTTTGTTTCTCACTGGATGCCCCATACTTCTGGCCGTGTGTGCCTCAACTAAGCTAAGTAAATAACAACACTGATGGGTATTGAAGTCAGTCAGTCAGTCAACAATTGGTTTGAGCAATGTGACTGTCCAAGCACAACTGTATAGTTGAATGTTAGTCTGTATGGGAGGAAGATTGGTCATCTTTGTAAATACGTCCCAGTCTATCCTGAACTTCCTGAATTGTTATGTGGTCATTTCTGAACTGAGTTGAGGAAGTTTTGCAGTTGGTGTTCTTGCATAATTAGCTGATGATGGGGATCCTTGGCTAGCTGTAGTATAGTGAGCATGTCACCCATAGTCTTAATGCCCAGTTCCTTAAGCATTGCACGATCCAGCATATGCAAGCTGGACCTTGCAATCTCTTCACTAGAAAATGTCTGGCATAAGTTTTGGTAGAGGCAACAGATATGCCTGCCTCAATAAACAATGGGTTTTCTAGAAAGAAGAGTACACACAGTTGGTGAGCAGGGTGTGACACAAGGTCGCAAGTATGGGGCATCCAGCAAGGATCAAACTCACTATTCAGTAGTAATAGATTTGCAATAGGTAACCCTTACATCATGATGGTAATCCCAAGAAAGGAACAGACAGTTTGCTTGTTTGTTTGGTTTGTTTTGTTTTACGGCATATCAACCTCAGTGGGTCATTTAATGCCGATAAAGTTTTGAAATAAATCAATTCTTAATGGATAATACAGTTTTTTATAAATCCATTTTTCTATTTAACCCATAGATAGGACCCTAACAGGTACTACCACTCCGGGTCAGAGTGGACCAGGGAGCAATGGTGATGAAGGGGTGCTCCACATTCCCCAAACCTCCAAAACTGGAACCTCACCATCAGATAGAGTTTAACGTCATTCCCAGGACATGTAGACCCCTCAGTCACCGCCTTCTAGCACCCATATGATAAAAAGGGGTTGGGGCTTGCCATAAGGGCAATAGGGTTGGGAAAATCATATAGGTGCTAGGGCTTGACGTAACCAGCCGATTGATCGGAGGGGGCCTCTCCGACTGCCCGTCTAGCCCAAGATAGGGCCAAAGTGGAGTATTGCATGTCATGAACTGCTCATCCACCTGGGCTCTATCCTTAAGCATCACGGGTCGCCACCCACGGCCAACAGGTGGCCCCATTGGGGGAGTCTTACCCCTCTGCAGAGGTGAATTCTAACACCCCAGCCGACAGGGCGGTGCAATAGGTAACCATTAGATCATGATGGTAATCCCAAGAAAGGGACAGACAGTTTGCAACAACTGGAAAAGCTAGTGATTATCTTAAAAGAAAAATGTGTTGTTCACAGTAGATTTAAACTTCTTTTGTTCCAATAGTAGAAATAGCAACCTCATCAATTAGATTATCATCTTACAAATCCCAGCATATTTATGAGATGCGTCTTTTTACAATCACTGATGAAGCAGCTGCTTTATCAAATAAAGCACTATGTATAATTGACCAGTTTTTAAAAGGAGATTATACAGAATAGTCATCCTTTTGATGTAAATGTATTGTTACTTGGAGGTGACTTCTGTCAGACAGTTAATGTTATACCAAGATACACCAATGCCAATATAATAAAAGCATACATCAAGTTCTTCATCATTGAATTATGTATACATTTACCAACCCCTCCGCACAAGTAGGATGTGATACATGGTCAGTTGCTGAAGCAGAGTTTAATATTTAAATTCAGAGTTTTTCTTCTAGACTGGTTGCCTAACCAAGGTTAAAGAGCCCAGTCTGCCCAACTATTTACCAAAATTTGTAGGTTCTGTTTTTTCTGGGTCACCCTAATTTTCCGACCGATTTGCAAGTTTAGCCAATTTGTTACATATTTCGTTGGGAGCCTATAAATTTTGTAAGAACATATTTACCAACCCCTCAGCACCAGCAGGATGTGACACAAGGTCAATTTTTTAGGCGGTATTTGAATTCAGAGTTTGCCTTCTCCTAGACTGGTTACCTAGCCAAGGTTAAAGAGTCCAGTCAGCCCTACTATTTACCCATAGCTGGAGGGAGAATAGTTGGATTCATACCTTTACTTATTAACCCAATACTTAAAAAATCGACAGAATGCGACGCAAGGTAAATTAAAAAAAAAAAACCCAAAGAAAATGGGATGAAGCTGGTTCAAATTCAAAGCTTTCCTTCTTCCAGGTTGGTTGGTTTACCAATAGCTGGAGGGAAAATAGTTGGATATATACCTTTCCCAAGGGTATTAGCAGTATGTAAAATGCAAACAGCCTTGTCCAGAATTTGAACTTGTGTCACCAAGTCCATTTCCTACAATGGTAACTATTACACAATGTGCCTCCTAGAATTGTGCATGTATAGCCACTGCTAAAGAGCCCAGTCTGCCCTACCAATAGCTGGAGGGAAAATAGTTGGATACATACCTTTCCCAAGGGTATTAGTAGTATGTAAAATGCAAACAGCCTTGTCCAGAATTTGAACTTGTGTCACCAAGTCCATTTCCTACAATGGTAACTATTACACAATGTGCCTCCTAGAATTGTACATGTATAGCCACTGCTAAAGAGCCCAGTCTGCCCTACCAATAGCTGGAGGGAAAATAGTTGGATACATACCTTTCCCAAGGGTATTAGCAGTATGTAAAATGCAAACAGCCTTGTCCAGAATTTGAACTTGTGTCAACAAGTCCATTTGCTACAATGGTAAATATTACACAATGTGCCTCCTAGAATTGTGTATGTATAGCCACTGCTAAAGAGCCCAGTCAGCCCTACCAATAGCTGGAGGGAAAATAGTTGGATACATACCTTTCCCAAGGGTATTAGCAGTATGTAAAATGCAAACAGCCTTGTCCAGAATTTGAACTTGTGTCAACAAGTCCATTTGCTACAATGGTAAATATTACACAATGTGCCTCCTAGAATTGTGTATGTATAGCCACTGCTAAAGAGCCCAGTCAGCCCTACCAATAGCTGGAGGGAAAATAGTTGGATACATACCTTTCCCAAGGGTATTAGCAGTATGTAAAATGCAAACAGCCTTGTCCAGAATTTGAACTTGTGTCAACAAGTCCATTTGCTACAATGGTAAATATTACACAATGTGCCTCCTAGAATTGTGTATGTATAGCCACTGCTAAAGAGCCCAGTCAGCCCTACCAATAGCTGGAGGGAAAATAGTTGGATACATACCTTTCCCAAGGGTATTAGCAGTATGTAAAATGCAAACAGCCTTGTCCAGAATTTGAACTTGTGTCAACAAGTCCATTTGCTACAATGGTAAATATTACACAATGTGCCTCCTAGAATTGTGTATGTATAGCCACTGCTAAAGAGCCCAGTCAGCCCTACCAATAGCTGGAGGGAAAATAGTTGGATACATACCTTTCCCAAGGGTATTAGCAGTATGTAAAATGCAAACAGCCTTGTCCAGAATTTGAACTTGTGTCAACAAGTCCATTTGCTACAATGGTAAATATTACACAATGTGCCTCCTAGAATTGTGTATGTATAGCCACTGCTAAAGAGCCCAGTCAGCCCTACCAATAGCTGGAGGGAAAATAGTTGGATACATACCTTTCCCAAGGGTATTAGCAGTATGTAAAATGCAAACAGCCTTGTCCAGAATTTGAACTTGTGTCAACAAGTCCATTTGCTACAATGGTAAATATTACACAATGTGCCTCCTAGAATTGTGTATGTATAGCCACTGCTAAAGAGCCCAGTCAGCCCTACCAATAGCTGGAGGGAAAATAGTTGGATACATACCTTTCCCAAGGGTATTAGCAGTATGTAAAATGCAAACAGCCTTGTCCAGAATTTGAACTTGTGTCAACAAGTCCATTTGCTACAATGGTAAATATTACACAATGTGCCTCCTAGAATTGTGTATGTATAGCCACTGCTAAAGAGCCCAGTCAGCCCTACCAATAGCTGGAGGGAAAATAGTTGGATACATACCTTTCCCAAGGGTATTAGCAGTATGTAAAATGCAAATAGCCTTGTCCAGAATTTGAACTTGTGTCAACAAGTCCATTTGCTACAATGGTAAATATTACACAATGTGCCTCCTAGAATTGTGTATGTATAGCCACTGCTAAAGAGCCCAGTCAGCCCTACCAATAGCTGGAGAGAGAATAGTTGGATGCATACTTTCCCCAAGCTACATGAATTGCAAACAGCCTCATCCAGGATTTGAACTTGTGTCACCCAGTACATTTCCTTTGACAATAACCATTACACTACACACTTCCACAAATTATTATGGAATTGTGTAGGATTTCTTCAACTCACAATAAACACAAAAAAGAAAAGATGAATTTAAATAGCCAGATTTTAAAGACTGGTAACAGAACTTTAACAATGCAATTCCTTGATCTTCCAGACTTAAAGTCTGGCCAGAAGGGCCCGTTTCCTTTTATTCTCTGGCCTCTACCAATTTTTATTTTTTTAAAGTTATAATTCAACTCATCCTGACAAGCTCAGATGAATGGCTATAAAAAAAAAAGTTCCCCATTGTGGATAAAAGAGGAGTTTTCATTTTCTTTTAAACCATAAAATTACCCTCCCAATGATACCAAATATTCCCTGGTAACTTTTTTTCCTGGTACACCTCTTTTTGAAAATATATCGGCCCAACTAAATCTGGTATTATTGGACACATAGCCTAGTGGATAAAGTAGTTAGGTTAAGATAGTTCTAAATGACAGTTATCTCTAGGCTGCAGGTTCAATCCTGGTCAAGGCGACTGTAATATAGAATAATAATTAACACAGCTTAACACCTGTACCCCAGCTATGGTAAGCAGAATGAAAACAGGATACCTAAAAAATTCTGAGAAATAGACTAAATTTGGTTTGATGATAATACAGTTCTTATACCATTAGGAATGATTGTCAATATAGAGGTATCAATGCTCTGTTTGATGGTAACACAGTTCTCATACCAACAGGAATGATTGCTAATATAAATTTAATAATGGTAGGCTAGATGATAAGCTCCCATACCACTAGGTATAATTGCCAATATAGACATAACAATGTCCTGTTTGTTAATAGTTTTCATACCATTAAAAATGGTTACCAATATCTCTTATTATAATGGAGATTGTGTGTCTGTAACCGAAACTAAATCACCACTCAAGTCACAATTCCCTTAGTTATTGACATCACATTCACCATGAATTTATTTTTTTATTTAAACCATAATTATTGAGAAAATTGTTATACCTTATTAATACTGTTGGTTCTACATACTAATAACATGCAAGTATATTTATATATTCAACAAAATAGCGGTTTACAGTGTGAACGAGAAGGCTAATTTGCATATTGATATCAAGAATTTGATTTTAATAAATATATGCTTAGTATTATTGATTTCTAATTGTTTGGTTTTCTCTTAACGAATCTGAGCAAAAATCTCAGATATGAATCTTAAAAGAAATCCATAAACCAGACGACAGAACTGTAATTTTATTAAATAATTCATAATTTAACTAAATAGATAAATTAGGAAAAATGAAAGACGGGAGTGATGGCAAATGATGGAAGAGTTAGATTTAAAGCTGTTCTATTTTTCGATTATACCCCCTCAGTTTATCATTTTCTAAATAGTTTCTAATTTGATACAATATTTTATTACATCAAAACCTAAATTCTTGCACCCGAAGGGTGCATATATTTACTAGTATGTTTGATAACAGTTTTCATACCATTAGTCCTGTTTGATAACAGTTTTCATACCATTAGGAATGGTTGCCAATATAGATATAACAAGGCCAAGCTTGATCATAACAATTCCCGTACTATGAGAAATGATTGTTAATACAAATATTGTAAGTAATATTTATGGGGATTTAATGATGAACAAATTGTTGATTTAGTAGCAAAGATTATATGACTCACTAAAAATAAGAATATAATGGTACCTTGATTTACAAGTTTAATTTGTTCCACTCAATTTACTCATATATCAAATCAATTTTCCTCCATTGAAATAAACTGAAATGCCATTAATCTGTTCCAGCCATAAAAACACTCTAATTTTTTGTTACTTATTTTTAAATAAGAAAATATTGTATTGTATAAAAGATAATAAAATAGAATTTAATGAACTGTGTCCTACAATATGTTTTAATGTTTATTCTTTTATGAATAATATTTTTCTTTGGCGCAATAAATTTGGAAACTTAAATATTTTTAATGAAGTGATTAATATAAGCATATCAAATTTTAGCTCACAAAACAAAACAAAAAAAATTGATTGACTGAAAGTTTGTAACTCGGAAAACTCATCAGTTGGAGCACTTGTAAGTCGAGGTACCACTGTATATAGAAATTTAACGAAATTCCACAGCTTATACCTAATGTAAGAAAAGAATATAGAAGCAATGTCCTGTTTCATACGATTAGGAATGCTTAGCAATATAGACACAACAATGTCCTATTTGATAACAGTTTTCATACTGTAGCGTTAGTTTGTATTCGCCGGGTGGAGTTGTCTGCCCCTTTTAGTTTGATGATGCCCGCTAGGGCACGAGTATTTAAGCGCCGGTTTCAAAGCCTTTCGCTCCCTTTTATAGTTTTCAGCAACTACGAGCCACATGGGGTAGATTCTATCTAAACCCTCTCGTGGGGCTCCGCCCCCCTTACATTACTGTAAGTTCTTTACAGCATGGACTATCGCTAGTCTCATGTCTGTACTCTTTTATGTTATACTCTGTATCTTTCATGAATGTGTCTATCTTTATTTGTGTAACTCTGTTTACCTTATTATGAACGTTGTATCTACTGTTATCCATGTGCTGTGTTATTAAATGTTTGTCTATTAACCTTTGTCGGAGTTATTTGTATTTAAAGCATGTTGAACTTTACACCATCCTTACAATACCATTAGGAATGTTGCCAATATAGCAGATGGTTACCAATATAGACATAACAATGTCCTATTTGATAACAGTTTTCATACCATTAGGAATGGTTACCAATATAGACATAACAATGTCCTATTTGATAACAGTTTTCATACCATTAGGAATGGTTACCAATATAGACATAACAATGTCCTATTTGATAACAGTTTTCATACCATTAGGAATGGTTACCAATATAGACATAATAATGTCCTATTTGATTTGCCAATATATGAACAAAAATCCATCAGGAATTCTATCTCATATTTTGAAAATGGAAATTGGCTGTATTATATGAGTATGAAACCCTCGATAAATGAAAATACCTACTAAATAAAACACAAGTAATCATTAAAGAAACCCCAGATTTGTAAGGAAGTATTAACTGATACAATAAAACAGGAAGAGTTTTTCATACCATGCAAGGAGTTTGCACCTAGCAAGACGAACGGAACTTTTCAGCTTAATCGTACGGTTCTACTTTAATAGCAGCCTTTATAATCAACAAAGAAATCTCAGGGCCGATCATTTAACAAAAGCAGGAGTGGATCTGCTGGAGTATGTGTTTGATCATGGACAGTTGTGTGTAGCTGTAAGCAGGATCAAAAGTCACAAGCACCTGAAATTACTACTCCTAACTCACTTGATATAGGAACATTTATTTAAATAAAATTATGTTTTTACAAGAACTTATAAGGGAAAATAAACATAAGTTTGTTATAGAAATATTTACTTTTATGGCATATATATATATATATATATATATATATATATATATATATATATATATATAACAAATAAATATATATATATATATAATATATAATTTAATATACCAAACTTGTTGGAAATCCTTGTGGTGAGAAAAAACCCAGCAAATAGTTTGATTGTAAAAATATACTACCAAACATCACCCGGAGAAAAAAAAATTTTGCAAAAAAAGAAAAGACCAAGAGATCGTACCAACCAAAAATAATCTTTGGTACAATATTTGGCCAAAAGAAAAAACAATTTATATGTATATATATATATATATATAAGATATATATATTCATACAAAACTGCTAGGAAACTAAAGCTAATAAGTAAAAAGTGCTCAATACCTAAGTAGAGCAAATAATAAAGATAAACCTAATGAGTCAGATAAACCTACTAAAAGTTTCGCTTAGTGCTCTTCAGGGCTAAGATCCAACTCACTGTTGGATCTTAGCCCTGAAGAGCACTAAGCAAAACTTTTAGTAGGTTTATCTGACTCATTAGGTTTATCTTTATATATATATATATATATACATATATATATATAGACACATACACACTAATAAGCTAATATTCATTTCTTCATGATACATAAAACATGTTAGAAAGTAGAAATTAAGTCATATTTCCTTACACACATTTTATGAAAACCTGTTGAAATTTACAAATGTGCCATGGGACTGTTGTAGTATGAATCAATCTCTGTAAGCTGAAATGTACATACAGAGATTGATTTTTCTCGATTTGTTTAGCCTTACATTTGAATAGGTATGCCCACCTAATTCATTAATTATTAATTAATTAATTTTCAAAAATTATGTACGACTTCTATTAAGCACATATTCACCCCCCCAAAAAAATATATATATAACATACACACACACACACACACACAGAGTAACAGGTCAAATAATTTTAACAGCTAACCTATGGCAATAATAACAGCTAGTGTCTTGTAATGACAGTGCATGTCAGGATCAGAGGTATATATAAACAGATACGCCTCAAGCATTTCATTTTGATGTGTTCAATAGAACAGTTATGTGCATGAAAATGATTAGAGTGATTTTTATAAAGGACAAATTGTTGTGACCAGAAACCTATGTGAAAACCTTTATGAAATGACATGGCCTGTGGGGTGCTCATATTTAGTTGTAGTAACTAGTGACAGTGATATAAAAAAGGGAAAATCACCAACCACCACCATCACCAAGGTATCGGCAGCCAACACAATGCAGGAATTGAATAGAGGCTTTTGCACCAAGTAAGAGTCAACTACAGATACCATTAATAAGAGTGAAAGAAATGCACCAGTCTTTGTCACACAAGACTCTGTATAATTGCAGAACAGTCAGGTTTTGTTTTGTTTTGTTTTATGGCATATCAACCTCGGTGGGTTATTTAATGCCGACAAAGTTGTGAAATAAATTGATTCTTAATGCATAATACAACTTTCTTTATAAATTCATGTTTTTCTATTTAACCCATAGATGGGACCCTAACAGGTACTACCACTCCAGGCCAGAGTGGACCAGGGAGCAATGGTGATGAAGGGGTGCTTCATATTCCCCAAACCTCCAAAACTGGAACCTCACCATCAGATAGAGTTTAACGTTATTTCCAGGACATGTAGACCCTCAGTCACCGCCTTCTAGCACCCATATGATAAAAAGGGGTTGGGGATTGCCATAAGGGCAATAGGGTTGGGAAAATCACATAGGTGCCAGGGCTTGACGTGACCAGCCGATTGATCGGAGGGGGCCTCTCCGACCGCCCGTCTAGCCCAAGATAGGGCCAAAGTGGAGTATTGCAAGTCATGAACAGCTCATCCACCTGGGCTCTATCCTTAAGCATCACGGGTCGCCATCCACGGTGAACAGGTGGCCCCATTGGGGGAATCTTACCCCTCTATAGAGGGTGCATTCTAACGCCCTAGCCAACAAGGTGGTGAACAGCCAGGGTACCTGTTCTAGACAATATTCACATTGAACTGAGCAAGTTAGTGCACTGTTGAACTGAGCAACAACAACTAAGTATAACAATCTGTACATAGAGCATAATACCAGAATATTTATTCATCACATGCTTTATATATATATACTAGCAAATATATGCACCCTCCGGGTGCAAGTATTTAAGTTTTAATATAATAAAATATCATGTTAAATTAGAAAGGCTAATGAAACTGAATAAGAATTCAGATAAAAATATTTGGAACAGAGGGGGTATAATCGAAATATAGAACAGCTTTGAAACTAACTCTTCCATCATTTTCCATTACTCCCGTCTTTCATTGGTAAATTTTCCTAATTAAAACTCTTTACTTAAAATAGGAAGTAAAGGATAATATTACAGTTATTTCTTCTTAATGAATTTCTTTTAAGATTTATCCCAGAGATTTTTGCTCATATTCAATAAGATAAAACCAAACAATTAGAAATCAATAATAATAAGCATATATTTATTAAAATCAATTTTTTAAGATCAATATGCAAATTAGCCCCCCATTCACACTGTAAACCACTATTTTGTTGTATATATAAATACAATTGCATGTTATTAATATGTAGATATGGTCAAGAGTCTTAATAATGTAAAACAATTTTATTAATAATTGAGGTTTAAATAAAATCATGGAGAATGTGATGTAAATAACTAAGGGAACTGTGAATTGAGTAGTAATATAGTTTCGGTTACAGACAGACAAACACACAATCTCCATTATAATAAGATATATATATATATATATATATCCCTCTAGCATGAAAGGAAAGTAACTATGGGATCAAATTTTAATTTTGCCTTATTTTGAAACACCACCTTCATGTTGATAGCCACTATGCTATTCACACTTCCCCACATCAATATGAGGCAAGGCAATAAATAAATAAATAAATAAATATAAGTGAGGTATATATTTACCCAACCCCTTTGCAACGGGTAGGATGTAATTCAAGGTCAGTTTTTCAGTTAGTTTGGATTCAGTTGCATCTGGGTGTTCTCATTCCTAGAGTCCCTGATTGGGTGCTGGTCCCAGTGTGAATAATAGCGCTAGACAAATATCCATCATTCTGCATTATGCTCCAAGCAATACAGTGACTGTATTGAGTTACAGCTCGCTCCCTTGTCTACCAACTGGACACTAGCTGGAATCCCACTGCGACAGTGAGTATCATATTGCTTCTACAATATCGGGGATATATCTTCTACAATTCATTGGTGAAAATATTTCCAATAGGCAGGCCAGTGTCTAAACTAAACCTTGTATCAGTTGAACGTCACTTGGTCTAAGTCTTGTTTTCTCCTGAATAAGGTGCATAAGTTATTGTGGAGGTAACAATGGCACGAGTTTGCACAGTGCGTAAACATCAAGCTGATAAAGATAGTGTGATGGTTGAGGCAAGTCCTGCTAAGAAACAATGTTCTCTATATTTATGTGTAATGTATGAGGGTATGTCAAAAAGTAATACCATTTTGTTTAGGACAGGTATAATTACCAACACAGGAACATGTATCATACATCAAAATGAAGCTGGTCATCTGTGGATCATATACTTACTGCCTCACATAGTCACCATTTCTCTCAATAGAAATGTTCCACTTTTGAATGAGAGTATGTATCCCTGCCCTATAAAATTCTGTTGACTGAGCCACTTCTTCACTACAGAGATTTCACTTCCTCATCACTGGAATATTGCTTGCTTCTCTTTGGCCCCATGAAAGAGGGTTTGACAGGTAAACTCACCCTCATACTATCTACTTTAACATCATTTAAAACCAGATATACTTCTTCATAGCCACAGTTATCTATGAGAGCAGTAATAAGAATGGTTACAGGAACACAAAGAAAACTTTGATGTGTTGTCCTGGCAACCAAACTTCTGAGATTTCAATCCTATCAAGTACTCATGGGATGTGTTGGATCTCTACCATATGACTGGCAGAAATTAATTAAAAACATGATATTACCAGATATCTGAAGAGGTTGTATAGAGTCTATACTGAGTAAGTATTGTGTTATAGGCACATGGAGGAAGAAGACCTTATTAGGGGCTGGGTTAGCTCAGTTGGTAGAGCATTCGGCTAGAAACCACAAGGTTCCTAGTTCGATACCGGTCCCCGCCAACTCAGCGTATGAGTAGCACAGGGATCTGTGCGGTAAAGTAAGGAGCTGATGGTAGGTGTGGCGCTCCACCTCAGATGCTAAAAAACAATCTCCTTGGTCTAGCGCTATTGAAAAGGGGATAGACTCCCTCGCTGACTGGCTGATACCGACTTTAGGTCGCCCCGTCGACTTTTTAGAGGTGTGTTGGGATTTATTGGATATAAGGTATGTATCAGATGGCTACTTCTAAATATAGACTTGCCGACTAACATGTGACCAGGGAAGGCAACCTCTTATCCAATCACTGGCAATGCTGCTGCTGCTGTTGTTGTATTTATACTGGCTGATTCTAATCTTAGCTCATTGCTACTTGGATCTTCTTGGACGTTGGACCTATAGGATACTATACCACAGGACTTATTGACTTACTTACTTATTTACTTTAAGTTCTTTTACAACTGGCCAAGGATGGCAGATACTTAACAAGGTGATCATGATGTCTTGTTTCAGCAAAGGTGTTCCATTTTAAAGTAATGGTTAGCAAGATAGTCTCGCAGATCCATTACTACTGAATAGCAAGTTCAATTCTCACTGGATGCACCAATATTTCCATGGCAAACATGTTGGGTAAATACCTATGTATATATATATATATATATATATATATATATATTATTCAGTTTTGACATTAATGAAACTTGAGTAGTAGGAAAACTTAGTGAGTTTTTATATTTAATATTTATTATATTGCTGTCCCTTTTCACTAGCGCTAGACCAAGGAGATTGTTTTTGCATCTGAGGTGGAGCATCACAACTACCATGAGCTTCCTTACTTTACCGCACAGATACCTGTGCTACTCAAACGCCGAGTTGGCGGGGGCTGGTATCGAACTAGGAACCTTGTGGTTTCTAGCCGGATGCTCTACCGTCTGGGGTGGAATGTCACACCTACCATGAGCTTCCTTACTTTACCACACAGATCCCTGTGCTACTCATGCTGAGTTGGTGAGGGCCGGTATTGAACTAGGAACCTTGTGGTTTCTAGCCGGATGCTCTAACGACTGAGCTAACCCGGCCCTTAAAAGGGATAGACTACCTCGCTGATTGGCTGATACTGACTTTTGGCCACACCGACGACTTTTTAAAGTATTGCTGTACATATAAAGTATTCAGCACATTTTGGTTTTTACTTGTTATATTATTATTATCATTATTATATTAAAACATATTATTATCATTATTATAAGTAAAAAGTCGACGGAGCGGCCTAAAATCGGTATCAGCCAATCAGCGAGGGAGTCTATCCCCTTTTCAATAGCGCTAGACCAAGGAGATCGTTTTTAGCATCTGAGGTGGAGCGCCACACCTACCATCAGCTCCTTACTTTACCGCACAGATCCCTGTGCTACTCATATGCTGAGTTGGCGAAGACCGGTATCGAACTAGGAACCCTGTGGTTTCTAGCCGAACGCTCTACTGACTGAATAAAACACACACACATATATATATATATATATATATATATATATAGATAGATAGATATAGATATATCATTTACACAAGCTGCCAAAAAATAAATAAAAACCAACAACTGTACAGCGAGGAAAACTTATCAGATGATGACCATGATCGGTTGGGACCCAAAGCATCATTATCAATATCAAAACAACATTCGACAAAGTTCAAGTTCAAAACTCTATTTAAAAAAAATGGTAACTCGTACCGATAAAATGAAAGAATCCTGTGTACTCTTGTAGGGAACTCCTGACTCTGGATTCCTTTGATTGATTTACAATCTTGGTATAAGATTTATGCCATTACCTACACAGGCATCCAATTTTATTGAGATGGCTCTGCATTGTCTTTTGATGTAATAGTCATTCTACTCCCACATTGTAGGTGTGTATGCCACAGTAGTGATTGCATGATCTTTTCTAATGGTCACTAGTCTTCTTCTTCCCTAGTGTCATCCAAACTTTTCCAGAAATATCATATATATATATATATATATATATATATATATATATATTTAATTAATTTTTTGTTATTAATATTGGAGAAATAATTATAAAGTGCTTGATTATTCGTTAAGAGCTGTATTTGACGACAAATAGGAACGCCGGTGAATGAAGAAACCAAAAGCAAGAACGAATAGCGGATCACGTTCACATGAAGCACAAGTTAAAAAACTGTCCAATTTTTTCAAAAAGTCAACGTCTCTGATGACGGATAAACATCTGAAACCATTGGTAAGACGAACTTTGTATTGGTGACTTAAATATATATATATATATATATATATACATATTTGAATGTACTCAAAAAGATCCCACTCTTTATAAGGAAAAATAGATCAGTCCATCTGATAACAAACATGAGAAGGGAAATAAATAAAATAGGAAATTTGAACTGAAAATAGCCAGTCCGAAAAAAAAAAAACCCAAAAACACCCAGGTGCCAGCACCCAGGAAAATGGAATGCCTCAAGCTCCCAGATAAATAGCTTCCACAGGATCAAAAGCACTGCCAATCCCTAAAAAGATGAATTGAAACCCGATACCATCACAGGGATCAGGAGAGAATGTATAAAAGCAAGCTGAATTTATCTGTATACCATTTTCAATAAAGAATGTGATCTGATGAAGCTCATATGGTATTCAGATACCTATGGGTTTGGGTGTCTTTACTATATATATATATATACACATAAACACAACACACATAGGGCCAGTTTAGCTCAGTCAGTAGAGTGTCTAGCTAGGCATCAAAAGGCAGGTTCGATACTAGCCCTCACCAACTCAGAATATTAGTAGCACAAGGATCTGTGCTGTAAACTGAGGAGCTGAGGGTAGGTGTGGTGCTCCATTTCAGACACCAAAACAATCTCCTTGGTCTAATGCCAGTGAAAAGGGGAAAGACTCCCTTGCTGTCTGGCTCATACTGATTTTAGGCCAACATAATATATATATATATATATATATATATAAGTAAAGAAATAACAAAAGACTTAGAGATTTTGCATTATAGGGAACTTAGACAAAGTGTAACTCTCCCAACTCATTGATTCGCATCTGATGAGTCGGGAGAGTTAGACACTTTGTCTAAGCTCCCTGAAATAGACTATAATGCTAAATCCTAAGTCTTTTGTTATTTCTTTACTTATATATTTGCTCTGTGACTCTAACAATAAGAGCACACATTGAGCTCTCAAACTGCGACAGGTTTTAAAAAAAAAATCCTATGTCGTAAGGAAGATTTCTCCTCTGGACTCTTGGATTATATACACACACACACACACACATATATATATATATATTAGACACTTTTGCACATATGAAAAATCATTCTACAAAATCTATATATTAAATGCATAGGCACACTCACATAATGGTGATATATTTATAATCTCAAATATTGTCCAGAATCATGACAAAGAATTATTTGTCTGTCTCCATTTTTTCATCCCACTCCGTTTCACCAACTCTCCTGTTCGTTTTCTCTCTATTGCTTTTCAACACCCCATTTTTCTCCCCAAAGATTTATTTTAAGCACCAAGTATCAATTCTAATCTCTGCGTTGTTGCTATGCCAACAAAGCTGCCTCAAGATCTTTTGATTTTTCTCTCCAGTGGGGCAGAGATGATAGAACACTGAACGGTCAGCTAAGGGACAGAAAAAGCCACAAACAGTATCCAACAATCCACCCAGATAACTTTTTTTTTCATTTAAATACCCAATAAATCATTTTGATATCACATCTACCATTAAAATTCAGTTCTGCCAGATATGAGGTATGATCAAAAAGTATTAAACATTTTTCATTTTAAATGAAGACATGCATTATATATATATATATATATATATATATATATATATATATATATATATATATATATATATAATATAATATAATATACCAAACTTGTTGGTAAATCCTTGCGGTGAGAAAAAACCCATCAAATAGTTTGATTGCCAGATATGAGGTATGATCAAAAAGTATTAAACATTTTTCATTTCAAATGAAGACATGCATATATATATATATATATATATATATATATTATATATATATTTAATATACCAAACTTGTTGGTAAATCCTTGCAGTGAGAAAAAAAACAGCAAATAGTTTGATTGTAAAAATATACTACCAAACATCACCTGGGGAGAAAAAATTTTTGGAAAAAAAGAAAAGACCAAGATAATCGTACCAACCAAAAATAATCTATTGGTACAATATTTGGCCAAAAGAAAAAACAATCTATATGTATATATATATATAAGATATATATATTCATACAAAATCGCCAGGAAACTAAAGCTAATAAGTAAAAAGTGCTCAATACCTAAGTAGAGCAAATAATAAAGATAAATCTAATGAGTCAGATAAACCTACTAAAAGTTTTGCTTTATATATATATATATATGTGTGTGTGGATGTCTAGTCGTCTAGTCTACCATCTAGAAGTCTAAAAATCATCACCATCATCAAGTTACACTGACAACACATAATCCCTTTATTCATCTTATATTGAGGCTCCAGTTCTATGGAGTGTGTAACTTGTTTGTTGCTATTCCTCAAACTTAAATCTGAGTATATTTTTTTAACTATTATCTCAAGTTTACTGTTGCTTTCTATGGTATAAATCACATCAAAAATAGACTCTTGCCAACTGTCCTTATCAGTCATTGCCCCTGGCTGGCCCTCCACACAGCATACTGAATCCACACAGAACTAATTGATATTGATTTTTGTGACTTACATTGGTGTGTCCATGCGTAGGTGTCCATAGAAGAACATCACTTATGAGTTCATCCTTGGTTTCCCAGTAGTATCCAGCATCTTTTATTTTTCTTACTTGTATGGTTTGTATGGTAATTTATGAGGAAGTGTGTCCCGGTCTCCTACCTCAAGAGTTGCTGCCTGGTGACTATTAAAATAATGACCCAGCTCAGTCTATTCAAAACTATCCATCTATCTATCTATCTCAATTTGTTCATATTTATCTATATTACTTTAAATACTAAGATTTTTTTTTATTCATGTTTGTCTAATGTCTTGTTTTTAGTTTAAATAAACAAGAATTACGAAAAAAAGAAGCGACCCCCCCCCCAATACATTTACTTGTCAAAAATATCTATCTATCTCATTTGTTTGTATCTATCTATATTATTTTGTTTGTTTATCTCTGTCTATTCAAAACTATATATCCATCTTCATATCTAAACAAGAATTACGACAAATAAACAAGAATTACGATGAGCTGGGGTTGTTATTTTGATAGTCACCGGGTAGCGGTTTTTGAGGGGGAGACCGGGACACACTTCTTCATAAATTACCGTTTGTATGATAGGAGATAAGTGGCCATACAGCTGCTTTTTTTAGGGTGCTTCTTCCTAGATTTATTCAATACAGTGCACAGTATATTTGTGTAGTCCCCATCTAACCTTTTCTCAGAGTGGTGCAGCTATACAGTAGCACTGACACAGCTTGGAAGAAATTGTGCTTTATCTTATCTTATATCTAAACAAGTCAGTGATAATTCTCAACACTCTCAATCAGCAGTTGTTTTTTTTTTTAGTGAAACACAGGATTGTACAAGTGCAGCACCCTGCATATTCATCAGGCTTAGCTCCATGTGACTGTCTTGTTTTCTAAACTGAAAATTTATCTCAAATAAATATCTTTGAGGATAAATGATTTTAGTGATGATTTGACCAATGGATAACGTTGAAATAAATGTGTTGAATGTCAATTTCTTAAAGAAAATTAATATTTCATTCATTGTTCATTTCTATCTTCATAGACCTCACTCAATACATTTTGAACACACAACACACACACATATATATATAAGTTCAAAAATGGAAGTGAATCCGACAATTGTGTTGAAAGATAAATGGAAAGAAAATGTTGCATGAATGTATAAATAACTTTTATCCATACAACATTTTCTTTCCATTTATCTTTATATATATAAGTGTATTTTGGCAGCATTTTTTCTTTTATACAAGTTTTGTTGAACTGTACAGACAATTCCGGTCGGACAAGTTTTTCGTTGATCCGTTCCAATTTTCGGGCCATCTTTCTGGTGTCGGGGTGTAACTGGTATAACAGTCCCCCAAAGGTTTCAAAACGAGCGCTTTCGGCAATATAATTGTATTGCCGAAAGCGCTCGTTATACCAGTTACACCCGACACAGAAAGATGGCCCGAAAGGAATTGTCTGTAGAGTTCAACAAAACTTGTATATATATATATATATATATATATATATATATGAGCAAAAGTTATAAGGCAAATAAGAATGTTTCTTTTGTTATCTATTTTTTTATTGTTCTCAACTAGTTTCGATCTTTGGTCATTGTAAGGAGAAATACACATACAAAAGAAATAGACAGTTTTCTACAGAAATACTTGTCATAAACTTAAAGAATAAAGCAATTTTCAGTCCAATTTGCAAACGAATAATAAAATTGGTGGAGGGGGGGTGTTTGTCCTGAACATCATTTTTTTAATCCTTCAAATCCCTCACATGATGGAGATAACTATGTATTGTTAATTATAATCCTTTACTCCTTCCACCATTACATTTTTGAACACATGACAAAAATTCAAATTCAGTTCTTATTAGCTTTTTGAGTAAATATAATAAAAAATATATTCATTTAATCTATTTTCTTCTTTACCTCTAAAAATATAATGATAAAAAGGACATGTGAGGCTGTTGTTGTTTCATAATTTCAAAATGTTAAGTTCAATTTCATAATTTTACTCGAGGTAAAATATTTCATTTCTCAGAACAAAACTAAACACAATATGTAGCCATTTGTCAAACAACAACATTGCTCCTGGCATTTTGAAATGGGTGTGTCCTCACTGGATGGATCTTCCAGTATAATGGCAGACTTATTGTTAAGTTCAGTTATCCAAATTTTAAATTCATGATATTAATTCAAATTTTCTACTGCAGACCCCAGACTATTATCTGACAAACCCCAGAGGTCCATGGACCAGTTTTAAAAATCACTGATTTTGATTGGTTTCATTTCTTTGTTTAATAATATATTTCATGGGTTATTTAATGTTAAAGTTATCCTTGTAGAAGAACAGTAGTGGTACTATTTATTCCATAGCTATGGGTTAAAGTGTTTCAAAATATTCCCAAGGGTATTAATCTAAAAGGAAACATAATAGCAAGACTAGAGTTTGAACTTGCTTACCATGATGCTGCATTCTAACACCATTATCCCATGCCCCACCCTGCCACTGATTTTGATCATCATCATGTCACGCTATTAGTACGGATATTCATGACAATCTCTCTCCAATCATCCCTATCACTCATTGTTATCAGTAGGTGCTCTGCACAGCATCCAGTATCCATGCAGAGCTGCTCAATGTACATCTTTACTGGACGGCCCACACTAGCCAAAATGAAACGAAAATTCCCCCAAATTCTGTCAAATGTTGATTTAAATTGGTAATTGTTTTGTGTTATTGTGATGGAGAACGAGAAAGGAAAAAGAGCAAGACATTGTTTGCCTGCCGGGATCGAACTCGCATCCTCCTGCATGTAAAAACAAACGCGATGCGAGGTTCGACTGACGTGCCCGGATGTTTGGCTAATATGCCCATAAAATAACAAGTGAGTCGAGTGCTGGGCAGTCAGCAGCAGCAGAATCAGCAGAATCGCTTTTCAGTAAAGAATTGGATTTTAGTCGAACAGAAACAAAACTAAATAGGAAATGTGATTTTGAGCTGCTAAAGATTATTTCGACTACGACGACAGATTTTCCAGCTGTTAGACGAAGAATGTGTTGACCAACAGAGGGTCTGGCTTGTGAGAAGATGAAGAACTTGCTTGTTTTTGGTTCCCCCTCGGTAGGAGCTTGTTGATTCAAAGGTCTATTTCACCTCATATTGTTATGTAATCGCCGCCCAGCACCTATATTTGTGGCCTTGTGCCAGACTTGGAAAAGAACCTTAGAAAAATGTACTACCGATTATCTTGAGTTACTGGGTGGTCCTTTTGGAATCACCGAAAAAGTAGTTAGGATAGATAACATCTTTTTAACGAGAGAAAGCAGACGATAAGTCTAGGATTAAGAAAAACACAGTCTTTTGGACTCCAAGAAATCTTTGATCTTTTAGGTTGGTGAACTCTGGTTGACCAGTGAGATTGGAACGAATAGAAAGAATCGAAAGGGCTCGAAAAAGTAAACCTTCTAGAAGATTATTTAGAAATGCTATTTAAGACCCGCGAATAGAATCACGAGCGGTCAGTCAGTTGGAGTTAGTTGGAGTCTGCGAGCAGAGCAGTTAGGGTCTGCGATCCGAGAAGGAGAGTCAGGCAGAAATAGGGGCCAGTGATCGTACGGAGTTAAGCTGTTGTTGCTGAGGACGATAAGGAAAGGCTAAGAAAAGCTTGTTCACCGAGAAGTTTACTAAGGACTAAAAACTCGAAGTTGAATCCAGTTAAAATACACCTCTTGTTAAGACAGAGATTATTAGGGGCCCTCTCTCTCTCAAAAGTTATAGGAAGTTTGGAATATAATAAACTTCTGAGAAGTAAACCGGTGTTATTAGTCTGCTCTATTTACAACGAAAGAAATCTTTTATGAATGGACTCACGACGCAAACAAGATAGTAAAGTCACTATCGCAAAGAATCGTACTCATGAATGAAAGTCATTAAAGTGTAAACTTGTCAACACGTCAAATTGGCCGTAACGAGGAGCACGCGGCGTACGTAAAGTGAGATCTTCCCTTGACCAGAAGTGGAGGAAGATTTTGGGGCCACAGACGATGACTGCTAGATCTGGGGTGTGTATGTAAACAAACTGCTGTACGTACGAATATACGAGTAGTAGTGCCGAAGAAGGAAAGGCACTAAGGTTAAATACGAACTGGTCCCACTACGTTGCATATTAAGAATTAAGGCCGCTACATAACATATCCCTAATTGAAAGCCAAATACATTACAATATATTCCCCCCCCCCACCCTTCTATAGTTATTAATGTCTTTTAATTTAGAAATTCCTTTTGTTTTAATTCATATTTAGAAAATGTAGCACTGATTTTGATAAACTAAGCAAAAATATATTTCTATCAAGAAATTTAGAAAACAAGGCAAAGGATTCAATAAAGAATGTTATTAAAAAACAGAGACTCACCTCCTCCTTTCTCTTCTACTTGGTTCTCAGAAAGGAAGCTCTTGTAGACTGCATTGAGTTAGCACAGAAATCTTGGTCCAAATTCAAATGTCTTTAAGGATTATATATCCAAAATTTACCACAGGCCATCTGTAATAATAATAAAAAGAATTATTTTATTAGTTTACAGTTATTTCATTACAGACAAGATACTATACTAAGAATTAATGTTGACATCTTGATTATAGTTCTAGTGTTTTGTTTAGCTAGTGAATTAGAAGGTAGTTGTCCTTAATTTTAATTTATTCTCATGATAGGTGTCCAGTTGTTAGACACTATTTACTGTGGTTGTTAGCAGATGTCGTCTGGATGGTAGTTGGTGTTATTGATGAAGATGATTAGGTAAACAATAACAAACTGTTTAACAAACAAAAACATTTAATCATAGAAAAAAAAGATTAAACATATATAGCAAACATAATGGACATGATGTATGTACATAAAACATTAAAAATATATTTGAGGAAAAAAAGAAATGAGAAAGCAAGAGAACTATCATACGGTTTGCACTTATTTTAAAAGTAAGTAAAGTAAAGTCGCCGGGGCTGCCTAATGTCGGTATCAGCCATGCAGTGAGGGAGTCTATCCCCTTTTCAATAGCGCTAGACCAAGGAGATTGTTTTGGCGTCTGAGGTGGAGTGCCACACCCACCATCAGCTCCTTACTTTACCGCACAGATTCCTGTGCTACTCATACGCTGAGTTGGCGAGGGCGGGTATCGAACTAGGAACCTTGTGGTTTCTAGCCGAACGCTCTACCGACTGAGCTAACCCGGCCCAAATGGAAACTTAGTTCTGATAACTTTTGATATATACTAAAATAAAACAAACTATATATGAATAAATAACACCGGACATGTATTTATTAAAACTTGTTTAAAAAAACAAACAATGAGGACCATCTAAGGTTGCATGCTCAAATTTTGAGTGTATATAATATAAGGTTGTTCTTTATTCTATGTATTGACAATTTTGAGTGTATATAATATAAGGTTGTTCTTTATTCTATGCATTGAACATTTTGGGTAATGTGATGTAAGCAGTGATGTAGTTTCAGTTACAGATAAATAGAGACCTAATCTCCATTATTAATAGATTTAGCTTTGTATAAGAAAGTGAATATTGGCAGATTTTGTGCTTTTGTATGATCAGCAAAGAAAGAAAGCCAATTACTAAAATGACAAATCAAGTGGTAGGAAGATGAAAGAATTTACCGAGTTAAAAGCAGACTAAGTTTCTATTTATTAGTGAATTGAGAGATAATTGGAAACTAAAATGAATAAAGGACACTTGTGTCACTGTATTTTTGGGATGATAAAAATTGATCTGAAATGGTCAAAAGAGTCATGTCTCTGCATTTACTCAATCAGCTGTGTAAATCTCACTGTTTACAAACTGGGTTTTGTAAACATGCCATTTTTTTTCTCACTTATCTAAAGGGAAAAAAGATGCAGGCATTTAACCAGCCACTACATAGGCATAAGTAGGGCCGGGTTAGCTCACAAGGTTCCTAGTTCGATACCAGCCCTCGCCAACTCAGCGTTATGAGTAGCACAGGGATCTGTGCGATAAAGTAAGGAGCTGATGGTAGGTGTGGCGCTCCACCTCAGATACTAAAATAATCTCCTTGGTCTAGCGCAAGTGAAAAGGGGATAGACTCCCTCACTGTCTGGCTGATACCGACATTAAGCCGCCCCGACGACTTTACTTTTTTTACACATGCATAAATACTAATATGAAAGATGACACATTATTGAGTACAATGTGTTAGAAATGGTGGCATAACGAATGTATTTCCAATCGAGGTTGAATGCTGAGATTTACCAACCCCACCCTCCACGTTCTTGACTAGACAATCTTTCTTCATCAGACAAGAGGAAATATATATATATATATATATATATATATATATATATATTGGTTAGGAGGTTGATTTAGAAGGCTATCACAAAAAAAAAAAAAAAAAAAAAAATTAATTTAAAAAGAAATGCCATAACTAAACTGCTTCTGTTCCAGTGATCTTTTGAAAAAGAGATATTATCTCGAAAAATTCAAGAATTAAATACAGGTTAACACACAACACCATTGCTACCGTATTATTATTATTTTTTCTTTACACCTGCATTGTGATAGCCTTCTAAATCAACCTCCTAACCAATATATACACAATGCTTCAAGCAAATTATAAAACTCTTTATATATAATATATATATATATATATATATATATATATTTACCAACCCCTCTGCACGAGCAGGATGTGACACAAGGTCAATTTCTTAAGCAGAGTTTAACAGGCTTGAATTAAGAGTTTTCTTCTCCTAGACTGGTTACCTAGCCATGGTTAAAGAGCCCAGTCTGCCCTGCTATTTACCCATAGCTGGAGGGAGAATTGGATTCATACCTTTCCCAAGGATATTAACACCATGTGAAATGCAAACAGCTTCATCCAAGAATTGAACTTGGGTCAACGAGTCCATTTTCTACGACTCTAACCATTAGACCACGTGCCTCCGAGAGGAAATATATAAAGATCCAAGATAAGGCTCTAAATGCATAGAGTGACAACAATCTAACAAAGCCTGGTGG
This sequence comes from Doryteuthis pealeii, assembly GCA_023376005.1. NCBI lineage: Eukaryota > Metazoa > Mollusca > Cephalopoda > Myopsida > Loliginidae > Doryteuthis > Doryteuthis pealeii. The sequence goes on along the minus strand of CM042159.1, from coordinate 83,315,130 downwards.
TATTGTGAGATACTGCTGGGGTGCTCTGGGTTAGTGGTAATGAGACTTTGGCCCCGAAACCATACCTGAACCCAGAGTCCTCATCAAATAGAACACCATGATGAAGGCTGAAGTAATGCACACTTTGCTATTGGAAGCAATACTGCTGTGTAAACAGCATTCATTGTATGAATTTATTACAGGGTAATAGAGAAAAAAATTATATAATTTCATAATCTAATGACTCAACCAATTTTCATTCAAATTTTACAGCATGTATAGAAACAACCCAAAATTATGTTTAATTTTTTTTTCTTTCCAGATATAGAAATGCCATTCACTGAATTGAAAAAGTATTTAAACATTAAACATAAAAATGTTGACTTGTTTCTCCACATGCTGTTAAAATTTGAATGAGAATTGGTCATGTAATTAGATTACAAAATTATATAAAAAAAACATCATGTACATCTCAAATAATATCAAATTTTTTAGAACACCCTGTATATTGGAGAATAAAGCATGTATTGAAGTAGGTCTACTGTTGGTTTGAATAACAGCAGCTAAGAACCACTCCAGAAGTGTCCAAGACAGTGGTATAATAGGAACAAGAATGATCTATCCATGAATCTGGTGACTTGGATGATTCCATTTCTTGAATTGGCTGCTTGACTGCTGATTTGAATGACATTGTGGAGTCTTATATATACTCTGGCATGCAGTGGACTTTGTAGCTTTCGGATTGTATTGAGTTAAACTGTTTGCTGCCTTAGTTCAACGGTATTGGTTCAGCATGTTCTCAGATTAAACTGTTACACATCATCTGTGTGGCTTTTAAATATTATATTGAGTGAAGTAATGCACACTTTGTCACCCTAGCACCTATATGATTTTCCCAACCCTATTGCCCTTATGGCAAGCCCCAACCCCTTTTTATCATATGGGTGCTAGAAGGCGGTGGCTGCAGGTCTATACATGTCCTGGGAATGACGTTAAACTATCTGATGGTGAGGTTCCAGTTTTGGAGGTTTGGGGAATGTGGAGCACCCCTTCATCACCATTGCTCCCTGGTCCATTCTGACCCGGAATGGTAGTACCTGTTAGGGTCCCATCTATGGGTTAAATAGAATTATCCATTAAGAATTGATTTATTTCAAAACTTTATTGGCATTAAATGACCCACTGAGGTTGATATGCCGTAAAACAAAACAAAGCAAAAAAACACTTTGTCAATGCATCAACTACCAGGGTACTAATAAATCACAGTGGGTACTGTAAATTCAAAAGAATTATCTCCCTTGCTTAGCTTGGCCATCTTATTGTTTGACACTGATAAAGGGCACATGTGTGTATGGCGCTAAAGTTAAATCATTTCACAGGCAGGGAACGAGGAGACAAGAAGTTTCAAGTTGAAGACAAGAGGAGAACAAGTGACAACTCCCGTCTTTTATAAAATAAAAAGTCTTCACCAGTTGACTCTGTTTTACTCATTCCTTGCCGTCATAGGGTACCTTTCACAGCTTGAACTGCTTCAGTCACATGATATATGTACTGCAAACCAGCATGTACCAAAATATTGCAAAACATTTGACTCAACCTAGTATTTATTTGTCATTATTATTATTATTATTTTTTTTTAATATACTATCAAACATGGCAGCCAGCCTTTTCTATATTTTGAACATTTCATTAATCTCAAAATTTATCCATCAAGAAATAAAAAGATTTATTTTCTATCAAATTTTTTTTTTTTGTTTTGAGGAAGCCATTTTACTTCTTGAGTTTCCTAATTGCAATTAACTTTTTTTTGTTGTGATTTAAAGAAAAATCAATTATGTCAACTGATGATGATTGGAGAAGATAATAAAATATGAAATATGTTTAAGACCGAGCAAAAGCCAAAAGATTAGTGAAAGCAAGCTATTATCACTCTTATACACACTTCCTCATAAATTTAACCGGTGGCTTTTTTGACTTCACCTCTTATTTAAAAGGGGGTAAAATAAAAAATAATATCCTGGCTTGAATTCAAACCAACAAAAGAAATTTTAATTCACTCCTATTATTCAGCAAATTGATTCTGATCAAAAGATAATCAAAAACATCATTAGGAAAATCAGTGACAGAATTTATTTCACCATTTCTTGGGAAGGGATAAAAAAAAAAGATTAAATTAGGGAAAAAAGAAAAAAGGGCCCAAAGCAGAGATTGTCCATGTCTTTGGAAACTGATAAAAAGAAAGTGAATGGTCCCCATTTTGTGCTTTTGTGTGATCATAATGGGACGAAGGGCAACTGCTGAAATGACAAGGCAGGTGGCAGAAAAAAGAAAATGAATAGAGAATAAAGGAGAAGAAAAAGAAGAATAAAAAAAAGAAAGAAAAAGAAGAATAGAGAAGAAAGAAAAGCAAGAAGAAAGAAAAAAAAGAAGAAGAAAGAAAAAAAAGAAAAAGAAAGAAAAGAAGAAGAAAGAAAAAAAAGAAGAAGAAAGAAAAAAAAGAAGAAAGAAAAAGAAGAAGAAAGAAAAAGAATAGAGGAGAAGAATAGAGGAGAAGAAAAAGAAGAAGAAGAAAGAATAAAGAAGAAGAATAGAGGAGAAGAAAGAAGAGAGAGAGAGAAAAAGAGAGAAGAAGAGAGAAGAAGAAGAAGAATAAAGAAGAAGAGAGAGAGAAGAAGAAGAAGAATAAAGAAGAAGAAGAAGAGAGAGAAGAAGAAGAATAAGAAGAATAGAGGATGAGGAAGAAAGGAGGGAGAAGAAGAAGGAGGGGAAGGAGAAGGAGGGGGAGAAGAAGAAGGAAGGGGAAGGAGAAGGAAGAAGAAGAAGGAGGGAGAAGAAGAAGAAGAAGAAGAAATGATTTACAGAGTTAAAAGCAAACTGGGTTTCTATTTATTAGCCAATTGAGAGATGATTGGAAACTAAAATGAATAAAGGACACATGCGACACGTGACATAGGGCTGATAAAAATTGATCTGCTTTGGTCAATTATCTTACGCAAGACACAAAGATGCACTTTGTGACATGAAGTAAAATGGATTGAGGAGACTGCAGGAAATATATTGAAAATAAATGGACAGTTGGATAGGTTGAGTGACCAACTAAAGAATGGGAATAAAAGGTAAGTTCTTGGCAGGATATAAAGAGGTTTAAAAAAAGAGATTATATAAATCCTAAGATTGCAGTAGGACATACAAAGGAAAAGGAAAAAGAATTTGACAAGATGTGAAGAGGAAATAGAAAATGAGGTTTAAAGAACTAAGAAAACAAAAAGGAGAAGGAAAAAAAATGGAGGAAGAGAATAGTATTCATGAAAAGGAACAAAGAAAATAATATTGGCTAAATTGTGGAACAAAAGAGAGTGGTCAAAAAATATTAATAAATAAGGGAGAAGAGAAAGAAATACATATTACTGATAAAATATAATGGAAAGAGAAGAAAATTAAATAATGGGGAATAAAAAGAACTCAGAAGAAAGAGAGAGGAGAAAATGTTTAAAAAGAAATAGCTAAGAGGAATAGGGTAAGGTGAACTGTTAAGAACAAGGTAAAGAATCAAAGAATATAAATTGATTATAAAATAGTGAATGTATCAGTTAAGGAAAGTGGTACAAAGAGACAAATGTAGGAAATAAGATGGAAAAGGAAAGGGAAAAATCAATTAAGAATTAAGAGGTTTGGTTTCTTTGTTTAATGGCATATCAAACTTTGTGGGTTATTTAATGCCAAAGTCATGCTTGTAGAAGGCTTGTAGCTGAGGAATAAGAGGAGAAAATTATTCGAGAAAAAATAAAAGAATGAGAAAGATTTATGAGAAGTAAAGGAATAAAGAAAGAGGTGAAAGGAGAAATTTAAAAAGTTTTAAAATTCACTTAACAAAAATACAAAGAAAAGTAGGAAGGAGTTGAACGATAGAAAAGCAAATAAATTAAAAGAGGAAAGAAAAGTAAAAGTAAATCAAAGAGCAATAGAAAATACTAGAAGAGAATGAATACATGAAAAATAAATAAATAAAAGATGGTAGAAAAGGAGAGAAAGAAAAAAGGAGAGAAAGAAAGAAAAAAAAGAAAAGATGAAGAAAGAAAGAAAGAAAGAAAGAAGAAAAGAAAAGACAAAGAAAGAAAGAAAGAAGAGAAGAAAAAATAAAGAAAAGGGAAGAAAGAAAAGTGAAGAGAAAAAAGAGGATAGAAAGAAAAAAAAGAGGAAAACGAAGAAATGAGAAGGAAAGAAAGAAAAAGAGATAAGGAAAGAAAGAAAGAAAAAAGAGAGAAGGAAAGAAAGAAAAAGAGATAAGGAAAGAGAGAAAGAAAAAAGAGAGAAGGAGAAGAGAAGAAAAAAGAGAGAAAGAAAGAAAAAAGAGAGAAAAGAGAAAGAAAGAAAAAAGAGAGAAAGAGAAAGAAGAGAAAAAAAAGAAAGAGAGAAAGAGAGAAGAGAAAGAAGAGAAGAAAAGAGAGAAGAAGAGAGAAGGAAGAAAGGAAAAAGAGAAAAGAGAGAAGGAAGAAGAAAGAGAAAAAGGAGAGGAAGAAAGAGAAAAAGAGAGAAGGAAGCAAAGAAAAGAGAAAAAAGAGAGAAGGAAGAAAGAAGAGAGAAAGAAAGGAAAGAGAAAGAAAAGAAAGAGTGAAGGAAAGAAAGAAAGAAAGAGTGAAGAGAAAGAAGAAGAGTGAAGGAAAGAGAAAAGAAGAGAAAAGAAAGAGAAAAAGAGAGGAAAGAGAGAAAAAGAGAGAGAAAAGAGAAAAGAGAAAAAGAGAAAAAAGAGAAGAAAAGAGAGAAAGAGAGAAGGAAAGAGAGAAGGAAAGAAGAAAGAGAACAAGAGATAAGAAAAGAAAAGAGAAAGAAAGAAAGAGAAAATAATGAAGGTCATTTGAGAATGATACCATCAAAAAATCTCATTCAAAAAACCTAAAATAATAAAGATATAAATATAATGTGACATTCATAAATGATGTAGTTTCTGTAATTGAGTGCAAAGGGAAGCAGAATGATATAGATCAAAAGAAGAAAGAAGAAAGATGGTTGAAAAGAAAAAGACTTTAGAACACAAAGCCTCCCTTAAAAGAAGCAATTGGCCCAAATAGCTAAGGGCAAAATATTTATTCATCTTGACTTGTTCAAGTTTCTAAAGAAGGATGAATAGAAGAAATTTATTCTTGTGAATGCCTCTAGAGCAATGGAACCCCAGGCTTGTTTTTATATTACACAAGTATAAAATATTCATAGCTATCAGGTAAGGCCAAATGAGCCAATATGTAAATGTTACTGTGAAATAAAAGGACCTATTTTTACTGATACACTTGGCAACTAATAGTTAAAATATATCTCTTTAGTACAGATGAAAAAGGACATCTGAAATTGCTATGATAATTAGACTAACTAGCAAAATAAAAAACACCCTCCGGGCAATGTAAAAATAAATTTTTTAAACATATTGCCTGAGGAGTGGGAGTAAAAAATTCAATGTCAGCAAGTTTGTACCCTAAGTAAGTAAAATCATCAAATTCATTAAAGGATTAAAAAATAAAACAATTTGAAATGTAAACTTTAAATATGTATTAAAATAAAACAAACTATATATACCCATCTATGGGTTAAATAGAAAAATGTATTTATAAACAAGAATGTATTATCCATTAAGAATTGATTTATTTCAAAACTTTATCGGCATTAAATGACCCACTGAGGTTGATATGCCATAAAACAAAGCAAACCAAAACTATATATAGATATATAATACCAGTCATGTATTTATTAAAACTTGTTTTAAAAAATAATGAAGACTGTCTAATGTTGCATGTTCAAATTTTGAGTGTATTATTCTATTTTATGACGATTTGTGGTAATGTGACGTAATTTTTGTTACAGACAAAAACCAGAAGCGAATCTCCATTATTAATAGATTTACAATACTACGGCTGGTTTAGCTCAGTCGATAGAGCACCCTACTAGGAACCACAAGGTTCCTGGTTCAATACTGGCCCTCACCAACTCAGTGTATGAGTAGCACAGGGATCTATGCTGTAATTGGAGTTGATGGTAGGTGTAGCTCAGGCACCAAAAAACAATCACCTTGGTCTACCACAAATAAAAAGGGGATAGACTCCTTTACTTTCTGGCTGATACCGACTTTAGGCAACACTGACGTCTTTTTACATAATAGATGCCAATGTAACTAATTTGTATGTATTTACCCAACCCCTCCACAAGAGAACCATGTGACACGGGGTCTATTTCAAGCATAATTTAATAGGTTTGAATTCAGTTTTCCTTCTAGACCGATTTAAAAGCCCAGTCTGCCCTACTGTTTACCCATAGCTGGAGGGAGAATAGTTGGATGCACACCTTTCCCAGGAGTATTAGAGCTATGTGAAATGCAACCAGCCTTGTCCAGGATCTGAATTCATGTCACCATGTACATTTCCTATGATGGTAACCATTACACCACAAGCACCTCAGTTTTGCGAGATTTTTAAACTTCAAAATAAATAATTCTAATAATTCAAAATAAATAGTTTTAAAAATTCATCTAAAAAAAAATTTTTTTTAAAATCTTATGATACTGTTTTCTAGAAAAAAAAAAGAAGCACTTGAAGTTTATTATTAAGGCTTTCAGCATCACCAGGTCTTCTGTTATCAGTCATAAATTTGATTAAAGTTCAAGGCACTATATAAGAGTTCAAATCCAGGACAAGGCTGTTTACATTTCACAGTGTTAATATCCTTGGGAAAGGTATGAATCCAACTAGTCTCAAACCAGTTTTAGATAAAAATAATAGGCATACCATACAAATATATTCTAAAAAAAAAAAATTTTTTTTTTTTTTTTTAAATCGGACAACATACAATTTGGATATGGTATGAACAACGCGATTATATAAAAATACATAGAAAAGGCTAAAGATAAAAATAAAACAAACTTAATAGCAGAACAAATTTAAAAAAAATTTTTTTTTAAACATACAACAATTAAAATTTCCGAGAGGAAATTGATATTGTCAATAGAATCACTTTTAAGGGAGGCACCCATGAGGTAATGGTTATCCTCAAACGAAATGGACATGGCAACACAAGTTCAAATCCAAGACAAGGCTGTTTGCATTTCACATAGTGCTGATATCCTTAGGAAAGATATGAATCCAACTATTCTCCCTCCAGCTATGGGTAATATAGTAGGGAAGACTCAGCTCTTTAACTTTGGTATGACAACAAGTCTAAAGAGAAGGAAAACTCTGAATTGAAACCTATTAAACTGCTTAAGTATTAACCTTGTGTCACATCCTGATCTTGCAGAGGGGCCAGCTAAATCCACATAAGCATCTGGATTTTAAAATAGTTCTTTACAAACCCACTGAAGTCAGGGGATTTACGCACCAGTAAAACCTTAAATATCCTCCTAAGTGATATAGACATTTCTTCTCTATAGGATCGGTTTTTTTTTCTTTTTCACAATCTATGTACTGTAATAATCACATCTGACAGAGTTAACTTCTATCTACCTTGTCTGTTGGTTGCCAACTTATTTTGAATAAAACAAGTAAATAAATAAGTCTGGATTATGATGATTTTTTTATTTTTTTTTTTTACATTTCTATCTTCTCTAAAAAGAAATCTTATGGCTGCAGGGTAAGTTACCATATTGGAAGAACAGACTGATATTGATTTTTGCAACTGTCTTCTCATGATCTATTTAATATTTTATTTATCCTATATCCTTGCAAATCTAGATAACTCACCAACCATGTAAGTGATTTCTTTCTTTTCATAGAAATAGGATCGAAGGGATCAATCCATTCTAGATTTAGTGAAAATATACATAAGTTAAATAAGCCGGATTCCATGACAGCTTTTATTTAGGACAGAATTCAGAATGCATAAAAATTTAACATAAGAAAAAACAACTTCAATATCTTTTTTGAGTATAAAGTAAAAATTAAAGTAAGTAAAGCTGACAGAGTGACCTAGTGTTGGTAACAACCAAACAGCGAGGGAGTCTATCATCTTTTCACTGGCACTACACCAGAGAGATTGTTTTTGCATCTGAGGTGGAGTGCCACATTTTCCATCAGCTCACTTTACTGCATAGATACCTGTGTTACTCATACGGTGAGTTGACGAGGGCTGGTATTAAACCTGGAACCTCGTGGTTCCAAGCCATACGCTCTACCAACTAAGCTAAAACGGTCCTACATTGAGTACAAAATGAGTTGAAATAATAGTTAAATATTTTAGATATTTTGTCTATTTAATCCTTTGCATTATTGCATCAACAAGAATTCCTGACTTTATTCAAAGAATGACAAAACTAATAAAAAGAGTAAAAGATTACAGTTACAGGGAGAGATTGGAGAAATTAGGATTAACTACTTTACTAGAAAAAAGAATGAGAGTTGATCTAATTGAAACTTTTAAAATAATAAATGGAATTTCTAATCTTTAAATATACACTCCTACGTATTGGGGTGCTGGTGGTTGTCGTCAGTGATGTTATCTGCATGGGTCATTGGGAAGTTTCGGGTCTCCCAACATCAGACTTCCTTCGCCATGCTGACCCTATCAGAGATTATCAAACCCTGATACCCCCAAAAATAATAAATGGAATTTCTAATTATGATAGACATATCTTTAACATTTCTTTTGTTAGAATCCATGATGCAATTGTTGAGGTTATGTTGTTATTCTTATTCAAAGAATCCTGGTCTTAATCCAAAGTCTGTTGTCTTTTTGGTGATATAGAAATCTGATGTCTTTCTGGTAGAATCTTGAGCACAATGCAAATGATTTTAAATGCTATCTGTCCTCTCATCCCATTGGCTAATTTCTACTGGAAGCTTGCTGCTGATGATGCTGCTACTTAGTAGAGTCAATAAATAGAAGTGACGATTTTGCTCATATCTTATACCAAGAAACACCAACACCTCAAACTGGAAATTTACTGTCAAAGCAGGCTTTCAAGGGCTAATTCGATAAACCAATTGGATTTTGTTACTAATAGAGTAATATATTTTTAGAATAGGTACTACCACTCCAGGTCAGAGTTAACCTGGAAGTAATGACAATGAAGAGGTACTCTACACTATCCAGAGTTCCAGAACTGGAGCCTTACGATCCAGATGCAGTTTAATATCATAACCAAGACACTTTAGTTTTTAAGATACTAAAGTTATACAGTGTTGTAATTCTAAACTAATTTTAAGAAAAGTGAGTTTTATAATTTGCTTGAAGCATTGTGTATATATTGGTTTGGAGGTTGATTTTGAAGGCTATCACAATGCAGGTGTAAAGAATAAGGTAACAATGGTGTTGTGTGTTAACCTGTATTTTATTCTTGAATTTTCGAGATAAAATCTGTTTTTCAGAAGATCACTGGAACTGAAGTCATCATGTTACAGCATTTCTAGTTAAACTAGTTATAGCATTTAACTAGAAATGCTATAACAAGACTTCAGTTCCAGTGATCTTCTGAAAAAGAGATTTTATCTCGAAAATTCAAGAATAAAATACAGGTTAACACACAACACTATTGTTACCTTATTCTTTACACCTGCATTGGGATAGCCTTCAAAATCAACCTCCAAACTAATTTTAAGAAATACTAAGTGTTAGTTATAAATATTTTTTTAAAGTTACAAAATTTTGTGATGTATGACAGTTTGTAGAAAATAGAAAAAAAAACAAAGCATTCCCAAATTTATTAAAGATGGGGAAGTCGACATTAAAACTTTTCAGTTTTTATCAAACATTAGGATGGAAAAAGTGATGGAAATCTTTTTAAAATAAAAAGGGAGATGAGAGAAAAAAATGTTCTTATCCGTTAGTAGTGTCCATTTTTAAAAAAAAGGTGATGTGATTGGTACAAGTGAAGATGTTTGAAATATATGACATATTTTCTTAAAAAGATAATAAATAAAAAGATAAGAAAAAGTAAAAGAGAAAGAAAAGTCCTGATGAAGGTTTGATAAAAACTGAAATGTTCTAACATAGACTTCACCATCTATAATAAATTTATCATTTTGAGAATACTTTGTTTTTTCTATTTCTCTGAATGTTTGAGAAGGTTCCTGAGTCAAGAAATACCTGAAGAAGGCCGGAGGGCATATCGGCCGAAACATACAGATAACAATGAAGATGAGGACAATAGTCCGCATAATGCAGATAATACTAATTTGTTTTTTCTATTTGCAACATACTGTCAGGTTTATTTCCATACATTTTTCCATGTATTTTCCTCGCATACAACACTATATTAAATACTAAGGGGTTGAATTTTTTTTATCTAAGCGTAAATACAGCCACTATCAAAAATTGTTTTCTTTCCAGTTTCACTGAACCAAAAACGTTTATACTAAATGTATTTAGGCTAGTGAAAGAATTTATGAATATATTTGAATTTGTATGGGGGTTTTTGTTAGGGGAAAATTGAATTTTAAAGGAAAAAAAAAAAGTACAGAATTTCTTTCATTGGAAGAGTGAAGAAGTTTATTGTTATGGAGAAAGAAACAAGAAACTCACACCGTACATTATATAAATAGAATTTGCTGCCCTAAATGCCTAAAATCAGTATTGATCGATCTAAACGGCATTTTACAAAGTGACAAAGACTTTGATTCTCTGGAGATAGAACCATCATCAACCTCTGATCAACGATCTTGTTCATCAGGTCCTCTAGGCAGATCACCTCTCTTTTGTGAACTCCTTTGGGGAACGTATGCGTATTAAAGAAAATGGAAAAGTCACTTATGAACCGTCTTCTGAAAAGGAAGGAACAACTTGCGATTCAGATGAAGAACACAGAAAATGATGTACCAAGAACTCGTCTAACTAAAGAAGCGCGTGTAGAAGGCGATGTGAACGATGTAATAACAAAGCTTAAGAGGAGAAGAAGGAAAAAGCGATAGGAAGTGCGAATTTACCATCAAAGAAAATAATGAGAAGACACCTTGGCCAATTTCACCTCATTATTATAGAAAAGGGCAAACCAGTGAAGAAGGCGTCGGAAAGAATTTTGAAAGACTCTTGGAAGAGAATCAAATTTTGGCAGGTATTTTCCAAAGAGAAGCATTAAGAGATCTTTTGAATTATTGGGGATATCGATGCTTTCAAAAGCAGTGGCTGTACATAGACAATTTTAGGAGGTATGTAGTGTAATGGTTATCATTATAGGAAATGGACTCGGTAGACACAGGTTTAAATTCTGAACAAGACTGTTTGCATTTCATATAGCACTAATACTCCTGGGAAAGGTATGTATCCAACTACTCTCCATCTGGCTATAGGTAAATAGCATGGAAGACTGGGCTCTTTAATTTTGGTTAGGCAACCAGTCTAGGAGAAGGAAACACACACATATATATATAATATATATATATGTGTGTGTGTATGTGGATATGTGTGTGTATATATATATAGATATATACAGACACCACATATATATATATATATAATAATAATAATATAATATATGTCTGTGTGTGTATTATATATATATATATAATATATATATACATGTCTGTGTGTGTATTATATATACATATAATATATATATATGCCTGTGTGTGTGTATGTGTGTATATATATATATATATATATATATATATACACACACATACACATATATATATATATATATATATACACACACACACACACATATATATAATATGTGTATATATATATGTGTATATGTGTGTATATATATATATATGTGTGTGTGTGTGTGTTACCTTCTGCTGGTATATACATACATACATGAATGGATGGATATATAGATAAACTTTTATGATTCAAAATAAACTACAATTAAATTTATGTAGGTGTTGTTTTTTTATTGATATTTTATCGTATTCAATATATTGAATCATATGATGCATCTGTTTACAATTATAAGATGAGTTTTTTTTAATCAATTCTATTGCAAGAGCCTAAAGCAATAATGTCTAGAAATGTTTAAAGGCATTACATATTTTGAAAGTTGCTTAATTCACTGTGTTATTTCATTAATTATCCTAGAAGATAGACTCTGCTAGGTTGTCGATCAAAACAACCAGTGTATGCTTAAGATTCATGCTACTTTTATCTTAAGATAATGCTTATTTTTATTTTTTAAATTAATCAGCAATTCTTAAATTATATGGACTGTCCCACTAAACAAATACAATAGATTCCAAATACTAAGACCAACCATACAAATGGACCAATTTTATAAGAACTTATTTAAACATGTGTAATTTAATGTTGTGGCTGCTTCACACTACCCAAGATCCTGATGCCCAGTTGCGTGACTGACAAGAAAAGGTTAATCACAAGAATTCTCATTGTAGGCGCAAGCCAGACATGAGACTTGGGGATTTAAAAACAGGGCAGTCAGTTCGTTACTTAGTGATGTCTATCAATCTTCAAAGTGTTACGAATATTTTTTTTTTTTTTAAATTTGAAAAATAAAAAATAAAAAATAATACATATCAACCCTCAAAACTTCAAAAACTTTTTTTCCTGATTTATTAAGACTTGAAAAAAATCTAAAACTATAATCCAGGGCTGGGGAGTTGGTAGTGTGGAGTTAGAGTTGGAAAAAAATGAAGATTCATACTCCAATTGAATTTACACTTTATGTGGCCCTAGTTTAGTCTGTAAAGTTACACAGTGCACACTCCTTATAAATATATGATAAAAAATCATTGTTTTATATCTATTCTGAATTGTAATCACTTCTTTACATAAAGAGGAGTTGGAGGTGCCAAAGAGGAGTAGGAGTCAAAGGTTTCGCGTTCCAACTCCACAACCCTTTTTATACCCAATTTCTATATGGAGGTGCTTGGTGTAATAGAGTTGTAGGAAATGGAACCGAATTCAAATCCTGGACAAGGCTGTTTGCATTTCACAGTGCTAATACCCTTGGGAAAGATATGAATATATATATTTTCCCTCCAGTTATGTGTAAATAGTAGGGCAGCCTGGGATCTTTAACCTTGACTAGTTAACCAGTCAAGGAGAAGGAAGACTAAATTCAAACCTTATTAGAATTATTCTTTTATTTAAAAAAGAAAAATTTTCATTTGACACGCGTAGTTATATTTTTCTCCCTACCCCCTTACATAATAAACGCACACAGCAACTCAAAAGTTAAAAGAATAATTCTCTCACCACTTGAAACAAACATCTTTTCTCAATGAAAATCATGCTCGCGCACGCACGCACACACACACACACACACACACACACACACAACATTGAGGTTTGTTTCGATGTCGTTGATCGCAAAAGATTTATACACACACGCACAACCACACATACAAAACACCTAAAAAATGCACAATGCCTTTTTTCGATACACACACTCTCATACTCACACTGTAAAAGAGAATATTTGACGTCATATTTCAAACCGTCCACTTTTTTCAGCATCCTTTCTTCAGACTTCAAATTTTAAACAGACTGATAAACAAACTATCACTTGCTTTTTTCGTTATTCTGTGATAAAAATTTTTTATCACCTTCCATATACCAACAAATACCCTGAACACGACACAATAAAACTTACCACTTAACTTATTTAAACCTTCAATTTTTCTAAATATACTACATACCGTCGATTCACTTCCTTTTCTTCATATATATATATATATATATATATATATATATATATATATATACACACACACACACACACACACTCACTCAATTTCTAGGCAATTTAGTATTACAGATAACAAATCAGGAAAAATAAATCAACCATTCTTTTTACTTAATCAATTCTATCAATATTTATGTATTTACCAACCCCTCCGCATGAGCAGGATGTGACACAAGGTCAATTTCTTAAGCAGTGTTCAACAGGTTTGAATTCAGAGTTTTCCTTCTCCCAGACCGGTTGCCTAACCAAGATTAAAGAGCCCAGTCTGCCCTACTATTTATCCATAGCTGGAGGGAAAGTAGGATTCATACCTTTCCCAAGGGTATTAGCGCTAAGTGAAATGCAATTACCACATACAGAATTTCAACTGGGGGCAACGAGTCCATTTCCCATGACTTTAACTATTACGCCACGTGCTTTAATCAAGAAGTTCATTTAATACCAATTAGAGAAGAATTAGCCAAGTGAAATTCATGATAATGCTTAAAGCTATTTAAAATCTTGACATTGTCAAATAAAAGACTTTGTAGCTAATAAAATCTCTTTCTCTAGTGACAGCTTTCCATTCATTTTTGTCTGTGATTGTCATTTATTTCATTCCAAAATGTCACCTGCTTATTGACCATAATATCTTAATGTGTTATTTCAACTTCATCATGGGTCAAACAAACTTCAAGTAGGATGTCAAATCTTCTCAAACAGCACTTATTATTATGTCCAAAGAAGGAGAAAAAAAAAAAGAAATTATTGAAGAAAAAGAACAATTATTATTATTACTAGCAAAAAAAAAAAAAACACCTTCTGGGCGTGTAAAACTTTATTTTTAAAAAGAGATTTGCCAGTCCTGTAACTGAAACAAACTTCAAGTAGGATTCAAATCTTCTCAACTGCACTTATTATTATGTCAAAGAAGGAGAAAAAAATAAAGAATTATTGAAGAAAAAGAAATTATTAATTACAGCAAAAAAAAAAAAATAAAAAAAAAAAAAAAAAACACCTTCTGGGCAGTGCAAAACTTTATTTTAAAAGAGATTGCCAGATTGGGGTAGAGTTAAAAATTCAATGTCAGAGGGTTTTTATTAAGAATGTAAGTAAAATCATCAAATTTATTAAAGGAGTAAAAAATAAAACAATTAGAAATTAAACTTAATTCTGTCCTTGTCAAATAAAATGTTGCACACATCTTTTAATTATTAATCAAATAATTATTTTGAATATTTTACACAAAATCATAAGTATTTATTTATTTGTAGACTTTTATTAAACTTCTTGTAACTGAAAAAATGGTGAGAGTAAAAATTGATGTTTAAAATTGATTACAAATTTCGAAAATACTTTTTTCCATTTAAAGTAATATATTTTTTAATCAATTTCATAGTTTATATAGTTTCTTTATTTAAATAATATATAGTTTATTTATTACAATGGAAAAGATTCAAACTTTTGAATTATAAGGAACAGCTTTTATTTATTTGATTAATATTAATTGTTCTTTATTCTATGTATTAAAGATTTTAGTAATTGTGATGTAAGCAGTGATGTAGTTTTGGTTACAAATACAGACCGAATCTCCATTACTAACAGATTATTATCATTATTATTAATACTACTACTAGCAGGACCTGTGGATATACCACAATATGATAATTTGATTATTACGTTTGATATGTTTACTTAAGAGTTATTGCGAATAGTTTAACATGTAAAAAATGATAATCTTGATTTAACTCTCTCTCTCTAAGTGACTCTTTTTTTTCTTTCTTTACCTTTTTTCATCATCGATTGAAACAGATTAGCATTATTGCAATACATTTTTTAAATTAATTTCATAGTTTATATAGTTTATTTATTACAATGGAAAAGATTCTAACATTGAATTAAGGAACAGCTTTTATTTATTTTATTAATATTAATTGTTCTTTATTCTATGTATTGAAGATTTTAGTAATTGTGATGTAAGCAGTGACGTAGTTTTGGTTACAGACAAATACAAACCGAATCTCCATTACTAATAGATTAATATTATTATTACTACTACTACTACTAATAGCAGGACTTGTAGATATACCACAATATGGTAATTTAATTACTACAACGCTTGATATCTTTACTTAAGAGTTATTGCAAAAATAGTTTAATATGTAAAAAATGATAATCTTAATTTAATTGTCTCTCTCTCAGTCACTCTTTTTTCTTTCTTTACCTTTTTTCATCATCGATTGAAACAGATTAGCATTATTGTTTTCACGTTCTCAACTCCTCTCTTTATCTTTCTCCTACTCTCCTTATTATATTTTTCTGTGTAGCATGTCCTTTCTTTCCTTATAATAAAAACAGAATGGTCTATTATTTAGCTGAGGTGATGTCATTCATAAGAAATAAGAATTCAGCAGATAAGCAACACCAAGATAATCCAGATTTATATTTTTGCATTTCATCTCAGACAATTGGGCAGTCTCATTTCTAACCAGAGGGTGTTGCAAGATGATAACGGACAGAAGATTAACGGACACAAGTATTAATATATAGATTATTATTTTTATTACCACTACTAATGCACCACAGATCAAATGTTACACTGCTGAGAAAGATTAGATCATCTTTGGTTTAGTAGAAAATTAACTAAAAAAAAAAAACTAGTAAGAATGTTCCTTATTTATGAGTAATACTGTTTTCACATGTAAAGATACTAGATGATGAAAAAAGGAAAAAGAAAGAAAAAGAGTGACTGAGAGAGAGACAATTAAATTTCTACTAAACAAAACCATCTTGGTTTAGTAGAAAATTACTAAAAAATAAATAAAAAATCTTAGCATCTTAAAGAAATTAACTAAAAGAAAAAAAAAAGATCTTATTTTTTCTAGTGGAATATGAATATAATTAAATCAGACATTAGATATTATTCATTACAACTCTGTAATTAAACAAACATGTAATAGCCCAAATAGTACACACCTATATACATTTATAGCATTTTATTTTGGTTACAGGCATATTTTTAATGCTGTTGAATCTGGTAATAGATAATACCTATAATACTGTTTTTGCATGTATGTCATACTACAAAAAACCCTGGTATCTGCTATCCTGGTTTAAAAAAACAGTGAACATTTTAATGAAAGATTGGTAAGGGTGTACTTATTTATGGGAAATACAGTGTGTGTAGTATATATATTATATATAATGAATAGAGAATGAAAAATGAGAAAGTTTGGCATGAAAGGTGCGCAGATGCTAATAAAGCAGAGCAGATTTTATAATCAATGGTATATTATGGATTTAACTCATAACTTGAAGTTCTGGTAATCCAATCATGCAGATGAGTCCAATGGTGTCTTAAAAACCAGCCGTGAATGGTGAGATTTAAAAAAACTGTTTTTTGAAAATCTCAACCATTTCAACGACTGTTTTTTTAGATCTCACATTGACATCTGATGATTGGATTACCATGAAACTTCAAGTTATGAGTGTAAATCCATAATATTACCCATTATTATATATATATATATATATATATATATATATATACATACAACACACACACAACACATACAAAATATCTAATATATATGTGATTATTATTATTATTATTATTATTCATAATCATCATCAGAAAATTATGATGGAACTGAAATAGCCAAGATTGCTGCATATACAATTGTAGAATGTGGATAACAATGGAAATATTTATTCTTGCAATTATGGTTCTAGGTGAGTGACCATCTTTTATTTTTTAACCAACCAGCTTTTATTCCATTTTGGATGCGTAACATGTAATGGTTAGAACCTAGGCCAGCAGACTATTCTTAAAAAACTAAATTCTCACTTAGTGCCCCATACTTCTGTCCTTGTGCCAAACTTTCATGCTAAGCTTAGTAAATAACTTTAATTCCCAATTACTGGTCCTTTAAGGGATAAGCTTGCAGAATAAAATATACCTGCATAAGATGAATGAACTCCAACGGAAATCGAATGTATTGTAATGAAATTAAATACTCTTAGCAGCAAAGATCAAATAAATAAATAATCAATGTAGCCGAAGTATGCATAATAGCAGGTCTTAAATTATTTATATTTGTAATGCAAATTATAGACTCCTCATGAGGCACCCTGTTGTAAGGCCTAGAATACAATAACTACATCACCTGCAGGGCATAAGATACCTCCTTCAAAGAAAAAGGGGTGCCCTGGGTGTTGGCGTTTTTTTGATATATAACGCGTGTGACAAAGCCCACTTCTACTTATAGACTCGCCGATAAGCACGTGACGCACCTATTGTCCAATCACTGGCAGTGCTCTGCTGCTGAATATTATTATTTAATACTGACTGATTCTAATCTTAGGTACTGCAACCACTGGATCTTCATGGACGACAGAATCAGTCAGTATAAATAATAATATTCTAGCAGCAGAGCATGCCAGTGATTGGAACAATAGGGTTGGTCCTCTTATCGGCGAGTCTATAAGAAGGGGCTTGTCCCGCGTTATAAATCTAAAAAAACGCCATATCCCATGGGCACCCCTTCTTTGAAGAGGTATCTCCTTAATCCCTGCAGGTCGATGTGTTATTGTATTCTAGGCCTTACCAACAGGGTGCTCTATGAGGAGTCTATAATTTGCATTACAAATATAAAATAATTTAAGACCTGCTATTACTGCATACTTCGGCTACATTCGATTATTTTATTTATTTGCTCTTTCTGCTAAGAGTATATTTCATGTACAATACATTCGATTTTCGTTGGAGTTCATTCATCTTATGCAGGTAATATTTATTCTGCAAGCTTTCCCTTAAAGGACCAGTAATTGGGAATTTAAGTTCATTTACCTAAGCTAGCAACTGAAAGTGGCACAAGGAAGAGTAGGGGCACTAAGTTGAGAATTTGTTTTTAAGAATATCTGCTGGCATAGGTTCTAACCATTACTATGTTACGCATCAAAATGGATAAAAGCTGGTTGTTAAAAAATAAAAGATGGTCTCCCTAGAACCATAATTGCAGAATAATATTTCCATTGTTATCACATTCTACAAATTGTATAATGGCAGCAATCTTGGCTATTTCAGTTCCATCATAATTTTCTGATGAATGATTATGAATAATAAATAATAATAATAATCCACATATATATTAGATATTTTATGTGTGTGTGTGTGTATGTATGTATATAGTATGTATATATATTATATTTATTAATCAATGGTATATATGGATTTTACTACTCATAACTTGAAGTTTCATGGTAATCCAATCATCAGAATGAGTCCAATGGTTGAGATCTTTAAAACCAGTCGTGAATGGTGAGATCTTCAAAAACAGTTTTTTTAAATCTCACATTTCACGGCTGGTTTTTAAGATCTCAACATGGACTCATCTGATGATTGGATTACCATGAAACTTTCAAGTTATGAGTGTAAATCCATATATACCATTATTATAATCTGCTCTGCTTTTTAGGCATTGCGCACGCTTTCATGCCAATACTTTCTCATTTTTCATTCCTCTTTATCATTATATACTATATATATTACTCACACACACTTATTTCCATAATAAGTACACCCTTACCAATCTTCATAAAGAATGTCACTGTTTTTAAACCAGGATAGAAGATACCAGGGTTTTTTGTAGAGACATCATGCAAAACAGATATTATTGGTATTATCTTTACCAGATTCAACAGCATTAAAAATATGCCTGTAACAAAATAAAATGCTATAAATGTATATAGGTGTGTACTTATTTTTGGCTATTACATGTTTGTTTAATTAAGAGTTGTAATGAAAATATCTAGTCTGATTTATTATATCATATTCACCAAGATAAAAATAAGATCTTTTTTTTTCTTTTTAGTTAATTTTCTAAGATGCTAAGTTTTTATTTATTTATTTTTTAGTTAATTTTC